>CM076676.1:114042643-115242643 GCA_038501925.1 Xenopus petersii
AAACCCGCTTGGGAAAAAAAACAATTGGCACAAAGGTATTCAAATTAAGAAACCACACAAAAGTTTAAGAACTCTTGTGTGGTTTTAGTAGCAAAGTACTTGACCTTGAAGGCTTTAGCATTCTTTCATTGGGCCCTTAGATACACTAGTTTTTCGAATTCGAATTCAAAACTCAAATTCCCCTTTCAAAATAACTTGAGTTATAGAATAGATTGAATTTTTAAAATTCACCTCCCACTGACTTTTGTAGGAGCTTGCCAGGTTTAAAGGGGACCCGTCACCGAAACAAATTATTCAAAATCCTATTTTATCACATTAATCAAGCAAAATTAACTTTAATTACACTATATAAAATATTTGAATCTTGTTTTCTTCAGTCTGGGAGTTCATAATTATAGCAAGCAGGCAGAAGCCATTTTGTGGACACTGTTATTAAGGCAAGCCTTGTATCATCTCAGAATCTTGTTTGTGCATCAAAATGGGGGACCCTATGTCCATCCCCCTGCCCTGGCTACACAATTAAATGGTGAAAAGAACAGGGGACTGTGTGGAGAGCAGTGATACCTAGGAAGTGCTGAATGGAAAGTGAAAGTAATTGTCTACCCCGCCTCTATGCCTAAGGCAATTTTTGACAGCTGAGATTTTTAACAGCTATGAATGTTTTAATAAAAAATAATGTTACTGGTCCTTTAAGAATCCCCCCCCCTTTCATTCATATGGTAGTTGCCTACACCTTCATGTACACTCAAGGGTCAGGTGATTATTGCTCAAATGTACAATAGCAAGTGTTCAAACGATAATCATCTGACCCCTCAGTAGGTGCAAACTAATACTATAGGAATGAAAGGGGACAATCCTAGGAGTTTCTTAGCACCCACCAAGTGGAAAAAACATTTTAAAAATTCAAATGAAATGTGGCAACTTAAAGTAGACTTGTCACCCAGACACAAAAAGCTGTATAATAAAAGTAATTTTCAAATTAAACATGAAATCCAACGCAAATACAATATTATTAGAAACAAAAAGGTAAATCATTTAAACTCCCAAGTCCAGTATATCATTAAAAACTCCTGGCTGATCAGTCCCCAGTACTTCTTGGAATGGACCAGTGAGCAGCACATAACAGCAAACAAATCCAAAGTAAACAGATATACTTCATTATTCACCCTTTACTAAAAGTCCATACATGCAAACTTCAGACCATACATTTCCAAACTGTGGGGGTGGTCTTATAGCAGGGCTCCAAAAAATCAACAGGGGGTAGTTTGGCTCGAATATTTGCAGTGTAGTGTTCCTAACATTCAACCTGTTGCTCAGTTACAGTGAGATTAGGGAGAAATATAATTTGCTGACCTACATACAGTATCATTAGCACTTTAGCAGGTTAACTAACCAAATGTATTAAAGCAAAAATGCCAGATGAATCCAAAAAGCAAGTAGAAGCAAACCACTGCTCCTCCGTTACGGGAAAAATAAAAATAAATAGACTAATCCCTGCTTGACCTTGTTTTATAACCCTCCTGCAAGCCTATTCCCTTCATGATAACTCAAGCTGGTCATTTTGATTGCCCTTTAAGCATGTCCTACTTGTATTCAACCTTCCTTGATACATACTGACCAATTCCCTCCTCCTTGATCCATGTCAACTTCTTATGATCCTATGATTTTCAGTTTGTTGCCAGATCAATAACCAACCTATTTCATTCAGTCTCCCATATATAGCTCAAAAACTGATCTAATAACTCACCAATGATATCAACTCTCAAAACTTTGTTCCCTTTAATGACAACTATCCCTCTACTTCACCTGCTGACCTGTACCCAGGTATGGTTAATGTGTCTGTCTTTGGTCCATATTATTTCACCCTTTTCTATATGTTGGTATCTTCATCACTGTGTCCTGGTCATGTTTTAGTATATGGTGCTTTGTTTTGCAATACTGCCTTGCTAAGACTGAAGAATACAATACTCAATTTTTCTGTGATACTGTTGTCTTGCTTAAATCTGCTGACTGCTCCATTATATCTGTGGGAGGTCTGGTGAGAACTGTCAGTGCTCTGTTCTCTGCAGGGTGCATTTATCTCTTGCTGATATAGCTGAGGACTGTGGAAGCCGTTCTCTTACATAGTCTTACAGTGAATACTTGCTTTGTGTGTGCGTGCTTCTCAAACCATTATAATAAATCATGACGAGAACAGTAAATCGAATCAAATGTATGGCCCTGTACAAGGTAAACTGCACTGAAATGCACGCAATACACCTATAGATGTGGATATGGTCAGGCACAGCCAATACCAACTCCACAAAAAACAATAACCAGTTTCTCCAGAGAACCACTACAGAGCTGGCTTTTAAAAAATAAAATGGTGACGCCATCATTATTTTAATAATGGTCAACGTTTTTTTTTTTTATCTTCTGATTAAAAGTTAATGGGGAACTCCAGCCAAGAATTCATAAAAATACTGCATCATGGAATAACATTTCATTTAGTCAGCTTTCCAATATACATGAATGAAACATTTTCAAGTGTACAGTTGTTTGTAAATATAATTGTAAAAGGCAATTCTGAAACTATAAAAAAAAATAAATAATGAAGACCAATTAATTAGTTGCTTAGAACTGGCCATTCTATAACATACTAAAAGTTAATTTAAAGGTGAACCATCCCTTTAAGTATGTATAAAGTGTTATATTCTGTAGTACTGTACAAGAGCAGGCACTGTATTTCCAATATCCAGATTACAAATAGTCCACATAAGAAGTAAAGCTTATCAAAGCTTACAATCTACCTGAAAAAATTTTTTTAATGAATTTGCTGACATTAGATGGTGGCAGTCAGGTTCATTTACTACTCCATTCACCTATTAAAATGCAGCACCAGAACACACTCTTTTCCGCTCAGCCGAACCTCCTGCGAGCTCTCTCATGCTATTTGTACAAGTGGTTTTCTTTTTCTTCTAATCACTAGGGAGCATCTTTAGCTCTTTATACCTACTTGATAATAATAATAATGATTAAATGATGGTTTTAGTATATTTTAATGATTACATGATGGTGATGATAGAGATTGAATTATATAAAGAGCCACTCGTATCTTCCAGACTTAATTTCCAACAAAAAACAGGTCAGCTGATGCTATCCTATATGCTATAACACGTACAGATCACATGAATGAGATGGTGGGGATCATTTAAAATGCTATTTACTGCATTGAGTTGTATTTTTTCACTATGTCACTAGTTCTTGTGGCCTACTATGGTGCTTGTGACAGACGTTTATGAACTGAGGGCATTCATACAAAGTAAGATTGTAAATGTCAAGCAAGACCACTGTGCTTTCAGGCCCCGTGTGCTTTGGCGTTGAGCTTGTCTTGCTAGTGCAAATATGCTGTCCCTATAGTCACACAGTGTTGTACTTGCGATTATTTAGGTCCTATGTGATCCTGCTTTGTACTCATCACATCTGTTGGAAGTAGATCGGATGGCCTGGTCTTCCTTTGGAACATTTCCAGCCATTTCCATAAGGATTACCTTGCTACTTGGGTTGCTAGTAATTTTTTTTACCAAGGCAAACATGCATTGTTCTTGTGTTAAAAAAAGAGAATGTTTTAGGTAGAAGATCATAGTTTATTGCCCAACTGTGTGGTTTCTCATAAAACATCACCTCCTTAAAAATATAGTATAGAATGAAATATAGATCAACTTGTGGGACTGAAAATTACACAACAGATCAGGCTTGAGTGAATGCATCTTTTTGCTCACCTTGTTCCCCTTTAGCTGTGAATGAGCATCACCCCCATGATGATTGGGACACATAGTTATTGTAATATTCAACAACTGCAGAATGTTATTGGAAATCTCTATTACTATGTACCAAAAGACAATATGTACTATTTATACTTGCTAAGGAACCATTCTATTTTGGACCTAAGGCAGCCATGAGTCTGACTCCATACCTGGTTATAATAAAGAAAATTCCTTCTCCGGTTCCATGTAACTTGAGCAAATGACATAGACCTTCAACACGAAAAATAATACATGGAAATGATATGTGGAGATGGTTTTTAAACAGCATAATAAATGATATTAAAAGCAGAATGTGGAAAGAGATGAAGGAAGAACATCAGCAAATAAGATGCTAGTTTCTGTATGTACAGGTGCCCATGAGAAAAGCAGAGCTTGGTTCCATGGTAACAGGTAGTTTCCATGTAACGAAAGACCTTTTCCATTAAGATCCAGTCATCATTATTCACATAGTCATAAATAATTAAAAAATTTCATTCACACACATGAATGGCGTGGCCCTGATCTCATGAACAGCATCAGCATCCACCTGCCTGCAAGTCACCGACCGATAAAACAAATAGCATTTGCTGAACATACATGGGACTGGACAGCTGGAAGGAGTTTGGTGGGGGGGGGGAAGGTGAAGGGAGCTTAGAGACACCGGGGGAGGGGGGACACCACTGGACCTGCTTACACAGAGCACCAAACTGACGGCAAATGAATTACATACACATATGGCTTTGAATCTGAACAACACTTTACATTAGTCAGGACTTAAGTCTTGGTAAGTATATTCTATAAGGTTCATGAGCTGATTTAAAGGTGGCAGAAAAGCCTCTCTTTATAAAATCTTGTGCAGAGCAGGGAGAAGTCAATGAGTCCTATCATTATAAATGTTAATTTCTCCTGCTGCAAAGCAATATAGCAATATGTAGAATTGTATGTCCTGAAATAGACAAGAAAGCCACAAAAGTGAATCATAAATGCTGTCTTTGTGCAGAAATTTCTTTTTTATAATGACATATTGTAATCATTATGAGCAAATGACTCACAGACAGTTATAACTGGTATGTTTCTTTTTTTTTTTCGATATAAAGGGTCAATCTAAGTGGATGGTAAAGGACAGGTGTTTATCACAGTGCTACGCAATATGTTGGCGCTATATAAATACATGTTAATAATAATAATATATGCAATTTTCAGACCTGGGTGGTAGATTAAATAGTTTAAAGGAGAACTAAACCCCCGTTAAGTGAAAACCCCCATCCCCTTCCCTCCATTGGCCCCCTCCCTGCTTTCTCCATCCTTTCTTCTTCCATAGTCCCTTACATGAAAACAATGTCCCTAGCATTATGCAGAGTAGCCCAGTGAAACTCATGCAGGGAGCGGGGCCAATGGAGGGAAAGGGATGGGGTTTTCGCGTAATGGGGCTTTAGTTCTCCTTTAATGATAGGTTGCATCTGTACATACCAATTGGTCTGGATTGCCTCTTTCTTTCTGCAGGCTGAGGCCAGCACCTGGGCCTCCTATGTCAATATTAAGAGAGGTTTGGAGGTCTTAAATGGATCTTCCTGCAGCTTAAGATACTAGATATTGTTAAAGGGAAACATTAACTGGCTCATTTACAGTGTGTCTGAATTGCTGCAAGTCTGTTTGTTCAGTTTTAGAGCACAGAGACCTGTGACTATTTATGTATTCATAAGGGGCAGATGGAGGGAGACAGGTAAGCATCCCTCCTTCCGCGATTTGCGTGTCATTCAGATGTGCAAGTAAGGGAATTTTGTAGGAGGGCTGGCAGGCAGTAAGGAGATGGTTGCCCTGTGCCCGCTGAGGCTGCACCTTGTGCCAGATTTTTTTTTCCAACATGAGGCGGGGACTTCTTTGTCATGTATTTGTAATTGACCCCTTGAGAGTCTTAGTAAAGTAGCTGTACTCAGCCGAGCTGGTGTAAAACATGAAGCCGCACCACCATCTAAGAACTGTAATGTGGAGCTGCTATTCCCATTTCTGCAGGAAAAGTCTTTACACCTAACATTGTTGTATTGAGTACAAGGTACCATATATCTGTGATATGCTGTTCATATAATAATTGTCCATACTTATGCGCAATGTTTTTTTTCTCCTCCTTGCCTATGTTGCATGTGGCACAGATTGACAACAACTGAATGTCCAGGTCTTTAACTGGGACAACTGTAATATCGACCATACTTTCTGCACCCACTAATGATCATTGGTATATTTTCTGCAAATCTGGGTCACAGTATGGACTTCTCACCAGATAATGTACAACCTGTCACATAAACTAGCACGTGGCCCTTGTTAACTTAATCTTTTGACAGCACAGTTATATAGCAAGTGAAAAGTAGATACATTCAATACAGGCAGGAGGAAATGTAATCCTTTGACTCCACAATAGCAATTGGATTGTTCTCTAGATCAATTAATACTGATTTGGTTTAAAAATCATATCTACACATGTTATGGCTTGCTGAGCCAATCCATTATTTCCTCATTTTGCCCTTGGTAAGGAATTCTGATATTTGCCTGCCCTGTACTTGATGGTAATGTATCTTTTGGAGACAAAGGGGCAGATTTACTAAAGGGAGAAGTGGCCATCGCTAGCAAAAATTCCCATCCGCAGGCACATCTCCAATTTACTAAGAGGTGTAGAGGACAACTCGCTATCGAAAGAGACCGTCGCTAGCATAGTTTTGCGCACTATCACCAGGCAAATTTTTCCTCAAACGATCGTTACTCTGCAAATTCACTACAGAATTTTAAAGAATGTTCTCCAGAGTTTCCTTAGACCCAGTAAACTGATAAAATGAATACTCCTCCTCAGTGACATCATATCCTGTTTGGTAGAAAGGCATAAAAGTTCTAAAAAAGGCTGGCATTTTTTTATATTTTAAAGCAGGATTGCCTTCAAAAGTTCTAACTATTAAACATTTTTTGTGTTAACAATTTTTTTTAACCAATTTAAGGGGCATGCCACATTTGCTTTAGGGTGGGCTCATGTCGAGGGAATTAGAGGATCTCTTTAGTCTTTATTTTGCTTCCTTGGACATTTTTAATAAGTGGCCACTTCAGGCATTTGCACCAACATCTCTAATAAAGTCATATTTAAGACTTATTTGTAACCGCCCTATTCAAATTGACCTAAGCGCAAGTGTACTAACAACTAGTATTCTAGCAGGAACAAACGTTAGCGAAAGTGCGCTATGAAATGCTTGTGCTGACAAATTTACTCTAGCGAAACTTCGCCAGTGTTCGGCTGCAGAGACGCAACTTTGCATTTTAGTGAATTAACGTAATGGTAGCGAATTTGCGCTCGATGAAGTGGTGCAAAGTGTTCTGGAGCCTTCACAGGCAAAAATTCGCCCTTTAGTAAATTTGCCCCACTGCCTGTTATAAGTTAAGCATGCTTGGTCCTAGATGCTCTGTAACCTGTGTTTGCTGTTTCTTTGACTCCCGCTACCTGTTCCTGTCCCCTGTGTGACTTCCTGGCTCTGATCCCGGCCTGTTCCGGACCTTGAGTTTGCCTCACGATTCTGTTCCTGTTATCTGGTTCTGACCTGGCCTGTCTGACTTCCTTACCGGCTCCTTCCCCAAGAGATTAGTTCAGCGCCCTTGCCTGCACCTATGGGAGTTACTGAATTCTCGTGTGGTAAGTCCTAGCAGCACCAGGACCAGGCCCAAAGCCAAAGTTGGCTGTTAAATGCAGAAAAGCATGCCTAGACAGGAATCCAGTCACTCCCCTGGGAATTAGCTTTGCTATACATGACAGTGTGTGTGTAGGACTGAGCAGACCAGAAGACTTTGACGTAGTTGGCCAGCTTGAATATATTGGCCAAACAAATTATGGACAAACAATCCCTGGGAGGACAATTTTAGTAGCAAAATGTTTTAATGCACTTACTCTATTTATATAGGTGAGTGCAGAGGACCTCTTGTCTTTGTCTGTATGAATTTTTGGGGTCACAAACTGACCCCATATTTCCTTTTTTGGTAATAGGAACCAGGAAGGTAAGCTAGAGTTACAGGCCACTTGCAGGTTGAGTGACTGGAAAGTAACAGCAGCTCTGTATCATAAAATGAATTGAAATATTGTAATGTTGGCCTTTAGCTTCCCTTTAATAACTAATTTATCACTTTCCTAAAATTGAAATAAAATAAATCAATGTACCCTATAAGCTTTATTTTGGACTTGGGATGTCAGAGATGTAACAGTCAGAGAGCTAGTGTATTAAGCCAAGAGCTTGTAATCCCTCTGCTAAATCCACTTAATTGCATCTTTAACAAGAACTAAATCGTGTTTACTAAGTTATTATTACTTGACAATAATTTGCAAGATCAGATAAAATAAGGCGAATACTTGGCTCAAGGACACTCTGTCGCTTTTGTTAGATAATAGGTAAGATAGATTTTCTAGTAGAACATCAATTCTGCAACTTGATCTTGAGGTATCAACCATTATAGGTCGTATTCACCTTTGATTTAAATTTGAGTATGATGTAGAGAGTGATAATCTGAGACAATTTTATGGGTTTATGGGTTATGTAGCTTTTTATTCAGCAGCTCTCCACTTTGCAATTTCAGCAATCTGGTAGCTAGGCTAGGTTTACCCTAGCAACCATGCATTGATTGAATAAGTGACTGAAATATAAATAGGACAGGGCCTGAATAGAAAGATGATTAATAAAAAGTAAAACAATAAATGTGTAGCCTTACAGAGCATTTGTTTTTGTTTAGATGGGATCAGTGACCCCATTTGAAATCTGGGTCAGAAGAAGGCATAGAAAATAAATAATGAAGACCAACTGAAAAGTTTATTTGAATCGGCCATTCTCTAAGATAAATGTGAACCTCCCCTTTGAGATAAGTGTTATACTAAGTAGGGATTGGATTAATTTAATTATTGAATTGAAACACTTCTCTTTCCGAAGTCGCCTGAAGTTGCTTCACGAGGAAACTTTGGGGCAACTTCGAAAGTCAAAGTGATCCGAGTGCCATCCCACAAGTGATTTATTCTAGCTGGCAGGAAGGTAATTCGGGGAGATTAGTCGCCCAAAGAAGAAGATATTTTTTGCTGGACGATTAATCTCCCGAAATAGCAGCATGTGCCTCTGCCCTAAGACTTCTAACCAGTCCTCAGGTCTCAGTTTCAGCTCCTCGGTACATTTATCCAGGTTCTATATATAACTGTCTCTTTCTATTTGTCTTGTCCTGTTCTCTAGGCCTGTTCTTAACTTTACTTTTTTTTTTGATGTAGGACAATCATTTTTAAGGTTTAATTATGACGTTTACTTAATTGGGTGGTTTCTGATAATTAAGGTACAGCGCTGTTCCTGTGTATATTGCCGCCTGAGGCGGCTCCAGTAATGCCGCCCCCCAGCCCGAATCCATTTCCAGGGGGAGGCGGCAACTCTAGTGCGGAGAGCACAATTACGCTCTCTCACTCTAGTAAAGCTGAATTTCCAGTTTAAAAACCGGAAATTCGGCTCTTAAAGGTGCCTCAGCTCGCCTCATTGGCGGATCGCCCCTGTTAAGGTAGCCTAAATAAGGCTTGTTACCCTGTGCATAAGGGCTTATCAGAGGACACTAGGCTCAACCTGATGCAAAGGTGACTTTAACTTGCTAAAAGGGAGCCTAATCAAAAGTGAATATTCCCTAGCAATTTTCAAGCTTGATTATGCAGACCCACCCATGCTACTTTAAGTAATGTTTTAGTTAAAACATTAAAATAGAAATAATGGTATATTTTGTTTCGTAGCTAGTAATAGAGGATATATTAATCTTCTAGATTTTGCTTCATTCCATACTAAGCTGAATACTACCGATGATGCATGTGTTGTATGTACAGGAGTTCACGAGCTCATTAAAACTCATTTAATTAGGTTTGCAGATCAGTTAGGTGTATATATATATAGCATGAAATCATGCTGCTGCTTTAATCCCTAAGGCAGGCATAGCAAATTAGCCAAATGAATATGCACTTTGTAAATGTTATACATTAAGCTAAAGGAGCAATCATGTTTAAAATGAGTGTCTGTATTCTGAAAAGATGTACTGTAACATGAATCTATAAATATGCTAAAGAACTTCACTATGTTACTTCTAAAAAGTCAGATTGGTCCATTGCTTCCTTCTGGCTTTTAATACTGAAATACTAGGCAATATCGTGAAATAGCTTTGTTCTGATAATACATTATACACTGCAACAACTCTGTGTTGATAGGATTTCACAATGATGTTTTTTTTATCCAGGTGGGAGGACATCATTTCTTTAATTTCTTAAAGGAAAACTATACCCCCAAAATGAATACTTAAACAACAGATTAAACAGATCAAATTAAGTGCCATATTAAAGAATCTTACCAAACTGGAATATATATTTAAGTAAATCTTGCCCTTTTACATCTCTTGCCTTGAGCCACCATTTTGTGACGGTCTTTGTGCTGCCTCAGAGATCACCTGACCAGAAATACTACAACTCTAAGAGGCACATTTATCAAAGGTCGAATTTTGAAGTTAAAAAACTTCGAAATTCGACCAGCGAATAGGCCAAATTCGAAACTTTTCTTTTTGAATTTTTTGGCCTTTTTCGGTCGAATTAAAATCATTGGATCAATCGTAGTAATCGTTTGAATCGAACGATTTAACCGATCGATCTTCAAAAAAAATACTTCGACTTTTTAAAACTTAGAACATAGGTTCTAGGAGGTCCCCATAGGCTAACATAGCAATTGGGCAGGTTTAAGGTGGCGAAGTGTCGAAGTTGAACTTTTTTTAAAGAGACAATACTTCGATTTTTGAATGGTCGAATATTCGATGTATTTTCAATTCGAGTCAAAGTCGAATTTGGCCTATTCAATGGTCGAAGTACCCAAAAATTACTTCTAAAGTTTTTGAATTCGAAAATTCACTCCGAATTCACTTCGACCCTTAGTAAATGTGCCTCTAACTGTAACAGGATTAAGTATGGAAGCAAAAGACAGGACTTTGTCTGTTAATTGGCTCATGTGACCTAACAAGTATGGTTTGTTTGGTATGTTTGTGTGCACTGTGAATCCTACGATCCCAGGGGGCGGCCCTTATTTTTTAAAATGGCAATTTTCTATTTATGATTACCCAATGGCACATCCTACTAAAAAAGTATATTATTATGAAAATGGTTTATTTACATGAAGCAGGGTTTTACATATGAGCTGTTTTATGCAATATCTTTTTATAGAGACCTACATTGTTGGGGGGGTATAGTTTTCCTTTAAACTACCTAACTGAATAAAATTGTCTCAGGCAATTCTATTCACTGTCATAATCTCTATGTCCTGTTTGGTAAATGATTTGTAGTAAAGAGACTTCATGTTCTGGCGTCCTAAGCAAATCCACCACCTCATTGCCAATCCCCCCCCCTTACTACTTTTAACTATTTATTTTTGACGAGAAGCACACTTTACTACAGAGTGCTGCTAATAGGTGTTGCTGCATAAATGTTTACATTGAACTCCTGCCCTGACACTGATCATTGCCACTGCTTGTTTCTATTACGTGTCACTCCTTGAGTCAGAGGCATTACTCACACTGTGCGCCTCCAATGGTCATGTGCCCTAGGGAGAAGCCTTGTCTCCTTAGTTATGGCCGTGATGCTTTTTAAAAGCTTACCAACGTTTTTCAACTGTAAAGAGTAGCCCCTTGTCACAACTAGGAGCAGATTTATCAAAGGTCGAGGTGAATTTTCGAATTCAAAAATTTCTAATTTCGAGCTATTTTTTGGTGTACTTTGAATAGGGAATAGTCCAAATTCGACTTGAATGTGAAAATTTAAATATCGACATTTATCATGTGCTGTCTCTTTAAAAATTCAGCTTCGACCATTCACCATCTAAAACCTGCCAAATTGGTGTTTTAGCCTATGGGGGACCTCCTAGAACCTATTTGGAGTCAATTGGTGGACTTCGAATTGAATTCGATCGAATGTGCTAGTAATCTGATTCGTATGATTCGAATTTGAGCAAAAACTGACCTATTCGATTGAAAACTGACCTATTCGGCCAAAAATTGATTAATATGTCCCCTAGTGTCAGATCAAGTCCATTTATATGGCAGGTTGTGTGGCTACATTTGGATACTTGTCACTGAAAAGTGACATGGAATACACCCTGTGTGCCATGGAATATACCCCGTATTCCAGCTGATTAATGTTTCTCATTTAACATCTCTAGGAGATGCCACATTCAATAGTTAAAGGAGAACTAAACCTAAATAAAAATAATATGACTAAAAATGGTTGGTACTTTCTGTTTCAAACCAAAATTGGTTTAATAGCCCAGTAAAGTAATGATCAATGCCTTCGAAGTTGTATACAGGAACTCAAAATCTTCTGATCTTGTTAGGCCATATTCTGACACTGTACAAAAGGAAGTGCTTCTAGAATGGGCACTTAGTGCTTTTACATTTGCGCCCCATGGGGTCAAGAATGACCCTTCTGGTGTGGCAATAGCCCAGTGCTCATAAAACTAATGAAGTCAGTTTAGTTGCAGTAGCAAGTCTTACTACTTTCAGTAGGGCTGTGACAAAGCAGGGACAGAAATGGTTAAGATGTTAAGTGTATACTATATTAAAAAATTTAAGAATGAATGCAGATTTAGAGAGAAACAGTAAGATGGTGTGCAGGGTTAAATTGTAAATGGTAATTGAAAAGAGAAAAAAAGAAAGCTAACCCTAAAGCGTGCCTTTGACAAAGCCTGCTATTAGCGGGTGAAACGCGCGTCAGATGCTTTTTAGACTAGTTAGGCAGGGGGACTAAACCAATACGGCTTGTTATAGGCCTTTGCTCTACAGCGGTACCGGGAGGGAAGCTCTGTGGGTGAAGGGGAGGGTGATCAATGGAGCCTTTCTGGGGTAGAACTTGTGAGCATTTTACGTGTACCACAACATGTCCGGTTTAAACATACAGTGGATCAACCTTTTATGCCACCCAACTCTGTTGTCTCCCTTATGGAATTGGGAGGGCTTGTTTGAGGGTGAAGGGGTGGCAAATACTGGCGGCTGAGAAGTGTGGCGCAGGTGGACTATGTGTGTGTGGGTCTGTGACGCTTATTGGTGTATATACATGGTTTATTGGCACTTTACTCACTTGTTTTTCTTTCCATTTAACTGGGAGGGTTAAACTGAGGGTGAAGGGGTGGATGTTGGATTGAGGAAGTAAACCAGCAAGGATTGGGCTTGATACCCACTCTTTTCTAGGTTACTGGTTAATTACCCCTATTCCTACCCCGTGGTTATCCTAATGCTCCATCACAGACCTAATTGATTGGTCTAATTTTTGCTTCATGGCCTGTATATATCGCATAACTTAATTGCAGTCCGTTTATCCCCCTGATCTTAACAACAATTTTAATGGTTTCCTGGACTTACGGTTTTTATATAAATTATTATTATTAATTTGTTCTTTGAATCATCGGATCCTATGATGGGGAGGTGCACTCTTAAGGGTTAGCTTTCTTTTTCTCTCTATACAATTACCATTGTATTTAAAACTTACAGTCTACTTCAAAATATACTACTGTACATTTTTGTTGTCCACCACATTGACATTTGGATGCATTTTGGCTCTTTTGCCCGCATCTGCGATGAAGGCCTACTAATTCAAAACTAGCAGGTTGTGCAGAATATATTCCCTCTCACCTACCACCCCATGTTGGGACGATAAAATATAAACAAAAAAGAGAATGGGATGATTTACAACTAATTTAAACCATACACTGTATTTAATTGCAGATAGTACAAAAACAACATATCTAGGGGCTGATTCACTAAGGATCGAATATCGAGGGTTAATTAACCCTCGATATTCGTATGGGAATTAAAATCCTTTGACTTCGATATTCGAAGTCGAAGGATTTAGCGCAGATAGTATGATCGAACGATCAAAGGATTATTCCTTCGATCGAGAGATTGAATCCTTCAAATCAAACGATTCGAAGGATTTAAATCCAACGATTGAAGGAATATCCTTCGATCAAAAAAAGTTAGGCAAGCCTATGGGGACCTTCCCCATAGGCTAACATTGACTTCGGTAGCTTTTAGATGGCGAACTAGGGGGTCAAAGTTTTTTTTAAGAGATAGTACTTCGACTATCGAATGGTCGAATAGTCGAACCATTTTTAATTAGAATCCTTTGATTCGAAGTAGTAGTTGGAGGTCGAAGTAGCCCATTGGATGGTCGAAGTAGCCCAAAAAACACTTCGAAATTCAACGTTTTTTTACTTCGAATCCTTCACTCGAAGTTAGTGAATCGGCCCCCAAATGTTCAAATTGAGATTTTTTTTTGATGCGAGCAACATGTTTCAAAAGAATTGGGACAGGGGCAACAAAATATGGAAATGTTATGTAATGGCACATCTCACCAATTAGCAACTGGTCAGAAACATGATTGGGTATAAAAAGAGTGGATGCCTCTCAGAAGTAAATATGGGCAGGGGCACACCACACTGAGAAAAACTGTGCTGGCAAAAATTGCAACAATTTAGGAATAACTTTCCTCAAGGTTAAATTGTATAGAATTTGGGGATTGCATCATCTACAGTACATACTATTATTAAAATATTTAGACAATCTAGAGAAATCTCTGTACACAAGGGACAAGGCAGAAAGCCAATATTCGTTGACCACAACCTTTAGGCCCTCAGTGTCTTGAAAAAGACACAATTCTGCAGTGGAAGTGCAAAGGCTCGGGAACATTCCACTTAAGGTGCACACTCCACAGATTCCTCAGAATCGGTTTGAGATGAAAAGAGCTTTATTTCACAGAAAGCATGCAAACACCTTACGCTTTTCATGTGTATCCACACGTACAGTATTCATAGTCACACCCACCCATACGTTTTCACAGAGGCTCAGGAATACTTCCAAAAACCTGTGAACATGGTGCAGTGCTAAATCCACAAATGCAAGTTAAAACATTTGATGCAAATGAAATGAAATATACAAAGGAGACCCTGAAATGCTGAACAGCTAAAATCCTATATCAGGCAAGAATGGGACAACATTTCACTCCAAAACTACAGAATTTGGTCTCCTCACTTCCCAAACAGTTACAGAGTGTTGTTAAAAGAAGAGCTGATGCAACAGAGTGGAAAACATGCCCCTCTCCAAACTCTTTTTGAAGCTTTTTTCATTCGCCTAGAATTTAAGCTTGTTTTTAGTATTAACTAAAAAATGCTCAAAAGTCTCAATTCAGTCACTTTGTCAGAATCGTTGTCATTCAGATAATTTGGGTGCAGCCTTTTAGAATCTCTTGTTGTTGATTTCGTTCTTTTTAAAACCTTATTTTTACAACTATTTTTACTCCACTGTTCATTGGGTAATCTATTTAACTTTTTGCTACACTTGGTGAAAAATAGCAATAAATTGAGAACAAATACATTGGCAAGGCCCCCTTCCAGTGACAAGACTATCCAAGCACTAGGTGACATGACAAAAGAAAATGTGAGGCATTTGTGTAGTGCTGCCAATCGCTGATAAAAGAAAAAAACAGCAAGGGCAGCCGTTCCAACATTTCCAGTTTCCTCACTAACTTTTACGATACAAACTCTCATATAAGGATTTGTTGGTGACAACCATGTGAAATGAGGCCTGCAATATATCAACTGTAATTGAATATCCTATCCTATTTTACTCTTACAGTCTGTTCTTTTGATGAGTATCGACAGCAGCAAATGTTTTCTTTAAAGCTACTGTATTTGTTATAGGCAGTGCAACCAATGTATCATATCCAGAAAACAGACTTGTGATTTTAAGCCTCTTCACTCAATCTGGCATATTACAAATCATGCCTAAAAGCAGATGGCAGGAAATCCCTATTCTAACTCCATCTCCCTGCTAGTCACCAGGGTCCATAAAATAACTGTATAAAAATAAATGACACTGGGGGGCCCATTTACTTAGCTCGAGTGAAGGAATAGAGGAAAAAAACTTCGAATGTTTTTTAAGGCTACTTCGACCATCGAATGGGCTACTTCGGACTTCGACCTTCGATTCGAACTAAAAATCATTTGACTATTCGATAGTCGAAGTACTGTCTCTTTAAGAAAAAACTTTCATCCCCTAGTTCACCACCTAAAAGCTACAGAAGTCAATGTTAGCTTATGGGGAAGGTCCCCATAGGCTTTGCTAGCTTATTTTGGTCGAACAAAAATTGTTCGATCGATGGAACGAGTAGCGCTAAATCCTTTTAGGATTTACTGTAACTTCGACAGTCGAATATCGAAGGTTAATTAACCCTCGATATTCGACCTTATGTAAATTTGCCCCTAAATAATACATGTTTTATGAATGTATGTTTTAAAGAACAAACTAGTTCCATTGCAGACAAGAGAAGAAAACATGTGCTAATAACATATCCACATACACAAATGTACATGCTGGCAATATATTTTAATTGTCTTGTTTGCATCACAGAGCAGCTTTATTGTTTGAGTCTCCTGAGATTTGTGAAGGTGTAAGTGACTCCTTCATGCATGTAGTTACTGCCATCTTTAGGTTAACATAAAGTGGAATGCAGAACTAACCACTAAAAATTAATATGGCTAAAAATTTTACAACCCCATCAAAATGGTACCTGCACCCCACTGTGTACTAATCAGAGCTATTCTTTTAGTTACAACTTTTAGTTCCAACCAATCAAAACAATAAAAACCTACTATGGGTAACCACACTGGTGAAATTTAGTAAATTAGCTAATATGAGTTTTATATGGTTTAACATTGTTATGAAATATAACAACAGCAAAAACTTTAATTTGCACAATGTGCATTTAAGGGTGATGATTCTTAATGGCTGCTTCTTATAACTTTGCCAAACTATCTCTTATTAAAACCTATAAGTACACAGGTTAATATGGAAGTCTATAAGTACACAGGTTAATATGGAAGTACCACTGCAATAATGCATTATGCTTACAGGAAAGATTGATAAGGCAGACATTAAAGGGATACAAATGACACAACTATAGAGGGTTCATTACAAACCAATATTTAGGGGCATATTTATCAAGGGTCGAATTTCAAATTGAAAAAAATTCAAAATTCAAATTCAAAAGACCAACCGAAATCAAACAAAGTTTTTTTTTGGTCGAATAGGTCTGTTTTCGACAGAATAGGTCAGAATTCGGGCGAATTTCGAATCGATCGAATCGAAGGAATAGCGAATTCAATCAAATTCGATTTGAAGTTTTTCCCCCAAAAAAACTTTAATTTTTCAAAGTCCACCAATTAACTCCAAATGGATTCTAGGAGGTCCCCCATAGGCTAAAACAGCAATTTGCCAGATTTTAGATGGCCAATGGTCGAAGTCTAATTTTTAAAGAGACTACATACATTTTGATATTCTAATTTTTGAATTTTTTTCAATTCAAATCGAATTTGGACTATTCTCTAGTCGAAGTACACAAAAAAATAGCTCAAAATTCAGATTTTTTTCATTCGAAAATTCACCTCGACCTTTGATAAGTCTGCCCCTTAGTACTTGCTGAATTTCATAGGATACTATAAACTGGACAAGAGAGAAGAAGGAGGTTTCTGATACAGCCCAGAATATTGGAAATACATGCCCATCGCAACAGCTACACTACTTTGTGTTCCATGCTGAAAATATATTGCTATAGTACTTACAAAATCCCTGTATTCCCAAGCTCATTAGTAACTGAAAGCAATAATCCTTTATTGCTTTTAGGGTGGCATGTATAAAAATACATGCCAAAATGCATACACACTGCAAATTAGTTGGTGCCAGGGCAACCTTGCATTTGTATTCATATAGAATTTTTTATATTTTCTCCCACTGAACATACTCTCTGTGCAGAAATATTTTTTAGAGTTTAATAATGTTACTAGGTACCTTTGCTCAGTTAGCAAGAGTATGAAAATATATAGCAAGCCCTGAACTGAATTGAGTCCATTGCAAGCATTTTATGCAAAGCAATAAATTGTTGTGTATATTGTCCTTACATTAATTAAAATGTATTTGGTCCTTGTTATGACATGACCAATTTTAAATTGCTTGCATCTCCTATGCTACATGAAATGGTGCTTGGTGCCACTAGAGATCAAATGTAACCATAAACTTCAGTCTAGAATTTCTCACTGAAATTAGTTTCAATACATCAATACAATCTTGTTTCATGTTTCTCATTTAATTACACAGTGCGCTGAATCAAAGCTTTTCAAGCTTGAAATAAATAAATATGTTATTTAGCATTGAACATTAACTTGCCAATGACAACCATTTTGCAAAATAATTCTGTGCCTAGCAACAGAGAACAAATATAGACTTTATTAAGATAAGTGATTAGAAAAAAAAGTTGTTTGGATGTTAACCTGTTGCAAATGAAAACTATGGCATCTACAGAACATACTGAAATAAAAGTCTCAAAATTGTTAGCGTGGATTCAAACATTAAAGGATGGGGCTGCTCCTGACAAATCCATAAAGACTGATATTAATCCCATTAACATGCCTTTGTTTGACCATAACATAGACAGAAAATACAAGAATGATTACAGATATGGGGCCTGTTATCCAGAATGCTCAGGACCTGGGGTTTTCCATACCTTCTACTTAAATAATTAAAATATTAAATAAACCCAATAGGATTGTTTTGCCTCCAATGCGTATTAATTATTTCTTAGTTGCTATCAAGTCCAAGGTACTCTTTTATTATGGCCGAGCTCCCCATTTGAAGATGTTAATAGCCTTTATGATAATTAAGCTTTTTCAGAGGGTTTTTCCAGAAAACTCAATCAATTAGAGTGATTCAAGCCTTTTTTTCACTGTAAACTCGTTTCATTTGAGTTCGGGTTTCACAACTCAAACCCACTGAATCTAATTTTTTCCATTGAGTTTTTTCTTAAATATGAAACCATTCAAGTTGTGAGTTCATTCGAGGTATAAAAATCTCTAATACTCGACCTTTGATAAATTACCCCCTTAATGTTCAATGTAACTCACTGGACCTGTGTGTTTAAATAATAATACTACTACTTATTACTAGGGATGAACCGAATCCACTTTTTTGGATTCGGCCGAACCCCCGAATCCTTCGTGAAAGATTCGGCCGAATACCGAACCGAATCCGAACCCTAATTTGCATATGCAAATTAGGGGTGGGAAGGGGAAAACATTTTTTACTTCCTTGTTTTCTGACAAAAAGTCATGCAATTTCCCTCCCGCCCCTAATTTGCATATGCAAATTAGGATTCGGATTCAGTTCGGCTGGGCAGAAGGATTCGGCCGAATCCGAATCCTGCTGAAAAAGGCCGAATCCTGGCCGAATCCCGAACCGAATCCTGGATTCGGTGCATCCCTACTTATTACCTATTACTACTCATCATAAGAAATAGGACCAAAATATGTGTAGAAAACACAAACCTGAAAAATAGATCAATCAACCAAAAAGCAGTAGAAAATTCATCAACATTTTGCATGTACATCAAAAAAAGAACATCAAAAATACAGAAAGTATAACAGCACATGACAATGAATTGGACAGATTGGCTTTAGGTACATAAAATCATTGTTTTCCTGTAAAAGTGGTGTTTTCTGCAATAAAGAGACTTCAAATGTGGCAAAATTTACATTCACAGAAGATAAAGTGGCATTTTTAAGAAAAACAGGCCAGAATGAAAACATAAAATTCAGGGTGAAAAATCCAAACGCAAAAATCTAGGAAATGCTCCCACTTAAAAGCATAACAACACAAACGGACTATAAAAAAATGTAAAATCCAGGAAAATTTAAAATGAAGGAATATAGAATTGAGGTTTGACTGTATTTATTTATATAGAATTGAGGTTTGACTGTATTTATTTAAAAAAATTGCATCCCTAGACAAGATTTTCAGTTTTCATTACACACAAAACAGCATAGTTCTTTATTTAATCTGTGCTTAAACCTTTATTTCTATCTGTCTAAATACATGTTCTACATTGCTGTACAGAGGCAGTACCACTGGGAAACATTTATTGAAAGCTGTTATTGCTTATAGGTTGTTATTTGGGCTAAATAATTTACTATTTGGCATTAGGGTCTCCACCATAGACACTATTTGGTTTGTGGACTAATTACAGGTACCCAAGAGCAATGAACCACTTGACTACTCAGAGAAATCATCTGCCTCTATACTTTTCACATAATCTTTTCATTTTAATCACAATACGACAATAGGGTAGAATTTATACTACAGCTAAGAGTAAGAGGCTGTTTAATGAATAATTCTGTTCAATAAGGATTTTAGGGATTTATTCATTCAAATATTGAATCTGAACAAATTAATACCATTCTCATCGATCAGCACGGAATATGAACATTAATCACCTGAAAAAAAATAAATAAATAAATAAAAAGAACATTGCCCAGACCCTTCTATGTGGTTTGAAATCTTACACCACTCATTATTTTGGGGGTCTGAGATAATGAATAAAGAATTGAACAACAGTAAATTATAATTATGATAATTGAAGATTCAATACATCGGTTGGATTGAATAAAAATACAAATAAGAAAAAGGCAGGATTCCATCAGTCAAACATTGATAAAAAGATAAAGCTTTATTTATTTAAATAGCTCGGGGAGGGGGGATAAATGCCAGGAATCTTTGCAAAAGTGACATTTTCATGGAAAAACCTTCATAAGTGGAAAGTAGAGGTGATAGAAAAATTTATTTGGAAGTGTGTTAATTCCGCTGAGACTTATAGGTCTGTCTTAAATGAGGTTAATTTATTTATGTATTTATTGATTGTCAAAAATAAATTAATTAATGAAATAACAGAAAACAAACAATCACATCAGGAACAAAGGGTAGAAACAATTATATTTTGGATTACTTAATTTGCAAATGAAGATACAGAAACATATTTGTTACTAATTGATGTAAACAAAGGAGGGAGAAAATCAAAAGCCTGTGTCAAAAAAGCTCAGAGCAGTGCCAAACCCATTTTTAATTTAAAACAATTGGAAGCCAGAGATCATATAAAAACACATACAATTATTAATAGTTATATAATTTATGCTGTGGTACCTAAATTGCTATTCCCATTTGGTTCTATACAGTTAATTTACTACTCTTGACACTACCATTTTGTGAGCTAATTGACAAGGTCTCCTATTAGAAAAAATGAACAGTTAATTTTCTCAAAATTATGGGCAGATATATTCAAATTCATAGTGGTGAATCAATTTTCCCAGCAAAATATTACAGAATACAGACAATTTAACCTTATTTTCCTTTTAAAAATAAAATTGCAACAGAAATGATTTAGTATAAACCAATTGCTTTACTACATTTCCTAACTACTTGCTAATGGTGTTTACACTGTAGAATTTTTTTGGGTCTTAGTTAACTCATTTACCACTAACAACCACTGATTTGTAATCAAATTGTACTAAGCATAATTAAGGGCAAACCATTAATTTATACATACCTTTAATACTTCACTGGTAAATGAATATAGCAATAAATAATTTACTGCATTTACATTGGCTTTGGCCAATAGTTTCCAAATCTGCTTATCCATCTATTATGTAGAGTGAGTAGATTATTGTACTGATGGCTAAGTTTGATTCTCAGGCATGTACATCTAAAAATATTTATTTTCATCTGGTCTTCAGAGCTACTTTAAAAACCCAGTGTCTTGGATACTGTGATGTGTTTCACATAGGAAATTAAGCTTCCTTATTACTCACTGATGATCAAACATTTCCCCTCATTATTACAAATTATCTAATTGATTCTATGTTAAGGAAGGTAATTCTTTTTAACAGTTTCCTTTCAATATGTTTTTAATTCATTTGTGAGATTTTCAAATCTTGTATCCTTTGTGATATGTATTTAAACATGTTAAAATGTATATCAGTGACCAATTTCTTGTATTATAATAGGAAACTTCTACCCTTCTCATGAATTTAGCAGGTGTTTATTTACTTGTTTATTTGTTTTTTTTTCTATTGTTGTTTTTAATGCTATAAATGTACTGTCTCATTTTCATACATTTTCAACCTACTTTAACAACATCCCTGCACTTAAAGAAATCATCTTTCATTTCTCCATTTTATCTCTTCACAAAATAAATTTAGGATGGAGATTTTCTTTGATATTTCCTTGTTACTAAAATGCAATCATAACAATTGTAAATAATGTCAAAATTATTTCCAAAATGTATCTGTCATATTTTTCCCCACACTTTTAGGATAAGCATATGAAGTGTATATATTTGGACAAGCACTAAACATTGGTATTCCACATCTTGTGGATCATGGCCAAAGAATTAGCACTTTTTATCTGAATAGGTATATTTGTTGTTTTACAAAACAAAATTCTATCTTTGAATATTTGTTAGAAGAACCCATGGTGTAACATATGTTTTATTCTTATACAAATGGATATTCTACTACTTGCAGATCATGGTCCAAATATAAGCATTTTTATCCATAGCCCTTAATGGTTTGATTTACACAAGATATTTCTATCAATAATTTTTGTTAGAAGATGGTGAACTGTACTTCTTAGCTAAAGGAAAACTTAGATCTTGTATATTTCCACTACAATGCTATTCATCAACAATAGTTTTTTATTTTAATCATACATCCCTTTTAAATAAATAAATGTTTATCCAACATGTGTGTTTCAGATGATGTGGTTTTAAAAAAGATTATAAGCAAGGTTCTTTACATATACTATGAACATCTAAGCAAAAAATGATCTTCAGTTACATTGATAATAAACAAAACATTCCTTTTGTACCCCTAAAGCATTTAAAACTTAAAATTGTTATCTCTGCCCATTTATTCATTAAAATAGTATCATCCCAATTTTTACCAAATAAGATGTTAAAATGTACAATGCAACGTGAAGCCGTGTATAATGTTTCACTGAATATCTCTAATTCACTTCTTCACCATAGGAAACCAGGACAATGTGAAACAAAATTGAAGGCCAGAAAATAAATTTGTTTTGGAACAAGGTTATATTTGTGCAAAATCCATAACTTTGAATTATGTAGTAGAAGCAGCTTGTATTCTCAGTTATAGTTTATCTTCAATAAACAATTTTTTCTTCTTTTTTTAATAAACGCCTGCTAAACGCAAAAATGACTCCACAGGTGATAAATATTTTGTTTGGAAATCAATAAGGTGAGTTGCATTATTAAAAATGTCCATTACATAGAACAATTACAGCAAAAATGCATAACACACCCTGGGTAATGGAGATCTTTTCAGTCAAATGTGGTTGGTTCATTTGTGTGAAAAGATAATCATAAATACATACTGTATATCCGCTATGTACTGCAGGCTTTGATGCACCTAATGTGAAGTAAATCTGATGTAAAATAACCACTGCTTTTGCAAATACAGGTATGGAACCTGTTATGCAGAATGCTCAGGACCTGGGGCTTTCCGTGATTTGGATCTTCATACCTTAAATCTACTAGAAAATCATGTAAACATTAAATAAACCAAATAAACTGGTTTGGCTTCCAATAAGGAATACTTATATCTTAGTTTGGATCAAGTATAAGGAAGTATTGTATTATTACAGAAAAAAAGTAAATAATTTTTAAAAATCTGGATTTGGAGTCTAGGGGAGACAGTCTTCCTGTAGTTTGGAGCTTTCTGGATAAAGGGTTTCTGGATAACGGATCCCAAACCTTTATTAAAATAACCAAACCAACAATGCTTCATATGATTGTATTTGTGGTTGAAAACAATGTTCAATGGTTAGTTGAGCATGATTGTTTTGTGGAGAAAAATGGTTTAAAAAAAAAGCTGTAAAAAAAAAGTTATAGGCACATTTGTATGTAGTCAAAATGGCCGTCTTTTTTTTCACAAAGCAGCTGGTCCACAGTGGTCTAAGATACATTGTATGAATCACTACAGTATTATGAGCAACTAATAGGATTAATCACCATATAAATGGATATGAAAGCTTTGTATGGAAACAAGCAACTCTATAGTAGTTTTAAAATGTGTAATTATATTTAAAAAAAACGTGTTATAATTAGTAACATAGAAATGCATAGCGCTAATTAGAAGAACATAAAACATTAACTTGAATTGGAAGATTATACTAGCCCTTCAACTGTTTAGGTTTCCCTGTCATGCATTTCTCTATGTTGGGTAAATTAATTACATAATAGTGATTGAATACAGGAGAGTTCATTTATTGTATGCCAAACAATAGATTTATGTGAGGGTGGAATTTTTAAATTTCAAATTAGTAGTTAGACTAAATTAATAAAGAAATGGAATAGGAATAAACAGAAAGTGACTGAGCTTATAGGTGGTGAGGTTAAATTTCATAATTTGATAAATCTGATCCTTAGGAGGTTATTTATCAAAGGTCGAGTCTGTGAGGTTTTTTTCTACCTTGAATAAACTCACAACTCGAACGTTTGCTTATTTATGAAAAAACTAACCCCCAAATGTAAAAAACCTGATTGAATGCAGTTGGGGGATGCCTTGTAGTGAATGAATTATAGGCTTATAACCTTGAATACTTTAAATTGATCAAGTTTTCAAGCTCAAACCACTGTAAAAAGCCCAAAAATCATGAAGGCAAAAAACATCTTCAAATGGTTCTAGGAACCTCCGCCATTCACTTCTACATGATCTCGACAGGTTAAATCTGGAGTATTTTTGGATTCAGGCTTTTAGCAGCTCAAAAAAAAAAAAATATAGCAAACAATTTGAGTCTGAGAGAAAAGCTCAAATTTTTCAGAAAAACACAACTCGATCTTTCATAAATAACCCCCTTAATGTGTAATATATTGTTATACATCACATATATTTAGGGCACTTAATGGTGCTATATATTTAATAGCAAAATAAATTACCCCCCAAAAAAAGAATTTAAAAATATAATATAATATATATATATATATATATATATATATATATATATATATATATATATATTATATATAAATTATATTAATATATAAGCTACTGTATACAAAATGTTGTCTTTGATTTCACCAGTGTGGAACTGGAAAAATGTACAGCACATGTCATTCTGCTTTATTTTCTTCCTCAGTATAAAATCAGCAATAATACCACAAGAATATATTAAATACATTTCTATTACTGCAATGCATTAACATTGCATATGGTATGTGGACACATATATTATTTCACTTTAAAAAATAGCAGACATCTGCATTTTTTTCTGTTATCACATTTTTGAACCATAGATAGCACTGGACCCACTTTAACGAAAGGGAAAATGTTATATCTTGTTCCCCAGAAAAAAATCCTTTTTTAGGTACTTTAAGGGGGTTATTTATCAATGTTCATTTTTTCATCAATTCAGATTTTTTTGCAATAAACAAATCATGAATTTCAATAATGGTTTAATAAAAAAACTCTAATGTAAAACTTTGGCATTAGAAAACTTACAAAGACGTTTAGAAGTCAATGGGAGCAGTCCTAGGCAAAATTTACTAAAATATAATAAAAAAGAATACGAATTTGCCTTATAAAAGAATATGAAAATTACACAAATACCCATTTTGATAAATTGGCCCCCAAATGTCTCATTCAATTAACTATAATTGAATTTAGATCAATTTTGAATGATGCTACCATATAATGCCAATATTCTCATTATATAAGTTTAAACCAGAATTTTTTTAACCCAAAATTGCTCATATTCTTGTCTGCCTCATTTAAAGATTCCACTCTAATGCAATCCATAATTCCAAAAACCAACGGTATATTATATTAAATTAAATCTTTCTATTTTGTGATGTGTTTTGTGGAAATATAAAGCTTTTTCATGGTTGTATATTCAAAATAGGCCTTGTGGATATGGGAATTATAAAGCAATAGAACATTATATTGAATCTAAATCAGAGGATTTTCTTACAACTTTAAGATAAAATAAATACTGTAATGGTTTCATTTAAATAAAAGAGCTGGGAAATATTATGTAAAAAAAGTGTTTTTCAGATTTCATATAATCAAAAATACATTACATACATGCAATGCAATTACCATTATTTGTTAGTCACTTTTGCACATAATTTTGCCTTTTTCCTTTTTATTGTGTCCTAGATATATAACTAGGGCAGACAGTTGTTGGCTGAGAGATCAGCATTTAGAATTGTTTCATTTCTTTGGGTAACCATCTCAGTGAAGTTCTACTTAATGTTATTTTTCTTCAGTAAAGGATTCTTCAGTGCAAGTAATAAAAAGGGATAAACTCTGAGGAGATTTACTTCATAACCTTACTGGTACAGCTTATCAGTGAAATATACATTTTTTTGTTGGTGGTGATAATGTCAATTAAAATAAACAAATCATGCACTATTGTTAGCAGCCTCCATCTTTATTAGTATAATTGTTTCACAAACGCCAATTTAACCTTGTATGCTTCACAGTAAATTAAATTGTACATTTTGGCAACAGAATTATTTATGAGGCTTTTAAAAATTATAAGGGAATACTACCCTACTCATTTAAATTTTTATTTTATGTACAATGCTTTTCCATATTAGATTTTTCTCAGTAAAGAACAGAATCTTGAATTGTAGCAATTTTCTATCACTCGCTAGTTCTTGGCAGGCCTTTACACCTTCTTCTCCAAGTTATTACTTAAGTTTAAATGATCTAAAATTGTTTGTAGATCTCAATTGTGCTAGAGACTACTGCTGGTTTCTTTAGTTTTATGTCTGGTTTAGTAGCAATAGGCATTTTGTTAATATGTAGTCGCCTACTGATAACTGCAGGTGCAACATCTGTGCTCTAGTAAACAAACTATTCTCTGTGTGGTGGAAATAACAAAAGAATAAGAAATATTTAATACAACTTGCTTGACAGGTGCACAGAACTAACACCACATGGAACATAATCTAGACACAATAGCCAAAATAATGTATGTTGTAAATAGAAAAAAATATATATCGTCATCCTGCAGCTAGATATTATCATCGACTAAAGCTAGCTTAATTCTGTGTGACTGCTAGATATCTGAAAGTAAATATGCAGCAGGCAGTGAAGCATGACAGCATTTTTACAATAAAGTATTTGAAAGGGCATATCTACTGTTCTAATTAATTCACAGTCATTTTGAAATTATCCTTACTAATTAAATCTAATTAATCAGAATCACTGTTACATATTCTTTTTGATCGCCTGCCTTTATGGAAATGATTGTTTTGCACTGCGAGTGGTTTATGCCCTTTCTTAATAAGTGGGCTGAAATGATTTAATAGTGGCTTACAATCTGGAAAAATGTTTGAATATATTTTAAATTTACGTGTGTGTGTGTTTGTGTGAAACATGCTCTTAAGGTGCAGTGAATTTCACACAGTACAAAGAGAATTGAAGGAGGGAATCACTTAAATGTTTAAGTTTTGATGAATGCTTTGGAACTAGAAATATGTAATTCTGGGTTGTTGTTATTATTATTTATTTCATTTGTATGTGTGTGTGTGTATATATATATATATATATATATATATATATATATATATATATATATATATATACATATATATATATATATTAGTTCAGGAACTTGGAGGCACTCACAGAAGTTTTTTGGGTTATCACATATTCCCCCACATCAATGCATTTCGGTTCCTTAAAACCGTCGTCAGGACCCAATACACGTCTCATTTATGAAGACCTGTGAGTGCCTCCAAGTTCCTGAACTAATGAATATTTGATGGGAGTTGCACCTGGGGCCTGTTTTATATATATATATATATATATATATATATATATATATATATATATATATATATATATTGTGACTTATAAAGAAGGACATAGAACCTAGTTTTTTAAATAAGCAAAACCTTTGAATATACACCTTTAGTTTCTATAATAATATAATAATATGGCAAACTTTTGTTATTTAGGGTTATTTGTACTCCCTTACAAGAAAATACTTCAGCAGCACTCCAATTATGGTGAAAAAATTGGTACTTTATTCGTGCCTCAAGCTAAGCGACGTTTCGAGCTTTTCCAGCCCTTTATCTGTACTCCCTTAAGCACCTGGGCAACCAACCTATTCATACTAATTGCATTTTACAAAACAAATGTGAAATTGGAATATTTTTGGAGAAGTTTGCATGTGAAGTTTGCACAAAAGAAATAGGAGCATTGCATAAATTCATCATTTGCTAATTCAGTTATTCGGGTTAATTACCTCGATCTCAAACTGTAAACATCACATTATATTATTCAGCTGAAGTGTAAGGGAGTTAATATATGTTTTATGATATTTTGTGTAATCTCTTAATAAAAACATCATTAAAAATGTCAGAACTAAAAGTGAAGAGAAATGACACAAGAGAGATGACAAATGTCATCAATTAAAGTTGCTGCAGATCAGCGTTGGTGACTGAACGAATACATTTTTATATGTAAATTAACAAGGCAGATTAACAATATTTAATACAATTTATTCAATTCAGATGCATTGAAAGCCTATGTTATGTAATGTTAAAACATTTAAACAGAAACATTGTCTAATATGCCATAGTAAAAAAAGCAGTATTAAATATGTCACATACATCAGCAATGCTTTAAGTATGTTTGCAGAGTAACAACATCTGGTAACCCTGCTTTATCAGGTAACACTTGTACTTTTTACTGCAGAACAAAGTGTGTCCAGTAGGTGCATTGAGTGAATTCTCTAGTGCATGACAAAGAGTGTCCAGTAGGTGTATTTAATGATTTTTTAACTGCATAACTAAGGGTATTCAGTGCATTTATGTTATTCAATTGTTTAGTCTCAATGCCTCTCTATATAAACTCTATATAGCCTTTTTTTCCTTTGTGGGGTTGGAGGAAGCACTTTTTTTAGAATTTGTCACAATTGTGAATAGTGGTTTCTGCAAAGCAGTGATATTTGAATTGAAAAATATACTTAATATGTTCCGTGATTCAATCTGACTAGGTTATTAGGCTGAGATATATAAATCCATGATTAAATTATAGTCCCAGATCACTTTGTGTTGGCCTATGTGATGGGTTAAATAGGATAATAATCTGATTGCCATAATTTCTCGATACAATATGTAGATTGCAGACATTTTCCTTTTATCTGTGAAACGTACAAGCTTTGGAAAATAGGCATGCAGTGTAAATGTCAAGTAAAATTTTCCCATCATGCTTTCAGCTCCATTTGCCATAGAGCAAATAGGTGCACGTTTTTAACATGAGTGCCAATGCTTGTGAAATTACAAAAGAAAATGAAAACAAGAATCTTATTCTGTATGCATTATCATGTCATAGTTCGATTAGACACATTCAATTGCATGCTATTTTCAATATAAAAATATCTTTGAAAATATCTTTGAATCAATTTTGAAAAGAAACAGAAAAAAGAAATTTACTCAGCCTGGTTAGCGTTAGCTGCAAGCATTAACAGCTTGAATTGTGCCAGTATTCAATGGGTTTTTAAATATGTATTTTTTCATGGAGCAGCCATAATCTGAACCTGAACACTAGTAAACTCAATAAAATAAAATACATTGAACATACTGGGAGCCTACTAGACATTTTTATTCAGTAGTATAAGTATTGGGAAAAATTCCACAAAGCTTACCAAGGTTTTCTCATTAAACACTGGCTCCAGTCCCCTTCATGTTGCATAGTCAGCCTTTGTGATCTTGCTAGTGGTTTGTCTCTTGGAACCTTTGCCTAAAAAATCTGTAAAAGTAAAAAAATACACTATTGTGCTGAGTCAAATTGTACTGTTCTGAGAAGTTCCCTAATCATTCTTCCATGACTCCTACATCTAGCATCTAGATTCCTACTTTGAGGGGAGTAATCTTCCGCATCCCTCAATAAATAACAAAAGTTGTTATTAAAATACAGCTGGCGGGCCAAAGAATACAGGGGATCTGAAACATCTACATGTGTAATGATAAATGGAAACAGATTGTTTGGTGTCAACCTTGTCCTAAAGCATTTGATGGCCTTTAGAATATTGTTCTACAGGTCTTACGTTTGTGCTTTGTGTTTCAGTACATGATTCTTTATGCATAAGCAGACAAAGGCCAATAGAAATTTACTTGTACTGTAGCCCATCGCACCATGTTCAGATTGAATTGCCTGTCTTTTGTTCAAGTGTCAACTGTTTTTGAGGCCAGTGCCAGCCAATATGCTATCTGTATCAACCAAGCTTCTGTATTGCAGCTAATGTATTATAATATACATCTAATTCCCTAACATGTTGACTATATCTAGGGTACAATTACAAACCTATAATAGCATTACAATTTGTCGCGTAAATGTGCTTCTTGACATACTTAATCTATTTTATCTTTATCTTGTTTGCAGTAACCGAAATCTTGGCAATTGCCATGCAAATTCTTTACATAAACAAATTAGCAATCAATTTTATTTATATATTTTTAAGTATATTCATACGCCTGTGCTAGCAGTATAACAGTACTGCAGAATAACGCAATTTCACTTTATTTTACTTGCACATAAATTTGAAATCCGTGGTTCTGTATTTTCTGCTTTCAAGGAATCAGGGGAAAAAGAAAATATGTGAAAATGACATGGCTCTCTAAAGAAAGGAAAATTCACTTAAAATTTGCATAATAATATTCATGCCAATTCACAAAGTACCATTACTGACTAGATGCATGAAGCAAGGTCAGCCCACATTAATGTGGAAGCCATTGTTCTCATGATAATGAAAATAATTGGATCACAAGAAAATAGTATTTTTTTTTCTTTGGAAATACAAAATGAGAAATTTGGAAAGCTAGAAAAACTCTAGAAATAAATGAGTTATAAATTTTGTTTTATTAATATAGGCAACTATATGTAATGACAATTTAGTGCTTAAAAGTACAAAAAGTATAGTGACATTTTAGCGCTTAAAAGTAAAGAGGAGACAAAGAATTATTTGGAATCTCTCATTCATTTTACAGTAACAAGGTAGGACATTTTATATCTGGAATGCTTGGGATCTGGGGCTGGATAATAGGTATTTATTTTTCTATAATGTAGAGCTCTATGACTTAAGGCTACTAAAACGCATTTCAACATTAAAAAAGTAGGATTGTATTGCTATGTAAAATACTAGATTAGTTACCAAGTATAAGATGCTGTACATTACAAAAAAAAGTAAATCTGTCAAAAAATTATTTTTTTTTCAACTCTCAAAATGGGAATTTACATTGCTGCTTTTCTGAGAGAAGGGCTTTCTGCATAGCAGATGCCATACCTGTAATATGTGGTTGTTACTTAGTAAAATGTACAGAATGTAAAAGTAATACAGTATTTTCAACTTTCACAGATATACCAGTCAAGGTGCTATCTGGTATAATGAACACATGCCATGTTATCTATAAAACATTTCAGTGCAATTAAGATGATATAAGATGACCGAGTTGTATCACTTCGCTATAAGAAAATAGTGTATTAATGTATTGGTTTATACAATTTTAAATCAACACTATATTATGAATGTATTCTGTATGTATATGTGTTCAATAATATTTTATAGATGTTTTAAAATGTCATTAGTAGAGCAAGTCACCTTTTAAACTTTGAAAATACTAGGCTTATGGAATTTCAGATGGGAATTTGGAAGCTGGCATCATTTTTACACACAAGATTTTAAAATTTTGGACTGTTTTGCATTATTATATTACGTTTCTGTATTCTAACTATTGTGTTAAAATGAAATAGGAGTATTTGTACTTCGAATGTACATGCCCAAAACAAAAAGGAATCAACCAAGACTTCAAAAAAGGTCAACAATCAACAGGTCTGCAGGATAATTAGATTATGAAAATGGACGGCAGTTAAATGTAAATCCATTGTAAGTATAATGGAAGCTACAAGGTCACCAGTATTACCATGTGAGAACTGGTATGCTGGATAAATTCACAGAATAACCTGAATTCGCACAGTTTCAATGTACAGTTGTAGAATGCTGTCCATAGGAGTGGTGCTGAATAGCCTGGCTTTATATGCTGTGCATATACACTGGTCTTGAAGAGACCATGTTTCACTATATTGACTTAGTGTAGTGTATTGACTTAGGGGAAAAAAAGCTTTTATCTGAACTTTTCTGTTTTATAAAAGCTACACTTGTGCTTTTAATTTCTACTAGACGTGTGTCTCTCACATGCATAGACCTAGAAATAAACTGCCAAAAAAACCTGAGCCCAAATATGGTTCCGAAATATTGTAACTGCAAATGTTTGTTCATTAGGGTGGTTCAGCAGATTAGTTTGTTTGAATTGAGCGAGGATCTATTCATTAGGGTGGTGCTGAAAGTACCTTAATGAAAATCTCTGGTTACCATTCATTCTAGGAACACAAAGACAGACCAATCTACCTTTTCAATTATTAACCGCAATACATTGCTGAAGAGGTGACTGGGACTGAAAAGTTCATCCTCTGTCAACAAAATCCCGTGTTTCTTTTAAATAGTATGCTCTTTGAATCAAATGCAACAGTAAGTAAGTGACCAAATTAATTATATGCATATATGAAAATTTATATACACACACATATACACATATACACACATGGGTACATGAACACAAAATAAGTATTTGTTACTTTTTCTTTGCACCCTGTTAACATGTGAGTTTGGCAAAGGCAATAAAGTCAATGCAGAATGTAGTTATTTACCGCAATTCTATTCAATATTATGTTTGTCTTTGCATTGGAAGACATCCAGAAATCCACACTGCCCAGCATTATTAAATTAGAATTCTATAATCAAGTCAGGGCTTCCACAATTAGATTATCAATAGGCTGCTATACAAGCATTCTGATCTGTGAGGTTTCTATTAATATATCTTTTGGTTATGTCTAGTTTAAGTAAAAATCACACTCATTGTCCTCCTCCTTGTTTTATAAGATTCTGGTAGGTGAATCTCTAACCAATTTAGACAACATCCGTAGAAAAGTCACACTGCATAAATTATCTGATATTTCCTAAAAGTGACAAACCGGAGACCAAAGCCTTTGAAAACATAAGGAAAGCAACCAACAGTAATCTGGAAAATTAAAAGTAATGACATCCACCAGTTATACACATTTTCTAAAAATAAAATAAATACAATTATAATCAAATGCATCTGCTAATGCAAGCCAGCATTACCATGTACCAGAGCGATTTGTGTTTTTGTTACATACAGTACTCAATGTTTTCTAATCCCTTTACTCCAGGTCATATGTAAAATGAATTACATGTATATTTTTTTTAAATACTCTATTCTGAAAAACAACTTTTTTTTTGTTCTATTTTGAAAAACCACTTTTTGTTCACAGTTTTATAGCTATGTCAAAAGCTTTGCATATTAAGATAGATAGATAGATGATAGATAGATAGATAGATAGATAGATAGATAGATAGATAGATAGATAGATAGATAGATAGATTCACATTTTGTATCCTGGCTATAGGAAAATAATGATAACCAATTTACCTTACCTTTCTCTTTCACAGAGAGTCTGTTTGCTTCTTTAAAGTTTGAAGATGCCTTCTCTACCCAGCAGCAATCATATTCTATTGGCTGCTGTGTGCAGCTGTAAGGAAGAGAATTTCACATGCTGCTGTATGATGAGAGGAGGTGCAAAGAGAGAAATGATCACAGCTGGCTTTTATGGCATGCTACCCTCTCACTGCACATGAAGGTAGTGCTAAGTAAGGAGCTGCGCTGAGACTGAGCTTGGTGAAGGGACTGTCTCCCCATCTTTATATCAGCTTCTCAGACAATAGCCAGAGCTAGTGTTGTAGCTGGAGGCTGTCTCTTTAAAACCTCCAACCCTAAAGGTGGCCTGTCACATCCATGGACATCCATGACGTCACCTGATAAGCATGAAAAAAAAAAAAAAAAACAGCACTTCAAAACAAAAGTCCCTGGGCGACCATAGCAACAGACTGCAAATGTCAGTGAATACCCATCAGGATGCTGCTAAGCAGCTTTCTCTTTGCCTCCCACATTGCAGGGAAACAGTGTAAATCTACAGCAATTAGCACTATTGCCAACCTTCATTTGCAAAGGGAGAGGAAGTCATTGTAAGATTGACAAAGGTTGGCACCAGTTCTGCGAGCTGCAATTTGTCTTTGCATGCAACTCAGCTGTTCTGCAGCTCTTCTCGTGTCCTTTGAATCCAATTCCCTGTTGTTCCGTTGTATTCGGTGGGCAGCCAGAAGCAGAAACTGAAGCCAGTCACCTCCTCCTTAAATCCCACTGTCTGTGGAAATAGAACAGAAAACACTTTCTGTTTCCATGTGTTTCTTTTGGCTTGATAGTAGAATGGCATAGACTACTGCAGGAAGCTCCATTAACATGATACAGTGCTTTTCTTTAATATACAAAGAGGGAAAAGATCACTTCATGTATTTAAATCTTTGCTAGGCTTTCAGTTCCTACAAAGCAGATTTTGCTCCACGTGTGTGTTTTTTTATAGATTTAAAGATTAAAACATTGATTGTTTAGAAAAACACATCCCTGTCTTCCAGGTCTGTCCAACTAAAAAACAGGGTGGGTGCATATGTCTAATTATTTACCTTCAATGACCCAAGGGTTCCATAGACTTTTTTGGGGTTATTTATCAAAGTCTGGATTTATCTCAATATCTTCTGAAAAAAAATCAGACCAAATCCGCACTGGTTTGTTTAGGCTTATTTATTAGTACACTTTCTTGAAAATTTTCTTTTCGGGAAAAACTCGTTAAAAATCAGATTTTCATAATTTTTCATCCGATTTTCAGGGTATTGCCAAAAACTCAGCGCACATCAAAAAATCATTGGGACTTCTCCCATTGAGTTATATGCAACCTCGACAGGTCTGAGATGCCAGATTTTCTGATTCTGACTTTTCCATCCTCTAGGTTTAATAGATTCTAAAAAAAAATCGTGATTTTTTTAAAAGTCTGATTTTATATAAAAAAAATCACGAATTATTCGTGATTTTTGCATTGGGAGTTTAGTGAATAACCCCCTTTGTGTCCATCATTGTAATGTACATAATATAACAAAAATGAGGTACAGGTTTGGCATCTGTTATCCAGAATGCTGAGAAGCTGGGGGTTTCAGGATAAGGAGTCTTTCTGTAATTTGGATCTTCATGTCTTAAGTCTACTAAAAAAAGAATGTAAACATTAAATAAACCCAATAGGCTGGGTTTGCTTCCAATAAGGATAAATTATATTGTAGTTGGGATCAAGTACAAGGTACTGGTTTATTATGACAGAGAAAGGAAATCTTGGATTATTTGATTATAATGGAGTCTATGGAAGACGGCCTTTCCATAATTTGGAGCTTTCTGGATAACGGATTTCCGGATAATGGATTCCATACCTGTATATTGGACTAGTGACCAAAAACATGTTAAAAATTCTAAAGATATTTTCAAGCACAACCCATACTACTGGTATACACATAACTCTATCAAGTATCATGACAGATAACGGAAACATTTCTTTAAACTGAACAAATGATGACAAGGTTTTTACACCTTGTTATAACCTAAAGCACAACAGCTTGAGAAATGTTATGCCCTGATCTCTGCTATTGGTAGACTGGATCCTGAGCGAGGACAACACCTCTTCTAACAGTTACTACCTTTTGTCCCTACCTTGATGAGACAATGCAGCCTGCTGAGTTCTGACTACAGAGTCTGAAGCCTTTTTAAACCTGTCTGAGAATATAAGGGAGAGAATATATGGGGATGGAATACAATTTGTCAGCAATTTAAATTTCCTGACAAAGAAGAAGCAAAAAAAACAACAACAGGAAATAATGATTAAAAGATTGTCTGTGTGAATTTATTTTAGCCATTTCAATTTGATATGGATGCCTCCAGGAGAAATGGAGTTACCAGAACAGTCCCAATGCAAGGCAGCCTGTATGAGTGATCACTGGTCACCACCCTTTGAAGCAGAAGTGACTTAACCCTGTAAGTGCCAATAGCAATCTTCTCATCTTTCTCCCTGCAGGCTTACTGGTACTTACTGGGTTAAGCCAATTGCTCTGCTGAAGGGATGCTTTAATGTGTCAGAGCTAATGTATATAGCCTTCTAGCTTTGGATCTGTTCGGGTGCCTCCAGACACTAATCCAATACTTTGCAGTAATGTGCAGAGAGTCTGCCCAAACTATTATGGAGGCACTCATATATAATAAAAAAAAGCATAAAAATGAATTTCTTTTTCCTAAAAACTGCATTTAATATATATGTTTAGGTAGTAAACAAAATATTTACATAAATACATTAAGCAGCTGATCCCCTTTAAAATATGATACATATCTTGCAAGGATGTCACCTTTTTACTGATTAACTTCAGAGTGGATTTTCTTTGTTCTTTCCATCTTCTACTAAACTGAAGTAAGGTACAGTACAAGGCAGTGAGAAGAAACACATATTTACAGTACATTGTGTCATCGGCAGTAGGGTTCACATCTAATACCTTTCATAGAAGCACCTAATGGCCACCTTATTAAAGAGAATAATGGTTGCTTAGCTCTACCAATTAATGTATCTGAATGAGGCATTTGTATCAGTCTCCTTGTTTTATATAAACCATTATAAGCCAGAATAAAACCCATGTTTTACATTCCAGATGTACACAATATACTAAGAGAAAATGTCAACCCAAAATTGTTTTGACAACCATGTTCCCCCCCTCCGTATTCCAAATGCAAAAATGAGCTGACGTTGGGGTGGTGTGTACTTCGACTACGGAATAGTGCAAATTCGATTCGAATTTGAAAAAAAAATCGAAAATTCGAATATCGAATTGTATTATGTACTGTCTCTTTAAAAATCCGACTTCAGCCATTGACCATCTAAAACCTGCCGAATTGCTGTTTTAGCCTATGGGGACCTCCTAGAACCTATTTGAAGTCAATCTGGAGTCAATTGGTGGACTTTGAAAAATCAAAGGTTTTTTTTGGAAAAACTTTGAATCTAATTCGATCAAATGCGATATTCCTTCCATTCGTACGCTTCGAATTTAGCCGAATACAGACCTATTTGATCGAAAATGGACCTATTCTACCAAAAAAAAACTTTGACTTAATTTCAGTTGGTCTTTTTAAATTCGAATTTCAAAGTTTTTTCAATTCGAAATTTGACTCTTGCTAAATATGCCCCTAAGTGTACTTAAAAAAGTATCAAGTATTGTGTATCAAGTGTCACCCAACTACTTATATATACACCATGCTGGCTTTCGTGCAATATCCAAAAGTTTTCGACGTTTTCTTGCAAAAAATCATAAGAAATTTGAGTTTTCGGGTGAAAAATCCGAAAAAAATCATGAAATTCTGATTTTTTTTTTCCCACAAAACAAATTTTCAGGAAAATAATAATAAATAAGCGTAAAAAACCAGAGCGGATTTGATCAGCGTTTGTAGCAGAAAATATTGAGATAAATTTGGACTTTGATAAAAACCTCCCTAATGTCTGTACCGCTTGCCATTGGGGCTGAAACATAACATTTTTTATGGGCACAAAGAAGTTCATTGTACAGTAGTTACCTTCAATGAAATGTATAGAAAGGTGTCAGCATCTCTGAAATCCCTGAATGTTATTTATTACAGATCTAGACTGTGACTTGCTTTCATTATTTTATAACAAGCTTTGTCGTGTGCTGCTTTTATGTTTGCTGAAATACAAATCTTTCTTTATCTCAGGGCTGTTATGCTTATAGCACTTTAGTTGTTGACTGGCTATGGATACTGTAAGGTTTGCAAGCTGTTTCTTTTTTTTTTTTCGTTTAATTATACCATTTCAGTGAATTGCAATTATTATAAACAGCTAATTGTCATTCTACATGATTATCACCTATGTGGTCATTTGTTCCAGGATCTTTGCTTTTATGCACACTTACTGATTATTAATATCTCCTCAGCTAGATCTGCAGAATTTACCATTCAGTACAGTTTTGTACCTTTGGTGAGGCTTAAATGGACTCTGTCATGGTTTTTACGATGTATTTTTTATTTCTAAATTAAAGAGCCAGCACTTTAGGATGGAACTGCTTTCTGGCAGGCTGTTGTTTCTCCTACTCAGTGTAACTGAATGTTGGACCTGGATTTTACCGAGTGTTTTTCTTAGATCTACCAGGCAGCTGTTATCTTGTGGTAGGGAGCTGTTATCTGGTTACCTTCCCATTGTTCTGTTGTTAGGCTGCTGGGGGGGGGGGGGTTTGATGTCAATCCAACTTGCAGTACAGCAGTAAATAATGACTGGAGTTTATCAGAGCACAAGTCACATGACTGGGGGCAGCTGGAAAACAACATGTCTAGCCCCATGTCAGATTTCAAAATGACATATGAAAAAAATCGGTTTGCTCTTTTGAGAAATGGATTTCAATGCAGAAACTGCTGGAGCAGCACTAATAACTGATGCATTTTGAAAAAAAAAAAAACATTTTTTCCCATGACAGTATCCCTTTAAACGTATTTACTGTATTTCTCTGTTTGACCAGATGCTTATTTATTACGGATTTTTAATGGGGATGTTGAAAACTTCTGATTGTTAAGTACCTAACATAAATTTCCCTTTCATTGAATTTAGATATTTAGATATCACAAATATTTCTTGAGTCTGAAAGAGTGGGTTTTGTTTTTTTGCAGAGCATGATAATTTTACTAGCGTTAATAAAATCAAGCAGAGGTGATTCTGTAGAATGTAAAGCACCGTCAACCTTAATTATGGTCCGGGTGCTAACAGCTCAACCCATTTTTTTTTTTCTAGCATTCTTAGTATTGTACAGAAATATGCTGATGAAAGCACTGGGGAGGGTTTTTTCTAATATATAGTCTGTCTAAAGGATAAGTAACTGGGGTCCTAGAGCAACATGGTAGTACACAAATAATCCACCCAAATACATTTCTCCCCATAAATTCTGTATACATATGGGGAATTTTTGTCTGGGCATATACTGGGGGATCAATAACCAGCAAAAAGGGCTTGCGCTTTAATTTTGTATGGTTTTATGGACATTGTCCAGCACTACCTGAGACTTGGCTGGGTAGTGAGTGTGTCAGTGAGCGTTTTCTAATTGGATAATGTTTTTTAAAGTTACATTTTAGTAAAAGTTACTTTTTTAGTTGCCATTTCCCGAACTGGCTTGCTTTGATATACAGACGGGTCACTTGGTTACAGGTGTCCAATCGCATGTCACTTTCTTGTTACAATGTGTTAATTGATACAAGCTTGCGGTATTTGGGCAATTAAACATAAATTGTGCTCAATTAATAAGATGCTTGTGCTTTTGAGACCAATAGCATAGGGACAAGGTACAAGGTGCAAATAACTAGGTCCCTCTTTTTTCCACCTTAACTTGTCAGCATTAGTTAACCCTATGGTAATTTGCTTAACACCAGGGCAAAGTTCCAAAGGTAGGCTTTCCTGGGTTCATGTTGTTCTGGCTTTGGATTGGATATATTGGTATTGTAGGTTTATTGACAGTTTTAATCAAGTTAAGGCTTGCACTTGTGTTTTCTTGGTCAAACAGTTTTACTGTATTTTCAGGTAAAGAAACAAAAATAGGAACTGACCTTTGCAAAGACATGTGCAAGCAAAATCATAAGCACAAAGCAACATTACAGATGAGCAAAACATATCAGCACATTTTGCATTTCATGTGAAATATATTGTAAAAAAAAACATATAGAAAAGTTACAAACACAAGCAATACAATCAATGAAAATTATTTTATTATTTATTATTATAAACACCCTTATTCTGGGTGACATTTGCACATAACCCAAGTGAGTGATTGGGTGAGATGCACTGGAAGGGCAGATGCACTGAGAAGAAAGGGTTAAGTTAGAGAAGCTCTGGTGCAAGGAAAGAATATGTGGGGAAGGGTGGAGACCAAGAGAAAATCACTGCACGAGAACAATAAGGGTTCTATTTGGAAAATCTAAATTTTTTCAGTTTTTTTAGGGGAAAAAATAACGTTTTTGGGCGACAACTCAAAAAATATTGAGCAATTTGGGCGTCAAGCTAGAAAAATAAGAACTATTCGAATTGTTGCACGTTTTTGTCCAGACTTTTCCAGCCAACTTTTTCGAGCTGATTTTTTGATAAATGAGTTAAATTCATGGATTACAGGTATATATATTTAATAAAGAAAATTTGATAAATTACATTTTTAGTAAATATCCCCTAAATCTTCAATGCAATGTTTCTTTATATTGAAAAATAATTTAAAATAATTCCAGGCTGATAAAGACGATATTTTTCCCCCATGTCACTAAATATATTGGGGCAGATTCACCAAAGGGCGAATTAGTGCCAGCGACCACTTCGCACACTTTGCACCACTTCGCCAGGCGCAAACTTGTTACCACTACGCTAATTTGCTAAAATGCGAGGTTGCGTCCTGGGCGCCGAACGCTGGCGACTTTTTGGTAGTGATACTTCTTCAGTGCGAGCATTTCATAGCAAAGATTTGCTAGCGTTCGTTTGTGCCTAGAGAAAATTCGCTAGTAATCGTACGCTAAGGTCAGTTTGGCTAGGGGAGGTGCAAAAAAGACGCATACACGTCTTTTTTTTTTTAGAGATGTTAGTGTAGATGCTCGAAGTGGCCACTTTTTATTACAAATGTCCAAGGGAGCTTAATAAAGACATAAAAGCTCCTCTAATGCCCTATACATGAGCCCACCCTAAAATATATGTGGCATGCCCCTCAAATGTATTAAAAAATCTTTAATAGTTCGGACCTTTGAAGGCAATCCTGCTTTAAAAATAGAAAAGTCACCTGCGTTTTTTACACTTTTTATGACTTTCCGGGGTACAGGATATGATGTCACTGATAGTTTGCCTGGTCTGAGGTGGTGTAGGAAACTCTGGCAAAACAGGTAACGTTCGGTAGAATCCGCAATTTAGTGAATTTGCAGAGCAACAACCATTCACCAGAGCGAAAAGTCGTCTGGAGTGCGAAGGAACATTAGCAACGGTCTCTTTCGCTAGCGAATTCTCGTCTGCTCCTGAATTGGCGATGTCCCCTGCGGATGTGATTTCTGGAGAAAAGTCGCTAGCGTTAGCCACGTCATGCTTTAGTAAATCTGCCCATTGTCTTTTACTGTATAATTGCATCTGTACCACAGTTCAGGACACTATAATCCCCTTTTAGTGCAGCATATACACCAGGTGCTGCTTTCTTTGTGCTCACTAAAAATACAACCCCAAAATACAAATTACCAAGCTAATGTCACCCTTCTAAACAATTTTTATTTTTTGTTTTCTAAAGTTTTGGACTAAACATGTCATGAAGCTGAAGTGTGAGTGGTTCCCTCATCTCTAAGCATGCAATATTCAGCCCTAAGTGGTAACGAATACAGGAATATACAAGTAGAAACAGAATAACATGCAAGTAGAAACTGAGGAAATAGGTACTATAATTTGGACTATTCCTGATATGAACTTAGTTCCATTAATTACATAATTGGTAAAGCAGAAACATGGGTTTTATTTCAGTTGCTATATCAATGGAAATATTATTGGCTGGACAGAACATGTTTTCAGCCTCACCCCCATTGTGAGCTATTTCATAAAGACTGTCCTTAGAAATACACTGTGGCAAATATCTTATGCTGGGATGTGTCCTTATTTCCTCTCTTTCTTACTATTTGAAAGATTTCATATCTATTTTTGGAGAAGCTGTTCTGAGTATGAACTAATATGTCAGTTTAAAGAAGGACACTGCTTATTTAACTTGCGTGATTCAAGCTTCAAACTGTCCACTGAGCCATTTTCTCATTTTACAAATGCTCTGTCACTAGGTCTTTAAAACTTCCATTTAATTGCATTTAATTACATCCCTAATTAGGAGATGTCTTACATTTGGCAGAGAAAAGAATGTTTGTCTCGTGTCGAGGTTCAGATGAATGAAATGGTGTGGTGGGAGATTTCATTAAACTTCTCATGAAGACTGGCTAGTAAAATCATGCCATGTAATTATTGTACACCCACTCTGTACATCAGATATCATTTTGGATGTACCTTCTTGATGCTGGAAGATCCTGGAATCCTCACATCTTTGGTTTGGAACTGCAAACCACAACTGACAGCTACTGAGTTCTCTCACTGAGAGTGTAGAGGATGACACATGGCAAACTTTGACCAGGTATGTCATTTTTCCTCCTTAGAAAATGGCGATGAGAATTCTTCTCGCACTTGGTAAATCAGAGCATGTTGGCCAATGTGCCTGAGTAGCATCCAGATTCTGTCTACAACAGTAATCAGAGCTGAATTGCAGATGAGCTCCACCAGTTTATCAATTTTATGGTTAGACCATAGGGTTCAGAAATGACTATTATATCATGCACATGTCTCTAAAAAACAGATGAGTGCTATTTGTTTAAGTAAATATGGATCAGTATATAAAAAGGGAATCATGGAAAATGTACACCAGCAAATATCGGGATTTCTGCTCCTCTTTTCTCGCAATCCGATTATCTGGAGTGGGACAGATTTGCAGAACTAAACCTGTTTCAGTGTTTCCATGGTAAGACATTCAGAAAATGGCAACAACAAGGAAAACAAAGGAATTAAAGTGCTCATGCATAAATTCTCCAAAATAAAGAGAACCATTTCTGTTTACTCTGTCTGTAGGGAAAGCAATATGGCATTATTCAGTAAGAGGCAAGCTGATTAAAACATTTTTTTTTTCTTTTTAATTTAAGGGCAGTTGAAGTGTAAGCATACTGCATAAAGTAGCAGATGTGCCTTGTCTGTGCAACTAAGGAAGGATCCTATTACTGTACCGTATTTCCTTAGTAACGACATTGAGAAGGAAACCCAGGGACACCAAGGTACATGACATTAAAAAGCTTGCATTATATGCACATGCTTAACAACATTTAACTCATGACTGCTCAGAAGCACAAGGGTCAGTCTATCCTATATAACGCAGCAAGAGCATCTGTTCTCTAACAGGGATGTTTTAGTGATCTCTCTATCTTGCTCTTGATTCCCTTGTGTGTTCAGTGACATAGGGTGTTATACAATAACACAGACAATGTTTGCACCTGCCAAGTAATCCATTGTAACCAATCAGATATTGTCTTTTATTATTATTATTATTATAAAAAAATAGTCTAGAAAAGGTTGGCTGCTCATTTGTTGTTAATAGTGGGTCTATGCATAACAAAAACTATTAGGGGGTTATTTATTAAACTCTGAATGCCAAAACTCCCAAAAAACGTTGTTTTTATAGTATGAAATCCAAATTTTTAGTGGAAAAAACCCCATACATTTTTCGAGATTTATTATACCCCAAGGATGAAAAAGTCTGAATACGAAAAGCTGGCATCTCAGACCTGGCAAGGTTTCATATAAGTCAATGGGAGAAGTCCGAAAGATATTTTAGAATATTACTATTTTATTTATTTTTTAATATAACAATATACTGCTAACATTTATCTTCATTATACAGCAATATTTACACCACTTACCATATACCTTCTTATGCATACAATTACATTTATAACCCAAAAAAAAACCCCCAAATACACATAAGTACACATAAGGTTGTTATACTATGGAGTTATTAAGGACTAACAATATTAAATATGACAGACCATATAAAATATGTACCATATCTTATAATCAACGTCGGTCTATTCCCGTGTAGATTGGATATTTGGAGATATAAGGCTCCCAAATTTGACGGAACTTATTAACCTCATTATTTACCAGTGCCGTTATTTTCTCCATTACCAATACCTCCCTAATTTTAGCCTGAATAAAATCCCACATATGCGGAATAGAGCCTTTCCAATGTTTAGCTATGCACATTCTAGTAGCCAGGCATATTTTAAGTATCAGTAATGCAGTAGGCTCGTTATATGTTTTATTTTTTGGTATTAAACACATCCCCTAAAGCATTGGGGAGAGATCGTATTTTGTATTTTATGGAGTTTTTGCGGTGTCATATAACATCTTGCAACTGTTTTATATCCGTTTTCTTTTAATAGAGTATTTGTTGAGATTTTAAAGATATTTTGGTATATCTGACTCCATGATTTCTCCTCTATTAAAATACCTAAATCTTCTTCCCATTTAGTTTGAAATCCCGGAAGCCTATTAACTCCTGTATGGATAAAGTGATCATATAATCTAGAGATAGATCCCTTGAACTTTAGACCCTGTTTACACTCCAGTTCATACCTGGTATAATTTCCATCACATCCCTCCGAAAGATATTTTGATCTGTGCTAGGTTTCGTACAATAATCCGAAAACTTTGTGGTTTTCGAGGTGAAAAATTTGTACGATTCCTTTTTTTTCATGTTTTTTTTCCCGCAAACAAAAATTTCAGGAAGGTGTATTGATAAATAAAGAGAAAAAAAAGAAAATATTTAGAAAAACTTGGACTTTAATAAATGCGCCTCTTACTGTATACTATGTAACCCACTTGTCTATTTTGGTCTTTATACAGTTGACCAATTTGTGGCCCACCACCTGTAGATAATATATAAAGCATGTTTACATTGGCCAAGCGTAAGCTCTATTCTAAATATATATTTATATAAATAGATTATAGATAATGATTTAGACAGTAATTACTCCCACTGATATCTGAGTACCTTATGAGAAGCTGTTGGGAACAAAGTATTTAGGGACATGACACTGACATTAGAAATTAAAGATCTGTTACATCTGACTGCAGTCTGACAAAAAAAGTTACCAAAACACAGTTCTGCTGATTTATGAAGAAGATGCATTATGCCAGTTACTAATGGTTGTACCCGGCTGTGTGTGCGTTACTAACTTGCCTAAAGATAAAGGGTTGCCAAGCGAGCCCTGTAAGTATGGCCTGTCCTGAAGCAGCAGAAAGGTAATAAAAAAAGCCTATTTGCTGCCAGCAGCCAGTTTGTCTTACATATATGTTACAGACCAAAGAGACAAGTGGTTTCACCAGCGAAATGCCTTCTTTTCTATTTGTCTTGTTCCAGCAAAAAGCTGGATTCACAAATCTGGCATTCAGACAGAACCAGCCAGCTTGCCTGAAAAAAAACCGAGCTTTGTGCCAGAAAAATGAATAGAATCTGCTGCTTCCCCACTGTGTGGGATATGCTCCGAAGCACAGAAATCTTTATTTACCTACATTCTAATGCTCCCACTGTTCAGGTAAAATTACAATTCACAAAGCAATAAGACAACAACTAGGCATCTCTCTCTGTGGCACATCCTTACTGAACAAGACAAACCACCCTAATCCACAATGGCCTGTATAATGGCACTCTCCAGATGACAACTAATGAGATCTGCATGTGAGACGGTCTGTGCTTTCCAAATGTTGTTGTTTTCAGCATTTTACATTAGGAATTAAAAAAAGACAACAAGAATCATTTATGACCTCATGGGCAGTGTGCACAATGAATTTTCAGAAGTAATCGCCATGTTGTTTACCCACAATGCAGCGTATTCCCCAGAATTCCAGTGTCACTGTGGTCGCGAAGAGGAGTTGCACCTAATCAATAATGAATATTCTGGCAGATGTCACTTCCAGCATGAGAGTGATGTGTGCACCAAATCCATTTGGTGTATCTGCTCTGCGCCCATTGACACAGCCCACTGTGAGAACCCTGGAGCAACCAAGTGGTTTGGAGGTGACAGCAGCTCCAGGGTCAATCAACACAGCAGTTCTCAAGTTGGAACATATTTCATATAGACACAAATACCTTTAGGGCTGATTTTCTAACATTCAGATTTCTTTTTTTTTCTGAATGGTAAAATCTTGAAAAATACACGTTTTTTTTTACTATAAAATTCGAATTTTTAGTGGGGAAAAAATAGAATTTTTCAAGATTTATTATACAATAATATAAGGTTGCAAAAAGTCTGAAACCATTTCTGAAACGGCAGGATTGTAGCAGTCGTGTTATTTTCTTTTTGCATTGTGAATAAAATATTTGAACACAAAAGTCTGAATCTGAAAATAATCCATCTTCAACCTGTCGAGGTCCTGTAGAAGTCAATGGCAGAAACTGTATTGTCTCAGAAATTGTCGCAGAGAAAACTCCAATTTTTTTAATACATTGTTTACGTACATTTAGGGGGTATTTTCTTAAACTCGATTTTTTTTGTTTTATTTAAAAAAAAGTTGACCTAAGTCCCATCCACAAATTTAACTCATTTACCAATAATTCTTCTTGAAAAATTCAGTGTGAATCGTACAACAATCCTACAAATTTTTCGAATCGTCATCACGACAACTTGAATTTATCAGATTATTGGATGAAAACAAGCACGAATAACAATGTCAAGAAACATCTTCAGGGACATCTGCCATTGACTTCCACAGGTTTTAGATTTTTGGATTTTTATCAGCTTTGGGGTATAATAAATCTCTATAATGACCCCTAATTTCTTTAGTCAGACCCAAGGGGAACTTCCGGGTCAGGTTCGATTTAAATCTGTTTTTTTAATTAAATTCAGGAGTGACTCGCTCACTGTGAGCGAGAATCATATATCTCTGAATATACATGAGAATGGTTAATATTGCAAAGGTAGCACCCTGCTAAATACACTAAAGCATACAATTGCCTGTTTTCACAAGCTGTGGGCTACCAGTGAGGAAAGAAATTTGATCAAAATACCACATACGGCACAGCTCATGGGCAAAGGTACTGTTGTTTATGTTGATAGAGAGGTTATGGGAAGGTCAGACAGACAGCATTGAGGGCTACCTGTCATCAGGAAAGGACCAGCAAAAGAGGAAAGTTATGAACAAGATAACAATATGTTTCCATGTTAAGTTGTCTCGAAGCCCACATTACCATCACGTTTTTCTCTCTGATTGTTGTTATGTTTTAACAATAATTAATAGTGCGTTATAATTATATTTTCTAATTAAAACAATGTGCACTAAGAGATGCTGTGAAAAATGCTAAGATGCAACCATTTAGTACCTTTATCATGTCCAACTGCCTAGATTGTGGTTTGACTGTACCCCAAAGTGCTAAAATTCCAAATCCAAAAATACTCCATCTAACCTGTTGAGGTCATGTAGAAGTCAATGGTAGATATCCCTGAAGCTGTTTCTTGACATTGTGATCTGTGCTGGATAATCTAAAAAAATCAGGGTTTTGGGTCAATAATCCACAAAGTTTTTGCAGCAAAAACTCGCATTTTTAGAGTGTGAATGTCACGGCCGGCACCCAATACCAGAACAGGTGCCAAGTACCCTGGTCTCGGCTCGGCTTCACCAGTAGTGTGACCACCGTTGGGCTTCGGGAGGAGCCCTCAGCTTACTTGGGTGCCACCTGGACTTAACGAGGGGTACAAGGCAAGATGTTCTGGCTAGCAGAGGGGCACGACAGGTAGCAGAGTCTTTTGGGCCGAAGGTCACGGTACAAATGGAGCAGGCAACAGAATCGTCAGACAGGCTGGGTCGAGGCAGGCAGATAACAAGAAACGTCAAACAGGCAAAAAGGTGAAAACCGGTTGATCAATCGAAGGGTTAAACTGTAGAGTAGTCGTAAGAAGGCAAGGTCAGGATCCAGAATTCAGAATAGTCAAAATAGCCAGGCAGGGGTCAAAACAGGAATCAGACAGGTTCAGAAGGAATCAGACAATAGCACAAGGCTCAGAAGCACCAGGAATACAATCCTATCACGGGCAAATTACAAGCAGCCACCCTGGGCTTTAAATACTATTTGAATTTCGCACCTTTGCGCGCTGACGTATGACGTCAGCGCGCCTGCGCCTTTAAATTTCCAGGAGGCGCGCCGCACGCGCCCTAGAGAGGAGCCGGCGCCAGCGAAGACATGCTGGCGCGGCTAGAGAGGAGGACGTGTGACGGGCGTCCTCGCCGGTTGACGACCCCGCCGCACAGGTACCCTGACATTACCCCCCTCTCCAGGGGGGGCCACCGGACCCCCAGGCTTCCCAGGAAACTTTTGATGGAATTGTCAGCCTTGATGTCCCCTACTGAGACCCAAGAGTTCTCCTCAGGGCCATAGCGAAGAGAAGACATATGCAGCAGGTAACCCTTCAAGCGATGTAGTTGCTACTACAGAGGGAACACATACTCCATCACTGAACCATCTCCCTTGAGACCCAGTCAATCAGAGGGTTATGCATCTGGAGCCACGGTAACCCCAAAATAAGAGGAGAGGAAGCACCTTCTATGAGGTAAAAAGCTATCTCCTCACAATGCAAATTATTAATATACATGGAAAGAATCACCGTCTCCCTGGAAATCACACCTGACCCTAAGGGTCTTCTGTCCACTTCCATTATTCTCATGGGGCACTCAGGGAAACTACAGGGATACAGAATTTAGCTGCAAAAGCAGTATCCAGAAAATTACCCTCCGCCCCAGAGTCCACAAATGCAGACACCCTGACAGAGCCTGTAGGCCAGGTTAGTTTAACCGGTAACAAAACCTTGGAGGCTGACTGGGGAGAGGAAACTCCTGCACCCAAATGGAGCTCCCCTTCTCCATTCAGGCTTCGGAGTTTCCCGGCCTCTTAGAACATTGGTTCAGAAAATGCCCTTTTTCACCACAGTACATGCAAAGACCCAAGGTACGCATGCGTGCCTTTTCCTCAGGAGTTAGATGGAATATGCCTAACTGCATAGGCTCCTCCTGAGGTAGAAGCACAGAGGGGTTAGGAGATTTTACATGGGTCACCACATTAGATCTTAAATTAGTAACCCCCGAGAAGCTTGTACTCCTCTCACCCCTTCTCTCCATTTGCTTTCTATCTACCTGGAAGGCGAAGGATATGAGGTCGTCCAGATTAGAAGGTAGGGGAAAATTAACCAAACTATCTTTTACAGAATCAGATAACCCAAAACGGAATTGACTCCTTAGAGCCAAATCATTCCATCCAATTTCCACTGCCCACCGGCGGAATTCGTTGCAATACACCTCCGCATCCCTTTTCCCTTGGCGCAACTTACGAATCGCGGTATCGACAGACGATGCACGATCCGGGTCATCGTAGAGAATGGCCATGCTGTTAAAGAAAGTGTCTAGGGAATAACGAGCAGGGTCTGAGGAAGGCAGCCTGAGGGCCCAAATTTGGGGGTCACCCAAAAGCAGGGTCATTATGAACCTTACTTTTTCCTCATCAGATTGGAAAGAATGAGGAAAGAAACTAAGGTACAACTTACATGCCTCTTTGAAAACAAAAAATTTAGTGCGAACCCCACTGAACCTTTCGGGGAACACAATTTTTGGTTCATGGGGTTTAGATGAGTTACCCCAATTGGCAGAGGAACCCACAGCAGGTGTTGGAACAGGAACAGATTGCTGCTGCGAAGCTTGCGTACCCTCCGGCTGTCGGGTTAGATTGTGAAAACCCTGCAGGAGGTAATTTTGCTTCTGTTCATGATCCTCCAAGCGCTGTAACAGAGTGGTAAGAAGCATTTCGGTGGCAGTTGGAGGAGCAGCAGCGGCAGCAGCTTCATCGTGATTTTCGTCCTCCAGGGCCCGTGATAATGTCACGGCCGGCACCCAATACCAGAACAGGTGCCAAGTACCCTGGTCTCGGCTCGGCTTCACCAGTAGTGTGACCACCGTTGGGCTTCGGGAGGAGCCCTCAGCTTACTTGGGTGCCACCTGGACTTAACGAGGGGTACAAGGCAAGATGTTCTGGCTAGCAGAGGGGCACAGCAGGTAGCAGAGTCTTTTGGGCTGAAGGTCACGGTACAAATGGAGCAGGCAACAGAATCGTCAGACAGGCTGGGTCGAGGCAGGCAGATAACAAGAAATGTCAAACAGGTCAAAAGGGTCAAAACCGGGTGATCAACCTAAGGGTTAAACTGTAGAGTAGTAGTAAGAAGGCAAGGTCAGGATCCAGAATTCAGAATAGTTAAAATAGCCAGGCAGGGGTCAAAACAGGAATCAGACAGGTTCAGAAGGAATCAGACAATAGCACAAGGCTCAGGAGCACCAGGAATACAATCCTATCACGGGCAAATTACAAGCAGCCACCCTGGGCTTTAAATACTTTTGAATTTCGCGCCTTTGCGCGCTGGAGATTTCATGCCTTTAAATCTCCAGGAGGCGCACCGCGCGCGCCCTAGAGAGGAGCTGGTGCCAGCAAAGACACGCTGGCGCGGCTAGAGAGGAGGACGTGTGACGGGCGTCCTCGCCGGTGGACGACCCCCCCACACAGGTACCCTGACAGTCAATTATACAATTTGATACTCAATTTGTTTGTGGCATTTTGTTGCCCCAGTTTTGTCAATAAAAGATATTGATAAACTGATGAGTTAATATCGTGGAAGGTCGCATTTGTTTTCCAAAAAAATTAGATTAATTTGAGTTTTAGTAAATGTGCCCCCCTAGTGTTGTCCAATATAGCTTTTAAATGAAACCGTGATTTAAATAACGACTGCTTTATGCAAAGAGACCTGCAATGTTGAGGGATATATTTACCTTTCAAATAATTTTTAGTGTTATGGAAATCTGGAAGTATTCACCAAAATATTTGGTATTGAATACTCATAGCTATACTGCTAAATACTCACAGAACTCTGAGACAGTTTTGAAGATACAGTGGCAAGATTAGGAAATCAAGTCATATGAATATTTATCTGTTAGGAATTACAGTGATTTGCAGCAAGCAAGCCAATTTATGCCAATCATGGCTGATGCACACCAAATCTTGTATAATTGCCTGATTTATTCAAATGATGTGATGTGACCGGCAGACTGTATCTTGGGTGCTTCTCACAACTATTCACAGGCATAAAAAGCAGGGAGCAATGGTGTCATGCAGATTTTGACAAAACACCTCTCTCAGACTGCCCTACTAATGGCACTCGTTGCAACAAGATGGTGTGCTTATAGCTCTGCCATTAATTTGCTTCATCTATTTATACCCCTTGAAGAAAAAAAACAGTGACCATGTCTATGTTTATATTAAGATTATTGATGTATGGCAGCGCACTCCAGACCACATTCAATAGTCACCAACACCGCAGTTGCTTGTTAAAAAGATAAATTTTATTTGAACATTAGGCTAAAAAGCGTCTGAGGTCTGACGCGTTTCGTGTTCACACACTTCCTCAGAGACCTCTGGTTCTCCTCCCCCCCCTTCCTTAAGTGAGAGGCTCGGGGCAATTGGCACCTGAGCCAGTTTAACTTAATGGTGAGAATAATTTGAAGTTAACAAACATCATCGAATAAGCTTATACCGGAGTTCACAATTCTCTGTATGAGTGTGAAATAAATTAATTATCATTTATGTTTATATTAATACAGGACTGGTTTTATTTTACCAGGGACAGAATATCTTCTTTTGTATTAGTTGTCCCAACATGACTGCAGGAGCGACCATTGGGACTTACATGCCCCAATGCTATACTGGATAGTAGTTATTCTCATGTTTTCACCACTTCTGTGTTTAGTGAATGAATCAGTGATCCCACACCATCAGTTCCTTACCACTCTTGATTAAAGGATAGAAAAGACCTCTGTAAAATGTAACCAGATTCAGTGTTTAATGGCTGCTGTATGAGTTGCACATTTTTCTTTTTACAAGAAAAACAGAATTTGACAATGAAATTTAGGGGCAGATTTATCAAGGGTCGAAGGGATTTCGAGGGAATTTTCGAAAAAAAAAAAATTCGAAATTAAAAGTAATTTTTTGGATACTTCGACCATCGAATAGGATACTATGATTTTGAATTTGATTCAAAGTAAAATAGTTCAAATATTCGACCATTCGATAATCGAAGTATTGTCTCTTTAAAAAAACTTCACCAAATAAAACCTGGCAAAGTGCTTTGTTAGCCTATGGGACCTTCTAGAGCAGATTTCTAAGTTTTTTGAAGTCGAAGAAAAATCATTCGATCGATCGCTGAAATCCTACAATGTAATCGCTCAATCGAACGATTTTACTTCGACCGCAAATGGCCAAATTCGATGAAAAAAAACTTCGACTTCGATATTCAAAGTCGAAGTAATTAAATGCGATGGTCGGATTTCTAAGTATTTTCAACTTTGAAATTCGACCCTTGATAAATCTGCCCCTTAGCCTCTGGTATTTCCACCGTAATATGCTATATATAATGTTTAACTGGCAATGCCTTTACACCTCAAGGTGTTTTCTCTATGGTGTGAATGAAATATCTGCCATCATATAGTTAACTTGCTTTCTCTCCATGTGATCTTATACTCCCTTCTTCTTTGTGTGCATGTCAACATTCCAGGCCTCCCTCAACCCTGAACTCCTACTGATTTAAGCTCAAATGAACTGAACTGCAATTTTCTGGGGCTGGAAAACCAATGCCTATGAATGCATGCATTAATTCTACAAAATGGCTTATCTTTAGTTAAAATACAGTTATTTTGAGTTTTCTGGCTCATATCTTGTATATATATATATATATATATATATATATATATATATATATATATATATATATATATTCTAAAATTCCAGGTAAACAAAAGAACATGTGCCAGTTGTGCTAGTTCGTGTAAAAAATTCTGATCTGGCTCTGTGTGCAAATTGTAATTTTTAGAAACATTTTCCCCCAGAATTCCAGTATAATTGCAGTTGTGCAATATGCCTAATGAGTCAAACTTGTAGTGTGTTTTTTTTGCAAAATGGGACATATTGTGGCTAAGAGTGAGTGGGGATTATGTTGTTTCCACTGCAAATTTTAAAAATGGTGTTAGCATGTGATTCTTTTGTCACAAGTCTGTTGCACCTATTGGCGACGCCTGCAGTGAGAACCCTGAAGTTACAACTGTGTTCAGGTTGACTTTAGCTCCAGGTTTCCACAGCATCAATATCTGCACTTCCAAACGATTCATTAGACTGGGTGGGAGCACAGGCATTTAGCACTTAACTACATAGGAGCCCAAGTAAAATGTTTTGAAGCTTTATTGAATTGCATCAATATACACAATGACATTCATATCCATTGAAAATGACCCTTCAGATGTCTGTGACTAAGACTCTGACTCCAAAGAAAACCTTTGCCAATGTACTAAATAGAAATAGCTGTTAAAATTCCATGAATCTGCCCTATGCAAATACTTTGCTTTAATGGTATTTTACCATATCTGCTAAGTGTCATCATCATCTCCTATGAAGTGATTGCTTTCCTTTCTTTAGCATCTATTCATCTTCCACTTCTGAAAAATGCTGACCCCAGAACTGACTTTATTGCTTTTACGGGGCAGATTTATCCAGGGGCAGATTTCGAGTTCATGGGAGTATGTAAAAATTAAAAAAAAAAAAATCTTGTGAATGGGATCGACACGCAAACTCTCATCAAATTCGAATCAAGTTTTTTCACCAAAAAAAGATAGATTTTCATGATGTGTCCGAACAACTCCAAATTCCAGGATGTCCCCCATAGGCTTAAACAGCAATTCGGCAGGTTTAAGGTGGCGAATAGTGAAATTTGAATTCTTAAAGTGCCATACATCTCGAAAGTTGAATTTTTTTATCACTTGTCTTTCTCTTCTCTCAATGTTATAAGGCTTTTCCTAAGTTTTAATGAAGATTGGCACCATATTTATAGCCCTCCTTGGAACAGATTCTGTTTCACAAATGTAGTACCCTCAGAACTGAACAAAATATTCCAGCTGAGATTTTGAGATTTTAACAATGACCCATAGTTGCAGCATAAACTCCCTCTTTCTACTACTACTACTAATACCCTTTCTATAAAATTTGGTTTGGTTCGCATCCACATACCTTTACAGGTCATCTGTGATCCATTCATACCTTTCCTTTCATGTTGATTTTGTTGATTTCAGATTCAAAATTGTTCATCTTTTCTATTGTCCAGTATTAGTATGCATCTAGATTTGTCAGTTTATATTTATTAAAAGTGCAGAGAAAGCTCTGAATTATAGAAAGGTTGTCTCCCATAGACTCAGTTTTTATTAAATAATTCAAGATTTTAAAACCTACTTCATTTTTCCGCTGTAATAACAAAACAGTACCTTGTACTGGATCCTAACTAAGATACACTTAATCCTTATTGGTGGGAAAACTATTCTGTTGGGTTTATTTAATGATTAGATGTTTTTTAAGCAGCCTTAATGTATGAAGTTCCAAATTACAGAAAGACCCCTTATCTGGAAAATCCCAAGCATTCTGGATAACAGGTTCCATACCTGTACTACATTGGTCAAATTTAGCTGGATACACTTATTTAAATTAATTCATACAGTTTTAGTTGTTACACCTTGTTCTATCAATGTAGAACTGTAGGTTTCCACTTACTTACAAAGTCAGACTGTTCAAGAAAAGCAGATCTATTTTAGCTGGACTGCATTTTTGTGCTGAAAATATAGTTTACACATGGGAAATAAGTACGTGCTGTGAAAAAAGGTGCATAATTATTTCAGAGCAATTATTTGCAGCAATGATATAAAAACGCATAATAAGGACTCCTTCCTACTGTTTATGTCTATGTGAAGCTCTTATGTCTCTCAACTGTTATTTTTACTGTACTACTGTTGAGAAGTGCTGTGTACTGTATGTGAATGGCACTATACAAATAAAGTTACATACATACATAATTATACACTGATTGATCCCTTGGTTCTAAGCATTGTGTAAACCCACATCCCTTTTCACTAAAGTAACTGCTTTTGAAACATACTATTTTTTGCTTCTAGCTTCGTTTTAAAAACCAGCCATTCGAAGGGGCCCATTTACTTAGCTCGAGTGAAGGAATAGAATAAAAAAAAACTTTGAATTTCAAATGTTTTTTTTGGCTACTTCGACCATCAAATTGGCTACTTCGACCTTTGACTACGACTTTGAATCGAAACGATTCGAACTAAAAATCGTTCGAATATTCAACCATTCGATAATCGAATTACTGTCTCTTTAAAAAAACTTTGACCCCCTACTTCGCCACCTAAAACCTACTGAGGTGCAATGTTAGCCTATGGGGAAGGTCCCCATAGGCTTCCTGGCAATTTTTTGATCAAAGAAAAATAGTTTGATCGATGGATTAAAATCCTTTGAATCGAACGATTCAAAGGATTTAATCGTTCAATCGAACAATTTTTCGTTCGATCCAACTATTTGCGGTAAATCCTTCAACTTCGATATTCGAAGTCGAAGGATTTACATTCGGCATTCGAATATCAAGGGTTAATTAACCCTCGATATTCGACCCTTTGTAAATCTGCTCCTAAGTCATGCAAGAGCATCCAAATTTATCAGAAATCAATGTGGCAGGGATGTAGTTTTGAACAGCCTGGCCTGTTACTTCCTCACTAACATGTATTATGGGGGACAAAAGATCCCTGCAGATCCATCTCCTTGCTGGGAAAACAAGGGGCAGTGGAAATGGGTTTAGAAGGGTTACATATACCTTCCACACCAGCACAGAAATTAACTGCAGCATCTCTCTTCCTCCAGGATGCTTTTATACGGCTCAATTGAAATTTATAACAGATGAGCGCAGCAACCTGCAGGCAAGCCTGGACACACAGCCCATTACTTGATTCAAACTGGTTAAATGTAGCCTTGTCAGCCATTAAAGGGATGTCAAATTGTCACTTAATGGCATGTACAGGTTCCAATTCTAGCAAACTTCTTGAGGGCCACAATAAAATGACTGAGACTTGGAGAGCTAATTTGCAAAAGTACATAAGAGACACAATAAAATTTGTATAACAGTCACGATTGCCTGGGTGCAATAAGCCAAAAGTTTAGGTATAGAAAAGAAAAAGCTAGCACTCTCAGGTCTTAGCAATGAGCAAAAAGGTGTTTATTAGAAAACAAAATCGACTAACGTTTCGGCAAACACTCAAGCCAAGAAAGGCATCAGTCCTACCTAAGTGAAAAAAGGGTATTTTCTTTGGGAGGAGAAAGACCATACCTGCTTCCAAAGAAACACTCAGCATTATGGGCTTTTAAGTGATCTGTAGGATTGTGTTTAGAGGGGCGTGGGTTGGGAGAGCAAGCATTAAAGGGAAAGCCACTTTCCTATATAGAATATACAAAAACAAAAAATGCAGCTCATACTGTACATGTGTTGCAATTAAAATCAGTCTGGTGCATGGGTGTGCGTCTTATATCATATACTGAACTAAACAAATTATCCCAGCACTCTCATTATACAACTTTAAGGAACAATTGGATTACAGGAAACTTATCTGTATTTGGCAAAAATAGACACTTTTAGTTACATGGTTTGTATGGTCTTTCTCCTCCCAAAGAAAATACCCTTTTTTCACTTAGGTAGGACTGATGCATGGGCACTGCCTTGGCGGGGCGCATGAGCTTATGCATACTTTGTACAAACCATGTAACTAAAAGTGTCTCTTTTTGCCAAATACAGATAAGATTCCTCTAATCCTCTGTTCCTTAAAGTTGTATAATGAGAGTGCTGGGATAATTTGTTAGTTCAGTATATGCAGGGCCGCCATCAGAAATCGCAGGGCCCCATACAACGAAGTTTCCTGGGCCCCCTGGGCTGTGCCCACCGCAAGCCCCACCTACAGGTCCGCCCTCCCCACCCCACAGGTCCACCCCCACCACACAATAAAAAAAAAACATTGGTGGCTAGGGTTCCCACATGTTAATAAAAAAATATTGGTGTTCAGGGCTCCCCATAAAAAAACATTTGTGGTCAGGTCCCCCCCATTAAAAAAACGTTATATGGTCAGTGCTCCCCCATTAAAAAAACATTTGTGGTCAGGGCCTCCCATTAAAAAAAACATTTGTGGTCAGGGCCCCCCATAAAAAACATTTGTGGTCAGGGCCCCCCATTAAAAAATATTGGTGGCTAAGACCCCACATGGTAAAAAAAGAAAAATTAGTGGCCACCCCCGCACCACATTATAAGAAAATTGGTGGCCAAGGCCCCCCTTAAACATCCATGTAAAAAAACTTGCCCCCAGAAGTTTAAAAAAATTGGTGCCCAGGGCCCCGCCACACAACAGACATGTTGCACTTACTTCATTAGCAGAGCCCATCTGCTGTAAGTGAGCTGCCAACTTCAGAAGGGAGCACAGGGGGCTGCATCTTCTTCCAGTGACAGCATTTTCCTCCCTTATTGGTTACAGAATTTCAAGTCCCGGTAAAGCTGCATGGTGATTGGATGAGCTGGAGGGGAAGTTCAAACCTCAGCTATCCTATCCCTGAGCAGCTCAACCAGGACTTAAACTCTGTGACCAATAAGGGAAAGTAATGGACAGAAGATGCCTCCCCTTGTGCTCCCGCCCTGCCTTCCCGAAGTCGGCAGTTGGCCCAGCTAATCAAGAAAGTGGGGCGTGGCCGGGCCCCCCTTACCCTCGGGCCCATTACAGCTCTCCTTCCTGTCCCCCCCTGATGGCTGTCCTGAGTATATGATGAAATTGTAATAATAAATATGTGTAAAAAAACGCGCCAGCGTTTTTTGGGACTTAGAAAAATGTTCAAATTTTTTTGAGGAAGTCCTATCTCGGAGCGAACATTCGTCTAGAGTTACATTGCGAAGTTGCGCCAGAGTCTATCTCCTTGACGAAATTACACCAGCAAAGTGCCGAAATGACATCACGCTGGCAAATTTTCTCCAGCATTAGCCACTTCGCCCTTTAGTAAATTTCCCCCAGTGTGTTACACTCATATGTGAACAGTACAGGGCTTTACAAGTGTGAAAAATGTAGGCGTTTACAGTCTGAATTGGAGGTGTAAACAATGCAGGGGCCAGTTAATCTGAGTATCGATAACTGTTAAAGTTTACGCATGGTAAACAGACACAGCAGGCAGACTTTCATGTGGGAGGCCACACAAGGGAGGGAGTCTCTAGATGGACAGCACTGAGGTATATTATGGGTAATATGTAATGTAAGCTTATAACACAGTACCAGTTTGACTTCCCTGTATACATCACAGCATTTCTTATCTAACATTTCCCATGCTAGTCAGTGGGTACAGATAATCAATGGCCTTTTGACCACAGCTGATCACCCTAAGAGCACTGCAGTGGTCAAAATACCATATGTGCAACTAATGTCTTTGGTGCCTAGGGCTGGAAGATTAAGGGGCCCATTCATTAAGTTCGAGTGAAGGAATAGAAGAAAAAAAACTTTGAATTTGAAGTGTTTTTTTGGCTACTTCGACCATCGAATGGGCTACTTCGACCTTCGACTACGACTTTGAATCGAACGGTTCGAACTAAAAATCATTTGACCATTCGATAGTCGAAGTACTGTTTCTTTAAGAAAAAACTTCGACCCCCTAGTTCGCCACCTAAAAGCTACCGAACTCAATGTTAGCCTATGGGGAAGGTCCCCATAGGCTTGGCTAACTTTTTTTGGTTGAAGGATAATCCTTCGTTCGTTGGATTAAAATCCTTTGAATTGTTCGATTCGAAGGATTTAATCGTTCAATCGAACGATTATTCCTTCAATCGTTCAATCAAAGTATTTGCGCAAAATCCCTCGACTTCGATATTCGAAGGATTTTCATTCCCCAGTCGAATATCGAGGGTTAATTAACCCTCGATATTCGACCCTTGATGCATTTGCCCCTTAATGTTGATCCCTTCTAAAGAGACTACTTTCTTTAATTACTAATAAATAAAGCTCTACCCTGTAATACATAATTTATAATTCAGTTTTCAGATTTCTTTTATGTGCTTTTTCAATTCCACTGTGTTTTTTTTTTTTTTTTATGGGGAACCCAAAAATTGCAAACGGTATTCAAAGTGTATCATCTGTCTTAAATAAATAAATACGATTATTGCTGCTTCCTCTAAATCTTTTCCAATAGTTTTAACTGTGAAATCCATTCTGAGATAACCTTACATTCTCATCCTAATGGAGTCACCAGGATACTGATTGCTGCAGTTCATTATTATGGTCATTAAGTGCTCTCCTGTCCCATCAAAGGGGCAGATTTACGTAAAGGGCGAAGTGGCTGTCTCTAGTGAAAATTCACAGAAATCCCATTCACAGGGACATGACCAATTTACTAACAAGCGTAGAGGGCAAGTCGCTTGCGAAAGAGGCCAGGCGCATTTTCACTCAGGCGAACAATCGTTACTCTGCAAATTCACTAAAGTGAGAATTTTACAGAACGTTACCTTTCGCCAGAGTTTCCTTCGCCACCTTAGACCTGGCGAACTGATAAGATGAAACTACAGCCTCCTCAATCTTATGTCAGTGATATCATATCCTGCATGCTGAAAAGTCATAAAAATTATAAAGAAAACACTGGCTTTTTTTTAATATATTTTAAAGCAGGATTGTCTTTAAAGTTGTAACTATTAAAAACATTTTGTTTTAACTTTTTTTTACCATTTGAGGGGCACGCCACATTTGTTTTAGTGTGGGCTCATGTCTAGGACAATGGAGGATTTCTGTTGTCTTTATTTTGCTTCCTTGGATATTTTTAATAATAAGTGGCCACTTCCAGCATTTGCACCAACATCTAATAAAGACATATATATGTATATATATATATATATATATATATGTATATCTATATATATATATACACATATGACCTATACGTATGTACCCGCCCTATTCAGATTGACCTAAAGAGAGTGTACTAATAAAGTTTCGCTAGACAGAAACGAACATTAACGAAAGTTCGCTATGAGATGCTTGCACTGACGAATTAATGTTAGTGAAACTTCGTCATCGTTCGGCTGCAGAGGCAGAATTACGCATATTAGTGAATTTGTGTAGTGGTGGCAGATTTTCACCTGGCAAAGTGGCGCAAAGTGTGGCGATGCCTTTGCAGGCAAAATTTTGCCATTTAGTAAATTTGCCCAAAACAGCTTTACACTATTTTCACTATGGCTTATGTGACCATAGAGATCAATGCAGTAAGGAAAAAACAGCCAGTGCATATGTTTGAATTGGGTCCCACCTTTCCACAGTATACCCCAGAAGGTGGAAGAAATACAGAAAACAAGAGCTGCATATGAGTGTAAATACTGGAATCAGCTTGGAATCACTGTCACCATGTGTGTGTGGGATGGGGTAATGTAATAAAATGCAAACATTTGCACTAGATACCCATAGCAAGAATTCAAATGTTACTTTTAAACAGGTGACCAGTAAATGCTACCTGTAGTGTGGTTGTTATTGGTTACTAGACATTTTTGCCTTTTATTACCTCACCCTATACATAGATATTCAGAGGCAAAATCAATTTTTGTTTTTTATGTATTTTTTAATTAGTTGCTTTTATATTCTGCTTCTCTTTAAATGGAAATTCATTGTAAAACTTAATAATTGGGAGTACTACCGGAATAAAAACAAAGATTGAGTCGTACATGTTTTAGATGACTAAAATATCATCCATGTTCAACTAGGGCTTACATATTAAATAGATTTCTTTTACAATAATAGTATTTATCCCCATACGGCAACAACAAATACTTGCAGGTGAATAACAGGCTAATTATATTAGCTCTTTTCAACACAAATCATTTAAAATGAGCTCAAGGATATGTACATAAATTATGAGCAAACAAAGACAGGAATGTGTTATTTGGATTTACTGGGAATAAAAGGAAGTTAAAATTAGGTTCTGATTTATATCTATGCATGGAGCTCTAAAACACCATAGAACTGAATGGAATTTGACTGCTAAAAGCAGTTGGTAAATGTGTCAATTCATTAGACACTTTCTTGAAAGCCAGGAAATTGTTAATCCAAGTAGTTATTCCCCCAAGGAAACAAGGGGAACGTTTCTAGCCAGCTACAAGTCACAGGTAAGCAGTTAGAAAAAAAATGCAAAAAGGGTTGTATGGAGCAGAGTGGTATTTCTGGATGCCTACAGTGTATTCCAGTGAGCTTGAACCCCATGTTTCACCTTGGTACATGACAGAGACAAAAATATTCTGGGCTCAGCTTGAAATGAACCCATTGAACTAAACCTTTACAGTCACAGGCTCACTGAATCATCATATTTCTAATTAAAGCCTGTAACTTGACATGTTGAAGGCCATCAGGTAAGTGGGAGCAAAGACAAAGGTATGTATAGATCTATAAGGAAAGTGATACTCTAATATTTACAGCTAGGGGTTGCTCTATAACCTAGGTATTTTCTGTACCTTGTCCTTAAAGTGAGTAGATCATGTCAAGTTTGGTATCCCAAAACCCATAATAGAAAGCAAGGTTCCTGTCAGGGCTCACACTTCCGCCTATACCAGCCGCCTTTCATTTCGGAAGAAGAGCTCCACTGCTTGAAGGTCTTAAAGTGAGAGAACCAAGGGGAGAGTTCTGGGCAGACAAGGGAACTGTAATGTGTGACTGGAGGGATGAGATTAGATCTAAGTGCATTCGTAGAACAGGCTGGGTCAAAACCAGTCAACACATTACAGAATCAAGATCCGGAAGAATAGTCAGTAACAGGCAAAGGTCAGCTCAGGCAGCAAACAGCTGTGGTCAAGAACAGACATGGTCAAAGAACAGAGAAAATAGACTAGAAGCGCATCCCAGGAACTATCTGCAATAGACCAACGTTGGGGCTATGGGAAGTAGGATGGCACAATATTTGAATTTTTGCACCAAGCATGATTACGTCACGCACACGCCGAAATAAAGACGTGCATCAAACCGAACGCACATCTGGAAGAATGACTAATCATACTTGATAAATGGCTGCGGGCATCCCCAACGCCTCATAGGTAAACTCACAGATCAAGAGTAAAGTTGATGGGCAAAGATCAGGAACCAAATATATGGGCGCCATGCTAAGTATTGACAGCTAGCTTGTCAGTTTGGAATTAACCTACAATGGAAAAAAACTGGAAACATGATAAAGGCAACTGGGGCTCATTTATGAACACTATACAAATTTGCTACTGGCCAGTAACCCATGGCAACCAATTAAATGTTTGCTTTCATTGTTCAACCTGTAGCTGGCTAAAAAAAGCGAGTCTCTGATTGGTTGTTATGAGTCGCTACCCATGTGTAAATTTGCCCAGTGTTTATAAATGAGCCCACTAGTGACTGCTGGTCTTCAGAATTTAACTATTATTCTATATTAAAATTATATAAAATTATATAAAATTTAGATAATTATTAAAATTTTATAATTTAGGGGGCGTGGCCTGGACATGGTCGGGTGAGGACGTGTTTTCTGGAGCTCCGTGGAACAAGCCATTATAAAGCATAGAGCACAACTCGACTTTACTTCTAAACAGAATGGGCAAACTTAAGAAAGGTAAAAAAGATCCAGAAGACCAGGATTTGCAACAAAAGACGCACTTAACAAAGTTCTTTCAGAAACGCTCAGTCTCATGTTCAGATGTGCGTAGAGAGGAGCCACGACGGTTGCCATCTTGTGGCATACCTTCCCCTGAGCGAGACACGCATTGTCGGCAGCGGATCAAGGATAATGTAAGGGAACAGGCACATACTTCCATCCAAATGCTAAAAGAGAACAGATCGCCCCTGATTAAACCCGGCGTTCTGCAGACGGAGGCCTCACCGAGCTGGGACAGCGGAGATGACTGGCACTTACCAACTGCGTCACTCCCGTCGATAAGTTCCCAAAGAGACGGAAAAGAGATTGAGAGCCTTACAATAGCAAGTATCCCCATGTCTACTATTAATCGCTCTGCCTCAGATGACTCCGAAAGGGGTTCCAATACAGACTCACCAACATCACATAGCCGCACATCTCATACTGATAATGGGCCTAACCAACCTGTAAGGCCTCGTGCTTTGCTGGACAGTGAATTGAGAGCACATTTATTCTCCCTGCCCTCTAGACAGGACATTGAATCTCTTATCTCTAATTCGGAAATAGCTCTCAAATCCGAAATATCGGCATTACATACAGAGCTTCAACATATGGGGGAAAGGTATGTCCAATTGGAGAAGTCTGTGAATGCAAACACTGCACATACCAACCATATTGATAAAATACTTTCTCAACATGAAACCCGCATTCTTCATTTACAAAGCTTACTAGACGACCAAGAAAATCGTTCCAGAAGAAATAATATCAGGATTAAAGGCCTACCTGAAACGGTTATGCCACAAGACCTTTCCGCTGCGGTTACAGGTCTTTTTAATAAGCTCTTGGGCAAACAACATGATAATGCTATCATAATGGACAGAATTCATAGAGACCTACGGCCAAAGGACTCTACCTCAGACATCCCCAGAGATGTCATATGTAGGATCCACTTTTATAAAGAAAAGGAAATGATCATGCTCAAAGCTAGAGATTCAGGTGAAATTGACTTTGAAGGGTACAAAATTAGTCTCTATCAAGATCTGTCGAGAAACACATTGCGTCAACGTAGGGTACTTAAACCCATTTTGGATCTGCTTAAGGAACATTCTATTCGCTACAAGTGGGGATATCCTTTTGCTTTGATTGTTAATAGGAATGGCAAGACAGTTTCGGTTAAATCGCCAAAATACCTGCCTTCCTAACATGCTTAAATCTTCCCCAAACTGACATTCCGGATTGGGAATCATGGGCCTGGTTCTCATTTACAGGATTTCCTCAAAAAGGCTCTGGTGCCTACAAGCAGTCAGTGGGAAACCAGTCCCCCGGGAGCGGACATGGTACACCTTCTAAAAAAAGAAATAGGATCACCTGAACCCCCTTTTTTGCTTCATCTACAATCCGGCAATTGTCTGTGGTTCTCTGTTTTCTGATTATTACCTTATAGTCGAGTTGTAGCTAATAATCTAATCCATATTACTCGGTTGATTATATGGCTTGTTTGTTGACACGGAGTTACGGTTCACACTTTTTAGGGGGTTAATTGGTCCCATGGTACAGCCTCTGCTCCCCCATAGGCCTGGCGACCTGAGGCAGGAATGCTCAGATTCCCCTTTTGTTAACAATATATGTAATATTAAGATGTGTACAACTGCTCGCAGTTGTCTTCTAAAACTGTTAAGTTCTGTTTTAGTAACATTGTGGTTAATGTTATTCTTTTCTTTCTCTCTTCTTTTGCTCGGTTGTTCCCTTTTGCCCAACCTAGGTCAAGCTGACAGACATGGCTGAAATGAAAATCTGCTCCTATAATGTCCGCGGCTTTAACTCTCCAATGAAAAGATCACAAATTCTTACAGGTCTACACAAACAAAATGCTATGATTGTGTTCTTACAGGAAACTCATTTCAAGCTGGGACACAGGCCAAATTTCAAAAATAAATATTTTCAAAACTGGCATTTTAGTGATAACCCGGAATCCAAAAGCAAAGGAGTTGAAATAGCCTTCCATAAGAAATTTCCATACACTCTGATTGATTCATTTACTGACTCCCTAGGGAGATTTATTTTTCTTAAAATAAATGTCGTGGGACAATTGTTCACTTTGGTTAACTGCTATGCTCCAAATTATAATCAGCTTAAATTTCTTGAGATGGTAGTCTACCAGCTGGAAAGTTTTTCTCAAGGTACAATAATACTGGGAGGTGACCTGAATTTTACTCTCGATCCAAAATTAGATTCCTCCTCAGGTAAAACTACTCTTTCTTATAAGGTGTTAAAGCGTATTAAAATGTTGTTACATAATAATCAGTTAGCTGATGGTTGGAGGGTCTCTTACCCTAATGTTAAGGATTATTCTTATTTTTCGCATGTTCACCAATCATACAGCAGAATTGATTATCTCCTCCTTTCCCACTTTGCATTAAAATGGGTAACGGAATGTAAAATTGGCGTACAAACTCTTTCAGATCATGCCCCGATTTACCTTACAATTTCTATACCAGGTTCAGTTCATAAACCTTGGACCTGGAGGCTTAATGAGTCCCTTCTTAAAGATACAGATTGTCTGGCAGAATTAAAAAGAGAAATTAAATTCTTTACAGCAATACATCAACAAGATGACTCGCATCCAGTGATCAAATGGGAGGCTTTAAAGGCGGTTCTTAGAGGTATTTGTATTAAGCACGGGACTAGAATTAAAAAGGCGCTCTCTCAGCGTATCACTGACCTTCTCCATAAAATTTCGGTTCTGGAACAGAAACATAAGAATACATTGGCCGGGGATACGCTGACAGAACTAACAGCAACAAGAGAGCTTTTAAGAGGGGAACTAAATAGGAGGTCGGTGTCTGCGCTGATGAAATGTAAAAGCTTTTATTATGAGCATAGTAATAAGTCAGGCAAATTTTTAGCTAAAGCAACTAAACAGCGGCTAGCAACTTCTTTTATCCCTGCTATTAAAACACATAACAACCATATAGTTCATAAAGACCAAGAAATAGCCAAAGCCATGCATAAATATTACACTGAACTATATAATATTAATTCTACGTATAAGGGAACAAAGGAGAAAACCATACAGAAATTTAAGGACTATATTTCTAGGACTGCTCTACCACGCCTTAATCAAGCAGATATTGATCTCTTAGAGTCCCCGGTTTCCCAAAATGAACTACAATTATCAATCAAAAATTCTCCCTCTGGGAAGGCACCTGGCCCTGATGGCTTCCCAATTATATTCTATAAAATGCTACAATCTGATTTTAGTGGTCTGATGCTTCAGGCCTTTAACAATCTAGACTCAAATCCTAGCTGTCCTTCTGCCATGCTTGAAGCACATATCTCTTTAATCCCAAAACAAGGGAAGGACCCCCTTTCTTGCGCTAGTTATCGACCTATATCGTTACTGAACGTGGATATTAAGTTATATGCTAGAATTATAGCTGAAAGACTTAAATCTCACTTACCATTCTTAATTGATTCTGATCAAGTCGGGTTCGTCCCCGGCAGAGAGGCAAAAGACAATACTCTAAAAGCAATTTCGATCATAGATCATGCCAGACGTTCTGGGATTCCCCTGCTGGCCCTGTCGACGGATGCTGAGAAAGCGTTTGACAGGGTCAGCTGGGTCTTTTTAAAGGAAACATTAACTCAAATAGGACTGGGCCCTATAGCTACTAGAGGTATTATGGCACTTTATAATAATCCACAGGCTAGGATCAAAATAAATGGTTATTTATCAGAACCTCTTAAGATTAACAATGGTACCAGGCAGGGATGCCCTCTTTCCCCCCTTTTATACGCTCTAGTTATGGAGCATTTAGCGGTGGCAATTCGCCTGAACCCAGATATTACCGGTCTTAATATTAAAGGTACTGATCACAAGATTGCACTATATGCAGATGACCTTCTAGTTTTTATTACTCAGCCAACTGTCTCCCTGCCTTCTTTGATGAAAGAGTTCAAAGAGTATAGTCAATTCAGTAATTATAAAATTAATTTTGATAAGTCGGAGGCACTGAATGTTTCGTTACCTACTCAACTACAACAGAATATTCAAACAAATTACCCTTTCAAATGGAAATCTGATGCTATAAAATATTTGGGTATTCACATTCCAGCCGATCTCACTAAAATGTCTTCCCTAAACTATATGTCATTATTGTCCCAAATCCAAACAGACCTGAAACATTGGCAAACTCTCCCGTTGTCTTGGTTTGGTCGAATCAACCTAATCAAGATGAACGTTTTACCCAGAATTTTGTATCAACTTCAAACTATTGCAGAAGCCCCACCAAATCGTTTCCTTGTTTCTTTGCAGGTTGCATTTGGCACCTTTATATGGAATGGTTCTAAGCCTAGGATCAACAAGAATATATTAGCAAAACCAAAATCTCAAGGGGGAGTGGGCCTTCCCCTTGTGGATAAGTATCTTAGAGCAGTTATATTAAGTAGAATATTAGAGTGGTTCTACTACCCTACTAGCAAAAAATGGATACTGTTTGAACAATCCTTGATAGATAGACCGCTACAAGCTTTATGTTGGACTAAGCCTTCCCTGAGACCTCCTCTGCTTTCTCTACCAAAAATTTGCAGAGAAACACTCCCCCAAGTAGATAAATACCTTACGAAAAATCCAACTTTGCTTTCACGAGAAGGCCCTCTCACCCCTATAGTGGGAAATCCTCTCTTTGCTCCTGGTATGATGGGGACAGGTTTTTTAGGAAAAAGATATAATGAAAGCTTTACGTGTATACAAGTTTTAGAAAATAAGGTTTTACTTCCACTAAATCGCGTTTGTACTGATGATCCAGACGCATTTTTAACAAGGTTCAGATACTCTCAACTCCAGCACTGGCTGATGGCACCCCAAAGGGGAAGTGTGAGAAATACTCCTCTATCTCCTTTTGAAAATCTTTGTATGCTTAAATCCCCAGCTAAACATTTAATCTCTCTGTTATATCATCTAACAGACCCAAAGGGGAAGGAGGTTCTTCCAAAATACGCTTCTAAATGGGAGAGAGAACTACAATCCGAATTTACGGAGGAGCAGTGGGAGTCCTGTTTTATTCTAACTCACAAATTTTCTATAGCTTGTAAATCCCAAGAAACTAATTATAAAATTGTTTCGAGGTGGTATAAGTGCCCTGAAATGCTGCATAGAATATATCCCTCAGTGTCTGAACTTTGTTGGAGGTGCAATGGGGATATTGGCTCTCCTGCGCATATTTGGTGGCATTGTCCAATCCTGAAACCCTTTTGGTCATCTATTTTTCGAACAATGGGATCCCTTACGGGTCTGACTTTACAGGCTGATCCAGCTGTGGGCTTACTTTCTATGCTACCAGGCTCGCCCAATAAACATAAAAAATCTCTCATTGGGTATTGTCTGAGTGCTGCAAGAGCAGTAATTCCCCGCCACTGGCGTACTACCACTCCTCCTACAATCATAGAATGGCGGGTAGAAATGGGCTCTACTATGAGGATGGAAGAATTGCTAAGTTATGCTCAAGGTAAACAAGATCTTTTTGTTAAGATCTGGTCCCCTTGGGTCTCTTTGATGGAAACTGAATCTCATTTTCATGGTTAAAAGGACTAGGAGCATTTTGAATCCGATTGACTACATCCTAAGTGTTATAATGGGGCATGGGAGAACAACTGAGCACCACTCTTTTTCTTTCTTCTTATTCCTTTATATTTTGAAATAGATGTGGAATATTTTTTTGTTTTGAATGTAATATGTTCCTACCTTTTAGACAGCAAGAGGCAATGTCCTTCATTATTTTCTGATACCAGATTACAATAATGGTTACCATACTGAGTCAGGATTGCATAAGTATTCTTTAGTAACTGTATTTATTAGCTTCTTATCAGTATATATGTGTAACTTGTTTACTACGAATTCCTTTGTGAGTTAGGCCATTTTTGCGAATAATAATCTGTATGATTTTTCCTTTTTGGGTGTGTACCATGATATTATTATCTCACTGTATCTTTCTGGACTCTCCTTTATAATTATGCCTTTTTTCTTGCTGGTTAAATAAAGAATATATAAAAAAATTTTTTTTATAATTTAGAGCAGTGATCCATAACCAGTGGCTTGCGAGTAACATGCTGCTCACCAACCACTTGGATGATGCTCCCATTGGCCTCAAAGTAGGTGTTTATTTTTAAATTCCTGCCTTGGAGGCAAATTTGGTTGCATAAAAACAAGGTGTATACCGCCAAACAGAGCCTACTCTATGCTTCAAATGAAGAACTCTTCTCGCACTCCCTGGCCTTTCTTGTTGATTGCCCGGTGCACGGTGACGGGGGGGTCGGCACCCTCCAACATCAAATGGGTAAGAAATCACTGGCACTCAAAGGGCAGGTGCAAGCAGGGACAAGCCCTTGCGTTTATTCACAGAAAAAGCAACGTTTCGGGGGTCAGATAATGCTTGATAAAGGGGTCTGACCCCGAAACGTTGCTTTTTCTGTGAATAAACGCAAGGGCTTGTCCCTGCTTGCACCTGCCCTTTGAGTGCCAGTAATTTCTTACCCTACTCTATGCTGCCAGTCCACATAGGGGCTATCCAATAACCAATCACAGCCACAGGAACTTTTTTCATGCTTGTGTTGCTCCCCAGCTCTTTTTTCATTTGAATGTAGCTCACACTAAAATGTAGGGCAATATAACACCTTTATATAATTTTATTAAGGTTCCCTGGCCTTGTGTAATGTAATGTATTTTCTTTTTTTATAACTTTCTTTTTATTGAGATTCTCCAAGAAAATATTTTTTCCAAACAAAGCGTTTCAAAATAAAAATAATACAAAAACAAAAAGTTAAAGTTATCCAGTGGTCAAGAAGTAGACATATACAGTTACATCAGATTAGTATAGTGAACACCCAGCATACCTAGGGGTGCATCCAAATGACATTCCATTTAAACATATGCAAAAATAAACAGTGGGGCACTAAGGGGTAAATTTATCAAACAGTGAAGTTCCGCCACTAGAGTGAAATTCCGCAGCTCTCAATTCATTTCTATGGGATTTTGAAAGGCGAAAGTATCAATGGGTGAAAGTGAAAGTTCACCCTTTTATAAATACGCCTATAAAAATCCCATACAAATGAATGGAGAGTGGCGGAATTTCACTCTAGTGGCGGAAATTCACTATAAACTTCACTCTTTGATAAATATACCCCATAGTGTTCATTACTAAGGGTGAACGTAGGGATAACTCCATTGCTTTTCCCCTTCTCAGAGGTATACAAGTTATCAGTACATAGAGGTAAATCTCATATACTCATTTCAGTGGCCACTTCTCCTAGTATCCCCCTCGGGCACAGTGAGTTCCTAGGTACCATGTCCCCAATAAGTTCCAGCCCCACGGATTCTCCCATCTTAAGCGATCAGTCCAATGATCTGGATGCTAGGTATATTAGCCGTCCCAGCTCTCTGGACTAAATCATCTGCAATGGTCCTCCCATTTGGGTTGTGTCCCAGCTATAACAAATTTTATTAAAGTTATCAATATTATCATTTCGGAGTGCAGTCAGCTGTTCCATCCTCCTAATATACTGAACTCTCTCCATGAGGTCAGTCTCTGTTGGAGGAAAGGTATTTTTCCATTTCCCCGCTATAGTACATCTGGCAGCTGTTAAAATTGAGTTGGCTAGTTTTTGGGTTGGATTATTTATATTAGGGATTCTCTTTCTCAGCACCAATACTAAAGGATCCAGTGGAATATCTATCAATAACACCTTCAGTAAACACTGTTTCACTCTCTCCCAAAATGGCTTGATTACTGGACAAGTCCAGAATATATGTAGTAATGTGCCTTCCAGACCACATCCCCTCCAGCATTGAGACGGTACAGACTGTGGAAACCACTTATGCAGTAAAGAGGGAGTGTGGTACCATCCCATTAATATTTTGTAGATGTTTTCCTTCAGGGTGACACATACTGTATAGGTTTTTTCGTTGCGTTTTCCCATATATTATACCAAGTATCTAAGTTTATGGATTGACCCAATGCCTCTTCCCATTTTTTCATATTTACATGGGGAGCGGAATCGAGATCCCTGTCATTGAGGAGACCATACCATTGGGATATCAGCTTCCTCTGGGAAAATCCTGCCTTGCAGATTCTCACTACCGCGTTGACTTCTGTGGCTTCACCCCCTGGGCAGTGAGAGAGTGCAAAGTGCCTTAATTGGAGATACTGCATATTAGTAAGACTGTCTAGGTTCACCTCCTCTCTCAACTCCTGGAACTGTTTAAGTTTCCCCGAAAGGGGGTGGAACAATCTACCCAGATGAAATAAGTTCCCATCTCTCGCCAAAATCATAAAATTCTCTGAAAAACCTGGGGGGAAGTCTGGGTTCTTGACCAGAGGGGTTAGGTACGCTGGGGAGGTGTAATGTATTTTCTGCAGCATATACAGCCATTGTACTTTAACTGCACGTCGTGTGCAAATTAATATTAATCGTAACTTCAAACTGCTGAGCGTATTTTCACTAGCGCAACTTTGCCAGTGCTCGGTACGCCTGGCGAAGTGTTGTGATGTGCGCGAAGCCAGCTCTGGTGAATTTTTGCCGGTTAGTGAATTTGCCACACTGGCTTCCATTATCGCCCCTCCACCATTTAGGCCAGAAAAATTCTGGCCCTCAGTACCACAGAAGTTGGACAGCACTGATAAACTTGTAACAGCAATTTCAATACAAAGCGACAGATTTACTTAAGGGCGAATTGTTGCCAGCGACCGCTTCACACACTTTTCACCACTTCGCCAGCTGCAAATTAGTTACCACTACGCTAATTCACTAAAATGCGAAATTTCACTATCGATACTTCTTCAGTGCTAGCATTTCATATTGAAGATTCGCTAGGGTTTATTTATGCCTCGTGAAAAGTTGCCAGTGATATTACACTTAGGTCAATTTGAATAGCGTGGGTACATTACAGTTGTATGGACGTCTTTATTAGAGATGTTGGTGCAAATGCTTCAAGTGGTGACTTTTTATTACAAATGTCCAAGGAACCTTAATAAAGACAAAAGAGATCAGATAATGTGCTAGACATGAGCCCACTGTAAAATGAATGTTCCATGGCCCTCAAATGTCTGGGGAAAAATGTTAACCCAAAAAAGTTCAAGTTAGGACTTCTGCAGGCGATCCTGCTTAAAAAAAGGAAAAGTTGACAGCTTTTTTTTCAACGTAAATGCATTTTTGGGAGACAGGATATGACGTAAGTGACATAAGATTGAGAAAGATCTAGCTGCTTCATTTTAGCAGTTTACCTGGTATGAGATGGCAAAGTCAACTCTGGCGAAAGAGGTAACGTTCAGTAAAATCCACACTTTCGTGAATTCGCACAGCAACTCCCATTCGCCTAAACAAAAAAGTCTCATGGTGATAGACTGAGAAGGAACACTAGCGACGGTCTCTTTCAATAGTGAATTGTCACTAGCATTAGCCACTTCACCCCCAAAGTTGGCAAAGGTCCTGTCTGAGAAATACTTGCTTCATTATACCACTGCTTGTAACTTTGTCTTAAAAATGTAGGATCAGAAGTAACATAATTATAAACAGCTGTGCTCCACATACATACAACATACTGAGGGCAATAATGGCAGAATAGGTTTAAAGAAAGAAATGATCAGGGAACAATATGATCCCATCATTTTAGAAATACAAAGAAAACACTTCTAATTTATAATGTCAGGCTGATAAAAGATGAGTGAAAATATAAACTCAGTCAATTCAGGATTCCTACGTGTTCTAAGTTTGTTCTTTTATTATTGAATTGCTGCAGCAACACACTGGAATAAATTCTGCAGTAATCCATGAACTATTAAACTATGCAAGTTCTATAAAATCACAGGATTTATGCATATATTAACAATAAGACTTGCTATACTGGATAAAACAGGCTACTTATGAAGTGTGTAAAGGAGGTAATTTAATTTTTGGGGTGTCGCTATATTCTCATAACAAGAGGATTCACTGCAAAATGTGTCTTTGCTGTAAGAGAATTTCCTTCATGGCACAAGCGGAGATTTTACTGCAACTGCCCTCCCTGCTAACATGCAATACTACTAAATAAAAAACACCCATTCGACAAACATGGGGCAGTAATACAAGAAACAAAGCAAGAGCTCACTCGTGAGTTTTGGGGCCAAGGTTTCCCGAGTTGCATTGGGAGTAGTGACAGGTGCAGAGGGTCATTTTGTCCATTGCTGTTTTCTGCCAGATGGCCATACGGTAATTTGCTTTCAGATTGCTATCTGTTGTGTAACAATAATGATCAATTACAAAAATTAACCAGCCTGTATGTTTTAGCAGTATGTGGAAACTCACACAGACACAGGTAGATACACACCGTGCAATGCTCAAAATCAAACTCAGAACTCCAGTACTGCAAGGCACAAGTACTAACCGTCATTGGGCTATATTTAAGGTTGTATTTAAAAAAAATAGTGCTTCACAGTTGTTGCAAAAGCTAATAAACTTTTTCCATGTATAAATGCATATTTTCAAGAGAAAATGGTGTAATTATTTTGGCATTACTACTATACAGCATACTGGCCCGAAGTGTCACAGGAGCTGCTGTATGGTAATCCCCCTTCTGTCAATAATTAATAAATAATGTAGAGTGTGATATTCTGAGGCAATTTCAATAGGTTTACATTTTTTATTATTTGTGTTTCTTTAGTTATTTAGCTTTTTATTCAGCAGCTCTCCAGTTTGCAATTTCAAAAATATGGGTGCAAGGCTTCAAAATACTCTAGCAACCATGCACTGATTTAAATAAGAGACTGGAATATGAGTAGGAGAGGACTTGGATAGAAAGATGAGTAATAAAAAGAAGCAATAACAATACGTGTGTAGCCTTACAGAGGTTTTGTTTTTTAGCTGCGGATCAGTGACCCCCATTTCAAAGCTGGAAAGAGTCAGAACTACTGATGAAAGGATGACAATTGTGTACATTGATTTTGTCATTCAAAGAAAAGCTTTTTTTATACCTCTTAAAAAATGTGATTCATGGACATGCTTGACAAAGGTTGGGGTGCCACTCGAAACGTTGCAATCCTTTTTTTTTGCTGCCAGGAGAAAAGATAAAATAAAGGCATTTTTCATGGAACAACGGAGTGCTGTCTATTGGAAGATCTACACTTGTTGGGGAGAAGCCCTTGTGAACAGGCTTCATGACGTGCACCCGGTCTGAGAATTGAACCGAAGAATTCAAATTTCATTTGAATTGTGTATCGAGAGTCAGAAGAATGCAGAAAATAATACAGAACTATACAAAATAAATAATGAAGATCAGTTGAAAACTTGCTTAGAATTGGCCACTCTTTAACATACTAAAAGTTAACTAAAAGATGAACCACCCCTTTACCTTGCTCCTGTAGAATCCTGTTGGGTAGGTAAAGGGGTTAAAGGAATCGTTCAGTATAAAAATAAAAACTGTGTAAAGAGATAGGATGTGCTGAATAAAAAATGTTTCTAATATAGTTAGTAATGTAATGTAATGTACAAAGGCTGGAGTGACTGGATTTCTAACATACAGTAACAGAGCAGAAAATGACTTCCTGCTTTGCAGCTTTCTTGGTTTCCACTGATTGGTTACCAGGCAGTAACCAATCAGTGATTTAATGAGAGGCCACATGAGCCATAATTGTTTGCTTTTGAATCTGAGCTGCATGCTAAGAATCAATTGCAAACTCACTGCACAGTTATGTCCCATGTGCCCCCCCCCTTTAAGTCACGACTAACTCAGAGTTAGAGAGCTGAAAAGCAGGAAGTAGTGTTCTGGCTATTATGTTACACATCCAGTCACTCCAGCCTTTATAGATTACATTTTTGGCTAACTAACCATATTAGAAACATTTTTTTATTTTGCACAGCCTATTTACCCAGTTTTTATTTTTATATTGAACTGTTGCTTTAAGGAGGGAGTGCATATGTTTGAAGTGTGAGCCGGGTGGAGCCAGGTGCCCCCCCCCAAGATTTTATTTTGACCATTTAAGTTAAACCACTGCTATTGATATATTTAGCATTGGACAAGTTGCAATTTGTGAGTACAGACTTTATTGGAATAATGCATGCACTCATGCACCCCTCTAAAAAGCCACTGCAGGGGAAATCATGATGAAACCCTCCTCTGTAAAATAACTTACAGCAGAGACTTGTGATTCTCATCATATGGCATATTGAACTGAACCAAGGCACGGCTCCTGGAATTTGCATTGCAGTCAAATCAGACAGAAAAATGCAAAAAAAACCTAGAATTTATGCACTTAACACTCAAGTCTTTATGTTTGCATTTTTAACTCAGGACAGAAGCCTGCAATTGATTGAAATGCTCATGTATGCCCCAGGAACTCTTTCAGACATCAGTTTCCACTTTCTGCACATAACTCTCATCCCCTTACAGCAGCAGCGACATTTGTTTCCACTGCCATAGGGAGCTGTGTGACATATCAATTTCAAAACATTCGTAAGTTCATTATAGAACAGAGTGATAACAATTACAAATCCTTGATTCACAAATTGTGCTTTTATATAAGAAACAGCAAGAACTGCAAGGGGTTCGTTAATGTTTTTTCACTCCAGCTTTTTAAAACTGTTGATATGAACACAAAGCTCAGTTAATGTATGTCAGGCTGGGAGATATAAATGTCTCCTGCAACAGCAGTATTTTTCCCCCCTATTTTGCTGAGTGCGTAGGTTTAGTTTGCTCCAGGAGAACTATTAATCAAAATAAACACACCTCATTATAGCAAATTAAATGTAAAAGAGAAACGGCTGCTAGTGTGTATCTTCTTTTAAGCTTTGCTCAGGTACAAAGGTCACCCGAACAGATGTCCCTAGCAGCTACATTGCACCTCCGGGAGGACTAGCTAACACTGTTTGTTTAACTGCATTATAAGTAACTGATTGCCATCTCCAAGGGGGGAGACATCTGTTCAATTTTCCAGGTAAGCCATGCAAAATCCTCACCTGACACTATCTTTAGAATTAAGATTTAACTCTTACAATTACTTTTCATTTCATTAACTGGTGTAGCCTTTTCCACCCACTGTTGAAACACCTGTTTCCCCTGTGCTTGCATAGCCACTTTATGTAAGTGGAGCCAGCCACTGTAATTAAACCATGGGCTTCTTCCTGGTACAGTCTGCTTACTTGATTTACAGTGGGTAAGTGCAGTGCTTTCTATTATATGCCATGTACATTGAGGCACCAAGGTTGGCAGCATCCACACAAATGTAGAAGATAAGGTCTTATTCCTAACCTTGACTATGTTTTTTTCTGTAGAAATAAATAGAAAGGTCCAACCTTCTTCTGAATATTATGAAAAATCTGCTGCTTAGTTCTCTGGAAATTGCCTGCATAGAAACAAAAGAATGTTAGCTCCAATTCATATGCAGAGGACTGTACCGTATACACACAAGAAACCTTCATAATGTCAATTTTTTTTGTAATAGAAGATATGATTCTTGGATATAGAGCTAGCTAAATTAATACAATTAATTGTTCCTCCACCAGTCTTAGGCAGTCTGAACACTTATAAAAAAAAAACTATTTTGAAAATATTTGTTATTTCATAATTCTGGACAGAAATAAGCAAATTTACTATTTATAATGCATTTAGAGGCAATTTTAGGCCAAGTATCTTTAGGGCCAGTTGTTTATAGGACAGCATATTACAGAACTAAGGAGCTGATTTATTAATGTTAAGGATTCAAACGTTCTAGTGCTAAAAATCTTGCATGTAAGAAATACTGTAGTTTAAAAACATGAAATTTTTGACATTATGGGATATTAAGAGTACAGCAAGTAAAAGCTTCCAAGGTCATATAGAAGTCAATGGAAGGTCCTTTTCCTTTTCTTGCAAAGATCAGCCTACTGCTTGTGGTATTAGAGGTTTTCAGAGATCAAAACGTTCAATGTCGTACAAAAATTTTGTTTGTTCATGAAAAATTCGACATTTATGATTTTTTTTCAACAGCTATTTTTGGTCACAATGGTTATTTAAAATAATGTCTTTGCTAATGTCTAATACTGCTCACAATGTAAAATCATTCGCTGGCGAATATTACATTGTGTATTAAGCAAATGTTTAGAGTTAACACCTGTTGTCCTGTCAAAAAGGATGCAAACATTTCGCTAAATTTCACAAGCGTCTTTGTGAAGGTTCTTTGGGCTCCCGAAACATATTACATTCCCCCAATACAGTATAATTGTGAATTCAAAAAGCTCTAAGTTCAACCTTTAGTAAATGGACCTCCCCCATGTAAAAAGCACAAAAAAACTTCTAATGTAAAAGTATGTCATCTAAAAGCTGCAGAAGTCATGTAGAAGTCAATGGAAGCTGTCCTTGGCAAATTTTAAAATATTTAGTTAATTTGAGGTTTTACAATATTTCGACTTTGTTCCCCTTGTAAATGCACAAAAAAATCAGGGTAAACAAGGATTTTGAGTTGCATTCTTATTTGAATTGATTCCATGTTTTTATTCATTTGGGCTTTTTATATTGGTATACATTCATAGACATTTTTGTGCCCTTATAAAACTTGAGTTTAGTCGTGGTTGAAAAAACCTCTAAAATTATAATTTAATATATATAATTATATATATATCTATATATATATATATATATATATATATATATATATATATATATATATATATATATATCTATATATATATATCTATATATATATATATATATATATATATATATATAATTTACAAATAGGCCTATAAGTATCATTGACTGTTTGTACACGTCATTGGTACTGATTTAAATTTGAGTATAATCCCAAATTGTAAAGTGGTATAAAATCAATGAGCAATAAGAATACTATTTGGGTTCCCCAACCCTCAAAATATATTACTACAGGGCCTATTTTCTAACAGTCAAAGTTCTATTTCTTTCCACGAATCTCTAAAAAGGTGTGGTTCTTCTATATTTCTGTAAAACTCTAAAAATTCAAAAATATGAAACTCTAATACAAAGTTGTCGAGAAAGAAGTCAATAGGAGCCGCACTGATCATATTGGACCATGTTTAATCACTTCAGGCATTTAGAGGTTTTCTTATTTTTCTGCTAGGAATTGCCAAAGAAACTACATTTTTTAGAGGTTTTCCCATTTTTTTTTGAATCGTGCAATGCTTTTTTTCATTTGTGCTTTTTACATGTGGATCTTGACACTAGTGTTTTTAGAGAAAGTGAAAGAAAGTAAAAAAAACTCTAAAACCACTAAAATGAGACTCTACAGGTCAGAGATGCTGGGACATTCACTGACAGTTTGAACAGGATGGACAATGTAACTATGTTTAACACTTCCAATATTATGGGCAATGTGTAACACTCCTAACACATAAAAGGACTCTATAGAACTAACCCTTAGGAACTTTCTCTGCCAATTTAATGGAAATTGCTTCTTACAGAAGGTACAGATAGTTTCTGGCCCAAGAGCACTTTTTTTGGCTGATAATCGGTTGCAGTTGCTATGTCAGGAAGTTTCTATTCACCAGGTGTATTTTCATAACACATCTCACTTTTTCAAGACAAATGTGGTGAATTTTCTCCTGGCGTAAATTTCTCGTATTAAATTGGAGAATTTTCTTCAATCACCCACTTTCTATTTTTTCCAATGGGATTTTTAGAAATGTATTTAACTGATAAATATGATTCTAAAATTCCCATAGGAATAAATAGAAAGTGGATTATTTTTTCTGTGGTGAGCTCTAATCTCACATTATGCAGGTGTTGTTTATTCTCTTACTTCCTAAGAATTTGATTATTTTGTAGCAGCTGACAACACTTTCAGATTAAAATACTGCTGGTACTGCCATTCAGCAGTAGCTTGATGGTGGAGCAGGTCTTGACTGGCATTAAAGGGAAGGGGTTCCTCATCTGCATACTGGCCATCTCTATGTAGGTTTCAAGAATAGGGTTATCTACAGTAGAGACAGGAGGTTGATTGGCGCTTGTAGTACTTTTCATTCGGATAATTTGAGGCTTTAATCTAGATATTCATCATGTTTTCCTGATGGTCAACACAATAGCTAGCAATTCTAGCTTGAATTTTTCAAACCCATGCTTACATAGGTGATTACACTCTGCCATGTTGTGCCTGACACAAAATTCATCTAAATACCTTTAGGCTGCTGTTACTGTATATGAATAAAGGTTGATCAAAGCTTTGATTACAGCGCTCACCAGTTTTTCTTTCAATACACTAAAAAAATGTCTCTAAAGAAAAGGTACTGATTTCTCCTTATGTATGTAAGTCATTAATATTGTGCTTCTATGATACGCAGCATTATACAAGTTTACAATGTAGAAAAGTACACACAGGGAGTATAAACTTTACAATAATTAAATAGCTATAATTAGGAAAGAGAAAAGTATCACCCTTCTATCAATTACTATAAATGGACGGTATTCAAAGAGGATCGTGCTTATAATATAAGGAGTTAAATGGGACTATGGTAAAGTAGATCTCATCTAAGGACAAAGAACAATCTGATAGGGCCTGCTGGACCAGTGGGTTGTGCTGGTTTTCAGCTCTCAGTGACTTAGCTACATAGCGTGTGATGCTGAAGAGGCTCTCACGATATAATAGGGCGTCACTACTAAGTTACTGTGAGATCTTCCGCACTGAATCACTGAAGTGATTTAAATCAAGCATCTCCCGAATAGCCGCCATTCGCCTCGAGAAAGCTGACTTTGCGAAATGCACGTTGGCGGGTTTCTGCTGACTATTTTTGGTTTTAATACAGTTAAAGCTTTAAGTGGTTTTGTATACAACAATTTGGATTTGGTTGGGCATTTAATTGGCCTATTGCTCGGTTCAACTTATCCTCCGCTTCTCTATTGCACTCCTGCACTGGAACTCCAAGGGGCCGATGATTTGTGTTTTCTTACAGCATCCAAGACCACAGTCCCGGTTACCCTGCCTTCTTCACCTTTGTGATGTCCCGGGCATAGAAAAACTATAGGTAGTAGTTATTGGGACAACTCCACCTCTCTTTATTTCATCTTCCTACTACTGTCTTGTGAATTTGAGCTGATCGGGAAATAATTTATCCTATATTTTTTAATGGTCACCAATTCATTTTACTATTTATAAACTACAATCGATTGGGAAAGATAATGTATTTACTATTTATTGCACTTTATATTAATTAATTGCTATCAAGTTATCTGATGAATTTTAAAGGGGACCCGTTTACAACAGCTATGAATGCTATGAATAAAAAATAGAAATTGGATTTCATGTTTAATTTGAAAAGGACTTTTATTAAACAAATTTTTGTGTCTGGATGACAGGTCCACTTTAAATTAATTCTTATATGAACTATATATAGTTATTAATTAATTATTCTTTATGACCACCAGAAGGCACCGATTAATTTGTAATTATAAATATAATGAAATTAAGCAATTACACATGCACTTTCAAATAAACTTCAGGTTTAAGTTAAGGTGGACTACTGATCATTATGGTGGTTTAATTGGTGTTATTGCACAGTTAGTAGTTTATTGATTCTCAAACTCTTGTGGTTGTTTGTTTTTGACAATAACTGTTGGGAGACTATTTATAATATAGTACTTGATAGAAGTGTGGTACCGTACTTTTCTCTTTCTCGCCTAATTATTTTTATTCAGCCACACTGACTTCAGACCTCAGCTATAATCAAGTGGATGAAGTAAATAATCAAGGGTATCATCTGCTTCTTTTAAATAAATAATTAATTAAATAGCTAAAATAAACAAATACATATAGATTTAGTGCCATGTGGTAAGAGACACAGTAGGAAGGAGGTCCCTGTCCCATATACACATTTGCTTTGCACTGTGGCCAAATAACCAAGTACATATGTAATATTTGATACTGGTATATTTGGTACATCATCCAGATACTTGGAGGGTTATTTTTCAAAATTCATTTTAGTGTTTTTTATTTTTTTTAATAAACTCAAAAATGTACCAAACTCGAATGTGTGCTTATTTATGTAAAAAAAAATAAATGTAAAAGAAAAGTGCTATAAACGTGAAAAAAACCCTGAATGCAGAATATTAATTTTAAATGGGTCTACCAACTCAAAAAAAATTGAATTCTACATGAATTTGAGAGCTTTTAGATGCTACATTTTTATATTTAGCATTTTCTGCACATACAAAATCTATAAAATTCAAATTCATGAGTCATGAGTCAAAAAACTTTGAAACGTGGTAAAAAATTGTACTCTGATAAATCAGCCCCATTATGTTTCCTTGAAATTTAAGACCCCAGGCAGCACTTCACCAGCTCTGAAACATCCCTATTAGGGCACTGATGACACCAGAGAGACAACTTTGTTTCAAGGTGACTAAGGCCTCTTCAGATTGAAGCTACGTGTTTAACATTACATACTGTACATTTGTGTTTGTCGACAAAGAGCATGAGGCTAGCATACTTTTTGCTCGTTAGCATTGGAAGCCTGATTTATAGAAAGCACATGTGAGTTTCTGCACTTTTCTATAACTGATTACTTCAGCTTTGGGTTACAGATTTATAAAAAAAAAACCTAAGTTTTATTTATTGAGTGAGTTTTGGAAGAAAGTAAAAAAACTGTTTGTGTCCTTCAAAATCTGTCAGCAGCAAGCCAAAGTATTCGGTAATAAAAACGTAAGTGTAGCAACACATGCACTCGGGGTTCAAGCAGTCATAAATCAGGCCCAATTGGAGCTCATGGATTACTCATCACCTTTGATAAAAGGGTGAGCTAGGAGTATGCTCTTTCTAACCAGGAAGTGAGGTGGGCTGATTCAGAGTGGACAGCTTAGGAGAAAAGACAAAAACCATAGTTATTGGATTGAGTGGCTTAATATTCAAAAAGCAAGTTCAACAATTTCATAATGAAAATCTGGAGCAAGGTACAGAGAGGAGAGCTAAGGAAAATAATTAAGAACATATACAATGAAAGAATTTAGTCACTCTTTTTAATGCAGCTTTATGTGTTCAGGCAAATGGCTTCCCATGTCCTTAGCTATTACCTTCATGATGCTCAACTATTATCTTACATTCATCTTGGTTGTAACTTCCTCCCCATACTGTCTCTTTCTTGTCTTCACTGCACCCTTTTCCAACCAATTCTCTTTTGTATGCACCCCTGTGTCCAAACAGCTTTCACGGAGCATGATTATGTTTAATTACAGGGCTTTGATTCACTTTGCCAGTATTATATTGATGTCTTTTTTTTTATATATAAACCCATATTTACCACTTGAGATCTACTAACAGAACATAAATCACATTTAGACATACCCTCCTCAATAAATGTGCCTTTGCATTTGTAAAATGGAAATATTTGGTAGTGCATATACAGCAGTATACTTATTTTTTAATAGTTTACATACAACAATAATGCATTTCTCATTTGGGATGTAGCCTGCCAAAATGGAAGGTAATAGAGAATACAAAGTAATACAACAACAGGATAATACCACAGGTTTGCTCACAGTCTGCAAAGAAAGATATAGAACAATAAAATCATGGTACCGTATTCCCTACTATTAAGCACAATGCAGAAGCTGAATTTCGTAGTTCAGTGGGCTAGTAAGAGGGAGAATAATTTTTGTTGGTCTCTAAGGAGCCAATGTATTAACATTTGTATTTTTCTGTCACCCGGAATTATATTTGTTCGCTCTAAAAATAGTGAATTATAATAATTTCTCAAAACCAGGAAATTTTTTATATCTGTTAAGCATAAAACCTAAAAGTTGACAAGGTTATGTAGAATTCAATGGGAGCTATTCTTTATCAACTGTAAAATCTTTCTTTAATTTGAGCTTTAGGGTTTTTTGCTTGCAATTGCACAAGGATTTCAAGGTATTATTTTGCAGATTAGTTCTGCAGTTTTATTCAGCTGTGCTTTTTCTATTTGGATCTTTTAATAAATTTCTTGGTATCGGTGGTTTTAGAGAAAACATTGTTTTTTATAGTTTCTAAAACCACTAAATGCAGAATGTTGATAAATAGGTCTCCGGATTTTTTAAAATGTTATCTTAAATTGAAAGTTTACCTTCAGACAAAAAGCTAAAAGTATAAAGCCCATTTATTTAAAAACATGTTTTTTTTTAAGCATTACCAAAGTATCTAACTGTGCAGCTTTTCTTTGCTGCTTCTGAACAAACCTTTGATTCCCTGTGCAGCTTGTTTTCCCATTTCTGCCCCCTGCAGAGTGCGAAAAACCTTGAAGCGATATTGCACATGGCTTCGCTCTAGTTAATTTGGTGATACAATTGGCAATTCAGATCAATAACGTGCAAACTATAGGGGTTTGCACAGTAGCACTGGATCAACAAACTTACCACTTATTCATCCTGTGGGCAGGGTCCACTGTCACAAGCAGGAGGTCAGCAACCCATAGCCGGGGGGAATCTAATATGTGTTCAGCTACAGGGCACTGCAGAGCAAAGATATCTTGGTAACTCTCCATTTTCAAAAACCAATATCAATTATAATTTTTTTTTTAATGGCATGGGTTTTAAACATTTGCCTGGAGGTGAACTTTAACGGATACAATAAAATCAATTTCTATACTATCTGAATTAGATTATATTATGCCCTTAAACTGGACCCATTTGAAATTAAGTAGTAATATTTTTCAATCAACATTTTTTTTCAATTAAGAAACCAAAACAGTACATCAAAGTTGAAGCATCAATTGCAATTCTGTTTTCAGCCCCTGACAGCTAAGTGTTGAAGCATGAATTAATTTTTTGTCTATACAGTGCAAATACTATACTATAAAGCCATGTTATAGAGTCAAAGGCAGGTAAACCTCTGCACCTATTTTTATGGTATTGCCTGAGCTGTATACATCATTGCAAGTCCAAAAATCTAAATTGATGGAGAACTTCTTTTAAATGTTCTCCCAGGCATGCTTTACCTGCTCTTACTACGTATCTGTAATTCTGTCTCTCTTCGGGCTTTTATTTGGGCACTTATGCTCCAAATTTTTGATGGAGTAGCCCAGAGTGCCTGCTGCTCCCGCTTCCAGGGCTGCTTAACAACCTACTCAAACATCAGCAACAGAAAAAGACATCTGACAGCAAATGGAACTCAAAAGAGCCTAGGCATTCTTTACCTTATTTCCTTTGGTATAGGGTGAAATGTCCTTTTGTTTTTTTTCAAATGCTGAATGTTTCTAATACACTGAAAATGAAGAGAGGCACTCAAAGCTTTCAGAAATGGGAAACTGAGAGCAAAACAGTTAAAAGACAGGCTAAGTAAAGAATAAAAATTGGAAGAAGCATAATTCTTTGCTTATGACATCCTAAGCATTAAGAGGGATACAATTGATAAAAGGGCAATATGGGATTCATACAAACATCAACTATGTTATGCAGTCAGATATGATTTTTACTGAGTGTGGCTAGTGCTCAGAAACTGAAACATGTCTGATTATAATGTATGTTCTTGTTTATAGACTCAACATCTCCCCTGGAAAGCAATAGCTTTATGATCTGCAGTATATAAGTATAATGGTCTGACCAAGCATGACTATTAACATCAAGAAAAAGCATCTTATGTAATATAATGTCATCATCATTTATTTATATAGCGCTGTCAAGATACGCAGTGCTTTACTGCAGTTATAGCAAACAGGGAATAAATGGTGGATAACAGACAAGGATTACAGAGTACAATAGGGTTAGAAGGACCTAGAGATTAGAGTTTACAAACTAAAAGGTTAGGGTACAATTGAGACATTAGGATTGTATAAACACTTCATTTTTGATACAGCAATGATTAATTAAGGTACATCGAATAGGCCTCTTTAAACAGATGGGTCTTTAGGGAGCGCTTGAAAGTTTGGAAGGAAGGAGAAAGTCTGACAGCTTGTGGCAGAGAGTTCCAGAGAAAAGCAGAAGCACGAGAGAAGTCTTGTAGACGAGAATGGGCAGAAGTGACCAGAGGAGAAGTGAGGCGAAGATCAGAAGCAGAGCGTAGGTTTCGTGAGGGAGTGTATTTCGAGATTAGAGATGAAATATAGGGAGGGGGTTCATTATTAAGGGCCTTGAATGCGAGTGTAAGTAATTTGTATTTGATTCTAGAAGAGATTGGAAGCCAGTGAACACATACATATGGGAGCAGCTGATGTTGAGCGGCGAGCTAGATGAATGAGTCTAGCGGCCGCGTTTAGAACAGATTGGAGTTGTGAAAGGTGACTTGTTGGAATACCTGTGAGGAGTAAGTTGCAGTAATCAAGGCGGGAGATGATGATATGCACAGTGTATTTTAGGGGGGTTATTTACTAAAATCTGAATATATAAATGCAGGCGATGCTGACAACCTGGTGGCAGAACACTCCATCTGTATGTTCTCCATTGAGGAATCCTGCTCCCAGTAAGCAGTGTCCATATCCCTCTGCCACCGTGTCTCACAGTCTATCCTCAATTTACTTTCTGGGATTTTTGAGCTTCTCCTCAAAAGGTTGAAAGCACACCCCTCTATTTTTAGATACCATTTCAAATTATTGTCAAGTATAGAAGTAAGTTTCTCTGTATATGTGATTTCACATTGTAAAAGAGCAATATTCAATAACAATGTTGAATAAACACTTACTGGCAATTGTTTCCATTGTTTTATACTCACATTGTCCTTGAAGATAGTGAGGTGTAGGTTCACTCAAAGCATCTCTGAATATGTCCAACCTTATAATATTCAATAACAAATAAACATTTACTGGCAATTTTTTTCATAGTTTTGAGTGAACTTGCTATTGTCCTTAAAGATTGTGAGGCTTAGGTTCATGCTAAGCCCTATCCAAATATGTCCAGCCTTATCATATTAAATAACATAATGTCAAATAAACACTTACTGACAATTTTTTCATAGTTTTGTGTTGTTCACTCACTGCTGTCTTTGATCACACTAAAAATACATTCTTATCTTCATTGATTCTGCAATATTTAGAATTATTTAAAAAAAAAAACCTAGGAAACTAGCATGAATTTGAAAAATATACCGTCTTTTGGCTTCTACAGGAATTTGCCAACTTTTAGCTGCCATTGTTTTTACTTCAAGTTTTTGCATTTAATAAATCTTGCATATTCAAGTTTCGGAATCTTGAACTCATGACTATGTTTAAAATACTACAAACCCTAAGGGGCAGATTTATGAAAATGTGAGGTTAGATTTATCAAATGGTAAAATCTAACTTTAACACATTGATAAATATGATTCTAAAAATTCCATAGGAATAAATAGAAAGTGAATGAATTTTTCTGTGGTGAGCAGTAATCTCACGTTTTCATAAATCTGCCCCTTATTGTAGTAAAAATGAATGTGAATAAATCAGCCCACTTATATCCCTTCTATTATTGTATTAGGAATATATATATTAGGAATATATATATATATATATATATATATATATATATATATATATATATATATATATATATATATATATATATAAATATAAAATATATATATATATATATATATTTATACTACATAACTTCAAATTAAGTACGGTATTTATTAAGCTAAAAAAAACTCTAAAAATTCTAAATGTAAAATGTCAGCATCTTAAAGATTATGAGGTATTGTAGAAGTCAATGGGAGTTCTCCTAGGCAAAATATATACCATTTATTAAATTCGAGTCTTTTTCTTTTTTAAATTGTAAACCTGTTTTTTTCCACGTATTGGAGGTTTTTTTTTCCAATGATTTTATTCAATCAAGTTTTCATATTCAGATTTATTAACAAATAATGTAACATTCCTGTCTACAAATTCACAAATCTAAATTTTGATAAATAAGGCCCTAATGATACCATGCATGGGATCATTATATATCTTTAATGTTATGTATCTTTAATTACCCTGCAGAATTAAACACCAATGCTTTTTTTTCAACAGAGAGATGATATAGTAAATTAGAATATTACACGATTTACACGAATACCATTTCACTATTTATTACTAATTACTAATTAATAGAATAATATAATTTAACAGATAAAGTATACTAAAATGTTATTCTATAACTATAAATGAACAATTAGGGGGTTATTTATCAAGGTCCGAAATTATCTCAATATTGGCAGCTACAATCTCCGATCTAAAGGTGGCCATACACGGATAGATCCGCTCGTTTGGCGATGTCGCCAAACGAGCGGATCTCCCTCCGATATGCCCACCTTGAAGGTGGGCAATATCGGGCAGATCCGATCGTGGGCCCTAGGGCCCAACGATCGGATCCTAGCTCTCACAAATGGGCGGTCGGATCGCGGGACCGCATCAACGAACAGATGCGGCCGCGATCCGATGGGATTTTTAACCCCATCCGATCGAGATCGGCCAGATCTCGATCGGGGAAGCCCGTCGGGGCCCCCATACACGGGCCAATAAGCTGCCGACACGGTCTGTCGGCAGCTTTTATCGGCCCGTGTATGGCCACCTTTAGCCGCTCGGTTTTTTAACGCTTATTTATTACATTTACCTGAAAATTTGCTTTACGGTAAATACTCCAATTTTTTTCTGAGGTTTCACCAGATTTTCATGATTTTTTCGGAGGTTTCACTCGATTTTCACGATTTTTTCAGAGTTTTCACCCAAAACCTCAGATTTTTTCCAGAAACCTCCGAAAACTTCGGGGTTTGGCACAGTGCAAATCAATAAAATCATTGGGACTTCTCCCAATGACTTATATGCAACCTCGACAGGTATGAGATGCTGGGATTTCAGATTCAGAGTTTTCGAGCCTCTGGGTTTAATAAATTCCGAAAAATTAGTGAATCTTTAAAAGCCCAATTTTATAAAAAAAAATCACGAATTTTTCGTGATTTTTGTATTCAGGTCTTATTAAATAACCCCCTTAGTGTTTTTAGTATTAATATTAAAATGCAAGCGTTAGATCAATTGCAAAAACTACTGGGGTTATTTTACTCTGTAGGTGTGACATATTATAAGCACATAAATCCGCACTGCTGCTGGCCCACTGCAATAATATTAATGAAAGCAAAATTTTGATTGGTGCTTACTACTTGGGCTTACTACTCTGCAGTAAAATTTAATTTGTTTGTGAATTTCCCCAACATCTTTTAATGATCCAACAAGCAACTCTGGCAATGTATGCATGTAAGGCTTAGATCACCATTGTGAGCCGGTGTGCATGCTAGGTGGCCAGCAACCCTGTCATTTATGTGCTAATCTCTGCAAAATTGGGACTCTATATGCATATTTGGGGCATTTCACACATACATCCAGACTGTTATATTTATGCAAAAACTGGAGAAACTGCACAAAATAATTGATAGACAAGACCTTCGAGAGCACTTAAAAAAGACAGCAGAAGGTGAAGAGAAAATTGATCTGCGGTATAAAAGTAAGAAATGAATTAGGAAGAAAGAGCAATGATAAGGGCAGCATAATAGAAACCTGGAAGGACAGATGAGAAAGAGTAAGAACAGGTCTAATGAGAAGAAGAGCAGTGCAGTAGAATAAAAACAATAGTAAGAAAATAAAAAACCTTCAAAATGAAAATAAAATAACTCAGGAGAGGAGATAAATATTTAGGGAGGAAAAGATCATAAAAAGTTCAAAAAGCACATCAGAAAATTAAATATATGGGCACATAAGAAAATTAAAACTATTGCCATAGTGTGGCTTAAAAATAAAACAAAGCCCAAGTTTCTTCAAGTTTTGGTCATAGTCTGACTGTTCCTCCAACATTGAAATGTAAGGCTTTCTGTGCTGGTAAGTTGGTTGACACTGGTTTAGATGAAACTACGGAATCACCATATCACTTCGCCTCACCGCCCAACACAAATATTTTGAGGTGGGGCCCATCTAAGCATTCGACCAATCAAACCCATCCTGTGGCTTTCTTTAAGCTATTATTAGAGGTTGAACATTCCATGGCATGGGGCTCCAAAAAAAGTTTTTAGTTATTGCAGGATGTCGTTTGAAACCACGACTAAACTCACTTTCTCTAAAACCACAAATGCCATGAAACCTATTTAAAAATTTGAACTGGAAAAGTACAACTTTTTATTATTGTCGCTCAAAATTCAGTGGCAAAAACACCTGAAAACCTCTAAAACCATGAGTAAAGAAAGATCTTCCAGTTGTAAAAGGGAGATCTGACATTGACTTCTACATGTTTTTGACAGGTTTTAGCTGGAGTATTTTCATATTTGGAATTGTCTCAGTTGTGTCACGTAATAAATCCTGAAACAGTAGCACTTTTTTCTGGTAACCTTTTCAGATATTTGGCATCAAAAAGCTCTATTTGAAAAAATTGACGGCTTAATAAATCAGCCCCTATAACTCTAACCTCTAATTTAAATGGTTGTTTCTTAAGAAACTTTAAGATGCATAGGAATACTTCATGATTTCCTAGGTTGGAATTTGATACATGTATTTTTTTCATATATTTGGAATAATTCTAAAATAGGTAATTATTTTTACAAATAAGTGTACTTATGACCAGTACAAGTAGTTCCATGAGATCAATATTGGTTTTAAAATGCATAATCAACATCCACAAGCCTGCTCAGTTAATTACATCTCACTGCATTCATGAGCTCAAGATTTTTTGTCATATCACTATTCACTGCAAACAGCCAACAACAATGCATGAAAACATTTTTTTTTAGGTAAAATAGATAGCAATTGCATCGAATTTTCTTATAACGGAAAATAGCACTTCATTTAGCACAGAATAGTTACCGACATTACTAGTTACCATAGTGACAAAAATATGTAATGTTCTCAAAAATAGATGCAATTGTTTTGAACCGAAGAAATAAAAAAAAAATGCCCTATGGTTCAGGTACAAATATAGGTTATTTTGTGGTTCACTGATTAAAATGTTATCCCCTTAGGCTCTTTCTGCTGAACAGCAGGTCAACTGCAATCAGGTGATGTAATTCCTGTTAACAGGTTTGTCTGGATCTCTTGCCACCTGTGACTCCTCATCTTAATTCCTGCTATTTTATTGTACCAGTGCAAATCTAATAAACTGTTGCACACCTCAGGCTAAAACATGGATTAAGAACACTTTCTATTTTCTGTAAACTCTGTCCGTGGGCATGGCTGCTTACATCACCAAGATGTAATGTCAGCGATGCAGTTATCAAAACACATTTTCAGCATACTGTAAGGACCTTACATACGGTACTGTCTATTGTTTGCCTAGTGCTAGGTTTTGGCATGCTGTGCAGTAAATGGATAAATTAGTGGGATGGACTGGAGAAGGTCTGCCACCTTTTCCCTCCAGACTTACTGGTTAGCCTTTGAGGAAGGACAGCGGCAATGTCACGGGGGCTGGCAATGGCATCACTGGAGCAGGGCAATTCAGGGTCTGTGGAAAGGTATAAGAGCATAAAGGAAAACCAAACACATAAAACAGTTCATATGTAAAACCCTGCTTCATGTAAATAAAATAAAAACATTTCCATAATAATATAATTTTGTTGTTGTATGTGCCATTGGGTAATCATAAATTTTAGAAAACAAGGGCCGCCCCCCTACGATTCACGGTGCACACAAACAAACCGTACATGTTAGGTCACATACTGTAAAGCTGGCCATAGATGTTGAGATTTTTAAAAGATCAGATCCTGATCGTGAGACCACGATCTTCTCAGAACGATCGTACGATCGTACAAATTTACCATCAACTAAAAAGACCAATTTACCAGGAAAACAAAGGGGAGCTGCCTGCTTGGCCCTGCAAACATAGATAGATTGCACTGGGACCGACAAAGATTTTTTGACCTGGCCGATCAATTTCCCGACAGATGTCGGCCGAAAAATCGTAAGATGTACGATCATTCGAATATCACTAACCGCACGATAATTTCGAAGGATTGGTCGGGCTTCCCTAAAATCGGTCGTTCGGCAAGAAGAATCGTTGCGTCTATGGGGAGCTTTAGCCAATTAACAGACAGATTTCTGTCTTTTGCCTCCACACAAAATGGTGGTTCAAGGCAAGAGATGTAAAAAGACAGTATTTACTTAAATATATATTCCAGTTTTGTAACATTCTTCAATATAAAAAATCTGTTGCTAAGTATTCATTTTGGGGGTTTAGCGTTCCTTTAAAAGTACTACAGAGAGAAAGGCTTTAGGAAACAAGGGGAATTACCAATTTGCTAGCATTGTAACACTGGCCCCGGACCTAGCTGGTGACGCAATGAAACCAATAATAAAGGAAGAGGAAAGCCCTTAAACATTATTTTACTAACTAAGGGGAAAGTTTTTGGAGAGGACTTTCTGGGTACTTATTTCACAGATAAAACCTATGCCACAATCTACATTAGGAAGGAAGTTTAGTTAGACTAATGTGTGGCTAAGGGGCAGATTTATCAATGTGTGAAATTAGAGCTCACCACAGAATAACTCACCCACCTTCTATTCATTCCTAATGGATTTTTAGAATCATATTTATCAATGGGTGAAGTTGGAGTTCACCATTTGATAAATACAATTCTAAACATCCCATAGGAATGAATAGAAGTGTTTTTTTTTTTCGTGGTGAGCTCTAAACTCACATTTTGATAAATCTGCCCCTAAGAGATCGATGTTAATAGGATGGATATGGTTTTTAGAAAACTGCAAAATCTTTGCCAGGGATGGGATGCACCTCCACCGTGGATTAAAGAGGTTGTTCACCTTACAATCTTTTTTTCAGTTCAGTTTTCAAATAGTTCAGACCTTTTCTCAATTACATTGTATTTTCTATTTGTGACCATGCTTCTAATATTGAAGCCTAAAGTTTCATTTTTCCTCTTCTTATGTCTTAAGAAAGCAGCTCTGGGAGGCGGCTTGCCGACTCTGTAGACTGTAAAATTAATTTATTGGTGATACATTTCTTATCTTTGTCCTTGCTGAGCAGAATAGTGGGGTTCATTAAAAGCAGCTGTTAGAATTGATAAAATGATTGCTAATATTCCACAGATGCTGCTGAGAAATGGCAAATTGGACTAGGGAATTGTTCAAATTAGGGATGCACCGAATCCAGGATTCGGTTCGGGATTCGGCGAGGATTCGGCCTTTTTCAGCAGGATTCGGATTCGGCCGAATCCTTCTGCCCGGCCGAACCGAATCGCATATGCAAATTAGGGGCGGGGAGGGCAATCGCGTGACTTTTTGTCACAAAACAAGGAAGTAAAAAATGTTTTCCCCTTCCAACCCCTTATTTGCATATTCAAATTAGGGTTCGGATTCGGTTCGGTCTTCGGCCGAATCTTTCACGAAGGATTCGGGGGTTCGGCCGAATCCAAAATAGTGGATTTGGTGCATCCCTAGTTCAAATTCAACTTAAACCTGCCGAATTGCTGTTTTAGCCCACGGAAGACGTTCTGGGATCAATTTGGAGTTTTTTAAAAACTCGAATAGAATTCGATTTGAATTTGCGGGTCGATCCTATCCATCCGAGTTTGTAAAAATTAGATTTTTGTTAAAAAATTGCAATTGGTCGAATTTATTTATGGGAGTTTTAAATAACTCCCATGAACTCGAAATTCGACCATTGATAGATGTGCCCTAAAATGTAGCAAAATTGTAACAGTTCAGAATCTGTACCTGGAGCACTGAGCTGCCAGACTCAAACACCAGAGACAGGAACTTGAAACTTTTTACTTCAATTTTGGAAAAAACAGTAAAAGCATTTGAAAAAAGTCTTTATTTCTGGTGAACAATCTAAAAACAACTGAACTGAAAAAAATGTTGGAAGGTGAACAGACCCTTTAGAAGATAGCTATAAGATTTAGAGGAAAAGGAGCAGTGAAACATTCTGCAGCAAGAAAAAAAAAGTTCTCTCTTCATTCTTTGATGAATGACCTTTATGTCAGGTAATTCACTAGTGAAGTTGTTTTGCTTGTCTTTTAGTAAATATGTGATGTCACTGCGAATTTCTCTAAAGAAATAACAAAGATAGCTAATCGATTTTTCAGAAATAAAACAAAAAATAAAAAAGTATGTTCGGCACAAGCCCTATTAATTGAACTTGTTCCGAAGTTGTATTTTATCTAATTAATAAAATAGAGAAATTCCACAGAAGAGAAAATAAGCTGCTAAAGAGAAAGTAAGGTCTGAGTTTAGAAAGACTGGCCAGACGACACATATGTTTTTCGACCACGATGACAGAAAGGTTTTCTATTTTCACCCTCATCTACAATGTTACTATGTATGTATAATATTATGCTCTACAATATTTTGCTATTCAGAATTTAGAACACACTAAGAGACAAGGAAACTTAAAGGGGTTGTTACCCTTTAAATTAGCGGAGAGTGATATTCTGAGACAATTTGCAATTGGTTTTCATTTTTTATTATTTGTGTTTTTTGAGTTACCTAGCTTCTTATTCAACAGCTTTCCAGTTTGCAATTTCAGCAATCTGTTTTCTAGAATCCAAATTACCCTAGCATCCATGTGCTAATATGAATAAGAGACTGTAATATGAATAAAAATTAGCAGTAACAATATATTTGTAGCCTTTCAGAGCATTTACTGTTTATATCGGGTCAGTGACCCCATTTGAAAGTTGGAGAGTCAGAAGAAGAAGGCAATTAATTCAGAAACTATAAAATAATAAATAATTAAGACCAATTGAAAAGTTTCTTAGAATGTGCCATTCTATTACATACTAAAAGTTAACTTGAAGGAGAACCACCCCTTTAATTGTAGAGCCCCCTTTCCAGTTGTAAATCACCAGATGCTAGAACAGAGAAGCATTTGTTTTTGCCACATATCTCATTGCGGCCTCCATTTTATATCACCACCATCTCTGCATAGCCTCGAAAGCAGCACATGGGGGCTGACATCACCCTGCCAAAATGCACAGGTCGGTAGAGCCCCCTTTCCAATGGTTCAGATGTGAAGGGAAGATGAGGCTACTAGCCCGCGTAGGGGCTGAAATTGGCATGGGGCTGGGGGCACACAGTCCGCTAAAACACAGGAGAAAAGAATTTGATTTGCTCTTGCATTTAGCTCCACAGACAGGCACTCATTGGCCTGAGTGAGCTACACAAAGCAGATGTTAGCCTGAAAATGCATGCTTTTGCATTTTTTGGGCTGATCTTCACTCTGTGTAGTTGCCACTGTGGAGCTACACACAGGAGTAAATCTGCTTCTATCTTCTGAAGTACCAAACACAGACGGACAGAAGTAGACTCTATGACATTTGTGCCATCAGCCTAATGGATATAGATTGTAGTGGAAGTGACATTTTCATATTGTTTAAAACAGATCTGGACTGGGATTCAAAATTAAATACAGAGGACCAAACAGCCCCCCAGCAACCCAGGGGTTCACCTTTACGTTAACTTTTAGTATATTATAGAATAGCTAATTCTAAGCAGCTTTTCAATTGGTCTCCATTATTTCTTTTTTTTTATTATAATTTTTAATTATTTGCTTTCTTCTTCTGACTCTTTCCAGCTTTCAAATAGAGAAATGCGCTGTAAGGCTATAAATGTATTGTTATTGCTACTTTTTATTACTCATCTTTCTATTCAGGGCCTCTACTATTCATATTCGTCTTTTATTCAAATCCATGCATGGTTGCTAGGGTACTTTGGATTTTAGCAACCAGATTGCTAAAATAGCAAACTCTGAGTAAAAAGTTAAATAACCCAAAACCACAAATAATATAAAATCAAAACCAACTGCAAATTAACTCAGAACATCACACTCTACATCATACTAAAAGTTAACTCAAAGGTGAACAACCCCTTTAAGTTGAGCAAAGAAAGCATACACTTATTGCTCTGACTTTAGTTTATAACTGTTCTCTCTTTTGGCCAACTCTCATTTTAGAAATCTACTTCTTATTTTTTAAAGTGATTTAAATTGAGCAATTGTCACAAATGAAATGTTTTGGCTCAGTTATAAAGAAGACATCACGGAGACGTATACACCACTAAGATTCTGGGATGGAAGTTAATGTGATTTACTTAGACTTTGCTAAAGCATTTGATACAGTGCCACACAGAAGGTTACTGGTTAAATTAAGGAATGTTGGCCTGGAACATAGTATTTGTACCTGGATAGAGAACTGGCTAAAAGATACACTACAAAGAGTGGTGGTAAATGGAACATTTTCTAATTGGACCAGTGTTGTTAGTGGAGTACCGCAGGGCTCTGTACTAGGTCCCTTGCTTTTCAACTTGTTTATTAATGACCTGGAGGTGGGCATTGAAAATACTGTTTCTATTTTTGCTGATGATACTAAATTGTGCAGAACTATAGGTTCCATGCAGGATGCTGCCACTTTGCAGAGTGATTTGTCTAAACTGGAAAACTGGGCAGAAAACTGGAAAATGAGGTTCAATGTTGATAAATGCAAGGTTATGCACTTTGGCAAAATAATATAAGTACAAGTTATACACTAAATGGCAGAGTGTTGGGTCCTTAAATGAGAAGGATCTTGGGGTTTTTGTAGATAACAAATTGTCTAATTCTGGGCAGTGTCATTCTGTGGCCACTAAAGCAAATAAAGTTCTGTCTTGCATAAAAAAGGGCATTAACTCAAGGGATGAAAACATAATTTTGCCTCTTTATAGGTCACTGGTGAGGCCTCATCTGGAGTATGCAGTGCAGTTTTGGAATCCAGTCCTTAAGAGGGATATGAATGAGCTGGAGAGTGCGCAGAGACTAAGTGCAACTAAATTGGTTAGAGGGATGGAAGATTTAAATTATGAGGGGAGACTGTCAAGGTTGGGGTTGTTTTCTCTGGAAAAAAGGTGCTTGCGAGGGGACATGATTACACTTTACAAGTACATTAGAGGACATTATAGACAAATAGTAATTTTTTTACTGTGTGGTGGGGAGGGCGGACCTATATGTGGGGCTTGTGGTGGGCCCAGGACATTTTACATACCTCCCAACTGTCCCTTTTTCGGAGGGACAGTCCCTCTTTTGATAGCTCAACCCGCAGTCCCTCGTTTGTACTGGAAAGTCCCTCTTTTCTCTGCACTGAACAGCCAGAAAAAGAAACAAAGTTTCTCACAAAGTTTTGTAAAACAAACATGGTAATTAGGGGGTGTGGCCACAGAAACGGGTGTGGTCCAAAAAATTGCTGCGCTATGTGCGGAAAAATTTTTTTTTTGTCCCTCTTTTTACTTCCAAAATGTTGGGAGGTATGCATTTTGTTGTATGGGGCCCTGCGATTTCTGATGGCGGTCCTGCTGCCGGGTGATGTTGTGATGGCTGATTCAGTTAATGCCTTTAAGAATGGCTTGGACGATTTTTTGGACAGACATAATATCATAGGCTATTGTGATACTAAGCTCTATAGTTAGTATAGATATGGGTATATAGAATATAGAGAGTAGGGAGGGGTGTGTGTGTGGATGCTGGGTTTTTATAGGGGTTGAACTTGATGGTCTTTTTTCAACCCAATTTAACTGTGTAACTGTAAGATTCGCATTATTGGCTTGACTGAGCTCGCATCCTCCTCGGGAGCAATATCTATGACTGAAACAGACACTTCAAGTGACAGGTACAATATATCAGCCACGCCCACGATATCGCTTGTCGCGGGACAGACGCCCGCATCGCCATTTTCAACATCTCATTCCAGCTCGGGACTCGCAGACTTCCGTCTCTTATCTTGCGAGACTATAACGATACTGTGACCACTCCGGCGTAAACGGAGTATGTGAGCGCAGTGACGCAGCACGTAGCCGTGTGGGAGAGACGAGTAAGGAAGGAGCGGAGGACGTCGCGCAGGCACAGTAAGCCGCGTTTGTCAGGCCACGGGCGTCCGCTTGTAGTTTATTCTCTGTGTATTCACAACTCCAGGAAACATTAAAACGCTGTTTATTTCGTAGTGGTTACCAGCTATTCTTATCGCTTCCAAACCCTCTGCTCCCAATATGTGACTTAAACAAAGTAATTCATTTTTTCCTACTCATCAAACACTTTTTTCTTCTGCTGCTTCTGCTAGCAGTACTCAGAATTGCTGATAAATCTGTGTTTTTTTTATTTGTATAAAAAGCTATGCAACGTTTCGGGCACTTTATTCCCCCTCCTGATTGTAAACAATTCCTCCTGTCACTAGTGCAAGTTGTCCAACATTTAAATCTAGTGCAAACTAGGGATAGTTGAAATGAAGTCCCCTTAAATCTTTTACTCCCGTGTACAGGATTTAGACAATTTAGGGACATAAAAAGTATCCAAAGTGGCCATAGATGTACAGGTATAATCGTACGAATCGCATGATTTCCCGGCGGCGTGGGGAGTGTTCCGACATTTTTCGTGCCATGGCGATCGGTCGTTTAGTCGATCGGACCGGTTCGAAAATTTATGACGGCTGCTGATAATATGTCTGCGCGTATTGCCGATCTGACGATATCAGTGGGAGCTTTGGTCGGACATAACTTTGGTACGATTGCCGTCAGGGGCAGAACATCGGCTGATCTGTTCTTTTACTACTTCATTCAGACTGAAAGTTAGTGGCAGATCAGGAGATGGGGACGTCCGATATTGTAGGTAAAACCTGCACGTCTATGGCCACCTTTACTCTGGCTCCTATTGTTTTATTTATCCTAACAAGATGCAGGCCAGGGAACGTCCTCTGCTGTCGCAGAGAACATCACATGTGACATAGCCCTTAGTATACTAATGCATCACCATAGGTTGCCAGGAGAGCTTCATAATCCCACAGTATTGATCCAGCATCCGTGTGGAATTGGACGATTGCAATCTTTGATGAGAAACACATATTTTACAGTTTTATTGCTTTTAGTGGAAAATGTAAAATATGCTGCTGTTTTGACATAGTATTGTTTGTAGTTTGCAGTGTATGTTCCTCAAGCCATTCCATGAACACGAGCCCCGAGCACGAGGAAACTATTCATCCTGGAACATTAAGAGGGCAATGCAAATCTTCAAGAAGACTGGAGGCACTGCTGCAGCAGGCTCACAGTTTCTCATCAGAGTGAGTATTGTTTTTAGCATCCACACTATCTGCTTTATGCCACTACCTTCACTGTCGAGGGGAAATGTTATTATTTGTATTCTTGATTTCAGGTCAACATTTAGTGCAGTGTTGTACAGAGATGATACCAGTGTCGAACTGGCCCACTTGGATACCAGGAAAACTCCCGGTGGGCCCAGGTGTCAGTGGGCCTCTTGCTTTAAACTATTTTTCCTATTTCATGGTCATTCCCCATTTTTTTTATGGGAGCAAAGAGGTTTAATCATGGAAGAATATAGTATAGTATGTAGAGAAAAAAGACTAGAAGAATAAAGAGGTTGAGTGAGTAGAAGAAGTATAATACAGTAGTTTGGAAAGTGGGCCCTCAGCCTAAGATTTTGGTGGGCCTCTGGCATCCGAGTCCGACACTGGATGATACTTTATTCACATCAGTCCCTGCCACTGTGGAACTTATAATATAAGGTCTCTATCTCATTGACACACCCTGTGGTCAGCTATCTCAGGGACTAACTAACCTATCTGTGTGCTTAGTGTATGTGAGCAAATCAAAGTATGCAAGTGCTAGAAGATCACAGTACTAAGCACCTGCCACTTTGGTCTAGAGCAGCAAAAACATTTGCCGCTCACAGAAAAGCATATTGATTAAGTGGTGACTATTGTTCAACAGCATATTAAAGGGGAAGTAAAGTCTAAAATACAATAAGGCTAAGGCCACACTAGGCGATAGCGCCGCAATTTGACTCGCGGCGACTTTTCGCCGCGACTTTTAATCCGCAATCGCTGGGGAAACTTTTGCGCTGGCGTCTATGGGGAATCGCGGCGTAAAAACACACGTGGCGATCTTTTTTCTATTGTCGCTCGAAATCGCCTAGCGAGGCAATTTCGAGCGACAGTAGAAAAAAGATCGCCGCGTGTGTTTTTACGCTGGCGATTTTTCGCGATTCCCCATAGACGCCAGCGCAAAAGTTTCCCCAGCGATTGCGGATTAAAAGTCGTGGCGAAAAGTCGCCGCGAGTCAAATCGCGGCGCTATCGCCTAGTGTGGCCTTAGCCTAAGGCTAGAAATGCTGTCTTTTGCATACTAAACATAAACATAAACAAGCCTAATCAAACAAATTATTTATGCTTTCAAAGTTTGCCACAGGGGGTCACCATCTTTTAACTTTGTTAAACATCTTTGCAAGACCAAGGCATGCTCAATGTGGTCTGGGCTGCTTAGGGATCATCATAAATTACATAAACAGCACAAGTCAAATAATATCTGCCAGAAGGTGATACAGCAAGACTGATTAGTAATTAGAATAGGCAGACTGCACTGGGTCCTGTGTTGTCATGTAAACTGTTGATGTTATAGTTTTTGTATTGTTTAATACAAACTTTCTCCAACTCTGCAGAACCAGTGACTGCAGCAAAATAATCCTCCAAATAGAATCCCAGTTTATCTTTTTAAATCTGGCTCCATGATCTATGTCCCTGCAGTTGGAGTTGGAAACAGTAAAGGGGATGTAAAGGCAAAAATAAAATCCAATACAAATCTCTTTTACAAATCTCTTTTGCTCTACAGGGAAACAAACAAAGCTGCTTGAGTTCTGCATGGCTGGGCAGTAAGGCGGGGGCTCCCCCTGATGTTCATAAGTATGATTGTTTCCCTACAGAGCAGTTAGGGACCATCTGACCATTCCTATCCACAGCAGTAAATGAAGGGAGAATTTCACTGCATCAGGTTTCTTATAAAAACGGTACACATTTTATTTATATTGGAGATAGGTTTCTTTTTCATTGAAGAAAGTAAAAATGGGATTTTATTTTTGTCTTTACATGCCCTTTAATGTTTCCACATACTTCTTGAATAAGCACCGAATGTAAATGTTGGAATACAGTTATGGAATCTCTGATTTGAAAACCAGATAACCAGAAAGCTCCAAACTACAGGAAGGTCATCTCCTAATTTTTTTTTTTTTCAAAATGAATCAGTTAATAGTGCTGCTCCAGCAGAATTCTGCACTGATATCCATTTCTCAAAAGAGCAAACAGATTTTTCTATATTCAATTTTGAAATCTGACATGGGGCTAGACATATTGTCAATTTCCCAGCTGCCCCAAGTCATGTGACTTGTGCTCTGATAAACAACACTCAATAATAAAAACCCATGTCCACTGAGACTCCTTCAGTTACGTTGAGAAGGTTAAACAGCAGCCTGCCAGAAAGCATTTCTCTCTTAAAGTGCAGGCACAAGTCACATGACCAGGGGCAACTGGGAAATTGACAAAATGTCTAGCCCCATGTCAAATTTCAAAATTGAATATAAAAAAATCTGTTTGCTCTTTTGAGAAATGGAATTCAGTGCAGAAGTCTGCTGGAGTAGCACTATTAACTGGTGCGTTTTGAAAAAAAAAAAAACTGTTTTCCGATGACAGGATCCCTTTAATGTCCATTTTAACTAAATAATTCAAATTGAAAAAAAGAAAAAATGTTATTCTCTTCAGATTTGCACATATCACTTTTTAGCACTTTAGCAATATGTTTTCAGCCTTTATAGGAGAATTAGCTTTAGTTAAAGGGGTTGATAACCTTTCGAAACTCCATACAAGTAATAGGATTTTGTAAAAGTTCATTTTGAATTGCATTATTGTATCAAAATTGGATTTTTTTAATCTGTATAGCAAAGTGCTGTGTTAGACATTAACTAGCACAGTGACATCTAATTGGCTGCCGGGAGGTAATGTAGGGACAATGGCATCCACACCCTTTTCCACATGGTGGTAAGCACCAATTTAATTTATAATAGTAAATTCAAATCATTTTATTTGATAATGTATTTGAAAAAGTACGTTTTTTTGTTAAGTCCTACCACATTGGTAGGAATATGAACAGTCACTTTAAATTACAGGCTGGGGGACTGCATATAAAATTCTCCACATTGGGCTGCAGAGACATTTTTAATTTACCGTTTTATTAGAAGATATTTATTATGATTTTTTTTTATTACTAGGCCACCCCCCACATTTGTGCAGACAGGATATTGTAGCTGTTAAACATTAGGTAAGTGAAGTTTGGCTGCCTCCTGTGGTACTTGAACAGTTTAATCAATAAATGTAGTTTCCAGACAGGTGAAAAATTGTGATAAGAAATTTCTAGATTTAGATATCGCTATAATTATAACAAATGTAACCCTCCTGTAGGATTATTAGTTGAGTCAATGTATATCCCTAAGATTTTGAGAGGGCTAGTAATTTTATAGTTCTTTGAAAATAAAAGGAGAGAGAACACAGCCATGATGTAGTTTGAGGAGAGAAAACATGCAATAACTACTATTACTGACTGCTTGAAATATTGGGTCATGACTAAATAGATTAATCTCTACAGTTTGCACATTAGAGAAGAAGATGGCGCCCTTGAACTCTGATGCCCTCAATCTGCAACGAGGGGGAAGTAAAGAGTTAGGGGCATTTACCCAGGGTAACACCTAGGCTGGGGGGAGCAGGGAGAGGGTCAATGTAGGTAGGGGATTTTAATAAAAAGGGTTTCGTTCTGCTTTAAAAAGTACTCGTTATCATTGCCAAACTTTCTGCACACAAAAGGTCTCCTCCTATCACTCCTCCCATGTAGATATAATTGGTTCAACCTGTTACTAATGGTATGCACTTTGACCCTAGAAGGGACAAGACCTCTGATTAGCGACTTCTTTCAGCATATTGTGCTCTTTTCTTGCGCTGATCATGCTGGGATGGCCTGCCTGGGCAAGTTGGGCAGTTGTTTGAAATCTTCTCCACTAGCAGATTGGTCTTCTGGACAGTGGAATGGTCAATGTTGATTATTTTGGTGACCTTTTTAAACCCCTTTCCAGACTAATAGGCATTTTATAAATTTTAACTTTCTAAAGGCCTTAGTGGGCTCTTTCAACGTATACATGGTGATACCACTAGCTTCAACAACAAAAAGCAAACTAAAGGGGTTCTTTACTAAGACTTAAATTGTTTCAGTTTTTTATTAAAACAAAGGCAACGTAACTTCCATCCACGATTTTACCTAATTTATCAAAAGCAGGTTGAAAAAGTCAGTGAGGGAACAGTCAGCAAATTGTGCAACAATTTGGTTTGTAACGACTTTTTCGAATTTGAGACTTGAATTGTATGACTTTTTAGAGTTGTTGTCTGAAAACTTTTTTGGTGCACAGATCAATCACAATGTCGAGAAACATCTTCATATTGTAAAAGGGACATCTGCTATTGACTTCTACATGACCTCAGCAGGTTTGAGCTGAGTATTTTCAGATTTAGGGGTATAATATATTTATTATATTCAGGGGTATAATAAATCTCGAAAAATTCAAGGTGTTTTAGTCTAAAAACTTGACCAGAAAAAATTGAGGTTTAATAAATAGGCCCCTAAATGTCTGAGATTTAAACCAGGTTCCTCCTCTGTAACAATGATCAGATCATTTGCTCTTTTTATGGTGCTGCTGATTTAGAAATAAATGTAGGTGTGCATGTAGTTTATAACCTTTATCAATATTGTTGAAAACCTTTATGTTAAAAATGTTCAAAAAGTTAAATGTAGCCATTGGGTGTACTTGCTTTTTCTTATGACTTTATATTGTTAGATTATAAGCTCTATTGGTCAGGGCCCTCGTCACCCTTGTATCAATTATTGGTTTCTTTGTATGTAATTATGTATGTTCAGTGTATAATATCATTTATTGTACAATGCTGAGGGATATGTTGGGGCATTATTATTTTTATTATCAATAATAATGTGCGTATTGTATTTCTATACCATCACCGATGTTTGCCGTGCTTTAAACTGCTTTAATGCAAATGGGTGTATAGTTATAACTTAGAAAGTTACATATTGAGAGATGTACACTTTTAAGTGGTAGGAGATTTACCACACATTCGGAGTGAGGTGTCTGTCCCCCAAAAATGGGTAGGGAACTTGTTTGATGCTTTCAGCCTTGTGCTTTTATATGTTCATGGAACTCCTCGGTGAGGTAGAATATATTTACCTTATATTTTACAATAGAGGGTACTTTATACACTAAGGGGCCGATTCACTCAGCTCGAGTGAAGGGTTCGAATGAAAAATACTTCGAATTTCGAAGTATTTTTTGGGTACTTCGACCATCGAATTGGTTAAATTCGTTCGAATTCGATCGAAGTCGAACGAAATCGAACGATTCGAAGTAAAAATTGTTCGACTATTCGACCATTCGATAGTCGAAGTACTTGCCCTTTAAAAAAAACTTCGACCCCCTACTTCGGCAGATAAAACCTACCGAAGTCAATGTTAGCCTATGGGGAAGGTCCCCATAGGCTTGCTAACCTTTTTTTGATCGAAGGATTTTCCTTCGATCGTTTGATTAAAATCCTTCGAATCGTTCGATTCGAAGGATTTAATCGTTCGATCGAACGAAAAATCCTTCGATCGTTCGATCGCAGGATTTGCGCTAAATCCTTCGACTTCGATATTCGAAGTCGAAGGATTTCAATTCGAGGGTCGAATTTCGAAGTATTTTTAACTTCGAAATTCGACCCTAAGTGAATCGGCCCCCTAATAATAGATAAATACAATGCAGAAGAACTTCACTCAGGATTTGCTGAGCAAACACCATCAAAAACACAAAAAAAGAATTAAAAAAGGAGGGAAGGGTGACACTAACGCAGTGTATTAGTTGTAATATGATTTGTGTCGCAGAAAAGAACTCCATGTGGCCAACCACTGCTTACAGCTTCATCACACAGACAACCATTTTATGTATTTGTTTTACTTATTTAGACAGCACATATATCTTGAAGCCTGTCAGTGCAATACAGCCATGGCAACATTTGTCAATTGCAGAACTATAATGCTTATTTACTAATCCTGTGGATGGAAGCATGAGAGTACTATGGGGAGTTAAATTTCAACCTTAGGACCCATCCACTGAGCTCTTTTGTCTGTGAAACTTTCTGTCGGATTAAGCATCTGGTGCAAGGTGCAGAGCACAGCACTCAAGGTCAGCCATATTCTTAACGTCTACCAAAGGTAAATGCGCCCTTGAGCCCTCGCAGTGCAGTTGATTGGCGTTTTTGGAGTTATATGGCAGTTGGGAAGTAAAAGGTTTTCCTGGTAGTCACTGTTTTACAAATAACACACAATTTACTAAACTTTGCAGGTCTTTCTAATTTAATTCCTTGCTGCAAAATGTTGTGTTGGAGCACCAGCTGGTTTCAATGGAATTCTAGGAAAGAATTTTGGGTAAAATACATGGCAGGGTCCTCCGGTAATTAGTACTTTGTAATCTTTTAACATTGTAGTGTCCTTATTTATTCTTAATTTAGCATGCAGATATTTGTAACATTATTAATGTTTGTTTTAAGCAAAAATTTAGATATTGCTAAGATTTGATACAGAAACTACTTGTCTGTCTAGTGTGTGAATTTTATTTGGAAGGGCAATTTACTATATAATGATGGTGCTTATTTAGCACTTGAGAACATTCTTTTGTGTGAAAATAGTTCAAAAGTAAGGAATTACTTATACCATTTTTATGCCCTTCAAAGTGAGGCAAAGTTTACTTGTTCAAATGAGGTTCTCCTTGTTGGATCATGTCTTTTACTGTTGCTTTATATAGACATTTTGAGGCAAAATAGCAGTTTAATCCGTTTTGAAGAAGCCAAAAACATTATTTAAGTATGTAATGTTTTAAGGTCATTTACATAATCTGACTGAACTTGGGTGCTGAAAAGTCGGGCGGTGCAGTTTTCTCCTCACAGGCGCACCAGCCCAGGTTATCAGGTAAATTCCTAACATTTGGTATCCCCAGTGATTGAACCTTTCTTTTCCTCTTACATTTTATTGTTTTAAAATATAGTTCCTCAAGACATCATCTTAAGTTCTGTTTATAAAACCTTAAGATACTTTTGCATTTCCTTAATACATGAATCATATTTGTTTTCCTCATTCATGGGAGTAAGACCAGATAACCGGAAGTCTGAGAAATTTAATCTAAAACAAGACTTGTTTTTGTTTTTCTTCTGGGCCTGGCACCTAGACTTCATCAAAATCAAGAGTTTTGTATATCTTGCAACAACAGAATTGTAAACCCTCAATGCTTCTTCATTTCCTTTGCTGGTTGCTTTATAGCCTCATCATTTCTTCAATTTAGAGTATTTCATATTATGGCTCCTCCACGCTTTGTTCAATTTGATCTGATATCTTATTCCTACTGTAGGCTTAACCTTTGCTTCTCTTTGTCCTTTGTTTTTCCCACCTGTATTTCTCTGACATTTTGTGGGGCACCTGCAGAAATATTTGCACAATGTAAGTCATAGGCATACATTTTTGCTCCTTTTAGCATTTTATTTGTGCCATTTAAGTTGTGTGGCTGGAATTCAAATTAATAGAATCAAGGGCCTATACAACAACCTTAGTGTTTGGACCTAACTCTTCAGAATTCATAGTTTTGTCCATGGCTAAATTTTTCTGAAGCTAGATTTTTCTTTTTTTTTTTTTTTGATGGGGAAAAATGTGGTCTGTTGTACTAGGCAAAAAGCCCTACTGATGTCATTATACCAATTCCACCTGCTTTCCACATCTACCAATAGGATTTGAGCTCCCACTGCCTGTAGCTGTCTAGGCAGACATTGCTTAGAGCAGGGATCCCCAAACTTTTTCATCCGTGAGCCACAGCTACATCAAATGTAAGAAGGATTGGGGAGCAACACAAGCATGAAAATAGTTCCTGAGTATGTCAACATAGGGCTGTTATTGGCTATTTGGTAGCCCCTATGTGAACTGGCAGCCTATAGAAAGCATATTTGGCAATACAACTGTTTTTTATGCAACCAAAAGTTTCCTCCAAGCATAAGCAAAATAAGCACCTGCTTTGAAGTCACTGGGAGCAACATGTTGCTCACGAGCTACTGGTTGGGGATCACTGGCTTAGAGTGTAGGAGATCGTTGGAGATCGTTGGAGCTAACTGAGGCAGTGCAAGTAGAATTTGTAGAGCAGTTTGTGTTGTTCCCAAATTCTGCTTGCCTGTTCTTCTGTGAAAAGCAAAAGCCCTTGTTAGAGCTATGTTTGTATGTCTGTGTGTGCATCCCTTGGGCTGGCTGCATACTACTACTGATTTCTTTTTCTTGCTTTTTCTTCTATTTTTTTATTAGTTTAGTTTGGTACAGCTAGGGGATCCATTATCCGGGCACTCGTTATCCACAAAGCTCCAAATTACAGGGAGGCCATTGCCTATAGATTCCATTGTAATCACTTTAGTGTTTTTAAAATGATTTCCTTTTTCTCTTATTATAAAACACTACCTTGTACTTAATCACAATTATGATATAAATTCTTATTGGAAGCAAAACAGTCCTATCAGGTTTAATGTTTAAATGATTTTTTAGTAGACTTAATGTATGGAGAGCTAAATTAGGTTAGATCCCTTATCTGGAAAACCCCATCTTATGCAAATTAGGATTCGGTTCGGTATTCAGCTGAATCTTTGGCAAAGGATTCGGGGGTTCGGCCAGATCTAAAATAGTTAATTTGGTGCATCCCTATTGGGATTAAATTGTATTCACTAATATCAGTAAGAGTTTACATTTTGTTCACATTTTGGACTATGTCATTTACATTTTCAATAAAAATCAAATATGAAACTTTACAAATGCCTGTATTTCGACCTACAGGATACATTAGATGTTTATTAGATAACATTTAGCTTTCAAGCTACAAGAAGATCGTATGGAAGCAGCTTACTAACACATCTACAACTCACCTGGAAGTTGAGTTGCTAAATTAATTCCCCAAGGCTGTTTATCAAGTAACAGTTTATTTTTTCTGATGAAGGGTCTGAAAGACAATTCTTCTGGGAGATGTTTTGCTGTAGCTAGGTCTCTGGCTAATAGATAGCTCAAGGAAGGCTGCACAGCTTGCAAGTGAGCAAGAAAAAAAAAATCAATAGCTGCAAGATTTTTTTTTTTTTGCTGTCCATTTAACACTTTATATTTTTCTGACCATTTTGATCTTTTATACCTGCTATTGGTCTTTGTAACCCCCTATTTTAATGTGCTAATATGAAGTACCAACTGTCAAAGCTGTTTTTGTCAATTAAAGCTGAGCAAAGATATATAAATGAAAAAGGTCTGAAATAGAAAATAATATGAAGACTTATTTTCATATATACAACTATTTGGCTTTTCTTACGGCTTGCTAAAAAATATAAATTTTTAGACACATGGTATGATTTGTCGCTCATGCTAAATCTGGGCAAAATTCCCCCAAAAATGCTTCCCATTGCCCTAACACTTGAGTAATGAGTAACTCATTTTAGTTGCGGTAATCAAATTTAGGCAATGGGAAGGCATTTTCGGAAGATTTGTAGCCTGCAGTAGCAAAAAATTGACCACGTCTTCTTATCTGCCAGGGCCGTAAAGGAAGAGATCTCATGAACTCATGCACTCTGGATACAAGTCTTGTATACAAAAACAGGATTTCCATCAATTATTTGGAAAGAGTAAGCTCTAATACATCTTCTAGGGTGCAACCCCTAAAGGATGTATTAGGCCTGTCAATCAAAATCTGACTCCACCTCCTGCATGAATAGCGCATTAAGAAACACAGGTTGCTGAGAGAGGTAGTAACTTAATTATTTCTTAAATGATACAGGATTTTTAATTGATTATATCGGTGAGATGAAGCTTATGTTAAATGATAATTTCAATAATAGATCCCCTTTAAGTCTGCTAAAAATCATTTAGCCATTAACCCCAAGTTACCATGAAGTACAAGGTACTGTTTTATTATTACAGAGGAAATACATTTTTAAAAATTAGAGTTAATTTTACACAAATCATTTTTATATGTGTACTTCTTTCACCTAAAGTGTTTGATAAAAGTTGTGCTTTTTTTTTAATCCAAATTACCTATATCCACTTTTTATTACAATTGTCAATGTTTTGGTTGCAAACTTGATGAAATGCTAATTTGTTTAACAAATTAGCAATTGTTAGATATAGGGCATAATGTGTCCCATCTCTGCATGTGGCCTAATGTTTTATATGAGCATAGAATTGCTTGATGACTTATGGGCTACATTTTTCTCTGTAGTGTTTCTGCTGGCTGGAATATAGGTGAAGGCAATGCACAAAGAGACCTCAAGTTTTCATCACCTCCACAACTAAATTATAGTAACCCTTCAGTTTGATCCAGTTGCCTTGAAAATATAGGGAAGCCTTTATAAACAGATGTGGCCCAAGTGCCATTATTGCTCTTATCCTTTATTGTCCATCTAGAGGTAACAGAATGTAGATATACCTATAAGTAAAATGGTGCATAAACGCCTCTGTTTTCATATATTGGTTCATTTTTTTTTCATACCATTATTTGTACTGATTAGAAAGTGCATTATTGATCACAGAAAATGGACAAGTATGTGTTGAAAATGTTAGTTAAATGTTAAATGTGCCAAATATTTAACCTGAATGAATGAGCAGAATTCCTGGGTTTTAATAAAGGCAGATGTTAAGTTGGCCATAGACGCAAAGATCCGATCGTACAAATCCTCGATTCGTATGGTTTTCGGACCGTGTGTGGAGAGTCCCGACATTTTTCATCCCACAGAGATCGGTCGTTTGGTCAATTGGACATGTTAAAAGATTTCTGTCGGCTGCTGATAATATCTCTGCATGTATTGCCGATCGTACGATTTTCAGTGGGAGACTGTCACCAGCTTTGTCGGACATAACTTTCGTATGATTGCTGTCAGGGGCAAAACATCGGCTGATCTGTTCTTTTACTACTTTATGTGATCTGAAATTTTTAGTGATCCCCAACCAGTAGCTCGTGAGCAACTTGTTGCTCTCCAACCCCTTGGATGTTGCTCTCAGTGGCCTTAAAGCAGGTGCTTATTTTTGAATTCTGAGCTTGTAAGCAAGTTTTCATTGCATAAAAACTAAGTATACTGCCAAGAATAGTCTCCTGTAGGCTGCCAGTCCACATAGGGGCTACCAAATGGCCAATCACAGTCCTTATTTGGCACCGCAAGGGACTTTTTCATGCTTGTGTTGCTCCCCCACTCTGAATGTTGCTCACGGGCAAAAAAAGTTGGGGACCCCATTGATATGAATGGTTAGTGGCAGGTCTGGAGATGGGGACGTCCGATCATTCAAGGTTTGGAATGGTCGGATCTTTGCATCTATGGCCAGCTTTAGAGTTGATACTATCAATAGTTGCTAATACTGCTGAGAAATATCAACTAAATGTTGCAAAATTGTAAAAGTTTGGAGTCTGCACCTTAATTACTGAGCTGCCAGACTGAAACACCAGAGACAGGAACATTCACCTTTTTATTTAGATTTTGGAAAAACAGTAAAAAAATAAATAATGGAAAGTAATTGAAAAAAGTCTATTTCTGGGGAACAATCTGAAAACAACTGAACTGAAAAAAGTGTTTGGAAGGTGAATAACAGATGAGTTGAACGATTTATAAACGTTGCAAATCAAAAGCTCTTTATCCGAATCACTCCAGATCTATCTGCTCAAAATAAATTTGATGTATTTGGCCAGAAATGTGGATTCTGGAAATAATTTAGACAAATGTGTTCCCTGCATTCTGTTCATTTCAGATTTTATTTTCCAGCTGAAAAATGATTCACAAAAACAGCTTTTGAAAGGGTTGACAGCTCCACACATTTTGAGAAGCAATTTTGTATGGTTACAGGAGCAGCTCCTGATGTTAAATGCCTTTGACTTATGAACTGATTGAGATGATTTTAGTCATTGTACCTGAGTAACCAAAATAGCAGATTTTTGCAGGAGTGGAGCAATCAAACTGGCAGCTTGCAGGGTAAGAGTAAGGGTATAATTCAATATGCTTTAAAGTGACCAACAGCAGAGCTTTAGAGTGCTGGGGGGAAAAAGTGCAACACCTGTATATATATATATATTTATTTATATATATTTTATAGTAATATAAAGAGGTATGTGGTGTTGCATAAATATATATATATATAAACAAATTAACCCAAACATATGTAAAAGTCATATTTTGTTTGTCTCTTTCACACCTAAACTTTGAAGTTTGAAAAAAGAGCAGCTCAGTAAACTCTCCCCTGTTTTGTAACTTAATTTTTATTAAGTTTTGTTATAAACAGTCAATATAACATTGCCAGAGATATAATATTTTTAAAAGCTCATGTAAGGTATTTGAATCCAAATCATTGTTAGTAATTAACATCATAAAAGTAAACACACGGGGAGATTTATCAAAATATGAGATTAGAGTTTACCACAGAAAAACTCTGCATTCCATTCATTCCCATGAGATTTGTATGAGATGTATATTTATCAATGGGTAAATAACAGAATTCACCATTTGATAAATACAATTCATAGAATACCATTGGAATGAATGAAATGTAGAATGTAGAATTTTTCTGATAAACTATAATTTCACATTTTGATATACCTGCCCCTTAATGGGAATATACAACATATAGAGGCCCATTTACTAAGGGTCGAATCTCGAGGGTTAATTAACCCTCGATATTCGACCATCGAAGTAAAATACTTTGAATATCGAAGTCGAAGGATTTACCGCAAATACGTTGATCGCAAGATTGAAGGAAAAATTGTTTGATCGAACGATTAAATCCTTCGAATCCTTCACTCGAGCTTAGTAAATGTGCCCCATAATGTGGCAGAATGTATTGATAAAGAATGATCTTCTAGCATCAGCTTCTATAACAAATACAACAGGGTTTTCTGCTATAGCCTACCTATTAAGCATGCAAGGCGGTCTTGGAAGCTGAGCGATGCATTTTGGGTTTCGATATTTCTATATTTAATGCTTTGGAGATCTCAACGGCTGCAGATCTTCTAAATGAATGCATACTTCAGTGAATTTACAGCACTATTAGCTTGTATTGAGGTGAGCCTTTCCTGCACTCCTTATTGTCTTTGGGCTTTCCTTGTCCTTTAAACAATGGCTTAACAGGATCATAAGATGGAGAGCTCCTGTAGTTGACTTTGAAAGGCACGGTCTAAATTTTTATATATAAACCTCTGTCAGTACTGTAAGTAAGTATGTAGCCATATTTTGTTTTAAGTTTGTTCAACACAGATAGTACTAGTAGCTCACAACACTTTGTAACTAAAGTTTACCACAGGGAGTACTAGATTTTCTATATTCACCTGTTTAGGAGTACTAGATTTAATTATCAAAGCGTGAACAGTCTGTTTTCACCCTGTTTTCATACATACAAATCAAATAGAAAGTTTTAAATGTTCCCTCTGGTGAATAGGTGTGAGTGAACTTTTTTTGCCTTGCACAGTTTTGCAACATAATTTATGACTTCGCTAATCATGGTACTGCTTCAACATAGAAAAAAGTGTTCTGTTGCCCCTGCAAAAAAATAATGCAGACATTATCCGCCACTTGCCTGGGCTCCAGAAGGCAGACTCTTTTCAAGCCAGATGCAGAGCTCAGCACTGCCGGGCACAAGATAGCCCTGCACTTACAACCTGCTAAACAGTTTTACAAGTCAGGTAAGACTGGGTAATTGAATGTCTTTTGCACAACAACCTTTTTTATATACCAAATTGGACCATTTTAGGACATTTTAAAGTAGATTTAGTCATACTCATTTATTATTTAGTAACAGCTCTGAATGCAAAACAGCAGAGGAAAAGGAAAGAAAAGTAGAGGGTGTATAAAGGACTACCGGTACCAGAGGAGGTGGTATAATTTGCACCTCTGTATAGAGTATCAGTAAAACTTACTACAAATGTACTGTTTCTGGAAGTATGCCGTGTATAAAAAGGTAAATAATAGCTTAAAGGCACTACAAAGAATGAATGATTAATAAGCACAAGATAAGGCTGCTTACTCTGTAAAAATGAGGCCCTGACTACAACATAAAAGAATAATCAATGTCAGTATGAAGACTTCTCAAACAGCTAGAAAATCATGCACAATATTACAGGGAATAAGGTTTCTATATGTTCCATTTACTTGAGCAACTTGGCTCTTACACCCAAATATAAGCCATTAGCTCACAATAAATACATTTTATATGCTAATAAAATTTGAATTGTCTTAATCACATTGCTTTCTTGCTCCATGCTTTCTACTTTTCTATGCTTTCCCTATGTAATTTTTCTTTCTTACCTCTGCTATCCATTTGCTTTTTTTGCTTCCAGCTTTTTTTTTCTTTTTTTTTCTTTCTTTGCTTTGCTTAACTTTCTTGACAGATTTTCTTTTTTAAATTTTCCTTTTTCCTTCCTGCACCCCTGATCCTGCAAGATGTTCTTTAGAGTACTTTGATTGGCGTTGCCAGTTTAATATAAGTCAATAGACCACATCCGTACACACTAGTTGGAGGGGATATGGGAACTTTGTTAGGGTAGGGGTTGATGTAACTTGTCTGTCCAGCAGAGCTCAGCATTCTGGCATGGTTTTAATTATCTTATTTGAAGGTCTTTGATTCAAGATTTTCCTATTGGATTTCATTGTTCTCTTGATACAACCTTCTTTATCTATTTTTCATTTCATTCACTGCCTTTTCAGGGTGGCATTATCATATTAGGGTCCATGCCATATTATTTCAGAAACGGTGGCCTAACTATGATGACAACATAAGAGAGAGTTCTGCACTAAGAAGCTGCATGTCCTGTGTGGTTTGTGGTTCTCCAAACAAACACATGTGCTATTGGAAAGTACTGGTCATAGCAGAAGTGTTAATCCATCTCATAGCCAGTACAGAGAAAAGATAGTCATACATTTGTTCTAAGCAGAAGTTCAACATTCAGCCTATTGGAGCTTTAGTATATTGTTTCTAAGTCATCTTTTTTATCCCATTCTATTACAGCATTGTATGAACTTCTTTTTTTAAAATCATTATAAATGTTAACTGTGTTCTGTTTTACTTAGAAAAACATGATGTTTATGATGGATAATGATGCTCCAACAATCAGACCTCGAAGAATTCAGAACCAAAATGTAATTCATCGACTTGAACTCAGAAAAATCAGTTCAGGAAAACCTGGTTCTCACTGGCATCAAGTGCGAATTTTCCATCAGAATGTTTTTCCAAACTATACTGTGGTGAATGTGGAAAAGCCACCTTGTTTTCTTCGGAAATTTTCACCTGATGGTAGATATTTTATTGCATTTTCTTCAGACCAGACCTCCCTTGAAATCTATGAGTATCAGGGTTGTCAGGCAGCGGAAGATCTTTTACATGGATATGAAGGGGAAATACTTGCCAATTCTAATGACCAGCGGTCTGTTAACATCCGTGGTCGACTCTTTGAACGATTCTTTGTTCTTCTCCATATTACAAATGTGGCTTCCAATGGAGAGCACCTAAATCGGGAGTGTAGTTTGTTTACAGATGACTGCCGCTATGTTATTGTGGGATCTGCAGCCTATCTTCCTGAAGAACCTTATCCACCATTTTATGAAATCTATCGTAACAGTGAATCGGTGACCCCCAACCCAAGATCCCCTCTGGAAGACTACTCTTTGCATATAATAGACCTTCACACGGGAAAACTTTGTGACTCAAGGACATTTAAGTGTGATAAAATTATCCTTTCACACAATCAAGGACTTTATTTGTACAAAAATATTTTGGCAGTCCTCTCTGTTCAGCAGCAAACAATTCATGTTTTTCAGGTGACCCCAGAGGGCACTTTTATTGATGTTCGAACAATAGGCCGTTTCTGTTATGAAGACGACCTTCTAATATTGTCTGCTGTTTACCCAGAAGTACAACGGGAAACTCAAACAGGAATGGCAAATTTATATAAGGAACCGTTTATAAACTCATTAAAGCACAGACTTCTAGTATATCTGTGGAGGAGGGCTGAGCGGGATGGCAGTGCCATGGCCAAGAGAAGGTTCTTCCAGTATTTTGACCAGCTAAGGCAACTCCGTATGTGGAAAATGCAGTTGTTGGATGAAAATCACCTCTTTATTAAGTACACCAGTGAGGATGTGGTTACTCTTAGGGTCAATGACCCCTCACAGGTACAGGTATAAAAATTTATCTTTTTAATATTATAAAAATAATTTCAGCTAAGCAAGTTTTAAAGTGAAAATAATATCGACCTGCACTCATTAAACTTCACTCACCAGGTGAAAGTCAGATTGGCAATGTCCATGTAATTTCCCAAATAATCCAATTAAAAAATATATTGACGTACTCTAGATTAGGGGGGTTATTTAGTCAAATTTTAGACCTACTCGAATAGTTTCTAATTTAAGACAAACTCGGATCAGCGAGTTGAGGGTTAACAACCTGAAAAAAAAACCCTCAAATTGATCAAGTTTTTGGGCAATCCCCTCCAAAAAAAGATCTCAAACATCACGAAGACTATTAACTACTTCTTCAAATGGTTCAAGGGGTCTCTGCCATTGACTTCTACATGACCTCGACATGTTTTAGATTGTGTATTTTCGGATTCAAGCTATTTCCAGGGTCGGGTATAAAACTGTAAATCTGTAAATCTAGAAAATCTAGTTTTTTTTAAAAAAAAATCTCAAAAAATTCAAGTTTTCTTTTAACCCGGAAAATCTATTTTTGACTCAAATATCTGTGGAAAATACAACTCGACTTAATAAATCTGCCCCTAAATATCAAAAATGGGTCTTAAATTTATTAGTCTGTTTTATAAACTCCAACAATGGAGGATAAGCTATCCTTTTCTTCTTAAAGTGCAAGAAGTAGACATGAAGTTGAGAAGCAGAAAACTAAGCAGGAACTAGCTGCTAGTGCTTTATTTGTTACATTAGACCAGTGATCCCCCAACCAGTGCTTGGATGTTGCTCTCCAACTGCTTGGATGTTGCTCTCAGTGTCCTCAAAGCAGGGGCTTATTTTTGAATTCCATGCTTGGAGGCAAGTTTTAGTTGCAAAAAAAAAAAAAAGTATAGTGCCAAACAGAGCCTACTGTAGTCTGCCAGTCCACATAGAGGCTCCCAAATAGCCAATCAAAGCCCTTATTTGGCACCCCAGGAACTCTTTCATGCTTGTGTTGCTCACCAACTCTTTTTATACTTGAATGTGGCTCACGGGTAAAAAAAAGTTTAGGGATCCCTGCATTAGACACTTTTTCGATATTAAATACAGAATGCCTCAGTATTTTATTTTCCAACATTCAAGCATTAAAATAGAAATGTGTAACAAGGGTTTCTACAGGTTTACCAGTGCAACACCTCCCTTCTGGCATAGCTTAACTATATTTATAGGAATAGTATAGTATGTATTAATTTTATCCCTACTAATTTATTCTGCTTTAGATCCAAGTTTGCCTCAGAATGGGAAGCAATAAGTCAATCGATTTTTACTTTCTAATTAGCTTACGAGCACCTCCCCATTGTTGAAAAACTCCCTGTTTAGGCAGAAATTCACCGAAATGAAATCACATATATTTATTTTACAAAGTACGTCATTCAGCAGATCTTCTCAATAATACCAGTGTATATTTTGTTTCAGAATTTTTTTTTTTCTATCCAAAACCTGGTTGGATTTTTGAACCAATAAACACACTTTTGGTTTTGTTGAAAATACATGCAGTACTGAGTGTTGTACTTTGTAAATTAACTATGTGTAACTGGAATTTGAACTGTAAGTACACCCCTATATTTTTATCAGTAGCTGCAAATGATTCATACTATGTTAGAGAGGATCTTGGAGGAACCTTTGGTGTTCTGTGTTTTTGAAGTGTGTGGTATCACCATGCCTAGACCAAATGAGCTCTCTGAAGCCTTCAGAAAAAAAATTATAAATGCATATGAATCTAGGAAGGATTTAAAAAGATCGCCAAACCATTGCACATTGATCAGCAAATTGTCCAGCAGATCATGTACAAATGTCAAACAGCCGCCCACTTGATCAGGTTCAGGCAGAGAGCAGAATGCAAGATGCTAAAAAGGAGTTTATGAACCCCACAATTCAATCATTGGAGCTCTTGGAAGCTACTCATGCCAAAGTGCATGAGTCTACCAATAGAAATAGAGTTAATTGGCCACAGTATTTGAATAAATATTTGATGAAAAACAAAAACAGCAGTTCACCAGAAATAACTGATACCAACTGTAAAGCATGGTGGTGGAAATGGTCTATGTCTTATTTGTTGCAACAGGGCCTGGGAAACTGAATTCTATTCCCAGACATAGAGAATTTCCAAAACCAACAGACATAAGCATACTTTATATTGCTGTGCAAAATTGGGAGAACTATTTTAAATAGTATGGCTGTCTAGCTCTTGGGACTGTTACATGATGTGACTGCCTAGTTCTTGGGACTTTAAATCTAGAGTAGGTGTATATACATTTAAACCAGCAATAGTTAAGCATTACAGGAAAATACAAAATTATAATTCCAATATAACTTAAGTTTACACGAGCTGTAGGTAAAATGCATAAAAATAATTGGCCATTTTTTTTCCCTCCAGTGGAATTGTGATTCATTGCAGATTTATTTTTGCTTGATACCTTCCTATGCCAATTTGTCATAAAACTTTTCTCTTCAAAGTGCATATTACAAGCTCTTGGAATGTATAAGAAACCCATTTGCAACTTTAACATTTAAAATAACTACAGGGAGTGGAAGCTGTTTACTAGTGATTTTGCTAAGTGAAAAATGTAAAAGCCTTTACTACAGTAAGTTCTGTCCAAAGGGTGTAATCATGCTTATAAATGAATTTAGACTTTTAAAATGATAGAACTGTGACAAAAATATTATAAACCCCTGTGTAGACTGCAATTCAGTTGCAGCTAACCCGAACCCCATAATACTCTTTAAGGAAAAAGCTAATGCACAGCTCTTAACTTCTCCGAATGTCTAATATTATCATGATCTATAAAAGCTGGTTAAAGGCACCTGAGGCTTATATCTGTGTAATAATGAAGGTAAAAGGTGTTAACTTTTGGAAATTGTACCCAGTTTATCAGTATTTTAGCATATGAGCACTTTAAGAGAAATGATTATATGCATCAGGATAATCGAAAGTTTAAGGTAGTTGTGAGCTGTCTCTCAGTTTTTGCAAGGGTTGAGCATGTTTAAACATGAATGTTGTATAATATAATGTTTAGAAGTCCTGAGTCTTCAGAATTTAGACAACCTCTTTATCAAGTCCAAAGTTGGAGAATTGTTCTACAAATGTAAAATATTAGTCATTTTTCTGCTAAAATATGGGACGCATTATTTAGTGGACTATAGGTGCACCTGAGAATACAACTCTTTTTAGGCCTAATATAATATCTGCTCATTGCAGTAGAACCCAACTATATCTGTATTTGATCCCTCCTTTTGTCCCTGTACTTTCCCAGCCTTCTTTCTTTGTCGTTTACAACATGGTTACCACTGAAGTCATTGCTGTTTTTGAGAATACGTCCAATGAGTTGTTGGAGTTGTTTGAAAACTTCTGTGACCTCTTCAGGAATGCTACACTTCACAGTGAGGCTGTTCAGTTCCCTTGTTCTGCTTCCAGCAATAATTTTGCCAGACAGATACAGCGCCGGTGAGATAATTGACTTTGAATATATGTTCTCATATTATTATTATATTTTAAAGGGGTACTTCACTGTAGAACTTTTTGTTTGTGTGATTAAAGAAAATCAATTTCAAAGCAACATCGACTAACCACATCTATATCCATAAACGAATGGTGCACTCACGGGGCTTAAAATATAGACTATAACATTTATTTATTCAAAGTTTAAAAAAAAAAGGTATCGGGGTAGTAGTAAGTACACATCTGGTATTTTATGTATTTTAAACTCTTTGAGGACACCGTGTTTTTACAGATTTGTTTTTCTATTAACAGGGCAGTGCCTTTTCTGAAGTGTGCACTACAATTCTGTTTCACTCTTTCACTGCTGCTGTAACTACATTTATTTAAATCCATAAAGCTCTGTAATATGGAAAGGCTGTCTCCCTTAGACTCCCATTTTATCCAGATAATCCAAATTCTTAATTATGATTTCCTTTATCTCTGTAGTAATAAAACAGTACCTTGTGCTTGATCCAAACTAAGATATAATTAATCCGTATTGGAAGCAAAACCAGCCTATTGGGTTTTTTTAATGTTTACATGATTTTCTCGTAGACTTGAAGTATGAAGATCCAAATTACAGAATGATCTGTTATCCAGAAACCCCCAGGTCCCGAGCATTCTGGATAACAGGTTCCATACCTGTATACGATTAGAAATCAAAGGTGCCCAGATTATGCCTGTCTACTTGATACTAAAGGCACATCATGGTATTAAAAAAGGCTATCATGTAATATACATTTGCAACTTTTTCTCCTATATGGCAAATCTTTTTCATTCCAGTTACAATCTTGTCTATGAATATGTCACATAAGTGCAGTTATTATCTAAAAACAAGACTCGAGCAATAAACGCACATGTTTGGCAGATAGCACAAAAATAAATTAACCAAGTATGACATTTATAGTGTAGACCCAATTTATCTATATATTTCTACTTGCAGTGTAATACTTGGCATGATATGTTTTTAGTGACTTTCACAGCAAACTAAATGCCAGAGGTTATGTCAGAATCTAGCTTACTGTGGATTTTTTTATAGTGTGCATTGTTTTTAAGTTGTTCTTAATATTTTTTAATTAATGCATAACAGTTTCAAAGACACCATTGTGAATGCAAAATATGGAGGCCACACAGAAGCAGTGAGGAGGCTGCTGAGCCAACTGCCTATCAGTGCACAGTCCTACAGTGGTAGCCCTTACCTTGACCTCTCCCTCTTCAGCTATGATGACAAGTGGGTGTCTGTTATGGAGAGACCTAAGACTTGCGGAGATCATCCAATCAGGTAGGAGTAAGCCATGAACATTTAACAACATTTAACAATGCCACAGTGCTTAACTTTATATGCTTCCTTTTGTGCGCCTAGTTTATATTTATTTTCACTTACAGTTGTGCTCATAAGTTTACATACCCTGGCAGAATTTATGATTTCTTAACCATTTTTCAGAGAATATGAATGATAACTTTTCTTTGCTCGTGGTTAGTGGTTGGCTGAAACTGTGTTTACTCTTTTTAAATCATAATCAGGGTAATGGAAACACAAACTACCCAAATGACCCTGATCAAAAGTTTACATACCCTGGTGATTTGGCTGATAACATGCACACAACTTGACACAAAAGGGTTAGAATGGCTATTAAAGGTAACCATCTTCACCTGTGATCTATTTGCTTGTAATTAGTGGGTGTGTATAAAAGGTCAGTGACTTTCTGGACTCCTGAGAGACCCTTGCATCTTTCATTCAGTGCTGCACTGATGTATTTTGGATTCTAAGTCATGGGGAAAGCAAAAGAATTGTCAAAAGATCTGCGGGAAAAGGTAGTTGAACTGTAAAACAGGAAAGGGATATAAGAAAATATCAAAGGAATTGAGAATGTGAATCAACAGTGTTCAAACTCTAATTAAAAAGTGGAAAAATAGGGGTTCTGTTGAAACCAAACCATGGTAAGGTAGACCAACTTAAATTTCAGCCACAACTGCCAGAAAAATTGTTTGGGATGCAAGGAAAAACCCACAAATAACCAGGTGAAAAAAAATAACCAGGAAAATGTGCATGGGTCGTACTTGGACATTCCAACATGAAAATGATCCAAAACACAAGGCCAAGTCGACCTGTCATTGGCTACAGCAAAATTAAGTGAAGGTTCTGGAGTGAATATCATTGAGCCACTCTGGGGAGATCTCAAACATGCAGTTCATGCAGGACAGCCCAAGAATTTACAGGAACTGGAGGCTTTTTGCCAGAAAGAATGGACAGCTTTACCGTCTGAGAAGATCGTGTTCCTGAGCCTCATCCACAACTACCACAAAAGACTTCAAGCTGTCATTGATGTTAAAGGGGCAATACACGGTATTAAGGACTGGGGTATGTAAACTTTTGATCAGGGTCATTTGGGTAGTTTGTGTAGTGATTATGATTTAAAAAGAGTAAACACAGTTGTTTGACAATAAATGGCTTAAGCCAACCACTAACCATGAGTGAAAGAAAGTTTTTGTGTTATCATTCATATTCTCTAAAAAAGGGTTAAATCATAAATTCTGCCAGGGTAGGTAAACTTATGAGCACAACTGTAAATGTCAAATATTGTTGCATATTAAGAATTTACTTACTCCTATTTTTTATGAGCTAATCCGAAATTTTTTCTCATGATTGTATTTATTATTAACAACGATATAAAAGTCCAATAGACCCTTTTTAAGTATGCCAGGTGTAGGTTGTGAAGACAGGGCAAAATATCAGTTATGCAGAGAAGGCAATAAACATACATTTGTTTTTACTGTCGTTCAAAGCCTTTTCAGTTTATGGAGCTGTCATCATGTGATGGTACATAGTAGTAACTTTTAGGTTAAAAAAAAAAGAAACATCCATAAAGTTTAACCTTTTAGGTCTAATTCTTGGAGGGAATGAAATTCCTTCCTGACCTCAAGATGGTAATTGGACCAGTGCCTGGATCAACTTTGTGCTAAGAGCTAATTTCAATAACATTGTTCAAATGCTGGTAAAGGCTTTCCTTCCGTTCTCAATGTATTTGGTTAATCATACAGAGTTGGGAGTCGCAAAAACATCCTTATCTTCATAAATCACAATCACTATGGAGAACCATTGCAGTCAAACATGTGATCCTTATTAAATTGCACTATATGTTTCAGATCAAACAGATCCTTCCTCGGGTGCCAGTGTTCAATAGTCAGGTGCAATTTCAATAACCCTGTATTTTCTCACTTGCTTAAAAGCCAAGCAACCCTTTCTTGAAGCTATCTAATATATCTGCCGGTACAACCACTTCAGTAAGGGAATTTCACAGCTCTCGCTGTATAAAAACCGTTTTCGAATCTAAGATGGAACCTCCTTTCTTCTAATCTGAATGAATGTCCTTGTGTCTGCTGGAAGGTTAATAAAGCATCAAAGAGTTTATTATATGGTCCCTACGAAGAAAATAAAGATCTTCAGAACTGTACATGGGGAGGCCCATTTATCAAAGGTCGAATTTTGAAATTCATGTGAATTTTTTTAAATTCAAATATACTCACAATTCAACTGGGAGGTTATTTAAAAAAAAATGTCATGTCTAATGTTCAATCAAACGGTTCTGACCCGAAAATTCGAATTGTATTCGATTAGTATGAATTGTGTTTTTCTCTTAAAAAAAAAAAAACCCTGAATATCAGGAAGGCTATTAACATCTCCAAATGGCTCAACGGATCTGCCATTGACTTCTACATGAACTCGGCAGGTTTAAGGTGGCAAATATTCGAATAAGGCATGGTCGATGTGTGATAAATCTCACATTCAAATAGGGGGATTAAAGTTTGAATTTTGAAACTCGAAAATTCTAATATAAATTTACTTTTCTGCCCCATATAGTCAAAAAAAAATACACAAATCCATGTACTCCTATGTCTTTACACCTTTATTAATCAAATGGAACTTATTTTATCTTCAACAAAAGCAAGGAAAAACGCTTTGAAAAGTTGGATGTATTTTCTATTTTATAGAAGATTTTCAGTAGCTAGAATTTAAGGATTTATTGTCTCACAAGTACTGGCTGCTAAAACATGATGATAACCAGAGCTACCCATAATCCACCTGAATGTAGAGAGGGCCAGACGTGCATTTCATTAAAACATGTTGTTACATGACCCCCTGCACACTGCTTTATTTTTGTATTACTAAGGATTATTATAAATGTCCACATTTAAGAAATAAGTTCTAGTGCATTGATGACCAACTGTGCAAAAATAATGTGTTAAGGAGCAACTTCTATACGCACAAGGCTATCTCCATAGAGATTTTAATCCAGATACTGCCAAACAGGATTTTATTCCACATTTTCAAAATGTGTCCAAATGTGTTCAACTTGCAAATGTAAAGTACCTGGTGTGGTGCTATTCTGTGTCTCCATGCTGCCCGTCTAAACCTAAATTGTGCTGCTCTATAGAAATACACTGAATCAAAGCATAATGGCAAAACAATCAGGCGGGCTGTGTGGGTATCGTACATGTTTTTTCTTTCTTTTATTTTTAATTTTCCCACAATCTTGCATTTTTGGACTAGATTTAATGAGTGTAAATGAGTGTAACTGCTTTGAAAACGGTCTTTGATTACAAGCTGTTTAAATTGTCTTTTTAGTTGTTGGTAACATTGTAAGAAATTACTGAGAATTTTCCTTTGTAGGTAGCAAATTGCTTTACATAGGAGAGCGAGAAACATTTTGGTCAGTGTTGAGGAGAAAAAAAGCTTTCTTCTTTCTTTTGAAACAAGGAATCAAAACAAAAAAGAAATGTGAAACGGTCTTTAAAATCACCAACGATGCATTATTATGATGCCTAATGGGAAGACCGAAGGATGCCAAAAATATTTAGGGCTGTAATATTTGGTTTCTTCTCTCGTATAAAAAGTTGATAATGTTAATCATTAATATCATTTTGGAATACTCCAGGGACCTTGTCTAAAAGCTGCTGGTGATCTTCAAACAACCAGAGAGCTTTTAGCTAAATGACTAAGCAAATATTCAGAGACATAATAAGGAAAAGTAGATTGATTACTAGTAAAATTGTATTTATAATAAACAGGACATCACTGCACTGCCTGATGTCCTTTTAGTTTACTGTATGCTTTCCCTGCTAGTGAAATTTCCAATGTAGCAAACAAAGTGCCGCGGCTTTGCAATTTGCCTTTGGCATAGGGTCTGATAATCTCTATTTAGTGTACTAGTAGATCCTGGATTATACTTTTCTAATGTGTTGTAAATTCAGAGGAAAGGGACATGTTATGGGGTTGTTTTTTCTGGTTCCCTTGAAAATGTAAAATCAGGGTTTGACTGTATATTGATGCACAATATGGTAAAGTATGGATAATAGCCAGACTAAAAAAAAGTCCACACAAAAGTGTACCCAGTGTAAAGACCAATATGGGTTAGATTTGGGGATAATGCAGTGTTTTCTCTTCTCCTGGAAGTGTAGTTTGAATGGTGATTTGGGGAGAATAACTGTTAGATCTTCTAGATAATGAAAGCCCAGCCTCCAGTATCTAGTACTAGTAAGTGTCAGTGTAAAATCTGTAGGAAACATTTATCTGTGTCAATAGATATTATTGGAGCTATGGTTCATGCAACTAAGTTTACATTAGTGGTGTGCGGGTTGAGAAATTCTCGACTCGCATCCAGCCCTTACCCACCCCGTACCCGGCCCACTGTTCCCCCTCTATTTATTGACCCCCGTAGTGACATCACAAGGGGGCGGGGGCCAGCCTATATATTTAGAATCTGGAAGCCAGCAGTGCTGGGTAGCGGGCGGGGAGCGACCCGCGACCTGAGGATTTTGTGCAGGGCAGGCCTGACACAGGTTATGGGCTGACCCGCACATCACTTGTTTACATGTATCTGACAATCTGTAATTATCTTATTAGCTAAAAGGGACCTTCCTGCCAATTTGTATTTATACCCTCAGATTTACAGCAGCTAGAAATGTGTTGCAATGTGTTCAATATTATCTGGTAAGATGTTGCGCCATATCAAATAAAGGCTTTATATTCATGCAGTCTTGGCTTACCTATTCAGTGCTGCTTCTTTTGGGTTGTTCATGTTGAATACTTGGAATATATAAAGAACATATAACAACACCGTTGTAGGGTGTTTTATGTTAGGGCTGTTTTGTTTTAGGTCATGTATAGGCGATCAGAACTTTGATTTTCTCTCACTTGCAGTGCAATTATGTAAGAGGGTTTTTCCCTAATATAATGGGGTTGATTAGTGAAACTATGCAGTGGTTCTCTGTAGGTAAATAGCGCTTTCTACTATTTCTCCTTCTTTGTACATACAATCTAACAATGTTTATTATAATTAAAATTCTAACTATACTTGCCATGGAATTATGTGTGGTTGCTAGGCAACGCATTAGGATATGTGCAAGTTTATTCACTGTGTTTCTGTTGTTTGAGATACATGTTTCATAAACATTTTTACAAACCCGATGTTCAGATAAAGAAAGTGAAGGCAGCAGTACATAGCTCGGCTGCATGTAATTAGTATACCCAAATACAAATGCTGTTCTAGTTTCCCTTTGCGTCTGTGCTTCTTTTGTGTGTGCGTGCGTGCGTGCGGTAGGGTGTGATTTTAAAGTGGACCTGTCACCCAGACATAAAAAGATATATAATTAAAGAGCTTTTCAAATTAAAATCCAAATTCTTTTTTTTATTAAAGGAGAGGAAAAGCTCCAAGACAGTTTATTGCCAACAGATTAGCCGCAACAGTGCAAGCTAGAACACTATATTTATCTTGCAGAATGCTTTACTATACCTGAGTAAACAGCTCTAGACACTGTCTCTGTTTGTTTAGGATAGAAGCTGCCATATAAGCTTGGTGTGACATCACTTCCTGCCTGAGTCTCTCCCTGCTCACATAAAGCTCTGAGCTCAGATTGCAGCAGAGATGGGAGGAGTTAGGGGGAGAGAAGCAAACTGAGCATGCTCAAGCCCTGCCCTTGAGGTTTATGCTGAAAACAGGAAGTCTGATACAGAAGCCCATGTGTACATAATAAAAGGAAAGAAATGCAGTGTTTCTTTTGACACAGCATTACTTTGAGGGTTAACTGGTGTATTTATATAGACCTTTCTGATAATTTTTTTAGAATAATTTTAGCCTTTCCTTCTCAAGTGTTCATAGCTCATAAACTCATTTAAAAATATCTGCTGTCAATAAAATATTGTCTGCCCCTCCTCTATACATTAGGCATGGAGACGGGGCAAGCAATTACTTTCACTTTCCATTCAGCACTTCCTAGATGTCACTGCTCTCCCCGCATCCCCCCCCGCTCTTTTAACCATTTAATTGTGTAGCCAGGGCATGGGGATGGACATCAGGTCTCCCATTCTGGTGCACAAACAAGATTCTGAGATGATACAAGTCTTGCCTTAATAACAGTGTCCACAAAATGGCTCCTGCTTGCTTGTTATAATTATGAATTCCCAGACTGATGGAAACAAGATTCGAATAATTTATATAGTGTAATTAAATGTCATTTTGCTTGCCCAACATGATAAAATAGTATTTGGAATATTTTTTTTGGGTGACTGGTCCCCTTTAATGCTGTGTCTTCAGTGGGTAAAAAAATGCCAACCTTGATCAGTTGTTTTTACAGTTGCTCTTCGTTTTGTTTTGTTTTTTTTTGGCACAAAGTGCTGGCTCAGGAAGACCAGATTTTTCATGCTATCAGGGTCAATGCACAAGACTCACACTTCTAACATTCATAAGTCAGTAGCCCTTTGCCCCAGCTACGTGCATTAAAGTTACGTTTCAGTTCTACCGCTTCTAAAATATTTAAGATACGAGCGCTGCAAGCTAGTAAATGTCACTATTCTTTTAAGAGCCGACAGACGAGCCCAAATTGTAGGCTTTTGATTATAAATTTGCATCTGTGCCATCACTGCAAAGATTAGAATTCTAATGAAAAAAAATGCTAATTGACATTTGTGTTATGTAGTTTTGTGGATACGCAAACATTCACCAGCACACACAACAGGGCAAACCCGACTACTGCCTCCAAGGTATCTGGAAGTGAAACTGCCTGGTAGGATGAAATACATTTTTGAGCCTTGCTTACTTTTTAATAGCAGAACTATTGTCTTATACTGCACAGGGCAAGTGCCAGCAGGAATGCCCTTTTCCATCTCCCAATGCAGGCTCAATGACACTTACAAGACTTACAAGTCTGTTGTTCTTAAAATTGATTGCTTCCAGCCAGAGCTGCAAACCCATATTGTAAAATACCTAGAATTGCTTTAATAAACCCAATAGGATAGTTTTTCCTCCAATGGGGATTAATTATATCTTCGCTAGGATCCCATATAAGGTACTGTTTTATTATTACAGAGAAAAAGGAAATATGCTTGAAAATTTTGAATTATTTTATTATAATGGAGTCTATTGGAGATGACCTTCCCGTAATTTGAAGCTTTTTGGATAACGGGTTTTGCAGATAACAGATCCCATACCTGTACATGCTTCTTGTAACCATATCCCAGTTGTCCTTTTAAGACTCCCAGCTCCTCTTGCTTTTCTGCTGGAACTTGTGGCTTGTTGTTGCTGAGCATGCTAACCTCCCGCTTCTGCTGCAGACCAATTGCCACAGTGCAGCGATTTGAAGAATGTACAAGAGGCAGACATTAAAATTAACCATAAAAAATTTAGTTTTCTGTCTGCGCACGGACTAGACTTTTTCTTTTTACTAAAATGACCAGCTGATTCAGTGATATATTCTACTTACTTGATTGTATAAATGTCATGAATAAGCACACAACTAAGGATTGCTATTTCTCAGCAAAGATCATTGGTCATTATAGATGGGAGCTGAAATTCTATTGAATTCTATGGTAAAACCGACCTCCCCCACATGGCCGTATAATATCATTAAAGGCATTTAATAACATTTTGTATAGTCCTTAATCATGTATCAGCCATTGGTTGTAATATCTGCGTCGCCAGCTGTCAGATCATAAATCAGCAGTTAAGTACTTCAACTTCAACCTGCATCTTTCTTAGAACTGTTGAATTACAATGGGAACATATTGCCTCTGGAACACATTAGAAAGACTCCTAGAACCCCTTGACCTGTGTCAACTGGGCTTAAAATGAAGAAAAAAAATTTTTTTTTTTTTTTTAAACAATAAGCAGAATTCTTGGCCAACATAAGCCCTATTTATTGAATTTACTGAACAAACATGTATATTGTTCCTGATGCACCACTTTATACTGAGCCAGGTCAGACCCAAGAACTTCATTCTAATGACTGGGAATGGATTTATAGCCTTACCTAAATTGTGTGACAAGTTTCTTGGAGTTCAAACACCTTAAAGGAGAACTAAAGCTTAACTAAAGAAGTAGCTAGAAATGTTGTATATAATGTTTTGGGCTTCTGTACCAGCCCAAGGCAACCACAGCCCTTTAGCAGTAAAGATCTGTGTCTCCAAAGATGTCCCAGTAGCTCCCCATCTTCTTTTCTGTTGATTCACGGGACATGCTCTGTGCTGCTGTCACTTAAGGTCCCCATACCTTGAGGTGGGCAATATCGGGCTGATCCGATCGTGGGCCCTTGGGCCCAACGATCGGATCCTAAGGTTCGCAAACGGGCGGTCGGATCACGGGACCGCATCAACGAACAGATGCGGCCGTGATCCGACGGGATTTTTAATCCCATCCGATCGATATCTGGCCCGTCGGGGGCCCCCATACACAGGCCAATAAGCTGCCGACTCAGTCTGTCGGCAGCTTTTATCGGCCTGTGTATGGCCACCTTTACTGAGCTTAGGGATCAACTCAAAATATACAGTACACATAGCATATAGATGCCACAATATAAGGTTGATTAATTCAGATAATTACATGGCAGCTCAGAAACCAGTGCAATTAGCATCAGAATTTAATGATCAGCCGTGTAGCATCAGCTAATATGACAGGTCAAACTCATTTTGTGCTTGATAATTAGTGACAACCCCTAAGTTTAGCTTCTCAACAGCTGCTCAGACGCACTGAGCATGTGAGTGTCGCAGACACTTTCCAAGATGGTGACCCCCTGTGACAAGTTTGAAGTCCTGGATCATTGTTGCTATTGAGAAGCTGAAACTTTAGGCTGGTGCAAAAAGTACAGTAAGTAAAATGTGGCATTTTAAACCATATTCATTTTTAGGGTTTAGTTCTCCTTTAAATGTTTAGTATTACTGCCTTACAGCTGTGGGGTCTTATGGCACCATGTATGGGTTTCCTCTCATGCTTCAGCTCATATAGGCAGGTTATTTGGCTCCTGATAAAACTGACCATAGTGTGTGAAAGAGATAGGGACTTTAGACTGTAAGCTCCACTGGGACAGGGGCTGTAGGAATACTCCAGAGGCCAATATAAATAAAGAATAACTTCCAAGGAATGTTTGTTTTTCTATCTCTGTCTTGACCAGACAGTTCATATTACAATGGATATCTATTCACTGTTCCATCCTCATCTGTTCTAAACAATGATCTATACAAATATCTCTTCATCAATAATAAACTGAAGGCAGTGGCCAAGATTTACATGATTTCAGCCATGTCATATAGCCAAAACATGTGTTTAATCAAACAGGAGTGCATTGCAAGCTTTGCAAATTAGCACATCCACTCCTATATTGTGCTTTAAAGTGAATGGTAAACAGTGGTATATTTTCTCTGCCTGCCATTGTTCTGTTTTCAGGTTTTTCGGGCACAATGGTATGAAGAAACATTACCTACCGTATGGAATTTGGAAGCAATAGTTGAGAGCTGAGATTACCTCTGTTCTATTAGCTGTATACTGCTTCAGATACCTTCTTCTTTCCCCTCTTGATCAGCCCGCTAGCAAGATTTGGGCTTTTAACGACACAAGTCATTAGTGTTGTACAAATAAGCAGGCACAAAACAAGTTTCACAATTATTGCAATACACCAGAAACATCACCGTCCCTCCACTGAAGCGCTTTCACTTTTTATTGTCTTTTTGTGAATACGGGGGGGGTGTTACCATGGAAACTTTGCTTTATGGTACTCATGGTGAATAGGCTACACTTAACCGCCTTCTTTTCTTTCCTACACAGCTCCCTGTTCTGCTAAGCCTTGCCCATCTGCTCAGACCTTATTTTATAAATGGAAAGGCTAAAATCCCCAAATAATAATAATATAGCGGAATAAATGTATGCGTCTGTCCTAGACAGCAGGTGGTATGATCCTGTGTTTCTGATATCGGATACCTGCTCTGATAAGAGGTCAGCCAGTGCAGACTGATTATTTATAACTGAGAACTACAGTGTTTTCAATACAGTTTTCCTAAGCCACGTGTTTTTCTAATTATCGAATGATAAATATGGCATGATCAGCTTTGAAATGAAATACTGGGATTTACAGAGCAGTTGCAGTAAAAATGGCAAAGATACGATGGTGTCAAATGAAAAACAAAGCAAGATACTGGTAGCTGCAGAGGGAAGGCATGGTATTTAGATGCACCAGCTGTATTTCTATGGCCATGCAGCAAAGGAAAATTAAGTGCAGCAAGAAAGTCAAAGATTTACAACATCTTCTACAGCTTATGGTGTATGACGTATAGTTTAGGTAAAATGTAAATGTAATATTAAGATCTTATAGATCCATCTAAGAAATGTTGCAGTTCACTGGTATCCAAGGTTTTGTTTATTAGCGGTCTGGTTGGTAGAATCAAGGGACAATTTCAACATGAATAAGAATTTAATATTTTATTTCAATTCCTGCTCTGATGTTCTACCATTCATATACTCCTACCTCTAAATTACTATCAATTTCATGGGTGTGTAACATGTATCTATTGGTTTAAATTCCAAAATAGAGTGTTGTAAAAGGAAGAAAAAAAAATAAAGCAATTACAAAATAAGATTAATTGCCAGTTATCCTTGCTGAAGCATGATTATTCAACTTCCAGGTTATGTTTTGCCACAGAAGATGTTTTGTTGACCTTTGCATCACAATGCATGGATTATTATTCACGTCTGTTATTAACACGCCTATATTTCTTTCAGGTTTTATGCAAGAGATTCTGGTCTTCTAAAGTTTAAAATTCAAGCTGGTCTTCTTGGGCGACCCATCAACCACACTGTGCGTAGGCTGGTGGCCTTTACATTTCATCCCTTTGAGCCATTCGCAATTTCCGTGCAGAGGACTAATGCAGAGTATGTGGTCAACTTTCACATGAGGCACAGTTGTACTTAGCTGAAATCTAGAAAGCCGTTTCTTCTCTATTTTTTGGACCAAAGCAGAATGTTCATGCCATGCATGAGTCTTCACAATTCAGATTATGAGCTAATTGTTCGAACTAAAGTAAAATGTAGATTATTTTCTACTCTTCAAGTGAACCTCTTACTTGGAACGGATTTTTGCATGTTTATAAACACTATTTACATGCAGCTCTCAAAGAACAGTTTAGTTGTCCTGTCTATCTGGTCATTTGTAGCGGCAGGCAAGGCGTACCAGAAACAAGGCCCCATGAGGTGTCGGCTTATAGGCAGTCTCACTGTAACTGCTGGTGTAAGCTTATTGCTTGCCAAAAATAGAGCTCTTGTTCACTTCCTACTAACTGTTCTAGAGGCAATTGTACAAGCAGTTGTTTCAGCTTGTGTTTGTGAACTTTTTCCCAAGTGTATTCCATAAAGTATATTCTGTTAAACTGCCATGACAAGTCAGACATATGCAAAAATGGTTCTGGAGTTTTAAAAGAACGGGGAATGAAAAATATATTTTTTCTAAAATGTCTTAATGCCCCTTTATGACATTTGAAAACACTGTAAACTAAGCAAGTTGAGTGATCCACATAAATGCTATGCGGCATTACACCTGCACACTCAATTTAGATGTGTTTCTTCTTAAAGGAGAAGGAAAAGCATTGTACACTTGGGGGTGCCAAATGTTAGGCACCCCCAAGTGATTGTATTGACTTACCTGCAACCCCAGGCTCGTGCTCCTATCAGCAGAAAACTGCACTGGCCGAGGTTATACTAGTGAGCACCACAGAGCAATCATCTTCCGTAGAATGAAAAAAACGAACTATAACTAAAAAGTCGGCTATTTCGTTCAACTGCGCATTTGTTTGCCCCGGGAAATTTGAAGAAAGAAGATGCTGGGAGAGGATCGCTCTGTGATGCTCGCTGGTATAACCCCGGGCTGGTGCAGTTTTTTGCTGATAGGAGCACCAGCCTGGGGTTTCATGTAAGTCAATACAATCACTTGGGGGTGCCTAACATTTGGCACCCCCCAAAAATACACAGCCTTTCTTTCTCCTTTAATCATATTGGTAGCCAGTTGGATAAGAGCTGTGCCAATGAGCGAGGAAGAGACAAAGATGTTCCGTACCCTGAAAACCACGCTTTCCTGTTGTTTTCTACCCACTGCCCAACTCTGCATGTAATGTAATGGAGGAAGGGATCAATGAGCTGCTCTTCCAGAGTGATAGCCAGAACCTCAAGATACCCATCTTACCATAATAGTAGGGCTTTGCTAAAGGTAATTATGTTTATATGGATACAGCTGTTAAGCAGTGTTCTTCCAGCTAAAGCATAAACAGTTCCATCCACCTTATTTAATGACATTGATGATAATGAATTAAAAGTTTATCATTATGGGGAGGGGAATCAGCTCAATCTTCTTAGTTTTTTTTAAGGCAGTAGTTTATTTTTTTATGATTGTCAATTTTTGTGTTTATTTTATAGACAATATAGCATTACCTGAATACTCTTTCTCTATCAAAACACTATGTATCTTTGCATTAATATTTAATTGTTTATTCTCCGTAACACGGATAAACTAGACGTGTGCCTTTTGTGCCAGTGTCCGTGCTCCATTCCAGTCGACTGGCCTCTTTGGCGTGTGTGTGTGTAGATGCATGGACATGTTTAAGAATGAATTTTAGATCAAGGAGGGCTGCTACCATGTTAATGTACAGGACTTTTTATGCAAGAAGATACAAATTTCCACAGCTATATTTTGTGAAATTACTAAAACGTCTTGAGTTTTTGTTTGTTGCTATTTCCTTTCGGCAAAATGTAAGTAGAATCTGCATTTTTTTTATATGACCATCAATAAAACATATCTGTAAAATAGGTGGTAAAGTAATGCTAAAGCTTTTGTCATTTTAATATTCACCATATCTGTTCAGACCTCATACACCCCAAGTTACATATTGTTTATCTTCCGTACAATGACTGCAAAGGCCTCCAAAGCAAATCTAATGCAGAAAGATTTCACCTGTGCAAGGGAAGGTGGGAAAATCTTGTAACCTTTCGTATTTAGGAGCGCTGTAAAAGCAAATACAAAAATCTCCGGGAATGACACAATATATTTAGTACTATACAGAAGCCCATTTGCTGAAAAAATATCTTCTATAGAGATTCTCGCTTCGTGTCAGCCACCTTTCAGCCTCGAGGTTTCACAAGAGCTTTGTCTCTATTCAGCTCGTCTTTGTCTTCTGAAGGTGAAATTGGTCTGTGTAGGCGTGATAACTCTTAAGTACATTTTTATAAAAGGCATTTTCATATAAGCCTCTAACGATAGCAACAGATAGCATTTTCCATCCTGATCAATTGCATTGCAGATATTTCTAAGCCTTCACTTCCGTATTATGCTGAAAACAAATCATTTTGATTCTTGAAAACATGCAGATGCCAAAGGCAGTACCATTTTATCTGTCCTGTAAAGTAAGTCTCTTTAAAAATACAATATTGATTTTTTTTTTCATAGACATAACTGTGCTTTTATATAAGTGTAAACATTTCTAAGATATTTATGTTTAATTTAAATAAAGTTTTTAAAGTACATATAACACTTTGTGTGCAGTATTGGATATTGTGTGTGCATTCATTTATTCTTTACATCTTTTATTTTAAACCCTATGTGCTGTAATAAACATTGCTGTTATGTACACCGGCTTGGAAAGGTAAGTATTTAACACATAGTTTGAGGAACTTCCTTTATTGGAAGCTATTTCAGGTTTGATATAGAAATCATTTGGGGTGGAGCCAAAACATTAAGCTTGGTAGTACCTTGATATAGCATTGGATTATTACAAACTAAGTTTGTCTGATCACTGTCCATTATAACAAACATTTTGGTGCTTGATTATGATGCACCAATTGTGTGTGTAAATTAGTTTATTGTGTGTATGTTAAAGGGATACTGTCATGTTTTTTTTTAAAACGCATCAGTTAATAGTGCTGCTCCAGCAGAATTCTGCACTGAAATCCATTTTCAAAAGAGCTTTTGTTATATGAAATCTGACATGGGGCTAGACATATTGTCAATTTCCCAGCTGCCCCCAGTCACAAGTCAAATGAATGAGGGCACCTGGGAAACTAATGAAAACTGAAAGAAGTTCCATCATAAAGTGCTGGCTCTTTCTGAAAGCAACTAAAAAATAAAGACACTTGTTCAGGAATAAAATGCAATATGGTAGAATTAAATATTTGTAGTTTAAGCAGTGTAATTTAGAAACAAAAACTACACCATAAAAACAATGTGACAATTTCTTTAAGGAGAAGCTGATTCAAGAAACCACAAACTTCAGAACTGAAACTTTCCTACAGTAGCATAAAGCATGTCTGGCAGAGGGACTTTTTATAGTCTGAAGGAATTCATCACATGCATGGGAAGCATGTAGACTCTATAGTGTCCAACTTCATTCTCAAAGAGAATATACTTGTCTAGCTCATGCTGTTTCCCTTAACCTGCTTAAGTACAGCGGGCAGTGTTAGCAGGTAGTAAGTTGGTTTTTCCTTTAAAGTCATCTTTTAACTGTATATATACATATGAAGTGCTACTATTTAGTAATTAGTTCAGTTGCTGGCCTACAATTTTTAGTATCTGAATTGATATCTCATGACTTATTCAAATTGTATAGATAGATGGCTATCTTCAAAAGATTGTCAGACAGTCCTGAACATGAATTTAACTTTTTTTATGATATTAGAATGAAGTTAATATCGTTATTAAAAGTAATTCGCACACATTGCTTTTAATCTAAAACCTAAAATGGAGAGAATTTAAAAATATGTAAAGTAGATGAGATTGGAGAGAAATGAAAACAGGGAGAGGGATTTCAGTTGGCAGAGAACCTTCTTTTTGGAATGTTTTAGATTCTATTTAGCCTCCCACATATCTGAACAGCTTCCCATCTTACCATTCAGTATGGGCGATGAAGGACGCATGGGAATATTTTATACAGTGTTTTCATTCATTTATTATTGTTTCTCAAGTCCTTGGAACTAAAGCATTGGTCATAAAGTTGTAAATCTACTTGTTGGTCAAGGATCTGCTTTTCTTGATCTTGCCAAATTTGGCAACCTAAGTAGTTTGTGAAATCACTCCAATCCTAACTTTGCCCATGACTGGCTCAACAATCTAATCACAATGGGGGGTCATGAAGATCTGTCCAATGCGGGCTCCATCCGCAACCTGATGTGACCTTCACCCAACAGGATTTTCCATCCTTTCTAATTTATATCAGCCATACACTGATTTGGTATTGATCACGAAGGCCAAAGGTTTTTGCCCCCACGCTTACACCAATAGTATAGGAGCTCTGCATTGCAAGCTTTAATCAAATATCATATTATAAAGGTAGAAGTCACACTTCACCAATAAAAAGGATAAATACGGACCCAGTTGCGGTGAGTCTTGTCAAACTGTTACACTAAAAACAACTTCTGAAGACTTTTATAAGTCCACACTTAGATAAACTAAGTGCTTCCTCCTTTATAGAAAGTCTGTTGGATTAATTAGGAAATGACTTGCTCTTATACAGACACACATGCAACACTGACTACTGCTAATAGTCGATCAAAATATATGATAATATCCATTATTAATGATACTTCAAGTAACTTTCCCATTATGGTTCTCTTATATGAGTGAGAGTGTTTTAACATTTGGAATGATTATAGCACATTTACATTGCATTTAGCAGTATGCCAGAGAAAAGGCTTTGAAAGCTGTTTAACAGGTTTTTACATATCCCCTGACAAAAATATATTCAATTTCATTTTTCAATTTGTTCTTTACTATGTTTTTTGTTATGAAAAGTGTCCATGTCTGAAAAAGTACAACTTCACAGGTTTTGTGACGCACAAATGCACACTTTCCTTAGCATAATAGCACATGATGGCAAAAGCATGTATTTTGGTTTTAATACCTTACCCTGCATTATTTTTATACATTTTTGCAGCCCTTTACAGAGGTGACACATCAGTTCCCGTGGAGCTTACAATTTAAGGTATTGATCACATTCAATCAAATTTTATCAGCAACCAATTAAACTGCCTGTATGTTTTTGAAGTGAAGGAGGAAATATGGGGAGAACATACAAACTCCTTGACTATGAAGATTTTCATTCATCCAGGTCATAGTATATCTAGTATAGGTCAATCTAAAAACAACTGGACTTGCTGAGTAATCAATGAAGACGTTTCACTACTCATCTGAGCAGCTTCTTCAGTTCAACTGACTGGTGTGGGAAGTTCTTGGCATATAAACTCTTCCACTAATCCATTTACAATGGCACATTGTAACTCTTCAAAGAGGTGACAACTGAAGAAACTCACAGAGGTGTTGATTCTGTGTAGTTGTGATAGGATTATCCAATGTGTCATGCAACTCCTAGATTCAGGTGTTACTTGTGAGAGTTGCATGAATGGATGTGTGAAGTGTTCTGAATCCGCCGGGGTACAGATGTTAGAACAGCATTGTATGTAGCAGAAAGGTGGTGTCGAAGGCCCCCACCTCTGTTCAGAGATGGTCTCTCCACCTTGACATGAATCGCCTCTTTCACGCCTCGTTCAAACCAGCGGTCTTCTTTATCCAAGATTTGGACCTTGCTGTCTTCAAAGGAGTGTCCCTTGTGAACTTGATGTTATTGTCCACTGAGTTAATGTGTTCTGTGAAGGCCGCCACTTCATTGGATCTGATTTTAACCCAAGTATCATCCACATACCTGAACCAGTGGGTCGGTGTAGTTCCCTGGAAAGTAAGTAAGGCCCTCCTTTCCACTTCCTCCATGTACAAGTTTGCTACAATGGGAGAGACTGGAGAACCCATTGCACAGCCATGTTTCTGTCTATAAAAAAGGTTCTTGTACTTGAAGTATGTGGTGTTAAGGCACAAATCTAGCAACAAACAAACTTGGTTGGGACTGAGCTTCGTTCTGCTGCTGAGGGTGTTATCATGTTGCAGTCGATTCCTTACAGTCTCAATCGCCTCTGTAGTAGGTATACATGTGAACAAAGAAGTGACATCATATGATACCATTGTTTCTTCTGCCTCTAGTGTAACGCCGTGAATCTTGGTTACAAACTCTTTGGCATTCTGGATATGATGCACTGTATTGCCTACCAACGGGGCTAAGATGTTAGCCAATAATTTTGCAATGCTGTATGTCACTGAATTTATGCTGCTGACAATGGGTCTTAGTGGGGCTCCTTCCTTGTGTATCTTGGGGAGTCCGTATAAGCATGGTGTGGCTTCCCTGAGATACAGACGGTGGTATAAAATTCGATCAATGGCTTTCTCCTTTTCAAGTTGTTGTAGGCAACCAATCACCTTTTTCTTGTAACCACTGGTTGGGTCTTTCCCTAAGGGTTCGTATGTATTGCTATCACTGAGCAGAGTGGTTATCTTGCAGTCATAGTCAGTTGTGTTGAGCACAACTGTGCATCTCCCTTTATCTGCTGGCAGGATAGTGATGTTTGGGTCCTTACTCAGAGAGCTGAGTGCTCTCCTCTCTTCTGTAGTAAGGTTAGAGGGAGGTGTTCTGGCACTTGACAAAGCAGCTGACACTTTTAGCCGGAGTTGTTCTGCTTCTTAATTTTGCAAGTTATTATTTTTGATAGCAGACTCTGTGGCTGTGATGAGTTCAACTACTGGTATGTGTTGTGGTGTCACTGCATAGTTTAACCCCTTGGCTAACACATTCTTTTCAGGCTGGGTTAGTACCCTATCTGATAGGTTTCTAACCCAAGTGTCTTTGGTGTTCTTTGGTGTCTCATCTTTCTGCCTCCAGGTTAGTTCTTCAGTCCTTTTCCAACTGCTGCTTCGTGACAGTAATGTGGTGAATTTGCTTATTTGTCGCTCCTTACTCTTAATGTGTTGGGCAATCTGTGCATGTTCAACGAACACAACCACCCTTTCCAGAGTTCCATCAGGCAGTTCTTTTGCCAGACTACATTTTAGATGTTCTACTTTCTGCTTAAGGGCATCAATGGTAAAGTTGATCTGTCTGACTCGTTCATTTAGTAGATGTTTTTGGGCTTTTTGTAAAATCTTGTTGGCTCTGTGACTTTTTTCTGTGGAACCCAGGCGCAGGCTACAAGGGGTGAGACCCTGATGTCGGCATCTGAGATTAAAGCGTAGATGGTTTCCATAGTCTGCCACTTTTCTTGCTGTTCTTTCATATTCCCGAACCAGTTTTAGAGTATTCTCTCCAAAATGAATGGCAATATGAATGGCTCTCCAAACGAATGGCTCAGCACAGGAGGGAGAACTCTACAGGGCAAAACTCAGCTGTCTTTCTACACTTAAAAGACAAGGGACACTCCTTTGAAGACAGCAAGGTCCAAATCTTGGATAAAGAAGACCGCTGGTTTGAACGAGGCGTGAAAGAGGCGATTCATGTCAAGGTGGAGAGACCATCTCTGAACAGAGGTGGGGGCCTTCGACACCACCTTTCTGCTACATACAATGCTGTTCTAACATCTGTACCCCGGCGGATTCAGAACACTTCACACATCCATTCATGCAACTCTCACAAGTAACACCTGAATCTAGGAGTTGCATGACACATTGGATAATCCTATCACAACTACACAGAATCAACACCTCTGTGAGTTTCTTCAGTTGTCACCTCTTTGAAGAGTTACAATGTGCCATTGTAAATGGATTAGTGGAAGAGTTTATACGCCAAGAACTTCCCACACCAGTCAGTTGAACTGAAGAAGCTGCTCGGATGAGTAGTGAAACGTCTTCATTGATTACTCAGTAAGTCCAGTTGTTTTTAGATTGACCTATACTAGATATACAAACTCCTTGTTACTGCAAGGCAGCAGTGTAAACTGTTCCACCATGGGTTTGCAGGAAATATTCCGTACACAAAAATTAAAATTATAAAATTAAGTGATGATCCCAATTTATTTTCCTTTTTGTCATGTTTTCCATTTGTTCATTTGTCGGGCTGTTGATTGGGTACATTTGAAAATTTCATCTGACGTTGTGCCGTGTTGTTGTTGTTTTTTTACCCATGAGCCACATTCAAATGTAAAAAGACTTGGGGAGCAACACAAGCATGAAAAAAGTGTCTAGGGGGTGTCAAATAAAGGATATGATTGGCTATTTGGTATCTTATGTGGACTGGCAGCCTACAATAGACTCTCTATGGCAGTACATCTGGGTTTTATGCAACCAAAACTTGCCTCCAAGTCCTGAATTCAAAATAAGCACCTGCTTTGAGGCCACTGGGAGCAACAGCCAAGGGGTTGGTGAGTAACATGTTGATCACAAGCCACTGGTTGGGGCCCACTGTTTTAGAGCAATAATTGACTGAGCTGTGATTGCACCAATCTATTTTCTTGCACATGTCAAAACACTCCATCTGCCTTTACCCTTAAAAGTAAATAAAAGCTATAGTAGTCCAAGAGAATCCTTCCTCCTGAACTGTACCCGTTTGTCTCCCCAAGGGTTGGTGAACACAGCTTATTTTTCTCTCTTATGGGATTACTGACACTGAACATATTTGAAGCCATTCCAGATCTAGTTTCAACTGCACATGCTCCGTGGAAGTGATGGCTTCATGAAGGCACTAGATAACACCTGCTATCCCACTTCACTACTCAGCATTTTGGGGGCAGATAGGGCAAACAGGGCTGTATTGGGGGCTGGTGTGGTTTGGAAGATGGGGAGGAAGCCTTCTTCAGCGTTACTTTATTGTATACTTAAGTTCTCATTTAAGCAGTCCACATTGCCAGGTTTTCATGTTAATTGGATTTCCCTTAAAGAGGATGTAAAGGCGAAAAAATAAAATCCCATTTTTACTTTCTTTACTGAAAAAGTACTCTATCTCCAATATACTTCAATTAAAAAATGTGTACAGTTTTTATAATAAACCTGACTGTATGCAGTGAAATCCCCCTTCATATTACTTGCAGTTAGGAAACTTCAGACGGTCCCAAACTGCTCTGCAGGGAAACCATCATACTTTCAAACAGCAGGGGGAGCCTCCCCACCTTACTTTCCTGACCTCGAGCAGCTTTGTTTGTTTCCCTGAAGAGCAGCCAGTGAGTGTGTAGAGATTTGTATCCGTAGACTCAGTGCAGTCAGCATATTGTGATTATTAATCAGTCTAGCTGTATAGGCTTCTATGGCAGAAATGATTTGACTTGTGCTGTTTTGATAATTTATGACGATCCCTAGGCTTAACCTCCCAACTTAAGCCCAGACCACATTGAGCATGTGCGTAGTCTTGGTCTTGCAAAGATGTTTAACATAGTTACAAGATGATGACCCCCTGCAGCCAACTTTGAAAGCATAAATCATTTGTTTCATTAGGCTTCTGGTGCAGTAAGTTCATGTTTATATAAAGTATACAAAATACAGCATTTCTAGCTTATTCTATTTTAGACTTTAGTTCCCCTTTAAGCAGCAATGGGGGTCATTTTGCTGTTTTGACATTCAAATAAGTTAACTAAAATAGCTCAAATTCACCACCTGTGGTTCTTATTTGTCTATTTAGTAAATCTAGATCTTAAATAGACTTGCATAGGCAAAGTTATTACATGTCAAGCACATTCTCACCTAGTTACAGTATATTCTTTAACCTTCCTTGCTATCTTATTCCATCCTCGATGGTTTGGTCCAGAAATATAAATCTGGGCTTGTTTCAGAAACATGTCGTGACTTTTATTTCTCTTTCCATACTACAAATTATTCCTTATCATTTTCCTTTATTAAACTAATGGGAACACTCCATACGCAGATTGTTCTACTGAATAGTCTATCCCATAATGGAAAGGGGTGGCGACATGTAATTGATCAGTAGAAGTGCACGAGCGGGATCATTTTGTTCACTGGGAAAACAGATGGTTTTTCCCTTTAAGCATCAGTTTGAAGTGCATTTGTTTCTAGGAGGGAGCCTGGGGGAACACATGTTGAAACTGGCGCAGGGTTTTTTTTGCCAGGCAGCTGCCACTTTTTCTTCTTCCTCCTGCTAATAATGAAGGACATGGAAGAGCAGATTAGATGTACCTGATGACCTTGCTTACTATACATTGAGGTACAGAATGTCTCCCCCCCCCCCCTCTAGACCGGCTTGATAGTTTAGCCTTTGCTAATCACTGTAACTATGGCGACCAGATTGGCTGCAACTCCGAGAATAGCTATTAAGGAATTAAATTAGTTTGGTCTGTCCTTCACTTGGGGATGGCTACAGCAACAAAAATATTTTGTACACGTATATCAACATGGGTAATAATTCAACAATTTACAGTGCCTGCATTGTAGCCAGTTTAGAGTGAGTATAGCCACACCTTGTAGATACTTCAATAAAGAATAAAGTAGCAGTGAGATATGTCTGTACTCTGCCAGTTACTTCTTACCCCTCTGTAATAACTGCTGAAACCCAGTCTTGCTGGCAATACATTTTATAATGCTTGAATTCACTTATTAGGGTAGTATACAAATGAAAGGCAAATGTTTTTGTTCAAAAGGTGTGGTTCACCTTTAAAGGGATCCTGTCATCGGAAAACATGTTTTTTTCAAAACGCATCAGTTAATAGTGCTACTCCAACACTGCACTAAAATCCATTTCTCAAAAGAGCAAACTGATTTTTTTATATTCAATTTTGAAATCTGTCATGGGGCTAGACATTTTGTCAATTTCCCAGCTGCCCCTGGTCATGTGACCTGTGCCTTCACTTTAGGAGAGAAATGCTTTCTGTCAGGCTGCTGTTTTTCCTTCTCAATGTAACTGAATGTGTCTCAGTGGGACATGGGTTTTTACTATTGAGTGCTGTTCTTAGATCTACCAGGCAGCTGTTATCTTGTGTTAGGGAGCTGTTATCTGGTTACCTTCCCATTGTTCTTTTGTTTGGCTGCTGGGAGGGGGGGGGGTGATATCACTCCAACTTGCAGTACAGCAGTAAAGAGTGATTGAAGTTTATCAGAACACAAGTCACATGACCAGGGGCAGCTGGGAAATTGACAATATGTCTAGCCCCATGTCAGATTTCAAAATTGAATATAAAAAAATCTGTTTGCTCTTTTGAGAAATGGATTTCAGCGCAAAATTCTGCTGGAGCAGCACTATTAACTGATTCATTTTGAAAAAATGTTTTTTCCCATGACAGTATCCCTTTAAGTTAACATGTAGGGGTTATTTACTAAACTCTGAATGCAAAAATCACAAAAAAATCGTGATTTTTTTTTTAATAAAATCAGACTTTTTAAAAAAATCACGAATTTTGGAGGAATGAAAAGTTTGAATCTGAAAATCCGGCATCTCAGACCTGTCGATGTTGCATATAAGTCAGTGGGAGAGGTCCCAATGATTTTTTGATGTGCGCTGACTTTTGTGTAATACCCCAAAGTTTTCGGGTGAAAATTACAAAAAAAAACGCAAAAAATCGGATGAAAATGAAATTTTTTTTCCCGCAAAGTTAATTTTTGGGAAAATTAATAAATAAGCGTAAAAAAAACGGATTTAATCGGAGTATATAGTAGAAAATATTGAGATAAATTCGGACTTTGATAAATAACCCCCAAGTATGTTATAGAATAGCTCATTGTAAGCAACTTTAAGTGGAAAAGTAAATGTAATTCCCAAGTTAATTGCATTTTTTAATTGTATGGGTCTGAGTCCTGTTATCCAGAAAGCTCAAGACCTGGAGTTCTGCAGATAAGGCATAATGACAAGTCTAACTTGGATCATCATATTTCAAATCTACTAAAAAAAAAAAACAAACAATAAATATAACCACTAGAAATGTTTTGCCTCCAATAAGGATTAATTATATCTTAGTTGGGATCAAGTACAAGCTACTGTTTTATTATTACAGAGAAAAAGGAAATTGTTTTAAAAAATGTGAATTATTATCTCTATGGGGGATGGCCTCGGATCTTTCTGGATAAGGGATTTCTGGATAATGGGTCCCATACCAGTATTACCATTTCAAAAATATTTTTATTTTAAAAGAAAAAAAATTTGTTCCTGCAGTTAGAACTTTGGATTTTTAAAAAAATGTCTGAAACCAGGCTCATGTCATGAGCGATAAAGAAAAAAAAAATCTATGGTTGTGATGCATTTATTAAGATGTCAGAATATTCTGGAAAGGAGAGAACTAGCGAGTGAAACAAGTATTCGCAGTCAGAGTTTCAATTCAGGTCACTTACGTTTAATATACCCTGCAATCGTTTTGTCTTTCCTGCAACACTAACTTCCCCTCTTTCCTCGTTAGAGTAAATCAGAGGCTGATAAGAGAGGCTCACGCACCGTGGAGCTGTTCTTTTGGAGACTAGTTGCTTGATTCTTTGATATTAACGGATTGATTTGTCAGTGGTGACCCAGTTAAGCTCTTAATAGCACCTTCAGCACTGATTACAGCGAGAAGGTGAGATTGGCCTAAATTGCACAGAAGGTGCTTTTGCCGGCCATAAAATAGGGCACAAAATAGTTTCCTTTGATGTCGTTAACACAAAATGAAATACATGCTGTACCTGAAACAGATCTGCCTTATACTGAAGCTGTAATGCGGGGATGCTGGAGGGTTATCTGCCCAGGTCTCTACCGAGAAATAATGTTAAACTGAATAAAATAAACGCCCACAAGTAGAAAACAATCACGGCGATGATATTTATAAGGTTGATGTAAACAAGTAATCTGCATTATGGAAGAGGCCATAGATATAAAAAACATAGGATCAAATATCAAACAGAAGATTATATGTAGCAATATACCACTTGTAGGGAAGTATCGGTATTCAGTTTGTGATGAAACTATTTCATCATCGAGCGCAACAGGACCAGCCAGTTTAGACTTTGTATTGAGTCACCATAAGTAAACGTTACCGTAATATTGTTTGTAAACTCACAATGTTAACAGGAGCAAGAGAGAAATTTGTGCTGAGCCTTAATATTGTGGATGTTTATGGAGTGTTATTAAACAAATAAATCATGATGGGTTATTAGTGGCTAAGGATGATATTATATGCAGAATGTTCAGGAGCTCTAAGAGGACACATGCCAGGGGTCTACTGAACTATTTGATGCTAAATTATGCATAAGATTATTTAAATGTGACATGTAGGAACCTGGGAATGTACCTTCCTCCCTCCCTGGCCCCCAGCACAGTTGAAATAAAGAGAAGGTGAAGGGGTCAGGGGTGTTGTTTCTTGGGGGGGGGGCTGGGTCGAGGCTCAGAAAGGATGGACAGAGGGTGCTTTGCATCTGTGGTGGGGAGCCCCCAAGTCATCAGCCCCAGTGGGCCCTGAGCCCCCCCAGTCCGACGCTGCTTGTTCATGTTAATTTGCTGACATTTCAGTTTCTACCAAAACAACACTTTGAATTGTATCCTTTTTTTTTTTTTAAATACAATTTTATGAATATTCCCTTAAGATGCTGGGAAGAGCATGGATTATTTCCCACATGTCCTTATCAAAACTCTAATCAAAAACATCTCAACTATTAAAGCTGACGCCATATTGTGTAAAAACAAGTATCTGCCAGTGCATTATACTTCTCTAACTATAGAAGCAATGTGCTAGAAGATATGTTTCAGCCTGATTTATGGGAAAAATTCACCCAAAAACTCTGCAAGCCCTGCCCATCTGTTCCACTTCCTGCCTTCTAAATTCTCTGGCTGTGCAGGGGAGCCAGCAGTACTCAGCACACTGCACTGTTGAATAGGAACCAATCAGCAGCTAGGCTGACCTGATAGGGAACTGAAGCCTGTTTTTTTGCTTGTGTGACTGCAGGGCTCTGATTGGCTATCCCACTCCTACTGTGCTTCTGGCAGTGACCATTATAACAGCCCACCCATCATTTGAAACACAGACAGGGACTATAGCAGATCTATAGGGAGCACCAATAAAGGTGCTATTTTTAAAGCTAAATGTTTAGCCCCCAAGTAAAACCAGCACTATTTATTGCATATAAAATTAGTTTGTTTTTTTACATATCCTTTATGTCTCCATGTGTCTTTTGAAAAATACACATTTGTCCAAATTCAAAACAGGTAAAGATGATGTTAGTGTTTTTTTTTTATTCATAAAAAAACATCAAAGCTTTAGCAGTATCTTGTTCGCCTCATGTTCAACTATGTGGTGTGTAGAGATCCCACGATGCTAGTGTGAAATATGTCTGTGTGTAGGTAGGCAAGCATCTGATGCAAAGAGCCAAGAGAAGGGCTAAACACAATGGATACTGGGGTGCTCCAGCTGATTCCTACATGTCTACTTGAGTGTACCCCAGGGGCCACACTTCAATTGCTCTGCTTGTTCTCTAAAAGTAAAAGTGCAAGGTGGAAAAAAGTGGCTTCTAGGGTCAGGGACACGCTCAGATTCAGGGAGATTAGTTGCCTGGCGACAAATCTCCACTTCTCCGGGGCGACTAATCTCCCCGAACTGCCTCCCGCCCGGTAGAATGTAAATCAGAGGCGGGTGGCACTCAGAAAGCTTCGTTTTCAAAAGCTGCCTCACAAAACTTTGGGCAACTTCGGAAAACGAACCGCTCCGAGTGCCATCCCGCTGCGGCGATTTCGAGGAGATTAGTTGCCCCAAAGAAGAGGAAATTTGTCTTTGGGCGACTAATCTTCCCGAATCTGAGCATGTGCTCTAACCCTAAAAGTCATCCCTCCACTCTCCAACCCACAACAGCTTCAGATCATTTACTTGTTTAATCACACTTTTTTTTTTTTAAAAGGAACAGTATGCATCCAAAAACTGCAGAGGTTTTGTTCTCTTCTTAGCATTTTATCTCAGCATCTCAACAATTAGGAGCTCGGAGGACTACAGTGCTGCAAACAATGGGATCCACTGAGATAGATCGCATTTTAGGAGTAATGCTTTTGGGACAAAAGAAGATGATGCATCCATGTGAGTTAAGCAGAGTCTAACAAAAAGTTTTTAGTTAATCACTTTTTCCCTTAACTTCTGTCTAAATACTCACAATGTTATTTTTTATTGCTTGTGCCCCGATAATATGTAAAAACAAAGAGAGTCATAGAAACCTTTCAACATCAGGATTTTGTTTTAAGATGAAAGTTAAAATGGTTAAAAAAAAAATATATATATATATATATATATATATATATATATATATATATATATAATGTTTTCTTTGAAAAGAAGGTCTTTGGCTCTTTGATACCCGCCGGTTTTCCATCATTATCTCATTTCTTACGTTTCCCTTTAACAAATGCATCTGATGAATTATCTGCCAAGGGATCGGGGTCATGTATGTAGAAATGCAATACATGGTACATTATAATGTGACACATTACAGACTCACTGTTGTACAGTTCATGTGTTCAGAAGGCAAAAGAAGTGTCTGTGATACTGTATGGTACAGTTCTGTCAGGACTGAAATTGGGTAATTGTATCCTTGACAATCAAGTTGCACATGATTGCTAAGTGCCATTATTAGTCTGAATTAGAGATGTAATATAATGTTATCCTGATCAGTTTCTGTCATGCAGTTCTGCAGCAGAGGCCTCTAATGGGCACAAAATTTAGCAGGATGCCTGGGCAAAACTGGGAAAAGTGGAGATATTATGCCTGCTTTCTTATCTGATGAAGACAATTAAATATACTAAATTTAAGAAGGGCTGATTTTAAGGTTCAGAGGAAGGCACTTAAAATAGGGGCTTGATATTCAAGGGAGCTAAGCATGTAGCATGGATACTTCAAGCAAATAGCCTGATAAATTAGCTCCTGGATTAAATCCTTCATATGGAGAAAGTGCAGTGCAGAACAAAAATTGAAATCTAAACTAAAAAACATGCAAGAGAATAATCCATGCTTTGTATCTGAAGGCACAGATGCCATGTTAATTGGGAGGTTTTAACATATTGAAAAACTGTAGGAAATGTTGGAAGGTAAGCAAGTTTCTCTGCCATTTTCTTGCAATAGCCTATAGGGTGGAGACTCTCCACTGGATTTTAAAGAGCAGCCAGGTTAGAGACTGGCCTACTGGCTGACCAGTTTGATTTCTGTCTACTTGTAGTTTATCAGTGCAGTGGAGGGTTTTGTGAGCTGCAAGCTTGGGAAGTGGTTCTACACTAACATTAAAGTGCGTTTAGCTACACATCCGAGATTCTTAACATACAATCAATCCTTAAAAATGTGTCACCAGGACCCCCCAGTGATATGTTTCACTATAGCTAAATATAATCAATACATGTTGCATTGTTTCTGAAATAATCAAGTTTATCTTCACTATACCTCTCTCAGCATCTGTTTTTCTTCATTCTCTCTTCATGCAGCAGTTGGGTGTCAGATATTCATTGACAGTTAGATCCAATATGTCTTATAGGGGGGCTCCTGTTACCTAAAATATGTATTAGAGCTCACTCTATTAAAATATCCAGAAAACTTGTCTCTCTACATGCAGGATTTGTGCAAAAGGCAGCTATTTTGCTAGATTTTGTTTGTACTGGAATCAGTTATTTGAGTGAGTTCTAATTCATCTGCTAGGAAAGGAAGCCCTCCTATATTGGCTCTAACTATTAATGACTATCTGACACCCAACTGCTGCAAGAACACAGAATGAAGAGAAAAACAGATGCTGAGAGAGGAATAGTGAAGATAAACTTGATTATTTCAGAAACTATGCAGAATATTTAATTGATTGTATTTACAGTTTCTCATTTCAGTATGATGAAGCTTATATTAAATTTCATTTTCGCAATAGTTCCCCTTTAATTTGGTGCCTTGAGAAAGAGGGTTACTAAATTCTGAAGACCATTAGTGGTCTTTAGGAATATGTTGGTTACGTAGGCACAAAGCTTGAAAAGGTCTACCTTGCTGTCATAATTCCTATTTATTTATTGGCATGAAATTCGGAATCCATTGTGAATGTTTCCTAAGTGTTCCTCTGTATTAGCTAAGAGGGCTTATTTACAGTAGCCCATGGAACCTATTCTTCCTGTAGCTGGCTAACCATCACTAACTAGTTTCTACGGGTTACTTCCCAGGTGCAAGTATCCCCTCCTTGTAACTTTTATCTTCATTATTCTTCCCGCGGTTTGTTGCTATCGGATGCTGCCCAGTTGTTCTATTCAATACTAACTTAAATACAAATTTATACATATGATTGGTAAATTTTAAATACACATAGTGATGTGTGAGGTAGCCCAAAACTGGTAAGTTAGGATTTGAGGTTCATGGGTGAGTTTGGGCCAAGCTCTTCCTTCCTCCTCCCTGCCCACAACCTTACTATGGCCCACTTCCGCCTCTGGCAGCCTCTATTTATAGAGACCCACCCCTTTGTGATGTCAGAGCTGGGGTGGGTGCAGGTCTAGAAATAGAGGAGGATTTCCAGGTCCGGTTGGGGTGGGCTTTTTGTCAATCCACACATCAGTAATATGCAAATATGCATCAGCTCACTTGTACCCATCTGTTCATGTCAACAGAGATTCCCTTGACAACAAAGGTTCCCCATCATAAATAAGGGGCACACCCCTGAACAATCACTGAGGGAATGGATCAGGGTGTAGATTGCTACCAATGTGCATTAGCTTTGGCTCATGGGCTTCCTCCAAACAAGCAGAAGCAACTTCATGATTTTGGCAAGAAAAATAGTGGGTTTAGAAAAAAAGAAACAATCAGTTTATGCCAAGAATTAATGATAATGTACCTTCATTTTCATTTTTTTCTTATCAACAAGCACAGCTCTGTCGTTCTGTTGGGCATTATGGTATAAGGGCAGCAGAAGCAGAGTTACCCCAAAGTGATACCACAGGCTATCTTAGATACTAATCCCTGCAGCTGTTTATTGCTTCATTCAGACTTAAATAAAATGAGATGGCTTAAGGTAACTTGACCTTGTTTTTAGTATAAACTTGTTGCATCTATTCATAAAACGACTGCTCGTCAGCTTTCAGCTTATTTAACGTTATAGAGTATTAAAGGTCATGGGGTGCAAGCATTCGTGATTGCCAGGGTCCTATAATAGAGCAAAGTAGTGATCCTGATGAATAAGTCAGCCAACAGGCACTACTGATTCATTTGAATGGGAACGGCTCTGCCTATGCCAGATACATGTCAATATTAGGTGGTAGTACTGAGCAAGTCAAAATGATGTGTTCCTGACCACTACCTATCTGGCAGTGCTATAGTGTCACAGGCCAGGGGTGCAGTAGTATCGTTGCCTACGTTGATTCCAGCCAGGGCACTATCTGCAAGGCGTTTGTACCTACACCCCATGAGTGAGTCAGGTAAATTGGTTCATGATATAATTGGCCGTAGTGTGTGTGAATGTTATAGGGACCTTAGATTATAAACTTCGCTGGGGCAGCAGCTGATGTGAATGATGTATAATCTTCGTAAAGTAAAGCTCCCCATAGACGCAACGATTCTTCTTGCCGAACGACCAATTTTAGAAAAGTCCGACCAATCCTTTGAAATTATCGTGCGGTTAGTGGGATTCGAACAATCGTACATCTTACGATTTTTCGGCCGACATCTTTCAGGAAATTGATCGGCCAGGTCAAAAAATCTTTGTTGGTCCCAGTGCAATGTATCGATGTTGGTAGGGCCAAGCAGGCAGCTCCCCTTTGTTTTCCTGGCAAATTGGTCTTTTTAGTTGATGGTCAATTCATACGATTGTTCCGTGAAAATCGTGGTCTCATGATGAGGATCGGATCTTTTAAAAATCTCAACATCTATGGCCAGCTATACAGGGACTATATAAATAATGGATAATATTAGGAGGATAAATATTTCTAATATTAGTGAAATAGAATTGTCTCTAAGGCATGGAAATCCTCCTTGAAATTATTAGGCTCAACCCTGTACAATGTTGTTCTGGAGGTTTATGTTCATAAATGCCAATAAAAACTGTTGAAAAATTAAATGATTAGGCCATCCTCCTCCGTTGCTGTCCCCTGATCTTCCACTTTGGGGCAATTCTTATTTACATCATTTTAGACACTTCTTAGACTTTATCTTTTGGCCTCGTCACAAGATCAAATACCTGGGGGATGGAAGTGTCTACCTTCTCGACTTACCCTCAACTACAACAAAAATGCCAACTGCCAACCCTCCCCTTCTACAAACTCCTCCTCTAATTGAGACATTCGTTTCATGCACAATTTTCTGCGCTGTTGCCCCAACTGGTTTCACTTACAATAGAGAATATGCTGCTTGCCCCTTTCTTCTGCCAAACTATTGCATAGACTTTACCAGAACTTCTTACTACATGGGCCCAAACCATTCCACTCAGTATATGAAAGGTGGGTCACCAAAATCCCTGAACTTGCACAAAATCAGTGGGATGAAGCAACGGATCATGCAAACAACTGCTTAGTCTCCTCTAGAGACAACTTAGTGCACTACAAAACCTACAGTATATATCATCTCTATATAACCGCTGTCAGACTTAAACAAATGGGACACTCTTGTTATAGCAAATGTACTAGATGCAGGGTATTGAGTACTGACTTTTACCATTTGATTTGGCCATGTCCCATAGTTCACTCCTTTGGACCCAGATAATTGATTTTTCTGGCCAACAACCTAGAATTCCCTAGAATATTATCACCCATCAATTGTCTCTTTGGGGTCCTAGATGCTGTGATACCATGAGCGTATTCAAAGCTGCGCTATCGCATATTTTATTCGATGCCAAAAATAAAAACAGTTGCCACCTACTGCGTGGGCTCATCCCCCCCTCCATTAAAGCCTGGCTCCAGATGGTAAATACTGTGGCACCCCTTTACAAACCTACATATGAGAGAGTAGGGGATCAGCTGATACATTTGGTGTGATTATACTGTACTCCCAAAGGTCCTCCAACCACCGGATCCCTTAAATAGCCCTCCTTATACTACTAGCTAGCCCACCATGGTCAAGGAAAAGATTGTTTTACAATATTGAAAGCTTATTCTGAAATGCTGGATGTATACTACAAGCTCATGTACTGACTTATTTCCTGCTCTGTGTAAGTGCTTTTGACAACATTGCCGACTTGACAAATAAAAAATTCTATCTGTAAAAAAAAAAAAAGAAAATAGAATTGCTAGCAGGGATGTGTTCCACCACTCAATGAAGTCAATTGTTTGCCTACCATAAACTTAAATGCCTTTATTATGTAAGGGGAAGTATTTAGTTTTGCTCATAATTAAAAGTAAAAATAAGAGATCTGCAAATATGGAACATTTTTTGGAATATTTTCATGCTCAAGGAATACAAGAATTGGAAACGAGATCTAGACAGAAATTTATTTTAAAACCTGATTATGAATTGTAATCGGGGCTATTTTAAAGTCCAGTTGCGATTGCCAGAACAGTAGGGTAACACACCTTAACCTCAGCTCCATCATCGGACTTAGCTGCAAATGTCCAGTGGTGGGCTGGGGAGAATGTTTTATTATTCTGGAAAGCATTTCATTTTCTATGAGGCATCTGAATGCCGCTTCTCTAAAACTGCCTCCCTAGGCACATGTCCTTGGGTTCCTATATAGGAATACATCTCGATTGTATATCAGTACTTTGTATCTAGTTAGAATCTTATTAAGTATAGAATACGGGTAATGGAAACCCATTATCAAGAAAGCTCCGAATTATGGTAAGGCCGTCTCCCGTAGAATCCATTTTAACCAAATAATGGAATTTTTTTTTAAATGATATTCTTTTTCCTCTGTAATAATTAAACATTTACCTTGAACTTGATCCCAACTAACATATAATTAATCCTTATTGCAATCAAAACAAGCCTATTGAGTCTATTTAATGTTTATGTTACAATTTCCATATTAAGGCAACATATAAGCCTTTCAAAGCACTCACTGCCTCTAACATGGATAGATACATATATATATATATATATATAGATACATATATATATATATATATATATATATATATATTCACGTAAATGTGACCTCATATTTACTGGGGTCACATTTACATGTTTTCGAGTAGACTAGGTATGAAAATACAAATTACAGAAATTTGGAAAGACCCCAGGTCCTGAGAATTTTGGACAACACAACTGTAATGAGGTATTCCCCGTTCTCATGAATTAGCACTTCCATACTAGCCGGAGCAGTAAATAGTCAGCCTTGGTTAATAATGGTATCCTGAATATCAGCCTCTAGGATTTCAGAAACACCAACTTCTCTCTGGTAGGCAAGGGGTCAATTCCCTATTGTGTGACATGAAGTCATCTCAGTGACATTAAGGCACACGTACACACTGTCAGCATAAGATCCCTGCATGGAACCCATCCAAGGAGCAGCAGATGATAAGGGCTACAGAAACAAAGGAAAAGAAAGGCTGAATAAAGAAGGGGGCAAAGCCCAGCTTTTACAAAACAATCACTTGCTTAGGCTGAAAAGATCCTAAGAGCACTTTGCTCTATGGATAAATTGATGCTCAGTCCCATCTCGCATCCTGTTTTCAGCTGCAGGAGCAACTGAAGTGGTGGTGGTCAGAGAAAAGAAAAAGGCAAAAAAAAAAGTGCTCTCAGAAGCATTCTGCTAAGCAAGCCCTTGTAGCTCTGCAGCCAGCTATTAGTCAGTTCAATAGAATAGACAGCAAGCGAGTCTTCTACCCACTGAGTGCCAATTAATGTCTCTGATGCATGCAGGAATGAAGAGCATTGTGCAAGAAGAAGGGGTGACCACAAAACAATCATTTGAGTGCCCTTTACCTTACTGTGACCTTTCGGGTCATGCGTACGTCATTTAAAGATGTTTATATAAAAAACAAAGAGGCCGGGGTCAAGCAGTCAAGATCTGATTCATCCACTTAATGTCGCATATCAACTGTTATACCAAGGGCAATGTTACTTATTTTGCATATGCAGCAAAGTGTTGAACGGTGATATTACATTGAGCTGTGCTTTATTCCATGTTCTACACACTTGAACAAGGAGGACTTTGGATTCTAACAGGATGATATGTGTTGCTTATGCTTTAAACCCATCACCAACACATGCAGTAGACTTAAAGCAGGACTACGTGGGAGACTCTGTGCTGTTTCTTTTCAAGTGAATTAGCACAGTTAGGTTATCACAATCCTCCCAGAGAGTAAAGCTTCCTGCCCAGGAATAATCAGCTTGGGATCTTGGGTCTTGGCACCTTCACTGGTCCTCACCTCACCCACTGAGTCCCTGAGCTCACCACGGGGTCCTAACCCTACTACTTCTCCTTGTTGGAGCGGAAACTGCTCACTACATACCCTGAGCCTCTCTATTGCTCCTACAACAACTATGACAAAAACTTAATATCACTATATAACTCTATATATCTTTTCCACTGGCAAGCCTGGACCTGTCACATCTCACAGTGAGGTAAGGTCCCAGGAAAGACTCTGAGCACACGGGGCTAAACAACTTTATACTTTAACTACTGCCACCTTGTGGACAAACCCTTTAACTACTATGGACCCAGGAAAAGTGACATAACTACCTGAGTATACTGACCCTTAGATGCCCAATTACATAGGGGAAGTGCCTGAGTAAAATATACCCAAATCTCAAAGTCCCTACATAATAATAATCAGATAAAGTCAGAGAATTTCTTGTTTTCATGCATCTAAATCCAAAAGTCAGTGATTTCAACATGAAACAAAAGTTTAACAGTTGTGCCATGTCCAATGGCAAATCTTTAATTGAACACATCAGATTTGAATTCTTTTTAGATACAGACATGGGACCTGTTATTCGGAATATTCAGGACCTAGGGTTTTCTGGATAATGGATCTTTCTGTAAATTGGATCTTCATACCTTAAGTCTACTAAAAATAATTTAAACATAAAATAGGCTGGATTTGCTTCCAATAAGGATTAATTATAGCTATTATATATTAATTATATCTATTTATTATATCTTAGTTTGGATCAAGTACAAGGTACTGTTTTATTATTAAAGAGTAAAGGAAAATATGTTTTAAGTTTGAATTATTTGATTAAATGGAGTCTATGGGACACATTTACTAAAGAGCAAATTGTTTTGGGATTTTTTTGACGAATTTTCGCTAAAAAGACAACTCGCATCGCCTGTTTACTAAAAGTCGAGCAAGGGCAGGACTACATGATGCGCTTGGACCCGACACATTGCAATGCGACTAAACATGCAACGTCTGTCACATGATTCACTGAAACTTGTGTATTATAATAAATAAAGTACCCCCTGTAGCAAAATATGAGGATATTAGAAGGCATCTCGGAGTTCCATGACTTTGGCCTCGAGCTTTTATATGGTGATAGAACTCCTCGGTAACTTATAATATCCTTATATTTTACAAGAAGGGGTACTTTATTCACTATATATACCAACTGAATTTAAATTGAGGAAGGAAGTAACTCTAGAGAAAATTTGTAATGAAATTTTCACGCCAATGAATCATCCCTGAAAAAGTACGCCAACGTTCTTTTTTCTATAACATAATTTCGTATTTTCATGAATATTTGTCACAAAATGTCTGATGTAGTTGCGTGAAGTATGGTGGAGACTTCCCAAGCGAAAGTTCGCAGGTAAGTAAATGTACCACTATGGGAGATGGTCTTCCTGTAAATCTGAGCTTTCTGGCTAATGAGTCTCTGGATAACAGATCCCAAATACAGTGCAATTTATAGAAGACTTGTCCATGAGAGGCCATCCAAAAATCGTATGCACTTCTGTCCGCCTGCTTCGAATATGGCAGCAGCTCCCAGGTTCCCCTGGATAAATAACAATGCAAATCAGGAGGCAGGTAGTGGCGCCAAGTGCAACTACTGTATATGAAAGTGCAAGGAGTGCACCTGTATTGATTGGAATTTTTGTGCAACAGGCTTGCCATCATAAGCGAGCCCTTATTTCCTTTAATTTCCTTAGAATGTCTTTTTGAATGTTAAAAAGTGCCCATTTAATCTTTCAGTATGTTAAACATGACGGACTTCTTATTGGGCACGATGAAAAACGACTTATCTAACTCACTGACTTATTTCACCCCACCATGAAAAATGCTATGCAGTAATAAACAGCATTGTTGTCTCTAGGTCTGATGATGGGTGCTCCATACAGATCTGTTGCCTGACGCAGAACGTGTAAACCTTCTGGTGAACTCAGATTCGTGAGCTCGCTCCAGGCCTGTGTGCTGTGTATCTTCATAAATAAACAAATGAAAAAAAAAAATCCCATTTCATTGGGGACTGTAATGAGGCTTTGAGTGAGTTAGATCCAAAGTGGTTTCCATGGCACCTCATCTCTCTCTCTCTCTTAAAGAGGAAAGTAGCATTAGGTAATTATTAATAAGAGTGACTTGGACTTAAGCTCACGACAGCTTATGTAGGTAGCTAAGAACACATGCGCCGGGGTTCTCTTGCGTAAAGCTGCTTTTATCTACACGGAATATAATCCATGGGACCAATAAAAAATAAAATAATGGCATTCTTTGTAGGAAGACAAGTGTTACTTACGCTAATAATAAAATGCTGCAGAGCAGCCGAAAATATATATTTTTCACACAGCTGTTACATTATGGGATGTTCTTTCCCCCACGGTTGTTAATTATCCAATACTTTGAATCCCCTTCACTGCTGAGGTTTTTTGTTCATCCGAGGAAGCCTCGATCACCTGCCTTTGCTGTTAAACACAATGCTGGGTGACCTTTACCAAGGACCTTCATCTACAATCACAATAAAACAGCACTTAGAGGTAAAATATCAAGGCAAAAAAAAAAAAAACACAATTCCAACCCAAAGGTTAGTAATCCTGAGCTTCTTTATTTGCTCCTTACAGGCAGCTGCTCTCCAGCGTTTGTCATTAGGGAGAATTGGTTTTTAATGAAAAGATCCAAAAATGAATCAAATGAGCTGCTAATAATGCTAACTGGAAAGCTATCCCAAGATATAAAAGTACTTGATCAACAAATAAGACATACGTGTGCAGCAGTATATGTACAGAACTTGTAGACGTGCTGCATGATCAGTGAATCATGTGTGTAGTTCGGGCAGATTTGATGCTACATTTACTAACAGCTGAACTGGCGAGCAATCATACTGCAAGCAAACGCCGAGTCAAACACATTCACATTCAAGGTTAGATCTTGTTCTCTAGCTGCAGCTCTTCCCAGCTGTGGGACCCATTATCTGGAAACTCGTTATTCAAAAAGCTCCAAATTACTGGGAAGGCCATCTCCCATGGACTCCATGTTAATCAAATAATTCTAATTTTTTAAAAATGATTTCCTTTTTTTCTGTAATAATAAAACAGTAACTTGTACTTGATCCCAACTAAAGGTGGCCACGGACTAACAATTACGAGTTTTCTTGGAAAAGATCTGAGATCCAAGAAAGATCATTCATTTCAATACACACGTCTAGAGCTGAATCGTCAGATATACAGGTAGAAACAATGGAATTCTACCTCTATCTGACGATTCAGCACTAACAATGGCCAATGTTCAGATGCCTTTAAAGGTGCCCAATCAAATTTTTCCATCCAGCTCAATCGACAAGCCGACCGATATCCAAGTCTTCTACCGATATCCAAGTCTTCTGCCGATATCAGTCGGCTCTTTCCCACCATACTCGCACCGAATATCATACGAAAATTCACTTTGTACGATATTATCTGTGCGTCTGTGGCCACCTTAAGATATCGTACGAAAATTCACTTTGTACGCATCTGTGGCCACCTTAAGATATAATTAATCCTCATTGGAAGCAAAACCAGCCTATTGGGTTTAATTAATGTTTACATGCTTTTTCAGTAGACTTAAGCAAGGTACGAAGATCCAAATTATGGCAAGATCACTTATCCGGAAAACCCCAGGTCCTGAGCATTCTGGATAACAGATCCCACACTTGTACTATTAAATCACAATCCACTCGCTTGAAGAGCAACTAAACTAAAGCAAAGGGCTATGTATAATATAAGAGAAGGTGGTATGCATTCATCTGTTCCCTTCAATGCACTGCCATTATTATTATTTATTATTATTAACATGTATTTATATAGCGCCAACATATTGCGTAGCACTGTAAAGTAAATGTGATTATACAACATGCGCCCAGACTGTGCACCCCTCTACACTATGAGGTCTCACAAACACCCACACTCAGGGAATGGCTTGTTGTGTTTTTCTATTTTCTACTAGGGGAACAAAAACAAGGTGGGTCTCCTTAAATATAATTCCAGTGTCATTTATACCTAGTAAGCAAGTTGTCATGACTGTTGTAAGCTCAAGGCACTTAAAAGCTCTGCTTATAACATATTTCCTACACTAAATAGGCTATTTACTAATTTTCAGAAATACAAAAAAATGTTTTCTTGTAAAACATTCTTCTTGCCTGAAATCTTGTGGGATTCCCCAGCCTATTGGCTCATACACTGATAAATGTCCTTTTATTTTACTTCTGTATTTGAAGAGATGTAAAAAGGCCTTGAGCCCTATTGTCAGTCAACATTGTAACTCAAAAGTCTAGTATAATATATCTTTATACATCTGCATTTCAATCCACAGCCACAATGAAATGAGTCAAGCTGACAAGTCCCGTGCTTGTGTATCAATACAAGCCTTTAGGCTCCAAACTCTTTATAGGATTTGACAGCAATGCCAGTATCTATCATTGTTTCACAGTGTATTTCCTGCTTATAAATAGCTCCATTTGGTGAAACCACCCCCCCAGATATTTTCCATTTTCATTAAGGATGCACCAAATCCAGGATTCCATTCAGGATTCTGCCTTTTTCAGCACCATTCAGACTCGACAGAATTCAAGTGGCTGGTCAAATCCAAACTGGAACACCTTATTAATACCAACACGTTCTTATGGGTATTCATAGGAATGGGTCAGTGTGCCTTTAATATCAAAAACATCCATTTAAATTAGGGACATTTACACCACTCGCTTCATCCGTAAAGCCACCAGCATTGTGACTGATCCAACACACCCCTCACACTCACTGTTCACACTCTTGCCATCTGGAAAAAGGTCCCGAAGCATTAGGGCCCTCACTACCAGACTGTGTAACAGTTTCTTCCCCCAAGCCATAAGGCTCCTGAATACTTTAGGACCGTACAGATCTCTCACATACACACACACATACACAATCCATCTGACCTTACTATATACCACAACATTACACAGCCACTGTACGCCATTGTATAAATAAATAGCCACTGGATACAATTGTTCTCTATGAGAACATCTGCACTTTATCATGTTCTTTATCATGTTCTTACTACTATCATATCACAATGATACACCCATCATGTCTGACATTTAGCATCATTTACTTAACATATTACATCTGCTGAGTGTGCATTGTCTTGTCCTGACCTTGCACTATGATGTCCTGTCTTGCAGGAGTTGCATATTTTTGCACTTGCACTTTTTGTCTGTTGTGTGTTCCTAGAGGAATGTTGTTTTTTTTTGTATCACTGTGTACTGTACAAATGTATATGGCTGAAATTACAATAAACTCACTCTTGACTCTTATAAAAATAATTGTATCACACAATCAATTATTGACCAGTTTCCATTACATGTAAATACATAAATCAGACCAAGAGAATGCTTGATATGGCCCTCTAGTTAAACAATATATATATATATATATATATATATATATAGATATATATATATATATATATATATATATATATATATATAGATATATATAATGATCAACAATTATTTATTCCATGTGCACAGTGGAATAAATAATTGTTGATCAGTAATATTGGAGTGCTTATCTTCTTCACCGCTATTTATCACATTTTGATATAGCACCCATTTGGACAAGTCAGAGTGCGGATACACACCTGGACTGTATGTGTATATATATATATATATATAGATATATATTATGTCGGTACAGTGAACACACTCCTCCCGGATATAATTCTGTCAATGGTGGTGCGTTGGTCAAAGCTTGATAATACAATCCAGTAAATGGACCCGCACTCGTTCATATTAGTGAAATAAATGTGTCTTTATTCATAGGTTCATTTCCAACGTTTCGGTCCTCTCTGGGACCTCTGTGCACATGTCATTTATCCTTGAAAAAGTGCGGATCCATTTACTGGATTATAATACTGTATATATATATATAGCCAGAAGAGAGGGTTTGCACACTCAGGACTAGGGATGGGCGAATTTGACCTGTTTCGTTAAAAACGTCGCAGACACCCATTAATGTCTATGGGCGTCAAAAAAATTGACTCGCGGCAAACTTTTTTTGTTGCACTTTTTGTTTTTTGACGCACAACACCATACAAGTCTATGGCCGTCATTTCCGCTGCAAAACAATGTGAAAAAATGCACCCATCCCTACTCAGGACTTATGAAAAAATAAATAAAGGTTTTTATTTAAAGTGAGGCAAGAACTAACATTTGGTCAGCAATCTGAACTTGAGTGTGTGGACCCTCTCTTCTGGTTACATTACAAATTTGGCTACTGCACCCAGGCACCATTGAACTTATACACGGGAGTGCTGGTATTTCCCACATGAATATATACATATATATCCTTATAAATGGTGCTTAGTGATGTCATCAGTTGTAATCGGTGCTTAGTGATGTCATTGGTTATAATCTGAGCTTAGTAATGTCATTTGTCACATGATTCACTAAACCTTGTGTTTTATAATAAATAAAGTACCCACTGATGCAAAATATGAGGATACTAGAAGTAGGGATGCACCGAAACCACTATTTTGGATTCGGCCGAACCCCCAAATCCTTTGTGAAAGATTTGGCCGAATACCGAACCAAATCTGAACCTTAATTTGCATATGCAAATCAGTGAGGGGGAGGGAAAAAGAGATTTTTTTTACTTCCTTGTTTTGTGATGAAAAGTCACAAGATTTTAAGGATTCGGCCGAAACCTGCTGAAAATGGCCAAATCCTGTCCGAAAACCGAATCCTGGATTAGATGCATTCCTAATTTATACAGGTCATGGAACGCTAATCAGAGTTTCATGGCCTGTATAAAAACACTCGGCCTTCGGCTTTTATATGGTCATGAAACACCTCAGTAACTTAGAATATCCTTATACTTTACAAGAGAGAGTACTTTATTCACTATATAATTTACATTTTAAATTTTATACCGTATATACTCGAGTATAAGCCGACCCGAGTATAAGCCGAGGTACCTAATTTTACCTACGAAAATTGGGAAAACTCTAGTATAAGCCTAGACACAACTACAGCCCTGTCTCCCAACAGCGCACATTCCACCAAAGCGACCCCCCCAGCGATCAACCGGACTTCTTTGCAAAGTTTATGGTGATAGAGAATTGCCAAATGGATTACTGTGTGCATTGTCCCACTGTCCCACTACCATGTGCAGAGGGTGCTGTGTGATACTTCCATCACTGTTAATCTTTTGTATAACCAACAGAGGGCGATGTGTTATATTGCAGTCACTGTTATTCTTTCATATAACCAACAGAGGGCGCACTGTTATTCTTTCATATAACCAACAGAGGGTGCTGTGTGATATTGCAGTCACTGTTATACTTTCATATAACCAACAGATGGCGCGGTGTGATTTTGCAGTCACTGTTATTCTTTCATATAACCAACAAAGGGCGCACTGTTATTCTTTCATATAACCAACAGATGGCACTGTGTGATACTGCAGTCACTGTTATTCTTTCATATAACCAACAGAGGGTGCTGTGTGATATTGCAGTCACTGTTATACTTTCATATAACCAACAGATGGCGCAGTGTGATTTTGCAGTCACTGTTATTCTTTCATATAACCAACAGAGGGCGCACTGTTATTCTTTCATATAACCAACAGATAGCGCTGTGTGATACTGCAGTCACTGTTATTCTTTCATATAACCAACAGAGGGAGCACTGTTATTCTTTCATATAACCAACAGAGGGCGCTGTGTGATATTACAGTCTCTCCCCAAGTGAACTGTTGGTATAGGAATGATTAAAAGTGACTGCAATCTCAGCTACTGCCTGCTGACCCGAGTATAAGCCGAGGTAGACTTTTTCAGCACATTTTGGATGCTGAAAAACTTGGTTTATACTCGAATATATATGGTATCTGAAATTTAAGATGTAAGAATATTATGTATATCTGTATAATAACCACTATGTATTGGCATAAATCTGTATTGTAACTGTACCATTTATTTACATATCTGTATAATAATTGCACTAGTTATTTACATAATTGCTTTAAAGGATACAATTGCTACTTGTCAAAAAGCTTTTAGACCCTTATTTATTAACTTTAGAATTCTTTCTGGAAAGTAATAGCTATTTTACATTGTTTCATAATATTGCCCAAAAACGGGATATTACACAATGGTGCTCATTTTTTCTCTAGATTTTCACTTTGGAACTGCACATAATCAGTTTACAAAAGCAAATAATTACCGCTATTATAATGGGGAAATCGGACAGGCAGTTTGTACCTTGGGAATTTCAGATTTCCAACTGCCGGTGGCAACAAACGTTTTGAAGTGTTCAATTACTTCAATTTCTTCTTTAAGAAATGCTCAGTTGACAAATCACAAGACCTTAGGCAACACTTGCTGTATTAACCTCTGGCAACCACATAATGGCTATAGTATATAAGGAGAAACTTTCTGTCTGTCCTTCTTGTTCTCCATTGTTTTCCCTTAAACTATTGCAGTGTACAAAACATCTGGTGTGCCACTGCCTTTCAAGCTGGGCATTGACGCAAAGATGCGATTTTCGGACCGTGTGTTGAGAGTCCCAACATTTTTCGTCCAGCGGAGATCGGTTGTTTGGATGATCGCCCAGATTTAAAGATTTCTGTCAGCTGCCGATATCTCTGCATGTATTGCCAATCGTACGATTTTCAGTGGGAGACTGTCCCCAGCTTTGGTCGGACATAACTTTCGCATGATTGCTGTCAGGGGCAGAACATCGGCTGATCTGTTCTTTTACTACTTTATTTGATCTGAATGGTTAGTGGCAGGTCTGGAGATGGGGAAGTCCTATTGTTCGAGGATTCGAAGAATCAGATCTTTGCGTCTATGGATAGCTTAAGGTTCATGACATTTAACATTTTATGCAGCCATGGTTCTCCCAAAGAGACCTGTGGCTTTGGAGAGCTTTAGGTCCGATCCGACGGCACGGACGAAATGTTGGCGTCAAGTCGGATGCAATAAAGATAAGATCAGGAATGTTGGATGTAGTTGCAGCGTGCATCCGACACGACTGTCAAATGCAGATGCTGCATGCAGCATCTGCAACAATTAAAATCTATTCTTCGAGTGAGAAGGTTTAACAGATATTGTCTTTGAATTGACAACCTCAAACTACTAGTTTGAGGCTGATGAACCCATGATTCGTGCGGACAAAAGATTTGGCAAAAGTGATAGATACGGGGGATCGACACCCAGGAAAACTATACCCCCAAAATGAATACTTGAGCAACAGATTTCAAATTAAATGGCATATTTTAGAATCTTATTAAACTGGAATATATGTTTAAGTAAATATTGCCCTTGCCCTCTTGCCTTAAACCACCATTTCATGATGGTCTGTGTGCTGCCTCAGAGATCACCTGACCAGAAATACTACAACTCTAACTGTAACAGGAAGAAGTGTTAAAGCAAAAGACAGAACTCTGTCTGTTAATTGGCTCATGTGACCTAACATGTATGGTTTGTTTGGTTTGTTTGTGTGCACAGTGAATCATACGATCCCAGGGGGGCGGCCCTTATTTTTTAAAATGGCAATTTTCTATTTGATTATCCAATGGCACATACTATTTAAAAAAGTATTTTATTATGAAAATGGTTTATTTACATGAAGCAGGGTTTTACACATGAGCTGTTTTATGCAATATCTTTTTATAGAGACCCACATCATTTGAGGGGTACAGTTTTCCTTTCATAGGAGTCAGTGATTGCCACATTGGATAATAGAATACCTGATTGTGGCTCAACTATAATATTGGGTCTGGGGTAAATGTACACACAGACTTCTATTTATGAACAGTTAGGGGCCTATTTATTAAACCTAGAATTGTTCTGGTGGAGTTTTTAAAGGGGAAAACAACTTTTTAGAGGAAAAAAAAATACTCCAAAGCAGCTTAAAATTCAAAAATACTCCCATCTAAAAGCTGTTGCGCTCATGTAGAAGCCATTGGATGTCCCTGAAGATGTTTCTTGACATTGTGATACCGCAGAAGCTCTAATTTATCGGGTTAACGAAAACCAGCACGGTTTTCGTTAACCCGATAAATTAGAGCTTCTGCGGTAACAATTTGATAAAGTCGAGTTTTTGGAGTGTCAATCATATGATTCAAATTGATGCTCGAATTTGACACAACTTTTTTTTTCCACTCTATTTCGAGAACAATTATTGGTAAAAGATTTACATGTATGGATGGGAGTTTGACTTTGTTTTAATAAAAACAAATGAGAAACTCGAGTTTTAATAAATAACCCCCTTAGTATAGCATTTTTGTATGGAGCCAAGCTCCCTCTTCCCCTTTTACAATTTAGTGGGTGATAATAGAAGAAAGGGCTATTTCCTATTGTTCTATTTGTCTGCTGGAGGTATAGAGGAATTACGGTGTATCACTTCACATTATAGTCTATGCAAAGAATTTTAAGCATTTACACATACACAAAAAGTTGAAGCCTTCTGTTGCACTACATGAAATAGAATGGCAGTGATAAGGTTTATTCCATGCAAAGCAAATGGAAACCAGTAATATATGATATATTCAAATAACGGTACGGTCATGATGTGTTGATATTTGAAAAAGCCTACTTCCTGTATTTTAATCAGCAACAAATCTCTCCCACATACAGTAATGGAATGTTGGAGTATTTTGAGATTTTGCATCAAAAATTAAACCAAAGACTTTTAGGGGGTTATTTATGAAAGGTCAAATCAGCGAGTTGCAAAACCCGAGATCTTGATTTGATGAACCAGCAACTGTAAATTTATCAATATGAAAAAACACTAAAATGTAACTTTTACAATCTACAAAACCTTTGCAAGAAAGAAAAACAGAGGTGCAATAAAATGTTTTGCAAATTGGTAAACTGACAGAATGTGCAAAGAAAAAAAAAAAACAACATATTTACAATGGTTTCTCTGTAGTACATTTTGCCAGGAATAACCTATTGTTTGTTAAAGCAATTTTGCTGTACAGTGATTTTTATTACCTGTAATTTTTGAAGAGAATAAAAATTCACATTAATTTTCAAGGACATTGAAGAAAAGGAGAAACGTGCGAGGCGTGAACTACACAAAAGGTGAGCTCAAACATTTTCTGACATTTTCATTTTATTAGAGGGGAAAAAAAAATTTGTCTTGGCAAAAATGTTCCAGGCATTTTTTTCCCCAGTGCAGCAGTTAACCCTTCCAACCCCAATCTCCAGCCTCAGCAAGTTGACGTAGCCTTTACGGCGGGCAATGGTGCCGGAATGGAAGTTCCCGACGGGAGTCCGGGCAGCTTGAGTGGCTCGCTGTGTCCTATCCAAGTACAGAATATCTGTTCCTCTCACCTTGGTATAAATGCTACAAGTTATACATATGGAGGAAACTTCTAGTCCTCTCCCTGGTTCTCGTCACATTCTGCGGGCTTTGCGTGGGCGACAGCCGTTGTGTGGAATTGGGGTGTCATCAGTTATTGAAATCACTTCCAGTCCTCCCATTGTCAAACCTTTTATGGCAGACTAAAAGGTGGTAAAAGGTTTTAATATACATTGTTTTCTTGCTTTTTTTAAAAAAAAATATTGCATTAGAAGACCTTCATCATTCACATTTCCTTCAACTTGGTGCAGTACATTTTCATGCCGCATTATTTTTTTGCTTGGCACATAAGTTCCCATTGACATTTCTTTTCAAAATGCTTTGAAGGAACATACCTGTAGTCATGATATACACATTAAATAATGCAATTTAGAGATATGGGCTTCACTCCCAGTTTGTAGATTGAAAATGATGTTTAAACTTAGAGGGCAATAGTATAAATGCCATTTATGTACCCTGATACAGTGACAATGGAGGCACTAAATGTAAAGATTTTTTTCTTTTCCTCATATTTATTTAACAGAGAATTTGATAGATTCCATGTCGATTGCATGAAACAAAACAAGCATGTCTGTATATTAGAGACAAGGTTCAGGGCACAATGAGAGAATCCCTGTCTTGTGATAATTTAATAGAATATTGAAGATTCAATGGAATTCATATATTACTGACATGCAAAGCAGGAAGGCCTGACACATTTGTGCATGCTACAATGCTATATACAAAGTGCTTAGGCTGGATTATTGTGCGTAGTGTTAATGCATCTCTTGTTGCTATTACTTACTTAGGCCTAAGGCGTAATGTAGTCCTGTACTTTACACATGACATTAACCCATACTGCTTTCTTTGTGCTCATAGCATTGTGCGCAATTGGTTGGTGCAGTACACAAGAACTCTCATGTTACAGATGCAGGTTTTGTGCCAGTGTTAAAACTCAGCAGCTCCCAAAGGCACAGGCAAAAGTAGGAGGGAGTTTCGACATATACAGCTGGGTAGTGATAGGTTAATTTATTCGCCAGGCATGATTTTGCGTCGAATTTCCTCGTTTTGCCACGGGCAAATTAATTCCCGAAATTACTGCGAAAATTTGCGGCGCCCACTGACTTTAATGGGCGTCAGAATTTGGAAGTGTCGCTGGCGTCAAAAATATTTTCGTCAAAATTTGCGTTTCGCAAACTTTCCCATGAAATTCGTGAAACGGAGCAAAATTTGCAAAACAGGAATTTTAACGCCGGTGTCTATATATTTTTGACGCCAGCAACAATTCCAACGTGGGCGACAATTCTGACGCCCATTAAAGTCAATGGGCGCCTAGAATTTTTGCCAGCGAATTTTCGCGGTAATTTCGCAAATTTATTTGCCGGCAGCGAAACGAGGAAATTTGCCGCAAATTCGTGCCTGGTGAATAAATTCGCCCATCACTACAGCTGGGATGACTTTCTGGGTTAAAATCTCTGCATGATGGGAAAAAAAACCCATGAATGATTGGGCCAACTGTGGCCCATTATATTTATAAGTAAACAAGCAAAGGTCTGCCTAATTATGCATGTCATATTTCTTTACCATACCATAATAGAAGCTAATAATGAGCGAATTTGTCTCTTTCACTTCACAACGAAATGGGCGAAAAATTCACCTTTAAATCAACTATTATTATATTATAGAATGGCCAACTCTAAGCAGTCATTCAATTGGTTCATTATTTATTTTTTATAATTTTAATGATTTGCTTTCTTCTTCTGACTCTTTCCAGTTTTCAAATAGGGGTCACTGACCCCATCTAAAAAATCAAATGCTCTGTAAGGCTGTAAATGTATTGTTATTGCTACTTTTTACTGCTCATCTTCCTCTCCTATTAATATTCCAGTCTTAATACATGGTTGCTAGGGTAATTTAGACCCTAGCAGCCAGATTGCTGAAACTGCCAACTGGAGAGTGGTTAAATAAAAAGTTCAATAACTTAAAAACCATGAATAATAAAAAAGGAAAACCAATTGCAAATTGTCTCAGAATATCATTCTCCACATCATTCTAAAAGGTAATTTAAATATGAACAACCCCTTTAAATTCTCAGCCAGGTGAGAGTACTTTGAATAAAGGAAGTCTGGGGCCTGATATTTGTCTTGAATGCAAATGCATGGGTGATTATTATAAAAGGGTATGAAAATGACACACAAATATTCACTTTACGAGTTTATACCCATGTACAAGAGCCTTTAGCTGTACTCACTAAACCCTTTTACAATTTGCACACAACAGAAATAAGGCAGAATATAAAATAAGAAAAAAAAGAGCAGTGAAGACAAAAGGAACTTACCAATCTCCCAGGTCCCAGTCCTTTCACAACAACACGCACATGGGAAACACCTTTACCAATAGCTTTCTGGAAAGAAATAATTGGCCACATGTTATACTAATAAGAAAACCAGCAACAAGGGTTTTTTGTTGTCGTTGTTGTTACATCAGATGTCCAATGCCCTGCACTTCATTGTGTAAACTTTCAAATATTACAACATATTGCACGCTGTCTGATGGAAATAAACACATAGCAACAAATAAGCAGAAAAAAAAAAAAAAAAGAAATGAGATGCAAGACAATTTGACTGGCAATTTGTCCAGGAGTGTGGAGGAAACACCCATCCTGAGCTGCCCTGCAATAAACAATTATACAACAAATACAGAGTGGCAAGCAGAGAGAAAATTGCCAAGAGAAAATCGTGGCTTATGAATTAAACCGCAGGGGCATCAGCTTGAATAAATGGAACAGCCAGCGCCTAATCTATAAGCAGAAAATGCTTTTTAAACTCCTAATGACCCACAACCTGAGAGAGGCATTCTTGTGGAAAGGTTTAACTTCTTCCTCTCTGGGGCCCCGGCAAAGTCATTTGTTTTGCAACCTGGGCCGAAGCCTTTCTATTGAAGCAGCTCTTCCTTATAATCTGTACATGTGACTGGTGTCATTATATGTCGTATGTTTTCCCTTCTGCACCCATTGCCTTTAAAAAAAAAAAAAAAAAAAAAAAAAAATGTAAATGATATTTTCTCCTAATCCTATTATATAAAATAGGGGAGTAGCTCACCTCAAACAGCCAGAAAGGAGCACATCGGAGATGTCTTTGATCAGCCCCAGTAAATAGACTAGAATTACACGCAGACTGGAGAAGTTTCCAGCGAAGCCTGCATTTGTGCACTGTGTCAACTACATACTTAAAGGAAAACTATACCCCCAAAATAAATACTTAAGCAACATATTTATCCAATTAAGTGGCATATTAAAGAATCTCACCAAACTGTATTTAAGTAAAAACTGCCCTTTTACATCTCTTATCTTGAGCCACCATATTGTGATGGTCTGTGTGCTGCCTCCGAGATCACCTGACCAGAAATAACGCAGCTCTAACTGTAACAGGAAGACGTGTGGAAGCAAATGACAGAACTTAATTGGTTCATGTGACATAACATGTATAGTTTATTTGGTATGTTTGTGTGCACTGTGTATCGTACGATCCCAGGTGGCGGCCTTGTTTTTTTAAAATGGCAATTTTCTATTTATAATTAACCAATGGCACATACTACTAAAAAAAAGTCTATTATTATGATAATATAATGGTTTATTTACATGAAGCAGGGCTTTAACTAGGAGCTGTTCTATGCAATATCATTTTATAGAGACCTACATTGTTTGGGGGGTATAGTTTTCGTTTAAAGGGATAGTTCGCCTTATAATTAGCTTTAAGGATCCGATGTATCAAATGTCAGTAAATTTTCCCAAACAGCATAAATAATTACCACTCAGTCAATCATTACTGACACTTTCAGACTATTCTTTTCATTCCAGTACAGGAAATGAATTGTAAATCTTTAACCCATGCAAACAATTGGTACATTGGGCAGCAGGAACTTGCCAAGAGATGCGGAGCACTACCACTACACAGGGCAGAATGGCAGTCGGAATGAACACATTCATATTTCCGACAGTCAGGAAAGTTCTGATAAATAGTAAAGCAATAGATAGATTTAACTGCTGGGAATCCTTCTAGATACCCAACTATGATCTATAGGTCTGGCCTTGAGCATATTGCAGAAAGGGATATACTGAAACCATATGCAATTGATCTCTTTCTATTGCCTCTCTCTGTATGGCTTCAGTCAGTGATCTGATGACCTGCAAACCAATTCAGTTTGAGGATTGATTTTTTGCGTTACTGTAAAAAAAAAAAAAATTATGTTTCAGTCTGCCATTTAAACCTCTGCCTAATTGCTAACCAGATAATTTACATTCCAGGCCAAATAAATTGAATATATATTTATTTTCTACATCATACTGCAAGATGATTAAAAGGTGAATTAACCCTTAGTCCTACAAGTATATATGTTACCCTTTAAAAAAAAGAGCTACCTTAGTGATGGCAGTTGTGGATTGAACACCCCTGATTTCAAGAGTATGGCCAGTTCAACTATTTCAATATGCCTCTGGCTACTATAAGCTTTTTACTCTCCACCATTAAAACATGACTTGCCTTTTGCTGCATGTGACTCACTAAATTCACTAAAAGAAACACCCTTTTGGTTGGTGTGCACACTGTGAGAAAGAACACTGCGTTGATTGCCAATCACTATTAATCCTCTAATTCAAAAAGATCACCAGTAAGGGTCTACGGAGCCAGAAGGGCAAAGGACGGAAGCACAGGAGCAATTTAGGACTCATTTATGAAGGCAACCTCAAGTGTAGAATTAGAGGCTTAGCCTCCCCAAAGGCCAATTACTAAACATTCATATATAATTCAATTTAAATCTTTCTATTGGTAGCCTCCCTTAACATGTATTATCGCAATAGGTGGATTTCCCCAATAAAAGATGAAGACTCTTGTTTACTCTCGCATTAGCGTCCAACCAACTCTGGTGATGGCACCGTGTATATACTAAACACTAGGGAATAAATGGGCCCCTTTCGAACTTCTCTGCATCTGCTCGAGGCCAATCAGTGCACAAATGTCCTGTAACCACTCAGGGAGAAGAAGGACGGATATAAGCTCTTCAGTGAGTAATTCTTGTATGTTTAGATGGTGCTAGATAATTATTAATCTAAAAGATAAAACACTTTTTTTCCCTTAAGTAATTGTAAACAATTAAAAACACTATTTATACAGACAGCCTAAGCTTAAAACATAATGGTTTTTTACAAAAAAAAAAAAACCAGAGCAGACTAGACTGGATAGGTGCTGCCACCAAGTGGAAAAATCTGCCACTGTTTTATTAACACAAAACTCATCCAGGAATACACAAACTGTCTAAATTTGATACATTACATGAATTTATTGATGAATTTCATCCTACTGAGCATGCCCTCTGAGCTTTATCACAAATAATACATTGATTGCCAACACTTCTTAGATAAACAAAAACTGGAAAAAAAAAATAATTGAACTAAAATGAGCATTTTGAAGGCAAACTACCCATTTAACTATGTAACCAAAATATAAAGGCATATTTATAAAAAGTATGCTTCATTTAAGAATGGTTACTGAACTCATAATTCTGGGGATTCTTTTGCCATTAAAAAAAAAAAAAAAAAAAAAAAAAAAAACCCACACATACATTTGTAATGAATTCTTATCGATGAATATATACATAAATGTGAGTAGGAAAATGGCGTTAATTCATATCAACCCTTTATTGTACACCACTTCAGATGTTTACTTGGCATAACATATATTACAATCCCCAATAAACAGCACCCTAAACAAAAATGTGCGCCACCAACGAACAATCTGGCCAAGTTAAAGTACAATGGACGTATATGCAGCATAAACTACATTACACTACACAAGCCTGGGAAATATTCATTAAATAAAATAGAGTTGTTGTATTGCCCTACACATGAGCCCAGTGTATAGTTTAGGTGCCATATGTTAGGAAATGTAGGGGGGAAGCCTGGTACCTCAAAAACATTTCGATCTTTTTCAGCCTATCACCCTGAAAAATGTAAAAGACGCCAGTGTTTTTTGGGACTTAGAAAAAATTTAAACTATTTTTGAAGATGCTCCTATCTACTCTATTGCACTTCACCTGGTCTGAGCTGGCGAAGTCAAGTCTGGCGCAAAAGGTAACGTTCAGTAAAATCCGCAAGTTAGTGAATTAGCGTAGTTACGTCCCTTCGCCAGAGCGCAACTTTGCCTGGCGCTAGGGTGCGAAGTAGCGCTAGAGTAGGTCCACTTTGCTAGCGAATTTACACCAGCGCCCCTTAGTAAATCGGCGAAGTGGCAAAATTATGTCACGCGGGCGAATTTTCACTGGCGTTAAGCCACTTCGCCCTTTAGTACATTTCCCCCACTGAAACTTGTGTATTATAATAAATAAAGAACCCCCTGTTGCAAAATACGAGGATATTAGAAGTTACCTCGGAGTTCTATGACCTGTATAAAACTACTCAGCCAAAGTTGAATTATTTTTTACAGTAAATACACACACAAGTCTGTAGCATAAGCATTGGTAATATAAGCATTGACTTCAGCACTGGGGTGTAAATGCAAGTTTGGCCATAGAATGGCAGTAACCAGACTTACAGCTGCAGCTGAAATGCCAGCGGTCTGAGCAGCCACTGAAGTGCTCTTCTTGGCATTTTTGAAGCCTTCTGTACCACAGGACGTGCGCACCAATGACTGGTTCTCGTAACTTGTTACCTGGATATGAGTACTGGAGATAAGAGAACATACAGAGGACTGAATAAAAGTTATACGGTTACAAAGTCTTACTGCTCTAATGTGTTTTAGGATTTTTTTCAACTAGTCCCTGTCTAGAGGGCCAGCATCTTCTCACAAACAAAACCATTCAATGTGTTTTTTACCCTTTTACTTTGAAGCAGCTTTTCCATTTGTATTTCACACATTCAAATTGTAAAAGGTACGAGACCCGTTATCCGGAAACCAGTTATCCAGAAAGCTCTGAATTACAGGCCATCTCCCATAGACTCCATTTAAACCAAATAATACATTTTGTTTTAAATAATTCCCATTTTCTCTGTAATAAAACAGGACCCTGTACTTGAACTAATATAGAATTAATCCTTATTGGAAGCATCTTTCTGTAATTTGGATCTTCATACCTTAAAGTAAAACTAAAACCCCACATACAATGTGGGTCTCTATAAAAAGATATTGCATAAAACAGCTCATATGTAAAACTCTGCTTCATGTAAATAAACCATTTTCATAATAATCATAATAATATACTTTTTTAGTAGTATGTGCCATTGGGTAATCATAAATAGAAAATTGCCATTTTATAATGTTGCTCAAGTATTCATTTTGGTGGTATAGTTTTGCTTTAAGTCTAATGTAAACATGAAGAGGCACAATTATCAACGGTTGAATATTACATTCATGTGAGTTTTTAAAAACTCCCATAAATTCAAATTCTACCAATTGGAATTAAAAAAAAAAAAAAAAATCTAATTTTCCAAATACATTTTTTTAAACTCTGTCGAATGTAATCGACCACAAAACTCGAAACGAATTTGATTTGGATTTAAAAAACTTGTTTCGAGAATGTCAGGAAGGCTGAAAGATTGATCCCTGGATGTCTCCCATTGACTTAAACAGCAATTCGTCAGTTTTGAGGTGACAAAAAAGTCCAATTCGCGTTCTTAAAGGTATGATTAATCTCAGAAATCGAATTGGAACTTTTTAAAAAAAAACTCTAATGGAATTTGAATAATTCCCTAGTCGAATATGACCATAAAAAACTCCAAAATTCAAATTTCGAATTTTCAATTCGACTGTTAATAAATCTGCCCCTAAATAAACCCAATAAGGATTAAGGATATCTTAGTTTGGATCAAGAACAATGTACTGTTTTATTATTACAGAGAAAAAGGAAATCTTTTTTTAAAAATAGATAAAATGGAGTCTATTGGAGACGGCCATTCCATAATTCTGAGCTTTCTGGATACAGTATTTCTAGGAAAAGTGATCCTATACCAATATTTTAAGTTGGATGTGGTAGGTGTGCAGATTAACACCATTTAAGGTACATGCATGTGAAAATATGGGAAAATGCTGCATTGTGGGTAACAAACGTGAATTGCACACTGCACTTGCATGTTACTGAGCCCTTTCTGTTTAGTAACAAGTATTCAGATGACATATAAGTTATTTAGTGCCTATTTTGTTTAGAAGACTTGGCAGATGAAAAGTTCCCATTATTTTGTTGCCCTTGTATCATGAAGTTCTGTCACAAGAGTTAAAATGACAACATTTTGCGAGAAGTCAGATTCATTACAGCCGTTTGCATTTGCAGCCATATTGATTGGCCTTCATTAGGCCCCTTTCACTTAACTGCAGCTCAATGGCTGGCACAGAACGACAAGTTCTCAGCAGGAGGCTGATAACGGATGCAAAACTGTGTGGATAAAATAAACTTTCATTAGGCCAAATGGAAAAAGTAACAAATGGAGCATTAGAATTTCATATAGCATAAGTGGCATTATTCTCGCTTCTTGGTGCATTATGATTCTGCATTACACAATGACATTACACAGGGTTTGTTGTATTTCCTTCGAATGCAATTGAATCAGTTCTAAGATTTCAGATATACAGTAATCTTTCATATGTATTATGGATCTGCACTTTACATTCCAGGTTGTACCAAATGTAAAGAGGCTTATACAGCAATAGCAAAATAATCAATATAAATACAATTTTATTTAGCAAGCCATACTACAGTTGTCACTTGTGTATTAAATTGGCAGTATCCACCTACAGTATATCAAATACGTGCAAAATTCATTTACAGGACTCAAAAAGTTCTTTATATTTATGTATTTCAAAGCACAAACTGATCTTTGCTTTGTTTTTTACCTTCAAATCACCCCTTCACTCGCCTTCTGGAATTAGAAACATTTCTTAAAAGGAGAAAGGAAGGCTAAAATTAAGTAAGCTTTTTCAGCAGGATTCGGCCGAATCCTTCTGCCTGGCCGAACCGAATCCTAATTTGCAAATGCAAATTAGGGGTGGGGAGGGAAATCGCGTGACTTTTTGTCACAAAACAAGGAAGTAAAAAATGTTTTCCTCTTCCCACCCCTAATTTGCATATGCAAATTAGGGTTCGGTATTAGGCGATTCGGCCAAATCCAAAATAGTGCACACACACACGTGTAAACCCTAAAAGTAATGCTGTCCTCGGTCAAAAGAAACACAGCATTTCTTTCCTTCTATTGTCTACACATGGGCTTCTGTATCAGACTTCCTGTTTTCAGCATAAACCTCTACAGCTAGGGCTTGAGCATGCGCAGTTTGCTTATCTCTCCCTCTTCCCCCTCCCTGCTGTAATCTGAGCCCAGAGCTATGAGTGAGCAGGGAGAGACAAGAAATTCACCGGCATACAGGTAATGCAAGCAGGTTCTACCTTGCTAAGTGTTTATTGCAGCATGCAGCGTGCTCTTCGGGAGGGCCAGGGTGTGCGAGTACTTCTTGGATTGTTCTACGATTGAGCAGGGAGAGACTCAGGCAGGAAGTGATGTCATACCAAGCTAATATGGCAGCTGCTATCCTTAACAAACAGAGCTTCTAGAGCTGTTTACTCAGGTATGGTAAAGCATTCTGCATAATAAATGTAGTGTTATAGCTTGCACTATTTTGGCTAATCTATTGGCAATAAACTGCTTTGGTAGCTTTCCTTCTCCTTTAAAGGAGAAGGAAAGTCTGTTTGCACTTGGGGGTGCCAAATGTTAGGCACCCCCAAGTGATTGTATTGACATACCTGAAACCCCGGGCTGGTGCTCTTATTGGCAGAAAACTGCACTGGCCCAGGATTTTTCTAGAGAGCACCACAGAGAGAGATCTTCTTTCTTCAAATTTCCCCGGGCAAACACATGCGCAGTAGAACTTGTCCTTTGTTAGTTTAGTTCGGCTTCTTGTTCTACTGCGCATGCACAACCATGCAAAGGAAGCACGAAGAAGATCTCTCTGTGGTGCTCACTTGTATAACCCCGGGCCGGTGCAGTTTTCTGCTGATAGGAGCACCAGCCCGTGGTTTCAGGTAAGCCTAACATTTGGCACCCCCAAGTGCAAACAGACTTTCCTTTACCTTTAAAAGACAAAAAATAAAATTATATTCACTTGGGTAGCTGCCAATGTGTGAGGCAACCCCTATCAAATATACTCCCTAATCCTGGTACCTTCTATAGTAGGGCTGTGACAGTCCTGAATCAGCAAAACAGACACATGGTAATATAACCCATTTTATAGTGAAGAGAATCACTGGCCCAGGGTCCAAGGTCAGCAATTATATTCACTGGGTGATGCCTAACAATCGCCATGCCTCAATGAATAGGACTTTCCTTGTACTTTAAAGAGAAAAACAAACTCTGTATAAATTGTCCCCTCTAACTACACAACTGTTGCCTTTGTAGCAGGTTAACAGATAGTTGGAGTGCATAATACATATAATCAATGTCTACATATATCATTACCCAAAGTAATACTCACTTGTTGTAAGTTGCTTTTACATGAGCAATTGGTATTTCTTCAAACTTTTTACTTCCCCATCGTAATTGGCTGCTTTGTCCTGGAAGAGGTGGAACTGGACTGCAAATAATCAGAAAGTGGAATACGTTTGACAATGTCAGATTGTGTTTTTAAAAGCTTTCTAAATTAGAGAGAATCAACCCATTACAACATTCTACTGAAAAAGATATTCCAAATATACCAGTAAACTGCAGCTGCTATATGGAGGAGGACATCACAATATGGGAGACACAAAGTGGCACAAGTTGCTCATACTGAAAACTGGTGACCGGTACATAGGCACAATGCACCAATATACACTTCTTGACAACTTTACAGTCACATCTGATTTCAATGTTACAGGAACTGAATTTAAATGTAATGGCTTGTTTCTTGTAGGTTGGGCAATTATCTTCCATAACGTCCTTAAAAAAACCCCAACCCTTAAAGGGAATGTCAACCCAAAAAAATGTGTTGTCTTATAAAAGAAAACATAATTCTAAGCAACGTTGCAATAAACATTTATTACACATTTTCTATGGTTTTTAAGTTAATTTTATATTTATTCCTATTAAAAACAGGGTTTGTCTGTCCCTCTCTATTCACTGCCATGGTGGCTCAGACTGTTGATACAATGTAAGACAAGGCATTCACCTGAAATCTTTTGAGCTTTGATTCTCTGCTTCTGCTTTCAGGTTGCTAACATTCTCAGCGGCTCCTTGACTCCATGGAACACCAACATGCAGTGCACGGTGCCTTGATATCTGCAAGGCTCTAAAGCAAAAGACAGAAAATGAAATGAGTTTTTAGCAAGTGGCTGAGAGTTTTAAATCGTTTAAGGGCAGATACACATGCTCAGGTTCAGGGAGATTAGTCGCCCAGCAACAAATCTCCTCCTCTTCAGGGCGACTAATCTCCCCGAGGTGCCTTCTGCCGGCTAGAATGTAAATCGCCAGCGGGATGGCAATCGGTGCACTTCTTTTTCCGAAGTCGCCTGAACTTGCCTCACGAGGAAACTTTGGGCGACTTCGGAAAACTAAGAGTTCAGAGTGCCATCCCACTGGCGATTTACATTCTAGCCGGCCGTGAGGCAGTTCGGGGAGATTAGTTGCCCCGAAGAAGAGGCGATTTATCGTTGGGCGACTAAATCTCCCCGAATCTGAGTGTATGTCTTTACCTTTAATAGTACAAATATGTTCAAGGAATTGCAAAGTGCAGTGGTTTTGCCCAGGAGAGGGAATGATATTGAAACAAAAAGTAGTGGTCAAGGTTAAGGCAAATACATATATGCAACTGTTCTTAGAGTTTCCCAGATGCTGATGGTATTAACCTGGAAGAACTATATGCCCTTTAGGAGAACTACCATCAAAATGAGATGCCTTTGCTTGAAAACAATATATGTGGTTTAGTAAACAAGACTGGTGTTTCAGATGGCATATCTTTGGTACACATGGGCTCTCTACTTTATTCCAGTCGACTGATCATACAAAAGAGTAAATAACTATTCCATTGTATTTTGTGTTATATTTAGCTGCATTCTTTTGTCACTGAACTGCTACAATGCACCCGTTTCATGGATGCTACAGTCACTAACAACCAGGCAGTGATCTCAATGAAACATGGACAGTAGAGCAGCCGGGTCTGAAGGAAAGAATTCCATCTAAAAAACAAATGCTCTGTAAGGCTACAAATCTATTGTTACATTCTATTACGCCTCTTTCTATTCAGGCCTCTCCTATTCATATTCCAGCCTCTTATTCGAATCGGTGCATGGTTGCTAGGGGAATTTGGAGCCTAGCAATCAAATTGCTGAGATTGCAAACTGCTGAATAAACCAAATTAAAAAAAACTGCAGATATCACTCACTACATCACACTAGAATTAAGACAAAGGTGAACCATACCTCCCAACTGTCCCTTTTTCGGAGGGACAGTCCCTCTTTTAACAGCTCAACCCGCAGTCCCTCATTTGTACTGGAAAGTCCTTTTTTTCTCTGCACTGAACAGCCAGAAAAAGAAACAAAGTTTCTCACTTAATTGGCTTTTAGCAGAGAGCCCAGAACAGCTAACAGGTGCAAATAAGATACTTTGTAACAATTTTGAGACACAAAAAAACAGTTTAGATAAAGGAAAAATATTTTCAAACTTTCATAACCTGCCAAATTTTGTAAAACAAACATGGTAATTAGGGGGTGTGGCCACATAAAGGGGTGTGGTCAAAAAAATTGCTGCGCTACGTGCGGATAAAAAAAAATGTGTCCCTCTTTTTACTTCCAAAATGTTGGGAGGTATGGGTGAACAACCCATTAAAGACTTTGCAAACAAATTCTGATTAGCCATTCAACATCAGAGGGATGAATAGAAGTATATGGGACACAGTGACAGGGAGAAATAACACGTTAGTTATTGGCTTGACCGCACTGTTAATGCCACTCACCCCGGGGTCTGTTGCCTTCCCACAGAGAGCAGACAATTCCACATTCTCCACAGCGCCTGCTTCATTTCTCCCGGTACTTACTCCAGGCCTATGACAGCAAGGTCACGCCGCATAAACCATCTGAACACGTGGGGGGGAGTAAAGGACATTGGTTACCTCGCAAATATGCTGGACATAATTGACAACATTAATGATGTATCCCAATAACTATCATCACTGTAAACAAATTACCAATTTGATATTGCTGAAATAATAAAGAACGATTGATATTCTTTCGTGACCCTTTGTTCAAGCCCACCCCTGCGTGAGATGGTACAGTCCGTCGCACTGTCAGCGTGAAGTGACGCTTTTCCTGGCAGTAATGGCGGCGCCGGTGCGGAGGTTGATCGGGGGTGCATACTCCTATGGCTTGCTTACGTTGCGCTGCCCGCATTTTATATTTCCCCGCGGTTTAGTGTCTTCGACTAAAAGTGCGGTGTCGCCATGGCGGTTGCACGGAGCCGTATGCTTGAAAAGGCCGACTGTAGTGTCGCAGCTGAAGAGTCCCCAGCAGCAGGAAGTGGCTGACATGCTGCAGCAGGTAGGGTGACCTAGGAGGCAGACATTCACAGTATTGATCTGCTCGCTCAAGTAAACCTCCACATGTACTGACTTAGCTACTTTATTTCTACATCATTAACCTTTAAATGATCGCACATAAAAAGTGGGCGTGTCCTGCAGTACCTTGTAGTATATGTTGGTGTGTGTGCAGAAGTGTCCATGTTTGCTTTGGGCATCTTTCAATACAGACCTGTTTCACACACTTCTCATGGAACATCTTGTTCCCACAGGGAATGTCAGGGCGCAACTCCATGAAGCATTGCGACTTTATGTTTATCAATTCTCAAGCTCCAAAAATAGTCACTTCTGATAAAGCTTACTTATATTTAGCCTTTCCTTCTCCTTTAAAGGGCCAATTCATATAAATGCATTTTTCTGTTACAAACATACTTGATTGCACAGATTGTAAGTAAGCCATCATTGTGAAGTGATTGATTCTGGGAATTTTGAAGTTCCTCTGTTTTTCAGAGACTCTCCACACTGCCAGTATTGAAAACAGATTAATGCTAAATCTGAGAATCCATCACTTCACTAGTCAAGGTGAGGAAGGGGCTGCACTACAACCTAAGCTTAGAAGAAGAATGGGGAAAAGGGGACAGAGAGAGGCTGTCATTTAAACATACACCTATATGGTAAAAAGAAGAAAGTCCACCTGGATGGCGGTGGCACATGCGTGGTAAAAAGTGATGTCACTTCCTGTGCATGTGCTTTTGGGGAATGCGGGTGAGCCCAGTAGCCAAAATTCAGTGCTGGCTATCATGGTTTCAGACCATGGAATCAGGTATGTTTGGTTAAAAAGAAAATACATTTATATATATTTGTAGAAGTTCAGATAGTGTTTATGCACCTTCTCTACATAAGCACAATTGAATCACCTCATGTCTAAAAGGAGGGTGTATATTCTCTTTAAGTTGACAACTGGATCTCAAGCTTTATGGCTTCTATGTATTTTCAATCCCTACCCCCCCCCCCCCCAACTTTGAATTTAGCTCTCCTGTAAAGGACTAGTGATCCCAGAAAGCAAAAATACTTTACAAATTTAAAAATATCTATGTGTCCAGTATCTGCAGATAAATACTAAAGTACTAAAAATGCATTGTATTTTGGGCAGTTTATCTTTTATCTGCTGTATAAAATGGATTCTACCTTCATCTATTCTGTAGCTTATTTATAATATTTATTACCTACACAGGGTAAAACTACATATTTAAACATTTTGTGCTGTTGGTCCTATAATTTTTGCTAATGCTCTATGCATAGGTCAAATTCTAAAAAAAATCAAGCAAAGCTGCAATTAAATATATCAATATTTAATTAGTATTAAGCCATAGTACCCCAGATATAATGTTATGATTTGTAATGATCCAGTATTTATAAAATGTCATGATAACGGATACTTTGTTTTAGATGGAGTTGGAGAGCAGCTTGTATGCAGACCATGAGATCCGACTTATGGAGGATGCAGCACGTCTTCGGAGAAAGCAGTCCGATCACTATGATTCCGATGATGAAGATGATAAAGAAATTGTATTAGCGCAAGATCTTGAGGATATGTGGGAACAAAAAAGCAGACAGTTTAGACTTGCACCACGAATAACAGGTACTTTTCATTGGCTTAGTTGCAAGAACACTTTCCACACTTACTTCTGGCATAATTTAAGCATCCTTTCTTATATCTGTTATAACTACAACTATGTTCCATTTTGATGCTGTAGATATGTCTGATAACTTCATGGTGTCTAAAGCAACCCAGTATATGCATTTTGTGTAAAAAAAAAAAAAAAAAAACAGACAGTAGAATTGTGAAGCTATACATGCTATTCATTTTCTTGTGGATATGTATTCTTCTTGAACTATTTGTAGAAGCAGATAAAGAGAATGACAAGTCTACCACAAACAGGAAATTGGAGAATAATCTTGTGCTATTGGTTAAAGAAAAGATTGGCAACGAAGAAATCTGGATGTTCCCACAGATGGAATGGCAGTTTGGGGAGACAATGAGAAACACAGCTGAAAGGGCTTTGTCTTCTCTATCAGGTATTGCTTATTTTTATGTATATGTCCAACGAAATTGTCCATGCAATATCCTATTTGCCCAAAGCAGACCGCATCAATTCCATCAGCGAATTTCCTACTCGCAAGATTATACTTTTTCAGATGCGCATCAATAAATTAACTTGCTTCCCACATGGATCCTTAGCAGCAATCTATCAATAGATTAAAACAGAGGTATATCACCCATAGTGTAAAAAACCTTTCATTATTTAAAAATCTTAAAAGTAATGCACTTACACTGTGCTTTAAAACAATCACTTCTCAGTCCCAATGTTTAAGCAGTTTTGATGTTCAGTCCATAAGTGATCAGGTAGCCAGAATTCCCTCTCCTTGTGTCTCCACTCCCGCTGAATCAGGAAGTGATGTAATCGCCTGACTAGTTTCGCTGTCCAATATCTTCAGCCTTAGGCTCCATGCGACTGATTGCCAGCCAGGAGCATTCACATTGATAGCTTCCCCTGTATACACATTTGCCAGACATATGAAGGCAGTTTCTGGAAACGTAGTTCATTTTAGATGATTACATTTAGAATAATGATTTGCATTTCAAGACTACAAAAATGGCATAACTAATTCCTTAAACAATGACTTGTAGTACCTTTATGCTTCATTGTTTCTAACATATATACTTTTACAGCAAATGGGCTATTGCAAATCACTGTAAAATGTGTAATTTTTTTCCCCTGCTCTCATTTACAGATAGTCCTATTCCAGCCCATTTCCTTGGAAATGCTCCATGTGGCTTTTACAAGTACAAATTCCCCAAGCTTTTGAGAGTTGAGGATGTTTTGGGAGCCAAAGTGTTTTTCTTCAAAGCTTTGCTTAAAAGTGGCGACTTTTCCTTCAATAAGAAAAAAGGAGAGTTTGTCTGGGTATCTAAGGAAGAGCTCAAGGACTATTTAAAACCAACATATCTCTCACAAGTGAACAAATTTGTGATAGAACTGTGACCATTCTGTAACTATAGTTAAATAAATTTTTGAATTCTATTTGCCTCTTTTGAACTTGTTATTTTGTTATAAGGCTTGATTATTGTGTTCAGGGGCACAAGGGCTGATGCACTATGCATTATAGCTTATTAAGTTTAAACTTGTGTTCTTGCCCATAGTAAGTGCTATTGACAGGTTTAAAGAAGCCTTCTACTTACATACTGCCTGATTTGAGGGCTTCCATTTACCTCTCTTTCTGCTGCTCCGGGTTTTCATGTTCAACCCAGGTGGCACTGCCAATCTGCTGCCCCTTCAGTATGTAAAGATGCCAGGTGCAAGCAGTGCCTCATACATAGTCATGTGCAAGCATTTGTTCTCCATTCTGGGAGTTTGAAGAGCCACACCTAAGGACACCAGGTATGACTTGTGGGTTACAATGTGTATTGGGGGGAGGGGGGAGATATTGGGCATATTGCTGTTTTTTTGTCTTGCACTTTGCCATCCATAAATGAATAAATGAGCCTTATTGAGACAAAAATGTTTTAAAGGAGAATTCAACCATTTTTCAAGAAAAACCCTACCGGGGTCTTCCCGAAAGATGGCTGTCGTGAACTCCAATGCCTGAATCTGCGCCAAGGGGTAAGTATAAAGTTAGGGGCATTTCCCGGGGGGGGGGGGGGGTTACATAGTTATATAGTTGAATTGGGTTGAAAAAAAGACAAGTCCATCAAGTTCAACCCCTCCAAATGAAAACTCAGCATCCACACACACACCCCTCCATACTTGCCCATAAATTATATATACCCATACCTATACTAACTATAGAGTTTAGTATCATAATAGCCTTTGATATTCTGTCTGTCCAAAAAATCATTCAAGCCGCTCTTAAAGGCATTAACAGAATGCACCATCACAACACCACCCGGCAGTGCATTCCACAACCTCACTGTCCTGACTGTGAAGAACCCCCTACGTTGCTTCAAATGAAAGTTCTTTTCTTCTAGTCTGAAGGGGTGGCCTCTGTTACGGTGATCCACTTTATGGGTAAAAAGGTCCCCTGCTATTTGTCTGTAATTTCCTCTAATGTACTTGTAAAGTGTAATCATGTCCCCTCGCAAGCGCCTTTTTTCCAGAGAAAACAACCCCAACCTTGAAAGTCTACCCTCATAATTTGTCTTCCATCCCTCTAACCAGTTTAGTTGCACGTCTACGAACTCTCTCCAGCTCATTTATATCCCTCTTAAGGACTGGAGTCCAAAACTGCACTGTATACTCCAGATGAGGCCTTACCAGGGACCTATAAAGAGGCATAATTATGTTTTCATCCCTTGAGTTAATGCCCTTTTTATGCAAGACAGAACTTTATATGCTTTAGTAGCCACAGAATGACACTGCCTAGAATTAGACAGCTTGTTATCTACAAAAAACCCCTTCTCATTTAAGGAAACCCCCAACACACTGCCATTTAGTGTATAACTTGTATTTATATTATTTTTGCCAAAGTGCATAACCTTGCATTTATCAACATTGAACCTCATTTTCCAGTTTCTGCCCAGTTTCCCAACTTAGACAAATCCCTCTGCAAAGTGGCAGCATCCTGCATGGAACCTATAGTTCTGCACAATTTAGTATCATCTGCAAAAATAGAAACAGTATTTTCAATGCCCACCTCCAGGTCATTAATAAACAAGTTGAAATGCAAGGGACCTAGTACAGAGCCCTGCGGTAATCCACTAACAACACTGGTCCAATTAGAAAATGTTCTATTTACCACCACTCTTTGTAGTCTATCTTTTAGCCAGTTCTCTATCCAGGTACAAATACTATGTTCCAGGCCAACATTCCTTAATTTCACCAGTAACTTTTTGTGTGGCACTGTATCAAATGATTTAGCAAAGTTTAAGTAAATCACATCCACTGCCACCCCAGAATCGAGGTCCCTGATTACCTTCTCATAAAAAGAAATTAAGTTAGTCTGGCAAGATCTATTACACATAAAACCATGCTGGCACAAACTCATAGTATTATAATGTTCTATGAAGTCCAGTATCTTATCCTTTATTAACCCTTCGAAAAGCTTTCCTACCACTGACGTCAGACTAACTGGCCTATAGTTTTGCGGCTGAGAATGGGATCCTTTTTTGAATAGGGGCACCACATTTTGCCAGTCTCTCGGCACTATGCCAGACCTCAATGAATCCTGAAAAATTAAGTAAAGAGGTTTGGCAATCGCAGATTTAAGCTCGCTAAGTACCCTGGGATGAATACCATCTGGTCCCGGACATTGGTTTATCTTAACATGTTCTAGTCTCTTTTGAATTTCCTCATGTGTGAACCATGCATCATTAGTTGTATTGCTAGAATTGGGACTATTAAGAAAGAAACCTTCATTAACTGGTTCCTCATTTGTGTAGACAGACGAAAAATATGGATTCAGAATCTGCGCTTTTATTTTGTTTTCATCAAACAGCTGACCCCCCTCTGATACTAAAGGTCCCACCCCTTCCTGCATAGGGGCTTTTTGGAAAATGGTTGAATTCTCTTAAGATAGTCTACAGTTTATCTAAAATGTTACAAAGATAATAAAAAATATTTATCTATAGAAAGGAACATTTAGTATGGGCTTCATCAAGAAACTTACATTATAGCAGAACCCTACGCATTTTGACCACCATCATGGTCTTCATCAGGGGAAAAACACTTCTAGGTACAAAAAGGCAGGGAGATCATATGTACTGTGCAGTTTAAATACCTTTAGGAGTATCACATTAGCTCGCAAACAATTGATCCATGGCGTGTGACGTAATTTCCGCCTAGCTACAGGCAATGACAGGAGGTGTGCGCTTAATGCTTAGGCGGAACGCATATGCGTTCCAACCAAATTGCGCATTCTTAGTGAACTCAAAACTGCACTTGTATTTAGCCAGTTCCCTGCGGATTTTGCCACATTATCCCACATTAAAGACCCATACTGTGTGCACAACAACCAACTCTACTGTCCCCACACACACTCTATTCCCATATCTATTATCTGCCAAACTAGTAATACAGAGAGCAGCAATTTAGTTTCTAAAAATAAGGTGGATTAAATCCATTTAGAAATATCGTCAAGGTGAGTCTATTGCTAGGCGCAACATATCTATTTGATCAATAAAGACCCATATCATGGTCTGCATTACTAAGGATTAATCTATTCATATAAATCATATATCACTTTATAACTAAATAACTGTATAAATGTATGACAATGTATAACAGTTGAATAATTGGTGGGTGGAGTCCGTTCTTGTTTGTGAGCCAAGGGACAATATATACATCATGTCCCATGAACACAATCTAAAAAAGAAAATAAATCTTCCAAAAAATAATATACAAAAATTACAACAAATGCACAAAATATACAAACATTACAAAAAAAACAAACCACACACTTTTTTTTTTTTTATAATAACCTCCATTTACATCCATAAACACCATTTTCTTATTACAGCCATTGAGACCATCCCATTAAAGAGCATGAATACAATAGAGCAGAACATACCTACCAGGTTCATTGAAAAACAAAAATTAGTAAGCAGTAGTGTTCAGGAGCTGAGCAACGTACTAATATTGAAACAATTATCTGCACTGTAAGAAACAGGAGACTTTTAATGAGTCATTGAGACCCAAAGGAGTCACAGTATTTAAACAAAAAATCCACTCTGCCTCCTTTCTTAGCAGCAGAGTGTTTTTGTCTAACCCTCCACTAGAACATATAACTTGATCAATCCCCATAATGCGTAGAGATGATACATTATGATTGTTTTCTATACAATGCTGTACTAGCGGAGTAGTTTCTTTACCTATTTTTATCACACCTTTGTGTTTAATAAATCTGTCTTTTAATTTTTGTATCGTCTTGCCTATATAATAAAGGTCTCAAGGACAGACCATGGCATATACCACATAAGTTGACTGACAAGTGATTCTATGCTTTATCTGAAACCGTTGCAAGGTCCTAGGGTGGGTAAAGGAAGTGTTTTTTTTTTTTTTTGTTTTTTAGAATAAAGACGCTCGCATGTTCCTACAGATGCCATTTCCACCACACTCTGTAACTTGGTAGAGCAGTGACCCGAGTTTTCAGATTGTCAGCTACACACAGACTACAAAACCGTTCTAAATAGATGTACAATTAGATATTTGTATACAAAATATTAATATAATACAAAAACATTTATGCAGTAGACCCATGGACTCTCTCTTAGCCAAACCATCTTGATTCAATCAATCCATCCCACTGCTGTATATGCAGTGTAACCCTTCTAATAATATGAATAATTATAAAAAGAATAATTACTAACCCATTTTTATTACATAACCCGCTACATGTGTTTTAGCAGAGGCAATTCAAAGTATTGTCTATGGTAGGGTATTTTTTTAGCCACAAGAAGTAGCAACTACTTTATGTGGCTACAAAGTACCAATAAAATACCCTGCCATAGACAATACTGAGAATAGCCTCTGCTAAAACACACGTAGAGGCACATTTATCAAGGGTCAAATTTCAAATTTATGTGAGTTGTTTTGTAAAACTCCCATAAACTTCCATAAATTTGAAATTCGACCAATCGAAAGTTATAAGTAAAATCTAATGGTCTCAGCTCGGACAAATTGAATCAACTTGAACTCAAATCAAATTTGATTCGTATTACAAAAACTCGGCTTGCTCCGAAAAAAAAAATTGAATCTCAGGAAGGCTGCAAACATCCCCAAATTGATCCCTCAACCTGGTTTGCCTTTTATTTGTTTTAATTTTGCAACTGTATTGCACAGTGCCATAGTTTTTGTTTTGGGAAACTATTGAATTACGCCATCTATTTCTACTGTTAGGTGTTTTATAATTCGAGCACCCACTGACCACAAGTCATTGATTTGGAAGTGGTTTATAAGATGGGGGGGGGGGAGAATAACCCTTCAGCATATGTGTTATGATACTGTTTGGGTTATACCTTGTATGAAACTCTAGGTTGGGTTTTTTTTTTTGACTGGAGAGTTAAAAGAACAGTAACGGGGCGTGGCTTGGACATGACAGAGAGCAGACGCTATATTGCAGAGCTCCGTGCACAGAGACTGTAATCGCCATATTTCGGGCTTCTAAGACACTTTGCTGATATGGGCAGGACAAAGAAAGTTCGTAAGAGCCCGGACAAACAAGATATCCCGCAGAAGTCTCATCTTACTAAGTTTTTCCAAAGACGCTCAGCTTCATGCTCGGATGTGCAGGCCGAGGCAAAGGCCCAAGCGCCATCTTGGGAAGCGCCGCATCTCCGTAGCGACTCTGCTGACCGCACAGACGACGGAATGGAGATGTGAGACCAGTTGGATGGACAGGATATACCGGCAAGTAACTCTCTGTTATCCCAGTCTAATACACACGTAGTCCGCACAAGAGACTAGCCTCAGTGGGAAAGTGGTGATGACTGGCAGGTCTCCCCTTCCTCTCCACGTGTACCGCTTAACTGCGCCACAGGCGCCATGCTGGAAAATTCAGTTTCCATTCCCAATATAGACACTCAACATAGACTGGATAAGACCAAGTCACCTAGTAGTCTTAACCTTTCTACTCTTAAAGATGATCTCCTCTTTCGGAGCCATATAGAACGGAGGCAAGATTGTTTGCGAGAGTCAGATACGACCTCTGCCTTGGATGCAGAACTAAGGGCTCATATTCTCTCACTACCTTCACGCCAGGACATAGAAATCCTGGTAATAAAGACCGAAACTACGCTAAAATCTGAGATCTCTACGATTTACAATAAATTGTCAGAAATTGGAGAAAAACATACGCAGTTGGAGACGTCTGTTAACAAAAATAGCGACCAGCTGAAACAAATGAGACAGACCATGTCGCATTATGAGGACAGATTTTTGTATCTCCAGAACCTTCGTGATGACCAAGAAAATCGCTCTAGGCGAAACAATATCAGGATTAAGGGCATTCCAGAGTCTATAAATCATGCGGACCTTGGTCGTACCCTGCTTACATTATTCAACGACTTGTTCAAAGAACAGCCTGATAACCCTATAATTATAGACAGAGCTCATAGGGAATTAAGGCCTAAAGATCCAACCTTGGCTACCCCCAGAGATGTTATATGCAGGATACATTTCTACAAAGTAAAGGAAATGATTATGCTCAAGGCCAGAAATAAAGGGGACATAGAATTCGCAAATGGGAAATTAAGACTATACCAAGACTATACCAAGATCTATCCAGACATACATTGTGTCTGCGACGATCCCTTAAACCAGTTCTAGACCTGCTTACGGAACGTGGAATTAGATATAAGTGGGGTTTTCCCTTCGCGTTGATCGCTATGAAAGATGAGAAGGCGATCACAGTCAAGTCACACAGAGACATCGCCTCTTTCCTGGATTGTTTTGATCTGCCACAGGTACAAATCCCGGACTGGAACACCTGGGAATGGATCTCCTCATCTACCTATGCACAGAAAGGTCCATCTAATCGTAACAACCATCAGACAAGAGAGCAAATTCCAAGAAGTGGTCAGAGTACGCCGACTAAGAAAAGACTGGTTACTACATGATAAGGGTCTTTTCATTCATGCTTATATTTCAACTACTTTGTGCTTTATAGCGCCCCTAAGACAGCCCTTAGTTACAAAAGGGCCCGAAATGTTTATCGTTTAGCTTCATTTACATTTCTCTGTTGCACCAATAGTGCTCTCATTTAGTGTTTTCTAATAATCCCTCCTTTTTTAAACACCATAATATGTTTGTGTTGCAACCTATGCCCCCACATAGGCCCACTGAACCGAGACACACTTTAACTGTTTTCGAGAATGTTATTCTGATTTACAGCAAGGTCATTGTTCAGAATTGTCATTTTGTTGTTTTATTCCCACTTGGGAAAGCATTGCTCTCAATGTTAATGCCTGTTCTTTTCTTTCAGTCGCTCAGCCGTTCTATTAAGCAGCTACGTACACGTAGATATGACCATGCATGATCTCCTGGTTTGCTCCTATAATGTCCGAGGTTTCAATTCTCCTACGAAAAGATCTCAAATTTTGTCAGGTTTGCATAAACAAAAAGCCATGGTGTTATTTTTTAGTATCTCTACTGTATAAGTTGTCAGATCCCAGAGCGGTGAATGCGCCACCTAAATATACTGTCAGCTGGGAAAAGGAATAACTAACTACATTTAGTGATGAACAATGGAAATCATGCTTTTTCCTTTCCCATAAATTCTCCATTGCGTGTAAACCACAGGAAACAAATTATAAAATTGTCTCTAGATGGTATAGGTGTCCTGAGCTTTTGCACAAAATGTATCCTACGGTTTCTCCTATTCGCTGGAGGTGTGAAATAGCATTCGGTTCCCCCACACACATATGGTGGTCATGCTTGGTGTTAAAACCCTTCTGGGAAGGAGTGTTTAAAGTTATTAACATGGTAACGGGTCTGGATATCCCAACAATTCCTTCAATAGGTATTCTCTCTATGCTACCAGGAAATATGTTTAAATATAAACGGTCATTGGTAGGTTTTTCTCTGAGTGCTGCGAGAACTGTGATCCCCGTCACTGGAAGTCCATAATTCCTCCTACAATACAGGAATGGTTCAAAGAACTAGAGTTACTTAGTTATGTGTATAAGGAAACACAAGGTATATATAAAGACCTGGACGACATGGGATGTATTTTTTGGAATCAGATCAATATAAACTTTTGTATTCGGACTAGGAGCTTATCTATTTTGGATACGTGTCATATTTTACTTGGTAAATCTGTGTTGGGACTTACTTGTATATCATTAGAGTAATTTACAACGGCTGAGCGACTCTTTCTTTTCTGACTTTACTGTTTTTCTTTTCTTTTTCTGTTCTTGTCTTTTATATTATGTTATTCACTTGATTTTGGTATCCTATTGATATGCTTTTAAACTATTTGTTTTTCAACAAGATATGAGTATACTTTGAACGCAAATGGTCCCTAGATTGCTGTAGCAGTCAAGTAACTTAATCTGGTATGGGACGTAATATGTATTACGATAAATATGACTGTGTAGTGTTATATTGTCAACTGCGTTTTTCCGAGAACTGTGTGTATTTTGGTATGCTACATGGCCCAGGACAGTTTGCTATTGTGTATTACATGATTCTATCTCTGTATCTTTGTTGTGATATTATTCTAATCTTGATACCTATGTTTATGCTATGTCTTAATATGCTTTTTTTCAATAAAAAGAGAATATATAAAAGAACAGTAACATCAAAAAATGAATGTTTTAAAGTAATAAACAAATAATGCAGTGTTGCCCTGCACTGGTAAAACGGGTGTGTTTGCTTCAAAAACCCTACTATTGTTTATATAAATAAGCTGCTGTGTAGCCATGGGGACAGCCATTCAAAGGAGAAAAGGCTCATGTTACACAGCAGATAAGCTCTGTAGAACATAATGGTGTTATCTGTTATCCACTATTAAACCTGTGCCATATAGCCTTTTTTCAATATCTGCCATTGCTACACAGCAGCTTGTTTTTATGAACTATAGTAGTGTTTCTGAAGCAAACACATCAGTTTTACCAGTGCAGGGCAACTGTTACTTTAAAGCTTTAGATAGAAGCACAGCATATACATCTTATTTAGGGATTGATCCTTTCTCAAAAACAAATGCTCACAATGTTGTTTGCTGCTTAACTGTAAAAGTAAAACATTTGAGGGCTTATTTACAAACAGTGCAAAGTTGGGATGCAAAAATGCTATGGCTGTTAAGCCAGGATTCATCTTTTCCCTACCAGAATTTAAACTTTGTAAAGTTTTATCTATTTCAATGCACCCAAATTGAGGCACATTGTTTCCCTACACCACCTTTATTTGTATTAGAACAGTAAGCAGCATTGATTATGCATTCAATTTACCTGGCACCATTTAGTTTCTGCTGGACCTGCTATGGGAAGCCTACAATTACCGCCAGCTCCAGGTTGGCAGCCGTTCCAGGGTTCCCTTGCACATTCATTAAAGCAGGCTGGCGGTGCTTAATTTAGCATGTCTTAGTACTTTGCATTTGCTCTTGTGCTCATAAATGAGCCCTATGGTGCTGGGGAAAGACAGACTCCAGTGTGGAGTGCACCTGGAAGTATGGAAAATAGGAACATTACAGCACTAATCTGCAACCAATATATACGTAATCGTCCACATCAGCTTTTGCTTATGCACCATATATTTTATTATAGTATTATATTTTATTAATAATATATTAACACTTTCTGCAGTCTAAATAAGAAGCCAGAATACTTTTAGCTTTTTTTGTATCAGCTGCAGCTGTGCTTTTCCAAATGAAGTACACTCATCCTGCCGAGAACATATTGTGCTATATGCTGCTACATCAGTCGGGTGAAATGTCAAGCAAAAGCGCTGCTTATATTGTGTGCTATGAATTTTATCTGGATGAAAATTAGAAGGACACACACAATGAGGAAGGCCCATCCTGCTACCGAAATTAGAAGCAATGTTCCTTCTGCAAAGTGCACCATCACACTCTGCGTACGTGGTGGGAAAAGGTCCAGATATTGGTTGAACGCTACATAAAAAACAGTGAATTGTTACTCCCATGCCTCTACTGTACTTCTCTTTAATGCCATTCATTCCTTTTTAGAGCTTGTCTTGGGATCCAAAGCGAACACACTGGTACTTCTAAAATGCGTAAATAAAGCACACTGTGGGGTTAGTAGAGTAAGCTGTGCTTCACACAAAAAAGAAGTAACTTGACAAAAGTAGACTACTTAAGCTTGAATTGTGTGTGATTATTGCCCATTAGAGTATATTGGTGGTAAAACACAACAGAGACCGTTACATCAAATCTAATCAGAATTTTACTGCAAAAGCACAAAATTAGGTACAACTGAGTTTATCAAAATCCAATCAAAGACACATAGTTATACCACTAGTTATAAGGAGCTCTAACTAAAGGCAGGACCTACAAAGGCTTAAACTAAATAAAGTCAAACAAGTATTCTTGCACCTGTGCCAGGGGTTAAAGTAAATGACCTGTATAGTTTATTCAGTTTTCCTAATGACATTTTATACACAATTTAGCATAGTAATATTTATTTTAATACACTTGACTTAAAAATTTACATCGAAGAGAAACCTCAGCGTTATTTAACAAGTGACCTTTGTACTAAGGTTTGCTTAATTTTTTGCACTTTCTGGCTTCAAGTTAAATTTACATTTTTTTTTCAAATATGTGCTGCAACAAACCCCTTGATATATATTCATTTCTGCCATCTTCCTCAGGGTTTACAGTCTTATCTTCAAAGCACAAATAAACTTGAGGCTCCTGTAACAGAGGACCTTGTATTAGAGCGAGAGCTTTCTCAGATGATAGATAAGGATAGATAGATATGGATTAAATGCATATGATAGGGCGATAGAGGTACATTTTGATTAGGGTTCTTAGGGGGTGGGTCCCTTTTTCAAAGGGATAGCTACATATATTTTGATTAGATTATAGCCAGAGTATAGGGTTAAATAAATATGATGGAATGAGAGGGGTAAGTGTTTGATTTGTGGCTTAAATAATTGCTGGCTTCTGTAGGGTGCAAGCACCTTTTGAAAAGGTTGATGTTGGCTTTGATGGACCATCTGGTTAAGCATTCCCTCTAGATATGTATTTTCTTAACAGTATACATGTACATACATAGACATATATGAAACCTAATATCCAGAATGCTCGGGACCTGGGGTTTTCCAGATAACAGATATTTGCCTAAGAGAGAGAGAGAATAGGATTTTATGTAAATAATGCAGTCATGGAGGTAAATATTTATTAATAAATAAACAGATATGTAGTAAATGAAATATCCCCCTATTCTAAAATATATGGATCTAGTAAGTCACCGTTATGTGAGCTTCTTGTTGAGGAAACTAGATAACATTTTGTAGAGTATAGTCAAGGCTCACTGATGCAAAACTACCATTCCTTTGCTAAATCAGCTATTGGATTTACAGTTGAACAATATATGGAGTGTGATAGGCTGGCTATTTCTGATGAAGAATTATGACCACCCTCTGCTAAAGAGAATCAGTTTATCCATAAAATATAATACACACCAATTTAGAATTGTCTCAGTTCTCTCAACTAGGGATGCACCAAATCCAGGATTCGGCCTTTTTCAGCAGGATTCGGATTCGGCCGAATCCTTCTGTCCAGGCGAACCGAATCCTAATTTGCATATGCAAATTAGGGGCGGGGAGGGAAATTGTCAGAAAACAAGGAAGTAAAAAATGTTTTCCCCTTTCCACCCTTAATTGCATATGCAAATTAGGGTTCGGTTCGGTATTCGGCCGAATCCTTTGTGAAGGATTCGGGGGTTCGGCCTAATCCAAAAAAGTGGATTCGGGGCATCCCTACTCTCAACAGATGCCAGCAGAGAAACTGTTCCATGTGACATAACCCGTAACAGTGACAATTACCTACTGTAAACTCTGGTTTACCCAAGAACAAACATATATTTTTTAAAAGTATACATTCTGATAAATATAAAATGGGTCTTTCTACTCCAAAGTACCAAACATCAAAGCTTTTCTGAACTTCGCGTTTGCTATAAAAATTTTTGAAAAATCACCTCAAAATGTTTGCAAGTGTGTATCTCCCATATAGCATTAGGTAACAAGAAAATAACTTTCTAAATATGAATGCCATAAAACAGTTTTTTTCAGGCAAAAAAAACCCAGGATGCAGTAAAAAAAAAAAAAAGCCATAAATTGTGTAAGTTTGTAAAAATGTGCTCACACATGGCAAAATGTATGCATGCATGTAAGTATGTTTGAGTGGTGGGAACCCCCAAATAAGTATATGTGAGTGTATGTAAGTGTGTATTAGTATTTATAATATATTTTGTATGTGTGTTACACTAACCCCGGGTGTTTAGGCTGCATATCTATGTCCAAGAATGCTGGAAGAGTGTAGGAAGTCATCTGATGGATTGGGGGTGTCACTGGAGGAGATCCATGCAGCAGCAGACACATGAGTCTGCTGTTCCTATGGGGTTCCTGGATGATCACGCTCCAGGAGCCACTCTACTCCTTCCCGTTTATCTTGTTGCCTAGGGCTTCTGAGCTAGCGGGGAGACAGTGAGCGGCTTTAAAAGCTGCTCCTCCGTTCCCTAACCCAGATGTGCCGCAGAATGTAGAATCTACTTTCTTTCTATTGCACGTTTATCCACAGTATGTAGATTCTTAGTTCTGTGACACTTAAAGAGTTAAGATCACTGATTAGCCTTTTCCAATCAGCTGCAGATAGAACAATGACAGCAAACATCTGATTGATTGCCATGGGTTATAAATGACCCATAAGTGATATGCAAGATTTAGGATTGAACCTGACTCATGGAACGGATACATTTTAGCATAGAGGATAGATGATGTGTTGTAGACTCGGCAAGTACAGTTGCTATAAAGTTACTGCTACTGATTCTATATATCATGACCTGAATGGATGAAAACCTTTATTGACATTTAATAAATTGTATTTTGTAGCCATTTGCGCTATGTCCTGTTCCTTTTATACATTTATGTCTGACTACACAGAGAACATAACTGTTACTCCAAAAGGGGATAAGCCAAACGCAAATGCAATTTAAGGAAATTAGAGGAATGGATAAAGATTTGGAATCTTGAATTTAATGAGACAAAATGTAAAATAATGCATATAGGGCACATAAATCCTAAAGCTAGATACAAACTGAATGCTAATTTACTGTTGCTGACAGCAGAAGAAAGGGAGCTAGAAATTCTAATTTCAGATGATTTAAAAGGGAAGCAAGCAATGCAATAAAGCAGAGAAATGAAAACAAATACTAAGCTGTATAAGAATAGGTATTAGAGGTAGAAAGTGGGATGTTTCATTGACACTTTATAGGTCACTGTTGAAGCCTTTATTTAAATATTGGCTGGAGGTCCAGTCTATAGAAAAAGTGCAGAAACGGTCAACTAAAATGATTCATGATCCAAATGACAAAAATGATCAAGGAAGGATTAAAAACCTTAACGGGGTAGTTCCTCTGCCATCTGTTAAATATTAGTATGATGTTGAGACACTTAACAGTTTTATTAGTTGTGGGTTTTTTTTTAATCATTTAGCTTTTTTATTTAGCACTGTGTATCAGTGACTCACAGCATGATTTTGTTGGCTCTGCAACATAAAACAAGTTAGAATGAGGGACACATACAGAACATTATAAATATTACATAAATAACCTGGAAAAAACACTGAACACTATCAGGCCTATTTACTAACAACAGAATTTCTATTTTTTTCTATGAATCTCTAAAAATTTATGTTTTTTTATATTTCTGTAAAACTCTAAAAATTTGAGATTTATTAAGTGTAAAGTGTCATTTTCTAGGAATTGTCTAGAAAAACTCGAATAGAGATATTCATATTTTCATTATTCAGAACGCTCAGAGCTTTTTTTCATTCGTGCATTTTAAATTCGGATCTTTTAATAAATGTCATTTGTGATTTTAGAGAAAGTGGGAAAGTTTAGTCATGGTAATAAAGTAGAAAAAGTTTAATTGCGGTTTAAAAAAACCTCTAAAACCTGTAAGTTGACACTGTTGATAAATTGCCCCCCCCACACGTGAAACACTTTTATTAGACTATGATTTTGAGGATCTGTTTTATAACAGTGTTAATTCACAATTCATATCAAGATCGTTAGCAATGTTTTCTGGCAGCAGGACATGGCTCAATCAGAGAAAGGGTCTTTCAGTTTGAACATTTACCCCTGGTTAATACCTCCGCTCTTGAATACAGATGCATTTGAAAATTAAGTTTTAAGTAAAAAAGAAAACCCTTGAATCTCTCATCCCATGTGACCCATAAACTTCCTGAATAGAACACACAGAATCCAATCAAGGTAATCAGGTTTTTTACTTTGGTTTCCTTTCTTTTTATGCTATGAATTCATTGTTAGCCATTACAAAATTAATAGCAGTGCACTTGATTAACATAGCGCAATCACATCCGTTTTTGAGTTGAATATCTGCTCATCAGTGCTTCTTTATCTTTGTGATTTTTTGTTTTTTTCCCCATTGTTCTCAAGTCAAATGAGAACGTTCGGCCTGGTCTTGTCGCTCACAGCACCCACAGGAAAATGTGCTACCTGCTGATTGGTTGCTATGCTTCCATAATTGGTGGTTGCTGAAATGAGTGGCTGCAGTTCCCTTTAGCTTCTGTTCACATCCAATCATTTGAGTTGTTGGCCCCATCTAATGAATTAGTGATATTAGATAATAGGGAAATAAACTGAAATAGGTTTGTTTTTCCACCAATATGGATTCATGCAGCTTAGTTACCATTGAGTACAAGGTACTGTTTTATTATTAAAAACGTTAAAAATTATAGTTAGTTGCTTAAAGTGGAAGATGGCCTTTCTGTAATTTGGAGCATTTTGGGTAATGGGTTTCCGTGTCAAAGTTCTGTGACCCTTCTTAAAGGGATTCTGTCAAGATTTTTATGATGTGGTTTTTATTTCTGGATTACACTGTTTACACTGCAGATAATTCATTCTACAACATAAAATATAATTCCTGAACCAGCAAGTGTATTTTTTTTAGTTGTAATATTGGTGTGTAGGCGCCATCTCAGGTCATTTTGCCTGGTTGTGTGTTTTCAGAAAGAGCCAGCACTTTAGGATGGAACTGCTTTCTGGCAGGCTGTTGTTTCTCCTACTCAATGTAACTAAACGTATCACAGTGGGACCTGGATTTTACTATTGAGTGCTGTTCTTAGATCTACCAGGCAGCTATCTGGTTACCTTCCCATTCTTCTCTTGTTAGGCTGCTGGGGGGAGGGAGGGGGTGATAACACTCAAATTTGCAGTACAGCAGTAAAGAGTGACTGAAGTTTATCAGAGTCACATGACTGGGGGCAGCTGGGAAACTGACAATATGTCTAGCCCCATGTCAGATTTCAAAATTAAATATAAAAAAATCTGTTTGCTCTTTTGAGAAATGTATTTCACTGCAGAATTTTGCTGGAACATCACTATTAACTCATGCATTTTGAAAAAAAAAATTTTCCCATGACAGTATCCCTTTAACTAAATTAGTGCATAATTTGCAACATTTTACCCACAATGCAACACTCCTCTCCTAAATAACAGAATAATCTAACCCACCACAATATTTTTCTAGAAATCATAGGGGTAAGGATTTGCACTAGTAACTACATTGTGCAAACAGACACAGGATTGTTGTGGGAGCACTGCAAAGCCAAACAAAATATATGAGCACAATGGAAGTTCAATAGACTTGGCCAAATTAGCTGCATGAACACACAAACCAGGGATTGATTAAAGTGCCCCATGCACCAAAGTAGATGCAACTGGTGAACTGCTACAAGTTGCTAATATAGCGTATTCATACATTATTAATGTATGTCTGACATTTTAATGGCTAATGCTAATTCTACACACAAACAAAAATCAGTTATCAGAGTGTTGGCTAAATTGACTCTAAAGCATCTATTTTACACATATTAATTAGAACTGTCTGTAAGCTGCAGGTATTACAACTGTTTATTGTGTTTCGTATACGAAAGTGGCTTATTTATGTTTAGTCACCCTTTTTAGTCTGCTCTGCAACAGCAGCTCCATTCAGACGTATAATCGAGAAACCAGTTTTTCATAAAGGGAGCATTGGAGACGAGGGCTGTACTTTAATAAAGCTACACTGTCTTAATAAGAATAGAAGCACAATAAACAAAAAATATAATTAAACTGGCACCAGAGGCTTCTCCAGATCTGAGACCTTCAGCCTGTGCATCAATCTTACAATAATTCTTGAAGCTCCTGAAGGTAGCAGCTAAATACAGCTTATATTAATCAATAATTTAATTGCTTTGTATCTAATATTTTCTGTCAAGCATCATTGCATAAACAGAGCTTAGAGAGCAGCCAAAGGGAGCTCTGAGTGATTACCATAATTTTTGGAGGCAGCAGTTTGGCGCACTAAGCAAACTGAGACTCATCATCCCACTAACAAATGTGAACATTCTGTTGTCTGACTACTGAGAGGCCAAAATTGTTTGCTTGAGCAAGGTCTCGGTACAAAAGGTTCATGACAAGACAGAAATTATTCTCCTCTCCATATTATATGTAGAATGCTTTGAATCCCCAGCAACTAAAAATGGTGCCTTTTTAATTTAGTGTTACTAACACAAGAGGCATTTCCTCCACTGGCAATTGAATCCTACTACAGGTATAGGATCTATTATCCAGAATGCTCAGGACCTGGGGTTTTCCGGATAAGGAGTGTTTCCATAATTTGAATCACCATTCTTTAAGTCTACTAAAAAATCATTGTAACATTAAACAAACACAATTATAGCTTAGTTGGGATGAAGTACAAGGTACTGTTGTATTATTAGAGAGAAAAGGGAAATCATTTTTAAAAATGCTAATTATTTGTTTAAAATTGGCTCTAAGGGAATTGTCCTTCCCATAATTAGGAGCTTTCTGGATAATGGGCTTCCAGATAATGTGTCCTATACTTGTATTTACAACTCATTGGGGTTTTAAGGTCTGTGAGTAAAAAAAGTTATATTTTAAAAGAATAATTCAAAATCCTATTTTATGTTAGTCAAGCAAAATAAACTTATACTATATAAATTATTTAAATCTAGCCTAAAGAATAGAGGTAGGGCAGGCAATAAATGATGCAAATACAAAAAACGCCAATACCTTAGTATGCTGCAATAGGGGTGATCCCAATTTATTCCATGGTGCTACCAAACACTGCAGTTACAATCAAACGTTTCGGGAACACCTGTCCCTTCCTCAGTGATTTTCCTCAGTGCAATTACGCTGCTATGCAGCTTTTATAGGAGATAAAACAGTGACCTCTATTGTTGAAAATTTATAATAATCCTAAAATCTCTAACAACATCAACCAGCTATAAAAAAGTCCATTTGTTTGCAATAAATAGCCATATAAAAAGTTCATGGTGAGTTCTTCCATATTTGTGCATTATAATTTATATAAATGTATACAATATTAGAAAAAATATTAGAAAAATTAGAAAAGTACAAAATTCGTAACAAAAACTATCAAAAGATTATATATATAAAACCTATATGCAAAAATATATTTGTCACAAATACTGTAACAGACATACATATGTTTTTAGCCATTAATTACTCACTGACTACGATACAGAGAAGGACATCTCTATCTCACTTGTACAATGCAGGACTTCATCCTTCTCCGTAACTGTGGAGGTAGAATAAGTATATTAAGGACACATTTCACACTTATAGAAAACATTGTAATCCCCAATTTTCATTTAAGCCCTTTGGGGACAATGTAGCCAATTTCCATATCCAGTATGCTTCCCTTTGTAGGAGTTTTCTATCATTATCAGTATATCCCAATGTAACCTCTTCAAGCACCTGCCATCTTAACTGGGATACACTATGCTTACAGTCTGCCCAATGCTGGCTAACAGATGTCACTTTAGATTGGACAGCTGAGATGTTTAAATGCGTATGGTATGGATGTTCTTATTAAAGTTTGAAAAGGACTTCTATTATATCTTTTTACATCTGGGTAACAGGTCCCCTTTAATGCTGTCAGGACAAAATCCATAGGGTAGTAAATATTTCAGTGTAATATAAGTTTGTGATCCTCTATTTGGAATACTTGCCACCTGTTCAGATAAGGGGTCTACCGTACAATCCAGTAATGTATTGTTATTTCACAGAAAAAGAAAAAAATGTAAAAAAGTAAAGCAGGACACTATTAGAAATTGTACTGGCAAATTTCTGAGCTTTTAAGATAATTTGTTTCCCTTCTAAAACAAATATAAATAAATAAAACACAAGTATTTTACCCGTTGCAATCACTATGTTTATGAAAGAATAAACCAACAGTTCGTCATGATTTTCCAGGGGAAAACTCTCATGGGCTAATGTAATGTTTGTTTTCAAATATCTAGTTAATAAATGATGGTTGTTATCGGTTGCTACAAGTAGAAAACTTAAGACCATTTATTACATAACCCCAAAAAAATCTTGTACAATTGAGTTGAATTGTGTCCAGAATCATAACTATAGAGGAAGCAGACCCTGCAGATGAACCCAGGCTTGTAGATGGCCCAGTAGCTCCCTAATTCATGAGCAATGAGGGTTCAGTAATATCAGTGGCACTTGTTGGAGGTTTTTGATGAACTGTGGCGAAGTGTCTGTTCACATTTTGATAAATGCTAAGATGGAAGGTGTTAGGAGGCGCTATGTTTTTGCTTGATTGCTTGATAGTGAGAAGGCCCAAAATAATAATGGCTGCACCAGCTGTAGCATGATGTCCATGTTGAGAAAAGGGGGATGCATTATGCAGGGGGGTTGTCCTTCTCTGCCCGCAATTGCTCTGAAAAGCCAGGAAGTTGGAAAATGGAAAATCACACCCAGTATTGTGCAAGAAACAGCAAAAAACAGAAAATAATAGCTAATCATATATTTATCACAAGTCCTATTCATTGAACTCATGATGAACAAGGGACAAGTGTTTGCCTAAAGATGGCCAGATGTTCTGCGGTGGGACATAGAATTGGAGTTACTGGTCAATAGTTAACCTTATTTTTATACTGTATTGTAATTACAGTATGTATTTCAGATTATATTGTATTCTTGCTCTCGCCCACTCCATGTTGGAGATGTTTTTGTTTCATGTCAACAAGTTGGAGTAACAGCGTTTCCACCAATTGAGCTCCATCTTTCCAAATCAGATGTTATCAAGAGAAGCAACAATGAAAAAACAGTGCCGATTGTAACCCTTCAGGTATGTATAATTTTACAAACTACAGCCCAACTTAAACCATAGCCTTCCCACTTTTCTCCTAAACAGAGCTGTCCAACTTAATGCCCATTGACCACTTTGTATGTCATTATTTTTTAATGATTTGGCCCAAATGTGTAGTATAGCAAATCATTGGCAGGCCGTATTGAAACAGTTGACCAGCACAGCCTAAGACAATACAGAGCAGAAGTAAGAAGTAAGCAGAAGTCCTAATACAAGAGATACCTTCTTTCTTTACTACAGCATATAAAACAAACCATGACCTAGGTACTGGGCGACACAATGCAGATCTGTTTGTTGGCATTGGTTTGATGACCATATTGTCTGACTGGTACAAATGGATTTCAGCTGTAGCAGATTGAATCCCTCCAAATATTCTGCTCACTTACATAAGATTGGATTGAGGCTGAAGAGAAATACCAAATAGTACTAAACACTTTTCTCGCAAAAGTCAGGTGCATCAGTGACCTGAGAATCAAAAAAGCCATGAGTTGGGTCTGTGCCTTAAAATATGTTTCTGCAGTGTTTAGTACTATTGCTATCTCTATAAGTATAATACAGGTATGGTATCCCTTATCCAGAAACCCATTTCCCAGAAAGCTTCATGTTACAAAAAGCCTGTCTCCCATAGACTTAATTTTATCAAAATAAACCAATTCTCCCTTTTCTCTGTAATTATAAATCAGTGCCTTATACTTCATCCTAACTAAGCTAAAAATTAATCCTTATTGAAGGAAAAAAAACAACTAGGTTTAATTCATGTTTTAACCTTATTTTAGTAGACTTAAGGTATGAATATCCAAATTACGAAAAAAGATCCGTTATCCAGAAAACCCCAGGTCCCGAGCATTTTGGATAACTGGTCCCATACTTGTTTATGGCATTTCAATTTAGCTCCTAATCTTTTTAGCAATGGCCACTAGATGTCACAATTTGATCTGAGCAGGAGAAGAAACTGCAAGGATTCTATCTATGTGGTATGAATCTGTGCCATTCAAATAATATAATCATGTAATACAGATCTGTCTTCAAAGTACAATACTGAGTATATTGCACTTTGAGATGAGATATATAGCAGGAACAGCGCAGAATGCAGGATAAAAGGTTGTTATACATTTCAGCATTTGCTTTTCCTGCATTGGATAGCAGTGACGCTTTGAATTAAGTTGATAGTTCAGATCTTCGAAAATATTTTCAGTGAAACAAAAACGCTGACCAAAGGCAGATATAATATGTTAAACAGAAAAAAAAAATCTGCAAGCAGGAAAAGCGAGTCTGCAAGGAAAAGCTAAGGCAAAGGGCACACTGTACAGTTTGGTTATTTTACAATATTTCTCTCCACCATCTGGATGTTTTAACAGATTCCCACAAATGAAAGCATACACCACATCCTTATTTCATAGACATGTGACCACAATTTAATTATTTACCAGGTGGAACCTAAGGTTACTATTGCCCATATTGGGTGTGCCAAAATACTGCCAGCTTTGCCATCATGGGATATTACAATAAAGTGCTGCTATCCGTTCTATTGCAAGTTTAATAGCCCAAAATCTATATTGCTGCCTATGCTCAGATTGTCAGACCTATTGCTAAATCTGGACAGAGAGTCACAACAGGTCCTGTCATTTTAAATAAAAAAGGCTTAAGCAGCCCCAGTAAAAAGCTCCAGCCTATAGCAGCTCAGTGTCGGACTGGCCCACCGTGATACCAGGAAAATTCCCGGTGGACCCAGGGGACAGTGGTCCTCTTGCTTCTAACCATTTGGCCTAATTCATGGTCATTCCCTATTTCTTTATTAGAACAAAGAGGTTTAATAATGGAAGAATAGAGTATAGTATGTAGAGAAAAGAGACTAGGAGAATAAAGAGGTTGAGTGAGGAGAGGAGGTATAATAGTTTGGAAAGTGGGCCCTCAGCCTAAGGTTTTCTGGTGGGCCTCTGGTATCCCAGTCTGACACTGTAGCAGCTTACAGCAGCCCTCTGGCATTTGCCAGGCAGGACCATTTCTGAAAGAGCCAGTATGTTGTTCAATTACCTTTCATCATTCAAACTACAACAGAGATTAAAACAAACTGATTATTGGTTGCTATGGGTTACTTTAATTGAGGAAAAAATTACTCCCAATAATGTTATGTGTAAGGTGGTGGGTCATTTTAAATGATCTTCTTCTGCGATGTAGACAGTGGTCATCTATGGTGGATATCATTTTTTGAGTATTTTTTTATCTTTGGTGGTTTATTCTACAGTGTTCCCGGGATCTGAACAACAGACCTGACACAAAATAGGGAATAGGTTGAATTAAAAGAGAAGTGAAACAGAATATACAATATAAAAATCTAAACTCAATTATTCTGGTTTCTGGAGTCAGTGGCCCCCAGCAACTTTGGATATTCCCTTCCCTTACTGCCCTTGGCCCCTACCTCCTGATTCTTGCTGTGTCTGTTTCCAGTTCTTCTCTTTTATATAGTCCTTATTAACATATATTTCTCATACAGAGCAGACCTGCTGGCAGCCTGCTTATTAAACATAATTCTAGTTTAACTCTATTTCTCGTATAACTTTGAGCCTTTGGAACATTTGAAGCTGAACTGATTTAGATGTTTTCAAACAAGATTTTGATCCAACCAGCACAGCTTATCTGTATCTCTCTCTTGCTTCTGTACCTTCTTCCATGTCGCACACCATACGGATATTCCTTCTTTCTATCCAGTTTTCTAAATGCCTCTGAAATGTTTTGTTTGCATTCCCTTAAAGTCAACTTCCAATAAGTCTTTAAATAAATAAGACGCCTGTATAGCGCTTTTATATAGTTTTCCCATCTTCACTCAAATCTGACATTGCCATCTGATAAAGTGCTTTTAATGTTCTCCACCCCACCTGTGCTATTTCTTTTACATCTGTTATCGCTATTCTTTTAACCAAGATTTGCAGATTTATCTCCTCTGGAAATACTCCAAATCTTCCATATTCTATCTCAGAATTTATTTTAAGCTGCACTGCTTTTAACTTTAATATCAAGAGCCCAGAGCTTTGCTTTAGCTCTAATGTCCCGCTAGGAGAACGACATATTATGCAAATATATTTATCCCATTTAGAATAAAGCATTTTTAGTGCCGCCTTCTGTGCCAAAGACTTATTTACTCTCATTTTTCATCCATTTTTCATCAGCATTTTAATTTTTTTTAAGTAGAATGAAGATATTTCTAGAAATGTTATATTTTAACTGTGCTTTTCTTGTATTTGGAATACTACACTAGATTCTGCTCTATAACATGGTGTGTTTTTTTTAAATTGGACATGATATCTTTATAGAAATATAATCATGCAACTTCCCAACTTTGCTGCAGATCAAACATTGTAAAAACATAGCGTTTTTGCTGTTAAATGCCGGGCATTGCAGAGTTATAATAGCTAAAGAATACTTGACTAGCACCAAGGGAATGTTGTGCTTAGGATTGTTACCTGTCTAGTATTTTTTAGTCTCAGCCAGTACAAATAAAAATCGATGCCTTAGATACAACAACCTACTACAAACTTGTCTCCCACCTCTCCCCCTTCAGTCAATTTTAAACTCATAGGGGCAAATTCACTAAGATTCGTAGTTGCGCCAGCGTCCGCTTCGCCGCACTTCGGCAGGCGTATTTTTGCCAGTGTTACGCAAATTCACTAAAATCTGAAGTTGCGCTCGGGGGAAGCATAAGGTTGAGAAGTTGCACTAGCGTTAATTCACCAGGCAAAGCGAAGTTACGCTAGCGATGCTTAATTTGCATCCAGCGCCAAATTGAAGTTACAAGCCTGGGAAACCTTCAAAACAGCAATTAAATTTTTATTTTGCCCTACACATGTGCCCACTGTGTAGTTAAGGTTTAGTTAGGAAATGTAGGGGGGAAGGAGGGGAGCCCCAAAAAATTTTTAGATCTTTTTCAGCCTATCACCCATAAAAAAAAGAAAAAACGCCAGCGTTTTTTGGGACTTAGAACATTTTTTAACTTTTTTTGGAGCAATCCCTATCTACTCTATTGCACTTCGCCTAGTCTGAGGTGGCGAAGGAAGCCTGGCGTAAAAGGTAGCGTTCAGAAAAATGTGCGCCTCAGTGAATTTGCGTAGTTACATCCGTTGCGCAAATTAGCCAGGCGTAAGGGTGCGAAGTAACACTAGCGAATTTACGCCAGTGTCTTAGTGAATCAGCGAATTAACGAAAATGTGCTACGCTAGCGAATTAACGCTAGCGTTAGGCGCTTCGTCATTAAGTGAATTTGCCCCATAGGCTAATGGCTCATTGTTCATTTTTGCCACTGGTGTGAAAAAAAAAAACAACCTGTCTGCCATTAGCCTTAAAATCCCAGGCTGATACTAGTTGGCATGAACAAATCTATTGTTTTACAGCTGCACAGAAATTTGGAATCGACAATTATTAATGTGTGAGCTTTTTATATTTCTCTTACAGTGCTTCATTATAATTACAATGTATCTTCTTTGTCTTTGGCTTTGTGTCATCTATCAAAAATCTATATGTACTAGGGGGTTGATCTCCACTGTTTCCTTTAATCCTATCTGGAGCACTTTGTGAAGCACCCTCCAGATTCAATGAGACTGTTAGGGTGTGTCTCTTAATTAGAATTAGATGGGGGAATATACTCTTGTACCAAAACACATTTTTCTTCGGCACACCACTTACTTTCTTTCCATAGGGTGCATTCAACTCCTCAGGCTACTTCCAAGCCAATTTCTCATACATGAATTCCCATAGGGAGGAAGCACACCAGACACTTGGCTTTGCCTTTTAGAACATTTACTGTATTCCAGCAGAGAGAGTATGAGAAATAGTCTCTTGTTCATGGTTTTCAGAGAACTAATGTTGAGATCTACCTAGTACATATATCTGGCCACCTTCCTTTAGATTACCATTTGAACTAGCACCATGATGAGAATGATGCACGTCTATAGCTGGCTCTGTAGAAGGATCTAATATGTTAGATGAAAAATTATCAGCATGGGTTTTTCTGAAATCCACTTCCAGATTTCTTAGGGGCAGATTTATCAAGGGTCGAAGTGAATTCTAGGGAATTTTCAAAGTAAAAAAATTCTAAATTTGAAGTAATTTTTTGGATACTTCGACCATCGAATAGGATACTACGACTTCTAATTTACTTTGAATTCGATTTGAAGTAAAAATCTTTTGAATATTCGACCATTCGATAATCAAAGTACTGTCCCTTTAAAAAAAACTTCGACTTCAATACCTCGCCAAATTAAACCGGCCGAAGTGCTATGTTAGCTTATGGGGACCTTCTAGACCATTTTTCACACATCAAAGTAAAATCGTTCGATCATACTATAAAATCATTTCATTCGAACGATTCAATTGTTTGATCGACTGATTTTACTTCGAACGTTCGATGGCCAAATTCTGTGAAAAATACTTTGACTTCGATATTCGAAGTATTTCAACTGAGGGTCGAATTTTGAAGTATTTATCACTTCGAAATTTCGACCCTTGATAAATCTGCTCCCAAGTGTTTAAACATGTTCTTGTTTGGCTTAGTACAGATCTAGCAGAGGTTAAACCTTAATGGACCTACTGTATGTCTCTATTCAGCCTCACCCAACCATATAATGGCAGCATCTGTTAAACCGGTTTCACAGATGTATAACAATTAGTGTTTAATTGATTTCTTTAAACACCATGGTAACTGCTATGTGCACAGCCTAACAACATTGGAGAGAGCACACGAAATTCAAGGCATGGCTATAATAAGAACAAACATTAATGTATTGCAGAAGAGCCTGAGCTTGTATGCATTTTTAATAACCACTGTAGAATAGAAAGAGGCACATTTTGTTACGGTAGGTAATAGAGTTTAATTATGGACATTAATTGCTAATTAAATGGAATTATTATTATTATTATTGACATTTCATATATTTTCACATTTAACATGGCAAAAATTTAAATATGTTAATGGTTTTGACAAGTTGCACAAGGAGATACACAAGCCTACATACTGATTCTCCCATAGACTCCATGTTATCCAAATAATCCAAGTTTTTAAAATGTATTTCCTATTTCTCTGTAATAATAAAACAGTACATTGTACATGATACAAACTAAGATATAATGAATTCTTATTAGAAGCAGAACCAGCCTAATGGGTTTATTTAAGGTTTACATGATTTTCTAGTAGACTTAAGGTATGAAGATCCAAATTACATAGAGATCCGTTATATGGAAACCCCAAGGTTCTGAGCATTGTGGATAAACGGTCCCATACCTGTACACGTATTATATTCTATTCTCTAAATATTCTAGTTTAATATTTTTTGTTCCACTCACCTTGACTTCTATCTGGGCAATATATCTCTTATTTATTAAAAAAATGAACCTGGCTCCCCGAGGGACATCAACAATAAATCACTCAAGAAACATTACATATATTTATTCCTGTGTTCTTACATTGAACGGAATACTGTCAGAGTTCTCAGGTTTATGAAGTTGATCCAATAACAAAAACTTTCCAATTATTTATAACAGATCAGATCCCTTAGGCTATGTACTACGGCTGCCGACATACCCCTTAATTGATGATGCTTATGAAATATACATAATGCAGAAACACTCCGATTTCAGTATCATCTACTGTGGATTTTATGGGCCAGTTAATAGATGAAGAATACATTGCTATCTACACACAGGAGTTAATTTTCTTTACGTAAGTCTGATGGGCATTTGAATGCAGAATATACATTATGAAATATATACTAAACTTGCTTAAAATATGTGACATAGAGTTTTGCATGTGCTACACTATGTTTGCAGTCCCATAGAAACCACTAAAAGAATCACAAGTTGTTCTGGGATATCTGAATTTAAATTTGCAAGCAGTGGCCATTCTGTATTAAGCAGCATGTTGTATTTGTGTTTTTTTGTGGCAATGCATGTGGTGGATCACTGTCATTTATTTATTCCATCGACCAGGCAATAAATATAGATTTTTTTTTCTGTCTGTGTCTATTATGGTTTTGACTGCGGTCACAGAATTATTTTTGACTATACACAACTTTGGCATGTTTTCTGTATAGCTTTATGAGTTGGAGGATCTGCAAGGATCTGATGACTGGAGGCACTATTAAAGGGTTGCATCACTTTTACGTTAGCCTTTAGTATTTAATAGAATGGCCAATTCTAAGCAACTTTTCAGTTGTCTTCATTAGTTATTTTTTCGAGTTTTTGAATTTTTTCCCTCTTTCTAGCTTTCAAATGTCATTAAACCCATATTAAAAACAAATACGCTGTAACGCTACAAATTTATTATTGCTTTTTATTGGTCATCTATCCAACCCCTATCCATATTCCAGTCTCTTATTCAAATCAGTGCATGGTTGTTAGGATAATTTGGACTCTAACAACCAGATTGCAAAACTAGAGAGCTGCTGAATAAAAAGATAAATAACCCAAACAATAAAAAATGAAAACCAAAAATGTTTGAAGTTTGCTGTAGTGGTCTTAAAGTGATTCTGTCATGGGAAATATATTTTCTACAAAATTGATCAGTTAATAGTCTCCTCCAGCAGAATCCTGAACAGAAACCCATTTTTCAAAACAGCAAACAGACTATTTTATATTTAATTTTGAAATCTTACAGTGAACTAGACATGCTGTTAGCTCCCAGGTGCCCACAGCCATGTTACTTGTGCTCTGACAATCTTTAGTTACTCGTTGTTGTTGCAATGCAAATTGGAGTAATAGGTGTTGAACTTGGAAGGCAGGAAGTTTGGTGCGCTAAGTCGATAATTTGTCCCCAATATCTAAATAGGATAGAAAGAGTATATAGTGCAATATAGCCAATGTAATGTCGTTAAAAATGCTGCTCGGAGCTACTCACAATTTTGAGTTTTTTAACAGGCTTCTAATTGGCTTATTCACGCTGAAGTCGATCCTTGGCGTAAACCTGCAATGGATAGCTGCAATAGTGTAATAATATCAGATTTTTCGGAGGTTTTTACGGGTTAATTGTACTCACCGAGTATAAGGTAAATGCAGGCGTTTAAAGATTTTTGCTTGTAGCACGGAAAGCCGTCTCGCAATAGGTATCGGGCTTGTAGTAATGCAGTATGTTGTTTCCACGATGTTTTTCCGTGCGCCAAAGTTCATTCAGAACAAATGCTCCGTATGTTACCGGTCCTACCCCTGATGAAGTATATGAAATACGAAACGCGTTGGGCTTTTATTTTTGAATAAATATATATCTTTTAATATATTTGCTAGCCAAGTCGATTTATATTCCCCCAAAGACCTCGAAAACCTTTCTAACATCTTATCCGAGTAGCTGTAAGACATCGCTGTTAAACCTGCACTAACACGCTGAAAGACTCCACGCTGCAAACGAAGACGTGAGTGACATCCAGGAGGCTAAGATCACCGTACCGACAGCCCCCGTACTAGGTTTGAACTTGGAGCTACTGGTCCACACTCACTGCCTACTTCAAAGCATTGGGACCGGTAATATACGGAATAAGAGACTGGAATATGGATAGGGTTTGGATAGATGACCAATAAAAAGCAATAATAATAAATTTGTAGCTTTACAGCGTATTTGTTTTGTATTTGTTTTTAATATGAGCGTAACTTCGCCGCACTTCGCCAGGCGTAGTTTCGCCAGCGCTTCGCAAATTCACTAAAATCCGAAGTTGCGCTCAGGGGTAGCGTAAGGTTGCGAAGTTGCACTAGCGTTGATTCGCTAAGCGAAGTGAAGTTACGCTAGCGATTGTTAATTTGCATATGGCGCCAAATTCAAATTTCAATGGAGGAATACGTATCAGCACTACAAATGCCTAGAAAACCTTCAAAACATCAAATAAAATTTTTATTTTGCCCTACACATGTGCCCACTGTATAGGTAAGTTGCCATGAGTCAGGAAATGTAGGGGGGGAGGAGGGGAGCCCCAAAAAAATTTGCGATATTTTTCAGCCTATCGTCCATAATGTAGAAAACACGCCAGCGTTTTTTGGGACTTAGAAAAAATTTAGACTTTTTTTGAAGCAATCCCTATCTACTCTATTGCGCTTCGCCTGGTCTGAGGTGGCGAAGGAAGTCTAGCGTAAAAGGTAGCGTTCAGAACACTGCACGTGTAAGTGAATTTGCGTAGTTACGTCCGTAGCGATAATTCGCCAGGCGTAAGGGTGCGAAGTAACACTAGCGAATCTACGCCAGCGTTCGTTAGTGAATTTGCGCAGTAACGAAAATGGCAAACGCTAGCGAAGTAACGCTAGCGTTCTGCGCTTCGGCGCTTAGTGAATTTGCCCCAAAGTGTTTACAATGATGGACTGGGGTTAATTGGGCAAATACTACTAAAAGTCTCTGCTCTTGTTTCAGAGTTAATACAAATAAATACTTTCTGACATTGAATTGGAGTTGTTCAGATAGAAAAACAGTTTCAGCTAAATAGCAAGAATCTTCTACAACTGTCTAAATGAGCTATTTGACTATAAGACTTAAGTGGCATATTGTTTGTGGGTCTACATTGTGACAGTTTGTACAAATGATATTTTTGGCAGATTAGCCTAATGCCCCCATGGCAGCTGTTACAACAAGATATTTGACATTTTTTTAAAGCAATCTGCAGATTTTAACATTAAACACAATGCTTGGATATAAAAATGTAATGTTTGAGCTTAAAGCTTGCATTATTCTAGCAAAATTTTTAATTCAGCTATTTCTGAGCTTTTAAACTGAGCAAATGGATCACAGTTTGCTTTTATATTCCTTTGCTCTCCCTGGTATCATTCAGATGAGACAAAAACATATATTGCAGCTCCACTCCTACCCCCAAAGCAAGTCAGAATAACAAGGCCTGTTTAATGAGCTCCTTCCTCTTCCTAGCAGCTGGCTGACTCTTTGGGGCCAACCTATCATTGGTGACAATATTTTACAGAGCGCTAGAAATACTTTTTTGCCAACATTAGGATGTAACAGTTAGGGGGTTATTTAGGGACTCCGAATGCAAAAATCACGAAAAATTCTTGATTTTTATTTTATAAAATCAGACTTTTAAAAAATCACAAATTTTTTGGAATTTATTAAACCCTGAGGATGAAAAAGTTCAAATCAAAAAATCTGGCATCTCAGACCTATCAAGATTGCATATAAGCCAATGGAAGAAGTTCCAATGATTTTGTGATGTGCGCTGGGTTTAGTGCAATAATTCAATTGCTCAAAACAGATAAATGCCAATTTGTTCTCATCTATCGGGAAAATATTCTTGACGATAAGAAAACTTTTGATAAACAGTGAAATTGGCGAACTGCTGGGAATCCTTACAGATGCCCCGTTCAGTTCAGTAAATCAGAACATTTAACTTGTTAAATATGTTGTAAAGGTTTATTACACAAAAGGGGTTGAGGAAGATGTATTTTTATTGATAACAATTTTAATAAAATACCCAGGTTTTTAGGGGAAAATAGCAAAAATAGAAAAAAACTACTGTTTAATCATACAGAGATACAAGAAGTAAAGTTCATCTTTAAATTAACTTTTAGTATGATTTAGAGAATGATATTCTGAGATTATTAGTCTTTTAGAAGGGGTCAGTGGGCCCCCATCTGAAAAAGAGTTGGAAGAATAAGGCAAATAATTAAAATCTATAAGAAACAAAAATGAAGGCCAGTTCAAAAGTTGCTTTGAATTAGCAACTCTATAACATGAAGCATACGATAGGTAATGTGAATGGGATCTGTTATAAAATAATTACAATTTTTTTAAAGGGTGGTTCACCTTTATATTAATAAAGGTGAACCACCCTTTAAAAAAAATTTAATTATTTTATAACAGATCCCATTCACATTACCTATCGTATGCTTCATATAGAAATCTTAATGCAATTAGTGGCTTGTGAAAGTACTGTTTTTTAATTAATAGTGATCTTTCTTTAATTTAACAGTGATGTTTATAGATTACCTGCTTCTGGGTGAGCTCTGATAATTCTGACATTGTTTTGTATTAGCCAGGGGTGGTAAATGAGTTAAAACACTCCTCACTGACAGAGACGCTATCCTGATACAGGAAAGTTTGATAACACAATGAAACTGCTGGGAAGCCTTCTGGGTCTATATAGTCTTTCTGGCAGCCTAGACTTAGAAATAAGAGAAATATGTTGTTAGGAACAGACAACAGTGTCAGTAATAATAGCTGTGTTATTAGAGACTGTTTATATAATATAAAAATATCTGGAACGGTCCAATTCCTAAGACGGACGAATGGCTAGTGTCAGAGGGTTGATATTTGTCACCCCCACCCTCTATGACGCCATAATGCTATAGGGCCCAAGGCAGGATGGACTATATAAGGGCGAATGGTCTACTGTGGACAATGGTCACTCATATAGCTAATACTAGGCCATACAAACAAAAGATCATCACTCTGTTACTTAAATTCCAGAGTATCAGTCTAACGCCAGTCTGTCTGTTGGGGCCCCTTACTGCTGAAGTGCGGCTCAGATTACTGGAAATACCACAATGGCCTTGGTTAGCCGATAGCTGATTGCGAGGCTGTGGACCGTTGGAGCTAGGCACAGTATGTTACAACATTCCTTTGATAACATGTAAGACTAAGTAAATCATTTAGACATTAATTGTACAAGGAGGAGACAGACTATGTATGGTATTTCCGTGAAACCCTTGTCACAATTATTGTAAAAGCCTTCTGAAAGCTATATAATGCCTGGACCAAGAGGAGGGTCTTTGGTAAGTCCTTGGCTGACATTCTGTGTGTTACTCCAACAGCTTACCCAGACAAAACTGTTATGTTGTATTATGTAAGAATAAATTGCCTGACTATTACTAAAGGTTTTCCTTTACTGAGTTTTGTCTTACACGAGGTCAAAATGGTACTACTAAAAATACCATCATATGGTGACCCGCCGACTGTGATCCAGTTTTTTTCCAGTCATTTTTTTCAGGCAATGGAGGGCTCCAGGCTGTGTTACTGGAGTGTACCTGAGGACCTTTGTTCTCGGATGTCTGTAGATACCCGTGGATATTTTCTTTTCCAGGATGGTTTCCCCGTAAAGCTTTACTTTAACGGATGATGGATACACGCGCGTAAGTACCCCTGGGTGGGGTATATATGTTTTTCTAGCTTCTTCTTTTTGCCTATTGTTTTGTTAATTGTTGTGTTAATCAGCTGAAATTATCTGCCATTCATGATAGGAATCCGCAGTTTCCTTCCTGTTTTTGTATTTTGTATGTCTCATTCCTTATCATGAAGTGTAGTCTAAAACATCTTGAAATAGAAATTACACGTGTATGTTGTTTGATGAATGCAAAAGGATCCATGAATGTTGATGTTTGCCTAGCTGAGTGCATGAATAACAATAGTGTAACTGTCATATGTATGATGGTATATGAGAGAATTTGTGGCTCTATCTCAGAGTCTGCTCGCTGTTTAGGAGTTTTTCTGCGGTTCCTGTTTATGGGGCGACCTAGCAGGCCAGAAATACGGAAAACTAGGTTTTCTGAAGGAAATTCTTTAGAGTGTGAAGTGTGAATCACTTTCCTGTCCGTTTGAATTGTCAGAAAAAAAACGAGAGCCATACAAACATTTAGGTGTTGTCCATCTGCAACTTCAAACCTGTTTTCTCCCTTTACACTCAATTGTAAGCCTGTTCTAAATTACAGAGAAAAGTATAACATCATTTTTCCTGCAGGTGACTCCAGTTTATATGTCTGTTTGTTTGCCCTGTTTGTTTTATAAACCAATGCTAATGGCTTGCTGCTAAGCTTTTTTGCATCCTACAGGTCTGTTAGAGCATATTTTGAATGTAATACTTGTGTGTATGTTAGAAAGAAAAGGACTTGACTTGACTTGACTTGACGGTTATATGACTTTGATGTGTCTGTAATGAATATGTTTGCATAACTGTTTTTGGTTCTCTTTCATGTTTATAAGTTTTCATAGGTACCTCTTGTAATATAATATTTGTTCTATGTGTCTGTCACTAAAATATTGTCATTTTGTCTTAGACTATCATGTCAGTATTCTTATCTTATCATAACATTGTCTTCTTTGTTCTTATTCTCATAGTAACATTAGTTCTCTTGTGTATTTCTGTTTGTGAATGGGTTACTCGTGAATAAGGTTAATTCACTCCACTTGTCTTTCTATTTTAACAGAAATATTAGTGTTGTCTCTTTAAATGTTCTCTGTTGAAGTTTTTTGTCTCAAATAAACCTTTCTTCTCTTTTTTGTCTTTATGTGTCAGATTGATAACTCTTTTTTAAGTGTATTATGTTTTACTTGTGATCTGAAAGAAAAAAACATGTTCCATCAGTTTAGAATATCTAACAATCCTCCTAGATATGCTAGTTGAGTGCCCAAAACATTTTAAGTTTCAAAGCCTTTGTTAAGTGTCACAGAGGGGACAAGACTGCGTTTTCCTGGCCAGAAGGCGTTAGTTTTCTTCCCTCACAACTTGCAATTCTACTGTGACAGATAAAGGATATGTGTAAGAGTAACTATTTTACTATACTAATTGCATGCCATTAGATCTAGCAGGCTTTTGCCAACAATAGAAAGTGATATTTCTCACATATACTTCAGCTGAGACATTACACCTATTCTCTGCTCCTTGTTCATCAAACTTGGATCCAGTCCTTTATATGGATACCCAGGAGCAATTAAATGCTATTTTGAATGTGCCTATTGGCAATTTTAGAGTGATACAGAGTTACACAGTCTCAGAACTTTTGGTTTCACAGACGGTGCAGCCCCAGTAATGGAGATTCTTATTGAGCTAATGGTTCAGAATGTTTTAAGCTTATTCACAGAAGTACTTCCCCTGAATATTCTGAAGACAAATGTCCTGACGACCAAATAATTCATGGTCAGTTGTTTCACACTGAAATACTTAATGGTGCATTAGATTTACAGCACCCTTTAAGAGGAAATCTAGTTCATAGTTCAAGAAGGATTCTATTTGCTGGTACTGTCATAAAAACTACATTTCCCAGAATCCTCTGTTGCACAATATTTCAGATGCTTAAATTCTCTCACTGTTTTGTAACTTCCTTTTTTTTGTCAGGCAGCTGGCTCAGGAACTTTTAACCACAGCAAATATTTTTAACTTTACTGTTTCATATTCATCTGTATTTTTTTTTGTCTCTCCTGCATCTGGATCTTTTACACCAACATGAAGGTAAACTTGATGCAGTTTGGATCCATACCCGATTCACTCATTGGTACAGGTTAAATTCCTTTCATTATTCTCTAGACAGATGTGAATCTATTATTTCATATTATTGTACTGCATTTGCAGTACAACAAGAGAGGAGTATTATATTGTGGGTTATGTTGTTGTTACGTGCTTGTGCCGCTGCTAAAAAAAAAATTCTTCCTTAATCTTTGCACTTGTGTATCTTGTATCACACGTCTGCAAGTGTAAGAAAATGCAGAAGTGACTTAAATTTATTGTTGATTTTATCTGATAACCAGTAATTTCACTATTTAATTTGTAGAAATAAATTATGCTACTAAAATGGGTCTATGTCATTCTCATTTAGGCTAAAAATATAAATATATATAAAAATATATAAAGGTACAATAGAGAACTTGTTAAATGTTTTTCCTGGTTATGATTAATCAATATTATTTTGTTATAAGAAGGAAACAGTACAGGTTGTATTTGATAGTTTAAACAATTCAATTTTCGATTCTATTACAAATTTGCAAATAACACTAATATTAAGTGGAGTTGTGTCTTTGTACCATCCCACTTCCAACAAAACAATTACTGGCAGCATTTGGTTGGATTTACTCCCAGCTGTCCTATCAATTCTCTGCAACAATCCTATCAGGTGTTGTGGACTTTCTTCATATGAATTAACCACAAGAAAACAAAAGTCCTTCACTCATATCATACATGTACAACCACTTCTCATTACTGACAGTTCATACAGTAGTTTCAGTAGAGTTCTTTAGCTAGTACACTAGATAAGTCAGTATTACCAGAACACCAGATATTGTCACATTGTCTCTTTGTTTCCAGGTTGGTGATCTGAGCAAAACTCCATCAGTAGCTGTTGAGATTATTCACTACATTCCAATCCATTCCAAATAGAACATCTATCATTGATCACACCACTCATTGAAAGAAACTCTGCATACATACATACAAAGAGTCATTTCAAAGTTTGCCATTCGTATCTGTGATGCCTTTACATTTTTGCCTATCCTAATATCGAATCCATGGACTGATTATGAACTCTTAAGAACTGTACAGAGACTGCTGCATTGACTGAATACAAGTGACTGTTGAATATTTTTTCATATGTCTATCCACCGCCATGATGTCTCTCTGATTGGACTTTCCCCTATAATGAACTGATGGACTTATATTGAAATGGGTTAATTTTAAGTTTAGATTCATACAGTATTGAATGTGATAATGTAACATTTTCTCTATATATTTAATTTTAGATTAGTTATGAAAATAACAAAGGTAAAATTGTATCTGGTTAAAAAAAAAGTTTTAGAAGGGAAGGTTCCTGTAATTACTTATTATTGTATTATTACCCCAGGTCCTCAGCTCTATATGTAGCTGGTTGTGTGTAAACGGCACTGACATAAACAAAATGACAAACACCATAATAATAGAACTCTGTCATGTGCTAATGTTAGAACTGAATAGAGTCTAGATTCCAAGACCAGTCCTGCCCATAATGTAAAATCTACAAAAAAAAAAAAAAAAAAAAATATAGAGTAGCTGACCAAAATAGTATGATTTTAGATTATCATGTGTTTTGATAGGAAAAAGAAGGTTGTACTCATATTGTTTCTGAAATGTTTGCTAAATGTCATATAGTCAAAGTTTTAGAGCTGCAACAATAAGTGTAATGTTTTTATAGAACAGTTCAGTTATTCCAAATGATTAGGTAAAATTTTATAGCTGGTTAAACAACTCCATTGGAAGTTTCATTAAGTCTATCCATGTCATCCTAGCATTAATACTTGCTCTATATTTCTTTGTTAGAATTTGTGCTATAAGTACCTTCCAACTTCTGCTCACATTTGATTTACATCTGTAAGATAAAACTTTTCGCAGCCTTATGGGGGAGGTTTGAGAAAAAAAAAGACAAACAGCTCAGAGATAAGTTCTCTGAAAGTTATAGCTCAGATACAGACAAGCAGGCTGTCCCCAGCCCCACAGCTAAGCTCTACCCCTCCCGTACAATACAAAGTAGAGAAAAGGGGGGTGACGGGTGATGCTGCAGAAGTGCGTCTGACTAAAAACACACAGATTAACTCATAAGGCATACATAGAGCCGTCAGCCTCCCCACTCTATGATGAGTTGTTTTCCCGTAATAGCTAAGAGCAAGAGAGAGGCAGCAAAAGAAGTAAAAGGTCAAGTATGTGCCCTAGAAAGTCAGGAAAGTGCCTGAGAATCAAAGGAAGCTAGAAAGAGAGGAACAAGAAAAGTTGATAGCAGAAGGGTTACGTTAGATAATAGAGAACTGTAGAAAAAAAGTTTGAATTTAGCATTTTTAGCTTCATTTTAGTATTTTTCATTTTTACTAAATCTTCATTTTTACATTTTTATCTTACTCGGGATGATTATTACTATGTCTCATTATCTCTATGCAATGATTTCTTTTTATTATCTCTCTGTAATGCTTTATTTTGCTTTATTTTGAAACCTAACTTCACTATAATCATATATTTGTTTAAATCTTAGGCTACATGTTATATTCAGACAGCTCTTGCTTCATTGTGTGGTTCCAGCGGTTCGTAGTCACGTTAGTTCCTCAAAAACAGGAAATACCTGTAGCTCCTTAGCTTCCTGTTTGCTTTGTTTTCATTCATTTCAGCTTTTCAGCTGCACTTCTGTATTGGTGCTGCCACGACAGTTGAACTGTAACTCACAGTAGTGCACACCACTGTCCCATTTATACTAGACCTCCCTTGTTCCTGGGGGTCCTCTCAGCACTCTTACTGTGCCTGTAATTACTTATGTGAAACATATTTAATGTTTCAAGAGAGGAATGTTTATATAATATAAAAATATCTGGAACGGTCCAATTCCTAAGACGGACGAATGGCTAGTGTCAGAGGGTTGATATTTGTCACCCCCACCCTCTATGACGCCATAATGCTATAGGGCCCAAGGCAGGATGGACTATATAAGGGCGAATGGTCTACTGTGGACAATGGTCACTCATATAGCTAATACTAGGCCATACAAACAAAAGATCATCACTCTGTTACTTAAATTCCAGAGTATCAGTCTAACGCCAGTCTGTCTGTTGGGGCCCCTTACTGCTGAAGTGCGGCTCAGATTACTGGAAATACCACAATGGCCTTGGTTAGCCGATAGCTGATTGCGAGGCTGTGGACCGTTGGAGCTAGGCACAGTATGTTACAACATTCCTTTGATAACATGTAAGACTAAGTAAATCATTTAGACATTAATTGTACAAGGAGGAGACAGACTATGTATGGTATTTCCGTGAAACCCTTGTCACAATTATTGTAAAAGCCTTCTGAAAGCTATATAATGCCTGGACCAAGAGGAGGGTCTTTGGTAAGTCCTTGGCTGACATTCTGTGTGTTACTCCAACAGCTTACCCAGACAAAACTGTTATGTTGTATTATGTAAGAATAAATTGCCTGACTATTACTAAAGGTTTTCCTTTACTGAGTTTTGTCTTACACAAGGTCAAAATGGTACTACTAAAAATACCATCAAGACTCACAGAAATGCAGCCATTCATACCTTCTCTGCGCATTTAAAGTAACATTCCTACTTCAGTATTTTATGAGTAATAAAATAGATAGTGGTACAAAATAGGTTCCACTCCTTAGTTATAAAGCCAAAGGAAAAAAAATATCCAGCATCATCCTGAATCCTTTTTTTTTGCCTCTCTGTAGAGTCCATAAAACTACAGTTGCACAAATGAACAAGAAACTGATCTGTTATTCTCTGCAATGCCTTAATAAATGTCTGTTTCTAGATTAGACGTGACAGATATGATAAAAATAACTTCCTGTGAATGGGAATGAAAGCGTTTAATAGTTATGACTGTGGCTGTTATCGGAATATTATGCACATTAATCTAACTGCCACTTTGCATGATGTCTGTGACAGAACTGAAAACAAGTGCTATTAATGTAGGGACATCTGTCCATGCCCAGACTAGCAAGCTCCTGGAATTATAAAATGTCTTTTCTATGCCTTCTACCCAATGCCGACAAGGGAATGTTCAGTTGGGCTCATTCTGCATAACATGGTGAGGTCACGGATAAAATGCATTATGAAGGAGTAGACTTTTTAACAAATGCATCATGCATTTTTTTGCATACCGGCACACAACAGTGCATTTTGATATTTATCAGTAATTCAACATATCAGTAATTACTGTTGTGTCAAGCAGCAGTGATGCGGGAATTTCCCACAAAACTGCGAAAAATTCATGAAACACATAATGCAGGAAGAGCAGCCATAGATCCATGGGTGGGATGCATAGAATTGTTGCAGAGAGTAATTCTGGGTGCCATTTACACCAGGTTATCACAGATGCAGTGCTTGCTTTAATAATGATCCAGACAGAGCTGTTTTTAGAAACAATTACATAGGCCTCAGCTACATGGATATCAAAATTCCCAGTGTGCCATCACACAGTACACAGATATGAATTCATGGAAACAGACATTATTGCAGCAATGGGTACATGTGACGAGACCACCAAACCAGGATAGAAACATATGAGAATGGAACAATAATGAAAAGAAAGAGCGAAAAATTCCGAAAAGAAATGTTGGAACCATCAACCCCTACCAAGTTTTCATTAGTGATAGATATATCATTGGGCACAAAGAGAGCTTTTTTTCACCTTGTAGGTACGTATCAGAGTGACCCAAGAGAAATAACATCTGACTCGTGTTCAATGAGAATATATTTCCCATGGCAATGGAGAGCTATTATTTTGTTTTACAGGTATGGGAGCCATTATCCAGAATGCTCGGGATCTGGGATCTTTCTGTAATTTGGATCTTCATACTTTAAGTCTACTAGAAAACCATGTAAACATTAAATATACCCAATAAACCGATTTTGCTCCCAGTAAGGATTAATGAAATATTAGTTTGGATCAAGTACCAGGTACTGTGTTATTATTACAGGAAAAAAGAAATTTTTTGAATTATTTGGATAAAATGTAGTCTATGGGAGATGGCTTTTCTGTAATCTGAAGCTTTCTGGATAACGAGTTAATGGATCACATACCTGTATACAATATCCAAAAATTTTAAACCATTAAAGTTATATGTAATTTTACCTACCACCCTCAACAGCACCTAGCTATCTTTGGGATATACAGTATGTATAAAACCATGGTGCTAGTACTTACGAATTGAAGAATTGCCAAGCAAAAAAAAAAAAAAAAAAAAAAAAAAATATATATATATATATATATATATATATATATATATATATATATATATATATATATATATATATATATATATATATATATATATATATATATATATATATATATATATATATATATATATATATATATATATATATTGAAAAAGGTCCCAGAGAGGGGAGATGAATTTGTGAATAAAGCACATTTTTTCACTATAATGAAGGAGTGCGGGTCCATTTACTAGAATGTGTATATATATATATATATATATATATATATATATATATATATATATATATATATATATATTGAAAAAGGTCCCAGAGAGGGGAGATGAATTTGTGAATAAAGCACATTTTTTCACTAAATTTTAAACCATTAAAGTTATATGTAATTTTACCTACCACCCTCTAACTATCTATATTAGAAATTTTTTTTATTTTGCACAGCCTATCTATTTACACAGTTTTTATTTTCACACTGAACTATTCCTTTAAGGAGATGCGCGAGCATTATGTTTTTGATTATACTGGGGACAGCAAACAGGCAGCATCTAGTGTTTGCGTTGCGCAGCGAGGGGACAAGACTTTATAAATAAATACTTACTTTAGCAGGGCTACTCTTTTTTGGCTATCGTGATGCTTGTGCTGCCAGTAATGAGATGCTTAGTAATGAGCGCTACGTATTAGTGACCTGGGGGGTCAAGGGTTTTTTCTCATGCATGCGCAAGAGGCAGAGGAATCGTCAGTTACTTTACAAAGATGGCGGCTGTGTCACTGCATATGTGAGCAGAACAGGAACACAGATTTTATACGATAGGCTAGGCATTCGTGAGTTACAACTATATCAGTTTAGGAGATCTTGAGGAGTACATTAGAGGGAGATAGGTTATGATTTTTGCCTTTCCTTCTCCTTTAATATAAATAGTTCCAATATAGCTAATTAGCAGTCAGTTCATTGGGAGGGCAGTGGAGTTTGGAGTTTAAACCCTACCCATCAATCTATAAAGGATTAGGAAGTTTCCAGTGAATATCTTATCTGTATAAAGCGCATATACAAAAACCAACGTTTCAGTCACTTTTGGGATCTTAATCAATATGTGTTCTGCACTCACGGGTCTTTGACAAATAAATAAAAAATATTTATTAAATCATATGCAAAGTGTACAAACAAATATTTGTTTAAATTGTGTGACGGGCCCATTGCCTTAATTCCCCCTGACAAAGAATCAATGGGTTACATGTGCAGCACCTAATCAACAATGTGGGCAAAGCATAGCAAGAAAACAGGGACTTGGAGTTGCGGTTATAAAAGCAGCCACAATAACAAATATACATTTGCAGAACAATAACCATTTTCTCAACCTGATACTCTCTCAGCCAACATAAGAGTACAGTATATCGTTTTTTCTTCAAATGAAATTGATTTCTCAATCCACAGTACATCCATTTGTTCCATTGTTAATAATTCTATAATACTGCTTCTTCCCGTTCCCTGGGTGCAGGACTTGTGCAGTTGCTAATATTATCCATGTGTTGGATAAAGGAATGGAAAAGCTTTTTTCTTATTTACAAGTATTAGAAAGAAATCTGTTTTATATTTTTGTATAATATTTAGAACTTGGTGTCTACTTTTAAAAAGGCAGTGTACTCCTTGAATTGCATAAATAAGGCTTGTGCTGAAAATGCTTTTTGCCTGTTTTAATAACAAAATAAGTGATGTTTTTTTAATTTCTTGAGCTAAACAGGGAAATTGAAGCTATTCCATGTGTGGTCCTTACGAGGTAGGTCATTAGATTACTATGATAATCTCCCTGCATATGGACTTCTGCTTATCTGTAAATCAAACAAGGTAAATAACTAGATTACCCTACATTCATTACTTGTTGTGTTGGTTTACAGATAAGCGGAAGATTATCTACGGTAATCTAATTATCTACCTCGTAAGGATCAAACATGGAGCAGCTTCAACAGAGTAGCTTGTTTGAACTGTTTAGCTCAAGAAATACCAAAACCATAGGTTTTTTGTTATTAAAACAATAAGCAAAAAGTATGTTTTGCACAAGCTCTATTTGTGCAAATCATGTGAACAAAGGAATATACTGCTTCTTTAAATTATTATGCAAAAGTATTATGCAAAAATATAAAACAAAGATTTCTTTCTAACCTTTATACAACACACATTTGCAACAACAATACCTGTACTAGTTTATTTGAGGTCTTCACCAGGTGAAACATAAATGATCATGCTCTAACCACTACTTTTTCCCCTCTCTGCCTTGGCATTAAGGTCCCATCTTCAGGTTCGGGAAGGCTTTGTGAGTTGTATGTGGATGACCTGATATTTTAACCAAGGAATTTCCAGCCAACCACAGTTACAGTAACAATCAAGCAGCTACCAGGGAATCCAGGAAATAAACAAAAAAGCCCATTTGAATTCATGGGTGTCCACAGAAGGGGGCAAGAGGGGACAGTTGTCCCATCCTTATAAACAGTGCCTAGTGATGTCATTGGTTAAAATCGGAGCTTAGTGATGTCATTTCTGTCACATGACTCACTGAAACATTTGTATTATAATAAATATGTCAAAATATGAGGATATTAGAAGTCATCTCAGAGTTCCATGACCTGTATAAAAAAAAGATCATGGAACGCCTCTTTAATTTATATTTTACTTTATTTACTATATTATGCATAATTAGGTTATTCACTGCATTGTCACGAATAGGTTAATCATAGGTGATATTAGCTTACTTGCCCCCCCCCCACTCTCCATCATTCACTCTAGGGACCCTGCAAACCAGCTTGTAAGACAGAAAAAACATTTTCCCTTTTCTCATTGATAAATTAAAATTCAATGGTCTATATGGCTTGGTTCCTATGGGTAGAGACCAACTGGGAAACATGAAACCCATTAAATGATGAGTTGCTGTGAAACCATAGGACTACACTACATAGAAAACAATTCCGGAATGCCTTGGGCATGGGGCCTACACAAAAGACAGGAACCTAAGAGAAATGTCAACACTCATCAATCTGTTCCCCAGTGTTTCCCTTTTTTCACTAAGCACAATAAAAAGTGTCACTATCCCTTCATTAATGAATGTGGGGTATGACGACCATTATAGGGTTGTAAAATAAAAGGATGATTTCCTGTGAGTTAAATAAAAACCACTTGGATAACTGCATTAAAACTTTAACACGCTTGATGTTCAATGCGTTTGCTTTGTCTCCCAGGCAGTAATAGGGAAGACAAACAGTCGGGTTCCCTGCGGTGATTTAACATACATTATGCATAGTTAGATCTTTGGATACTCAAATAATTATAAAGAGCGCTATAATGACTCACAGGTATGAAATTTAACTGTAAAATTAAATCTGTGATTTGAAAAGCAATGCAAGAGGTCATGTCCCTTGCTAATTGAGACAGTAATGCATTATCAATGGCTGTCGGCATCCACTAGTGCAATCACTGGTGTTAAACAGCGTGTATCATTTTATAAGAAGTGGAGTCATTGACCGGTCATCAGGATGAATGGCAGAAAAGCTCTGCTCTTAACCCATTTGCTGACCAACTGACCAGCACTGACCCATTTGCAATCATAGTGGCATGAACGTTAATTTCCGAAGGCTGATGTGAACAGGGACTGTGATCATTGAGAGGCAAAGCTCAGACTTAGAGGCAGATATATTCAGTTCTGAATCAAAAGGGTCCAAGCAGTTCAAATAGAAGAACATTTACTTAACACTTTACCGAATGTCATCGATATTTTTGTCAGGAAAGTGTTTAATAACAAATTGATGAATAATGAAGCTTTGGGAATCCATAGGATCTGTGCAATGAAATGCATAGAATCATTGATGCCTGTGACAATTAAATGTATAAATCATTTTCTATCTGTATCAATATCTGTCTGTCTGTCTTTCTGTCTGTCTGTCTGTCTGTCCGTCCGTCTGTCCGTCCTTCCGTCTGTCTATCTCTATGATATATCTGTCTATCTGTCTATCTATCTATCTATCTATCTATCTATCTATCTATCTATCTATCTATCTATCTATCTATCTATCTATCTATCTATCTATCATCTATCTATCTATCTATCTATCTATCTATCTATCTCTAGCTTTCTCTCAGTCTATCTATTTATCTATCTATGATATATCTGTCATCTATCTATCATCAGCTATCTATCATCTATCTATCTATCTATCTATCTATCTATCTATCTATCTATCTCTAGCTTTCTCTCAGTCTATCTATCTATATGTCTGTCTGTCTGTCTATCTACCTATCGATCTCTAGCTTTCTCTCAGTCTATCTATCTATCTATCTATCTATCTATCTATCTATCTATCTATCTATCTATCTATCTATCTATCTATCTATCTATCTATTATTCTATCTATCTATCTATCTATCTATCTATCTATCTATCTATCTATCTATCTATCTATCTATCTATCTATCTCTATCTATCTATCTATCTATCTATCTATCTATCTATCTATCTATCTATCTATCATCTATCTATCTATCTATCTATCTATCTATCTATCTATCTATCTATCTATCTATCTATCTATCTATCTATCTATCTATCTATCTATCTGTCTGTCAAATTATCTATCTATCTATCTATCTATCTATCTATCTATCTATCTATCTATCTATCTATCTCTATCTATCTATCTATATCTATCTATCTATCTATCTATCTATCTATCTATCTATCTATCTATCTATCTATCTATCTATCTATCATCTATCTATCTATCTATCTATCTATCTATCTGCTTATCTCTAGCTTTCTCTTTCTATCTATCTACTGTATCTTAAAGAGGTATATAATACTCAGATAAAATATGGCAGCTGACATGAATGCTAACTGCATACCATGTTTAGTCAGTAAAGATCTAAATAGCAGATATAGATTGTATTGTTATTTGCATATATGATTTATAGTATACTATATAGTATAACGTTATATATAGTATAAAATATGCTATTCTATGCTTCCTTTAGAATACTTTCACCTGCCTATTTCCAAAGCCTGTACATCTTGTTGATGACTAGCTGAGGTTGCTGGGAAATATAGATGGCAAAGCTTATACAGCTCAGAGTCTGACATCTCTTTTCTACATGGAAGAAAGCAAGCGCCTCTGCACTAGCAGAATCTAAATGAGTGGGTATTCATTTGATGTCTTCTAAAAATCAGCCACAGAGTGGGAGCCTGGCTAATCCTCTGGAACACAGAATTCCGCTACAATGGCCAAACAGAATAAGCAGCTTGTTTCTCAGTGTGTCACATAAATGGGCAGTATGGTCTAATCTCCACAAAACAACACTCTTTGAAGGACTCTGGGGCATGTGTTAATTCCTGCTAGATGTCAAGGCTTCTTCCCTTTTCATAGTGTAAGAGGCTTTTCTAGCTATGATGAAACCCAGGGGGAGCTGTACTCCAATAAATGATCCCGTTGCCTTTATTTGCATTCTGTATGGGCCCGGCAGGCTTATGCCTGATTAACCCTTCTACCTCTAAAGAGAAAGGTAACTGACTTCAAAGACTTGTCAGCAGCACTCGAAGACTGTACAGTATTGGGCCTGCATACTTAACCCTTAGATTTTCCACTAAAAAAGCATTATTAAAGAATCATATAAATAATTAAGGAGCGATAGGGATGCAGTGATATCACAGTATCATTTAAACCTATAAAATCTTTCCTATTGACAGATAATTTTATTGGTGGTGCTGTGTAACAGCCAGGAATAATACATTTTAAAGTCTCCACAGATCTCTCCTTATAGCTGATCAAAGTCCAGCCAGGATTAACATATTAGTTGTTTGATCCACAAATCTGCCTTGTAGATAGAGAGCCGCTAACACGAGGAGCTTATTAATATATGCACTTGCTGGATTTCATTTCCCACTTCCACCGGCATTGCAGTAGTCACTTTACACTTACTCCAGTCCTGTACAATACATTACATAACATTGAGATATGGGATCTCTCTCTTCTGTGCTCTGACTGTTACAGAACAACAAGATCTCAACGATTGCTCAGGTTTAGTATCAAATGCCTAAGGGCTCAATTACTAACACCGGGAACATTTGCACCACGGCTATGTAACTCATAGAATTCCGTGAGGCACTTGCACTTAACCAATCAGAGCTAGAATCTTACTGTATAGCACCCGAAAACTGATCTAAATGTCTTTTTGTTCTCATCTGTAAAGTAAGTTGCATATACCTATATATCCTATTGGGTTTATTTAATGTATGATGTTTTTTAAACTCAATTTTTTTATCTCTGTAATAATAAAATAGTATCTTGTACTTGAGCTTAACTTAGATATACACAATTTTTACTTGAGGCAAAACAATCATATTGGGTTTATTTATTGTAGCTAATTTTTAAGTAGACTTAAAGGAGAACCAAACCCTTTTTTTAAAATCCCCTACCCTACATAGACCCCCCCCCTGCTCCCACCAGCCTAGGGGTTACCCTGGGTAAATATCCCTAACTCTTTATGTTATGTTTTGGGTAGCCGAGGATGAGTAGAGTATAACAGTGCTTTGTTAGCAGGTTCTCATGCAGCCATTACACAACAGTAACTTTCATTTTTAAGCTGTATGAAGTATGCACAGTATAAGTCTGGGCACAGTTACATCTACAGGCCATTTGTATAAACACCACATTTTCCCCCTATAGTAGGAAAACATTTGGGCAAATGTAATAAACAACAACAATGCATCTTAAAGCAATAATATACATTATTCACATCACATAGTCCTAGGTCCATGCAGGTAGTTTTCTGATTCTTTCCTTATGCCTTATAGGTTCACTTTCTTCAGGCCTATTGTAGTTGACATCAGGAGTAGGAAAATGTCCTTCATCAAATGGAGCTTCTCCAAAGTCATATCTAACAGGAGCAAGACGGCATTCCATATGCGTCCATCAGACAGTTCATTTGTGTATGGTCCTCGCTGGCATCTCACTTCAAGTGGTGTAGTAAATTTAGATTGTCCTTGTTTCAGTATTCCTGGTTTCTTAATTCTGACTAAAAATCCAAGCTGAAAGTGTACTTCTCTAGCACCACGTTTTCTGTCAGTATAAGCCTTGCATTTGGCTTGTTGATGTTTCACAATGTCAGCAGTAGATGATTTTGTTGGCACAGTATTTTGTGGAAGTTTGATGTCTACAACATGTAACTTAGTGCGCATCTGTCTGCCATGTAATAATTCAGCTGGAGATGATTGGGTTGTTGCATGGTGCATTGCTCTGTAGTTATGTAGGAACTCTGTTGTAAATACTTTCCAAGATTTCCCAGTAAGATTTGCTGACTGTAGTGTTTCTTTCAGACTTCTGTTGAATCGCTCGATTTCTCAATTTGCTTGTGGGTAATACACTCAAGATTTCCTATGCACAATATTCCTCTTTCTCAGAAAGGATTCAAACTCAGATGAGACAAACTGTGGTCCGTTGTCTGATATTAACTCCTTTGGATTACCTTCTCTGCTGAAGACTGTAGACAGAAATGTTATTACTGTAGCTGATGTTATATGAGAAACAAATGCAATTTCAAGCCATTTACTGTAATAGTCTATCAAGGTTATAGCAAATCTACAGTCTATAGGAGCATTTGTAAAAGGACCGACAATATCAATAGCAAGTTTTTCCCATGCTGAATCAGGAAATGGTATTGGTTTTACATCTGGTCTCGACTTAAGTTTGTGTACAAGGTTCTTTGCACAACCCAGTGAAGTGTTGCTTTGTGGTGAAATTGTAGATACTGGCTGTGTGGCAGGCACTGGTGCTGTATTAATGAGACTAATTGTAGGTTTAATGCAGCAAAGAGATCCCTTCCAAGTATAGCAATACCCTTATTCACAATGTAAAAGTCACATTTTGCAGTATTTGATTTGAATTGTACAGTCACTGGCAAGCAACCAAGCACAGGGATTGGATCCTTTAAGTAACTGACCAGTTTTAGGGCAGGTGCAACAAGCGGATCTTTTGCAAAGTATTTCAAGAAAATATCCTTTGGTAGTATAGAAACAGCTGAACCTGTATAAAGCATCAGGTTAGTGGAGTGTCCCTTGTCAGCAGAAGCAGTACTGACACTGACAGTTCATATAAACGTGTCTGGAATAAATGTACCAGCTGTATCCACACTTAATACTGTACATTTGTAGTAGTGACTTCATGAACATCTATAGCAGAACTACGGCAGATCTTAGCGAAATGTCCTACTTTTGTGTATTTGTGGCACCGTTTAGGTTTGGCAGGACATGTAACATGATTTGCAGTGTGTTGTGTTGAACCACAGTGAAAGCAGTATTTTTTATTTGTATTTACTGCATGGTTTTGCAGTGTAGGTGAATCCCGTTCCTTAGCACTGTATTTTGCCTGTGACTGTGCATTATTAGGCCACAGTGCTGAATTCACAATCTGTACATTCCCAGCAGTTCCCTGACTGAGAGTTTTAGCCTCTGCCACTGATGTTTCAATTTGGCTAGCAACTGTAATAGCCTTTGCAAGGGTTAAATCCTGCTCTAGGAGCAGTCTCTCTCTAATGCGAGGTGAGTTTGTTTTTTCGACTATTTGGTCTCTTAGCATTTCATCTGTTAGAGTCCCAAACTCACAGGTAACAACCAGCTCTTTCAAAGCTGCTACAAATTGTTCTGCGGATTCGCCATTACGTTGTCCACGTTGGAGGAATTTATATCTTTCAGCCACCACATTTACTCTTGGCACAAAAAAGTTCTTTATAGCAGTAAGATCAGTTTCATAGTCTCATCAGGTAATGGTAATGTATAGAATATACGCTGTCCCTCTGCTCCCAGGCAGTGAATAAGTAAAGCACACTTTCTAGCAGCAGAAATCTCCCCTTGGTCAGCAGCAATAATGTAATTTTTGAAACATACGGATCCAAGCAGTAAAAGGTATGGTAGGCTCACCAGGGTTTGGAAGAAAAGGTGTAGAAGAGCCATCCTTGTCGCCATTTGTTATGTTTTGGGTAGCCGAGGATGAGTAGAGTATAACAGTGCTTTATTAGCAGGCTCTCATGCAAGATGGTGCCCGTGAACTCCGATACCCTGAATCTGCAACGAGGAGTAAAGGATTAGGGACATTTACCCAGGGTAACACCTTGGCTGGGGGGGAGCAGGGGGGGAGTCTATGTAGGGCAGGGGGTAGGGGATTTTAATAGAAATGGTTTGGTTCTCCTTTAAAGCATGGGGTTCCAAGTTACGGATAGATCCCTTTTCAGAAAAAAAAAACAAGCCCTGAGCATTCTGAATAACAGGTCCCATACATTTGAAGGAGTAAAGCTACAAATATTTGGGCAACCCACAAAGACTGTAATGATGAACCTTATACATGACCCGGTGTTCCTGTTAGCAGAAAACTGCACTGGCCCAGGGCAATAGCGAGCAAGTGATCCTCTTCCTCCCTTCTTCTTTATATAGAATCTAGCAGCCGACACATGCGTTAAAAAGCCGCCTTTTGTTACAGTCCAGCTCCGGTGCAGTTTTCTTCTAACAGGAGCACTGGCCCAGGGCATCAGGTAAATCATTACAATTCTTGGGGGGTGCCCTAACATTTGGCACCTCCCATACAGTGCAGCTTTCATTGTCCTTTAAAGATATATACTAAATGAGACCCAAGCTCTGTGGTATCCTGAAGCCCATTGCCAAAGGAGCCTTGTTCTACCTGATTACACCAGTGGCATTTGCTTCAAATGGGGGTCACTGACCCCATCTAAAAACCAAATGTGCTATAAGACTATACATGTACTGTATTATTATTGCTACTTTTTATTACTCATCTTTTTATTTAGGCCCTCTTATAGTCAGGTAATTTGGACCCTAGCAACAACTGCTAAAATTGCAAACCGGAGAGCTGCTGAATAAATAGCTAAATAACTCAAAAACCACAAATAATAAAAAATGAAAAACCAATTGCAAATTGTCTCAGAATATAACTCTCTGCATCATATGAAAAGTTAATTGAAAGATGAACAATCCGTTTAAGTTAACTTTTAGTATGTTGTAGAATGGATGATTCCAAGCAACTTTTCAACTAACCTTCCTCTTTTTTTTATCATTTTTGAATTATTTGTCGTCTTCCTCTGTCTCTTTCCAACTTTCAACTGGGGGTCACTGACCCCATCGAAAACAAATGCTCTGTAAGGTTGCACATTTATTGTTCTTGCTACTTTTGATTACTTATCTTTCTCTTCAGACTATAGGGTAAATTAGACCTTAGCAACCAGATTGCTGAAATTGCAAACTGGAGAGCTAAAAAAAAAAAGCTACATAACACACAAATAATAAAAAATGAAAACCAATTGCTAATTGTCTCAGAATATCACACTCTAGGGGCGGATTTATCAAGGGTCGAATCAAAAATTCGAATTTGAAATTCGAATTTTCAAGTTTTTTTATGGTCAAAACTGTTAAACTCGAGTTTTCAAACAAATTCAAATTCAATTTTCGATATTTATCATACTCTGGCTTTTTAAGAATTCAAATTCAACTATTTGCCATTAGTGATGGGCGAATTTGTCCAGCTTTGCTTTGCCACGAAATTCGCGAATTTCCCATGAAATTCACGAAACTGGCAAATTTTGCCACGGACGACAATTCTGAAGCTGTCGACTTTTGACGCACATTAAAGTCAATGGGCGTCCGTTTATTGTCACCGGTGTCAAATTTTTCGTGGCAATTTCGCCAGTTTATTTGCCAGCAGTAAAATGCACAAATTCGCCGCGAATCGCCCCCCCGAATAAATTCGCCCATCGCTATTTGCCAACTAAAACCTGCTGAATTGCTGTTTAAGTCAATGGGAGACATCCAGGGATCAATTTTGAGTTGTTTGCAGCCTTCCTGACAATCGAGAAAAAACTCGAATCAAGTTTTTAAAATTTGAATCAAATTAGATTCATCCGAGTATAAAAACTTTGATTGTTTTTAATAATTTTCTAATTTAAAATGATTGGGAGTTTAGGGGAGTTTTAAAAAACTCACATGAATTCGAAATTCAGCCTTTGATAAATGTGCCTCTGCATCATAAGAAAAGTACATATAAAGGTCAACTACCCCTTTAAAAGCCGTCTTGGAGTTTGTAGTAACTACTATACAATAAGGAAGTTACAAGGATGACTGCACCACTAATAGCCTTTGGTAGATATTTTACTCTTTAGTGATATTCATCCTTTATGTCAAGACAGAGGGAAACTGTTAATGCATGTTACCAATTTCACTTCCAGTGGTATCTTATCAGGGGCAATAAGTATAAACCTTTTTGAATGCTGTGCCTCTAAACCAGCCTCCATCTGTACATTAGTTCATCTATTTGGGAGGCACTTATTTGCCACAGGCCATTTTGCATAATTTTTAAATGATTAGTGTAAATGCAAACGCACACAACAGGAGGGTAAAGCCACATTACATCTCACGTATTTGCCAATAAGTAATTTACCTATGTGGAGGTATTTACTATACAGAGCTCCAAAGTTGTCCAAGATTACGTTCTGGAAAGTCCAATTACAATCGAAACTGTGACTTGAAGTATTATTTAAACAATTTCCAGAGAAGGTCACTTGTTTTAGGCCTTGGAATTTTTGACAGCTCCTCAGATATAGGAAGCTGCTGCACATGTTAATGCAGGGTGTTTAAATATTCAGAAAAACAGCCTTCCAGTTTTTACTTATCTGCGAATGTCAATGGGCCCATTATGATTTCTCATTTTTTATGGCTGCCAGATACAAGATACTTGAACTGCATGGCAGCGAACAGCAGAATTTAGCATGAAGCGTGTGAGAGGAATACTCAGCAGCCAGTCATTATTTGGCTTTATTCTGGCCTCAAACACACAGAACATTCTTGTTTGATTCTATTAAACTATGAATGAGAATGGAGTTATTGGGGGAAGCTGTGATAAGGTCACCTTACAAACAGGCAATATATTGGAAAAAAAACAAAAAACACAAATTAAAGGAATATATATTGTTTACTGGCTGTATTTACTTCATAAAATGCAATGAAGCTTGAGAAGGAATAAAAACAGGAGTGGGCAGTCAATTTATTCTATTTGATTTGGGCATTTCTTGGCATTGTGTACATCACTCCCAGATCTTATCTCTGTCTGTTACGCTGCTAACATGTCTCCAAAATAGCCAGACAGTGCATTATTAATAAAAGCCTTATTTGAAGCACCCCTGAGCTGGAACCAGTAATTGGAGTGAGTGATTAGAATCTTGTAAAAAATATATATAATCTGATGTTTCAAGAACAACAACCTAGGGGCAGAGTGACCAGATTTACTGCATTTGGGATGTGTCCACTTGTGCTCTGATATCTGACATTATTTTAATCATTACAAATGATCAGAGATACATACAAAGGTCTAAAATGATTATTTTTGCTATTTCAGTCCCAGTATAAAGGATGCACACAGGCATTTCATCAAAAAGTTAAAAAACTTACATTTTATTTAGTACATTTAAAAAAGCACATCATTCAGGCAGATAATAGTGTCAGCAAGATAATCCCCAATACATTGTTAAAAAGCTTTAAGAGAGGGAGTAGTCTGTGGGACCTTCTCGTTAAGAGCGACCCAATAGGTTGTTATCATGATACATGGTTACGTAATGACAAACACGGATGTTTTAAATGCCCTAATTGCACTTCATGCAGGTTCATGACACCTGGCACCAGTTTTTTTTACATCCACAGACAGGTAAATGATTCGCCATCAGACATCATATCACATGTACTACTATCCATGTTATTTATCTTATAACCTGTCCATGTGGTTTGCACTATGTTGGCAAAACAGATTTGACATTAAGTTTACGTATGGATGCACACCGCTCAGCCATCAGCACTGCCTTTCGAGATGGCCACACCAACAAACCAGTGTCTAATCATTTTTTCAGAAGAGGAACATAGGTTACCTACATTTCATTATATAGCTATAGATCATATCCCCCCACTGCCGAGAGGTGGGGACAGATCCAAGATACTGCGGAGAGGTGGGGACAGATCCAAGATACTGCGGAGAGGTGGGGACATATCCAAGATATTACTCCAGAGAGAGGTGTTCTGGATCAAAAAACTAAATACTTTGAAGCCTAATGGATTAAATGAACATTGTTCCCTTCTTTGTTTTTTGAGTCAGCGATAATGTAACTATTGTGTTAACAGGCTTGTCAGTTTGATACATTTGTTGCAAAGCTCTATTGGCTATCATTTGAATGATGTAACATTGTTAGTAACTTCCAGCTCCACACATCTTATCTGTCACATGACATCTAGGACAGCTTGTGAGTGGATGAGTGCTATGGTGTTTTAACTATTTATACCTGTTACATTTTACTAAGCAGCTTATGGTCTTGAAAATGGTCTTAGATACAGACCTAAAAGTCGACCTGCTTTTTTAAATGTACTAAATAAAATGTACGTTTTTTAACTTTTTGATGAAATACCTGGGTGCACCCTTTATACTGGATTTTCTATACATTGCTGTTTTGGATAGCACCAGGACTTTGTACTATTTTGTGTAGTGCTGAACTCATTGGACTTTAGTTATATATATATATATATATATATATATATATATATATATATATATATATATACTGTATATTCCAGCAAAGTCACACTCCAATGTATAGTTGGAGTATATATACACGAGTCCACTACCCCCTTTCTCATATATATATATATATATATATATATATATATATATATATATATATAATCCAAAGGGCTACCAGCACTCTCGACAAAAACAATTTGTATGCCTCAAAGTGAGAAAGGCCTTGGATAGGGCCGAAACGTCAGATTGAAGTTTTGTTAATAAATGAGAGTGCGGATTCTTCGTGAAGTGTATATATATATGTGTGTGCTAATGCAGCAAAGTGATCTTCATCCATCCAGATGTCCATGAGTGCTACTCTTTGCTTACTGTTTTGTTGCTCACTGCAGCCTGAAAGGCTTTCTGTCTTCCTCCTGTTCTTACCTGGATTTGTATCCGTGAACTTTTTCTGCCTGCCCCAATTTTGGCTTAAAATCTGGGCACCTGTTCTGTCTGCGCACCTGATCTTACTACACTTTTGTCTTCTGCAGTTACTCTGACCAGACCTTTCCTTCTTTCCTATTGGATTGCCACTTCTCAACTGATGATCAGTTATCAGTATGGATATTAATAGAAAACAATCTCTCCATACCAGCACTCTACTGGGTTTGTATTATCATACCACATAACACTCCACTAATATTAACACCTATGGGTGTGACTGAGTTCATGCAAAACAAACATAGCTGTATATATCTCCATATTTATGTCAGGATCCACTGCTAATCAAACTCTGGTCTGCATGATGAAATGTGCTTGCATTAAGCTTCTCAGCCACTGTGATTTTTGGAATGGATATGGGTTAAGTATCCTAATGGACATGGGTTGCTCTCTTCCTGGCAGTCTATTCCTCATCCCAACTCGTTAACATCAAGTGTTTCCAGTTATTAAGCCCAATACAGGCAACTCCCGGCTGCTTGATTATTGAAGCCTTATAGCCTGATCCAGCCTGCAGGTTTCATAGTCATGTGTTCCCTTTGCCTGTGTTCCTGCCCGGTTCTCTGTTCTGTCCCTTGTTCCTCCACTCTAGTTCCCTTTTGCCTGATTGGAGGATCTCTTGGTATTTGACCTCAGCCTGGACTGGACTACCCTCTGACTTCAGCTTGCCCCTGACCTCAGCCTGTTATATAGAGTTGTGATTGTTTTTTGCCTGCCTCTGACCACTGGCCCGGTGTAAGGACTTACATATTATTATATTTTTACCATCATCTTTATTAACAAATCCCCCTTCTCTGTAACAGCATGTTTCTGGCCTATCAACATGTCAAATACCCACTTTACTTGTATTATACTGGACATAGGCTCCTACCTGCCAACCTCACACCTGAGGTTTGACCTGACAATTTATCAGCTAAAAGGTCAGTTAACTTCACCAATGCAGATATTGTATCCATAACAGGAACTGAGAAATTTCACAGGAAATTGCACAATAGGTTATAATCACCAATGTTCTTTCCACAGGCAGACTTAGAAATAAAGAAACCAGGGAGGATATTCTATCCTTTCCCTTACTTAAGAATAGGCTATTCTGTAAGTTCTATACACTACATACATTCTACACACATTTTATAATGTAAACATGTATTCATTTTTTTATGATTAGTGTAAATCATGAACTTTGAACATTACCCGACAGCTTATTTTAATAAATCACAGATGTAGTAAAAGGTTGGTGTATGAAGGCCATCATTTTTTTTTTACATTTAAATCTAATATTAAGGGTCTGATTGTCAAATCAGGAAAACGTTTAACAAATAGGGATGGGTGGATTTTTTTGCCTTATTTCGCCACGGCAAATTTTAGGCGAAACGAAACGGGTCAAATTCGCCCATCCCTATTAACAAATTCTTCAATTTGTCAACGTGATTATCCCTTTAATGGGGTGTTGAAGCTCAGGGGCAGTGCTGAACTCTAAGGGCAGCACTACATGGCTGATTCTGCTGTGATCCGACGTGCTGCGCAAAATCGCGGGCGTCACGACGGATGTGACAGAAATAAGGTAAGTAATTCAATTGTTGGATCCTGTTGCAGCATTGATGCGAAACGAGTGTCGGATGCAGATGCTGCACGCTGCGTCTGCATCCGACATTTGTGTCGCGTCGCATCAACAATGTGACAGGATCCGACACTGGCATTACTTACCTTATTTCCGTCGCATCTGACGTGACGACTGCGATTTTGTGCAGCGCGCCGGATCGAGGCGGAATCGGCCGTGTAGTCCTGCCATAACATCTAACATCCCACCAATGTTCAGTGCACAAAGCAAATTGTGGTGTGTGCAAAAATGGTGTGAAATTAAAAATTCACACACGAGAATTAAAAGTGCACATGGGTATTTTTGTGCTCACAACCACTTTAGAGTTAATCTCCACAAACGAAGCAGTATTGCGATTAAATTAGCTCAATGCAAGTTAATGGGAGATTAACGATTCGAAAAAGCTCTTTTCCCACCTGGAACAAATTGTCCCAGAGTGGAATGAGGCTTGTTAAATCAGACCGATCATTTTTTTTACCAAGCTGTACCCACCATTACCAATCACTACCGAATACTAATCTATTATAAATCAGCCACTGATGAGTTAACTTCTTGAAATTAGATTCTTTCACTTTATGAGCCCTGAATCTGAGAAAAATAAAGGGAACAGTATAATTAACAGAGAAAGCTCTAGCTGAAGTACAGTACAGAATCCAGCCAGCAAATAGAGATACACTTTTTGTATTCACAAGCCAGCATCTATTCTTGTTAGGGCAAATGTTACAAATTACCATATGAGAGAAGTAAGGGAGATAGTAGCTGTGTCATATCAGAGGCGGACGGGGTAAAGAAATATGTCAAGGGGAAATCATAGCCGTTTGTGCAGGGCCTCACCTCATTACAGTCTATTGAATGCACTTGAAAGCTGTAACAAAAGATATCATTTAAGTCAAAATGTGTGAAGGTACGGGAAGAAAAGACACATCAGCCTTGAGCACTGAAAAAATCCAGAGGCCGAAATCACAATGTAGTGCAGTTCTGTAGCATACCCTGCTCTCTATCATCTTACCTGAACTCTCATACATCTCTCTGGCTTCTCCTGATATGTTGTCATACTGCAGCAGCCATTGCCCTTTCTGGAAGCCAGTGCTATTAATCCCACTCAGATCTGAATTGTAATATAGGATATTCTATATGTAATCCATATGTGGCACTGTAGCTAAGGGGGGCCAATTGCTCTTCCATTATTCCTGCCTAGTGGTACCACTGCCCATAAGAAGTATACAAAGCCACTATTAAACGGGGCGATTCACCTTTAAGTAAACTTTTAGTATGCTAAAGAATGGCCAATTCTAAGCAACTTTTCAATTTTTCTTCACTATTTAATTAATTAATAGTTCATTAATTATTTGCCTTTTTTCTTCTTTCCAGCTTTCAAATGGGGATCACTGATCCATCTAAAAAAAACAAAAAAAATGCTCTGTAAGGCTACTACATATATTGTTATTGCTACTTTTTATTACTCATTTTTCTGTTCAGGGCCTCTTCTATTTATATTCCAGTCTCTTTTTCAAAATGAATGCATGGCTGGTAGGGTAATTTGGACCCTAACAACCAGATTTCTGAAATTGCAAACTGGGGAGCTGCTGAATAAAAAGCTAAATAGCTCAAGAACAACAAATAATAAAAAAATGAAAACCAATTGCAATTTGTTTCTGAATATCACACGCTTAACCATACTAAACGTAAATTTAAAGGTGAACAACCCTTTTATAACATAACTTGGCTGGAATTATTTCAGAATTTTTAATATTCGTTCGAAAGTAGAATTTTGCCAAATCTATTTAGTGGTGCTGTACAGCTGATAAAGCAATTGCTTACTCAATTTACAATAGAAGTAGGTACAGATGCTCAGAAGAGCACTCCCCGTATAGCAGATTTCAAAGGTTAACAGATACAGGAATAAAGCAGAAAGTGAGAAGGACACGACTGGGTTAAATTTAGCAACAAAAGCCATTGCATAACATAAAGCCTCTAATGCAGAAGAGGTCATGGCGTTGTTTATTTAATGCCCTTGATAATTATAATTAGCCTGCTGCTGTAACATAATCACTTTAACATTGTCATCGCCAGGACATCACAGGCCCTTGGAGGTTTTTAAAAGAATTCTAAATGTGTCACATAAGCAGATTGCTTGTTTGCTCTTGATTAATGTACAGTGCTCCGTACTGTAAAGCTACTACTGCACTTACACAGCTCTGGCCTGACTAAGCCCTATTCCCATCATCCAAGGAGCCCTTACTGAAACCTCAGCACTGTGCTGCTAATTCCAGATTGTAAGGCCAGATCTAGTCTGTCATTTGAGATGTGCCCCATCGCTTTGCTGCAAGGCATATCTGAAAGCTCCTTGCTATTATTTATTTATAAAAGCTCAGCAGTGTACAGCAGAGTTGCAACAAACTTTTGCTGCCATCATGGAATTGAAGAGTTCTGACACCGTCACCGAAGCCTGAACATTGAAGGTAGCTGGAAGTCAATGAAGAAGCACAGAATATTTAAAAATAACCTGTTTTGATCTACTTATCTCATTTGTGGTACAAGGACGGGACCTGTTATACAGAATGCTCAAGACCCGGGTTTTTGTGGATAAGGGGGCTTTCTGTAATTTTGATCTTCATTCCTTCAATCCACTAGAAAATCATTAAATAAACCCAATAGGCTGGGTTTTCTTCCAATGAGGATTAATTATATCTTAGTTTGGGTCAAGTACAAGCTACTGTTTTATTATTACAGAGAAACGATATCTTAAAAATGTGGATTATTTGGATGAAATCTAGATTATGGGAGATGGCCTTTCTGTAATTCAGAGATATCCTGGACATTATCCTGGATAATAGATCCCATGCCTGTAATTATGTAATATTGATGGCCCATTTTGGCTTATTTATTACCTGAAATATCACCTATCCTTGCAATACCATTAGAAACCATTTGAATGGCCTATGTATAAAATCTATTAGTTTGGCTGATGCTAGGTTCAGCATAGTTTAAGCATACAAAAAAAAGATGAATTCATCACTGCACATTCACTGGTTACCGGCCATCTGTTTTATAAGTAATTTATTTTGTGTAAGCGAATACATTTTCAAAGACCGGAAACCATGTTTGGGAGTTTTAAACTTGAAAGCAGCAAGTAAGTTGCAGGTAAAACTTAGGGGCATATTTACTATGGGTTGAATATCGAGGGTTAAATAAAATCCTTCGACTTCGAATATCGAAGTCGAAGGATTTACTGCATTTTGTTTACCACATCGATCGAACGTTTTTCCTTTGATCAGAAATTGCTAGGAAAGCCTATGGGGAAGGTCCCCATAGGCTAACATTGGTGCTCGGTAGGTTTTAGATGGCGAAGTAGGTAGTCAAAGTTTCTTTTTTAAAGAGACAGTACTTCGACGGTCGAATAGTCGAACGATTTTCAGTTCGAATCGTTCGACTCAAAGTCGTAGTCGAAGGTCGAAGTAGCCAATTCGAAGGTCGAAGTAGCCAAAAAAAAAAATTCCAAATTCGAAGTATTTTTCATTCTAATCCTTCACTCGAGCTAAGTAAATGTGCCCCCATGTCTCTGTGTGAAATGTATAATGGAGCAATAGAATTTTTGGGGAAACAGATGCAAGTTGAGTGTAGGACTGGCCATACCGATGACTTTGACGTAGTTGGCCAGCTTAAATATATTACAATATTTGGACAAACAATCCCTGTTTTGTTTAAAGGGGAGGGCGTTTTTTTGTTGCTTAATGCACAAACCCCCATATGTAATAAAAGGCACTAAGTTTGTCTAGGAGCAGTAACCTATAGCAACCAATACAATGTTTGCTTTTAAACAGGTGAACAGTAAATGCTACCTGCTGATTGGTTATTATTGGTAACTGAGCCTGGGCAAACGTAATGCCTTTTATTACATAACCCCAATTATGTCTTAGTGCCATTAAAGGAGAAAGAAAGGCCTACAGTATTTACTTGGGGTTGGCAAAAGTTAGGCACCCCCAAGTGATTCTATTTACTTAACTGAAACCCCGGGCCTGTGCTCCTATCAACAGAAAACTCCACCGGTCTGGGGGTTGTTCCAGCGAGCACCACAGATCAATCTGCTTCCTCCTTCTTGTGATGAAAACTCACCTTGGTGGTCTAGTGGGCCGGCGGGGACGTCCGCCTCACTGATTTGTTCTTCTTGCCTGCCGATTCCTCTATGGCGCGTGTGGTGCACTCTTCCTTGGTTTATGCGCAAGGCGTGATGACGTCATCATGCAGGGGCGCAAAGTTTCAAGGTATTTAAAGGGACCTTGTGTATTTAATAATTGCCCGTTGTTAGGTTCATCTTGTGAGAGTTCTTGGGTGCTATTCTGAGTAATCCTGTATTCTGATTCCTGTTTTGACCCTGCCTGCCTGACTTTCCTTATTTCTGTGATCCCAATCTCTGCCTGGTAAACTGACTATTCTGATATCTGTATTCCGACCTGTGTCTGTCTTGACCATTCTGATTGTACTCCCGGCTTTGACCTTTGCCTGACTGACTCTAGATCTATTCCTTAAACTGTGACCTTCTGCCCAAAGACTTTTGTTTAATGATCGTGTCCCTCTGCTCGTCCAGAACCCTTAGCTTGGCTCCTCTCTTTATAAGACCTGGCGGCATCCAATTAGCCGAGGGCTCTTTCCGAGGTGAAAGGTGGCTGTTAAAGGCAGAAGTAAGAGCAGAGACCAGGGAGGCTAGCATTGGTTGTGGATTCTGGGTGCTGATCGTGACACTTCTGCTTTTTTCAAATTTCAAAGGGCAAACACATACGCAGTAGAATGAAATAGCCGTCTTTTTTCGTCAAAGTACGGCTTTTCGCACAACTGCTTCTCTTGAGAAGAGAGAAGAAGCCAATCACTCAGTGGTGCTCGCTGGAAGAACCTCAGTTTTCTTCTGATAGGAGCACCGGCCTGGGGTTTCAGGTAAGTATATACAATGACTTGGGGTGCCTAACATGTGGCACCCCAAATTAATACACCCTTTCCTTCTCCTTTAATATATAGATAATGGGTTTAGTGCAGAGTACCTCTTGTATTTGTCTGTATGGATTTTGTGGTCACAGCCTCATTGCACCAACACTTAATGGTTTAAAAATTAGTGGTAAGCATAACTTTCCCATTTTTGCTATAGTTGATATATACCTTCTGCGTATTCGTGAAAAGACTTCAACATATACATATAAACCAATGTTAATTAGACTTAAAGCAGAAAGGGGATTTTACACACTATAAAACATTAGTATAATGTCCTCAACTTTGATCCTTTATAAATGTAATCCCCATGTGGGTGAGTTGTAAAAAAAATAGAATTAACTTGCCACAAGACAATGCTTTTTATTGCAAATGAATTTGTACTGCATTGTCTTTAGAGTAAATGAGTGGGTAGCAGTGCGCTGCATGCTGTGTATTAGTAATGTACATGTGTAGTTACCCCTCACTTATCTACAAAACACTTCAATAATGCCAGTATTCCTGCTGTGCTCAACTATTTCTCAAGCCTCGGCCATGTGTAATAAAGACAGCTGAGCTTAGCATAATCATTTTTCACAGGTACATCCACAGTCCTTAGCACTATGAAATTATTAGCCATAATTACCCCCCCCCCCTTTTATTCTTCATGTCATAGATAAATTGATCATTTCTACTAATTTGTAGCTAATAGCCATTTGCTATTTTTACCATTAATTGCAATTTTTGTTGGAGTACTCTATTGATTTTGTGTGCCTTCCATGAACCTCCTTTCAGCCAGTAATAAATTTTTTTGTGATGCTGGCTTTACATGTGGAATCTAATTAAAAAGCCCAGAGTGATTTAGTAAATACAAGCAGACTTACTAATGTGCTTTCCTTAATGAAATTTCAAAGTCATATTGATTAAATAAGTCCATGTGTGTTGCATAATTAAGATGGGACTTTAAGGCAAATTTGAACGATGAAGAACCAAAAATATAACTACCTGTTGTAGGGTTTGCCAACACAAATTGAAATAAGAAAGCATCTTTTGTAACTCTTTATTTTACAGGTAAAAAGTCCCAGATTAGCTACTTGGTTATGCAGCAACTGAGGACACTCAATTAGATAAATGGAACTCTAGCTATAAAGGGCATATTTGAAAGCATATACTTTTTATATATCATGATAGAAATGCCACTCCTATATGTAGAGGTAGAAGATTAGGACAGGCATGAAAGGAATGAAGGAAGGAAGAATGTGAAAGCATTAAGAATGATAAATGGAACTGTTTGATTGGAGGAAAATGACTTCCATGTGAATCTTATGCTGGAAAGCATGATCGGGGAAGTCATGTAAATCAGAAAAGGAGGAATATACCAACGTTTATGCTTTATGTCCACCTATACAAGTCCCTGTTCCACCTTCCCTCTAATCTCTAATGATTCACAATAAAATAAGAGTAGTGTAAGACTCTCCATGGTGGTAGAAGATGCCGAGTAAAGCTCTAGTAGAGTTGCATCCAATATTGCAGGTCAATATATGCATTTATCCTACAAGTAAAGAAGACAGCTTGTATAATGGGTAGAATTGGAAGTCAAATGATTTCCCTTCAGAGCTGCTGGACATTGCAGCATTGTTAATTGTGACTCGATCTCTCTTAGGTGGGTCCACCCTAGGAGTTTTGGGAAGAGAGGTTTTGTTGGTGAATAGTGCTGTAACAGTTTAGATGAAGAAAGAAATGGGTTCCAGTGAAATGGATCCCCTCCAATGGAAACCTCTCAGGGATAAGTAATACCCTGAGTCCCTTTCAAGTAGTAGTTTGTACACTAAGGCTGGTATACTAACCCCCACACTATTTCTCCTTAGTGGAGCACAGAACTGCTTATGTTCACTAACCATGATGGTTACAGGAGCTACTCTCTCATTATCTGCTTCTTGTTATTCGTGTTGTTATTATGTAGCCCATAATTCTGATTCTTGATTCCAACTTTCTACTATGCACTAAGCAATTCTTCTGTAGAGCTACTGATCAGCACATTGTTGCAAAGCAGAAAACATGTAGTGTTTCAAAGGTGCTGAGCTTCAGCCTGCTGTCTGTTTTCCAAACATCACACTCCTGCCATTCAATGAGTGCACCGTTCCATAGTATCAGTATAACTGAGCAGTGCAAAGGACAAAATGTACCTAGGGGCTTTCAAATGTGCTGAGCTTTAATCTGCCACCAGTTTATTTAACCCATGCCTCCCATCTATCTGTTTACCCCACAACCATCTGCCTCTCATCAGAATAATCAGATTGTAGCACTCCAAAGTATCAGGGAACTTCTTAGCAGGGAATTGTGGGAAAGGCCGAAATATGCATCTATATGGGTTCCCAGGTGCCCAGCTTCCATCCTTCTACAAAATAACACACCTGTCATCTCAGCAATGTGATTGCCCCTTTATATGGAATTCATCGTCAGGTCCCGACTGGCCCCAGACCTCATGGTCCCTGCTGATCCAGTCCACTGGTCTCTGGAAACCCTTCTCCGCCTCCTCTCTATCAGGAATGACAAGGCTTCAAACTCTCAGCTTTGTGCAGAACTACTCGTGCATTTACCTGTTGTGCCACTGGAGGCCCTTAGTGTTTTTCTGCTATGAATTCTTGTTGTAATTATTATACTCCTACCTTCTGCTTCATCTCTCTGTCTATTTCGTTATCCCCATCTGTATTTCATTATTCAATCCTGACCCTTTGTAAACCTGCAAGTGACCTTTGCTCAGTGCTTGGTCATTAAGTTCTTGCTCATGTATCTCCTGGTTCTTGTTCTCATGACCCCCTTCTGTTTCCTAGTTCCTGTTCCTAGTCCTGTTCCAGCTTTCTGCCTTGTTTCTGTACCCCTGTGTCCCTCCTAGTCCTGCTCTTGGATTCCCCCAGTTCTGACTCCTGGCCTGTCCCTCGACTTCACTTATCTGCCAGAAACGTATCGGTAGAACAAATGCAGAATTCTGTACTGCAGAATTTGTCAAACAAAAAAAAATGGCAGAATTCCACATGAAAACAAAAAGAATCAAGGAATGTGGGAAAAGAAAAACTCCATTCTCCATATTCTTTATACAGTTTATACAGCATTTAATGAAATTTCACTGATCTTCAACAAACATTGGCAAATCCTTTTAGCAGATCTATTTTTCCAACATATAGGAAGACAGTCTGAGAGCATCTTTTAGAGAAGGCAAAACTATTCGTAATTGGATAGCCTTCGGCAGATTAAAGCAAACAAGAGAAAATCCTCAGATTAATGGCAACAAAAGGAGTTAGAGGAAATGTAATTTTAAATTTAATGAAAACTCATGTAATACTTCCAATCTAATTCCTAATGTCCATTCTAAGGTGACCAGACACATATTTTCCATCCAACAATGAATTCCATCCAAAAACATAATTTAAAGGTTTAATCTGTTTATTGGAATGCACTTGTCAGTTACAATATGTTTTAAGAGCACAAATGGTAATTTAATAAATGTTTCTATGAATCCATAGAAGTCAAATTTTTGTGTTAAAATAAGTGTCCAGTAAATACCCACTGTTTGTAAGTGCATTTTATAATTGTTACTTCTACTGATCAAACCATACAGAAGGCTGCACCCATGGCTGTAGATTTGGTAAGTAGCTTCAGAAATGTATTCAATTTATAAAAGACCTCCATTGCTTTTTTTCATGTAGCTAATGGGAGTGAACATTTATGAGATATACATTACCGGTACATTTTTACATTTAATATACTAAATGTGGGATTGCTGCTTTGACATCTGCATATTGTTTTGGACTTCATGTAAGACTGGATTCTTGATGTCACTTTTGTGCATTTTGATATATATGTTTGATATTGCTCCCAGGAATACAGATTTGTAGCAAGGTTTGGGTATATGTTGCTTTGACCCAATCAAGACATTGGGAATTTCCAGAGTAGACCCCTTTAAAGGAGACATATAGCACAGCTAAAAACCCATTGTAATATTGTAGACTATAATGAATAATATATGGTGCTGGTTTTGCTTGGGGCTTAAAGTTAATATTATCTTTAAAAATCCCCTTTATTAGAACTCCCTATAGATCTGCTATGGTCCCTGTCATTGTGGGCATGGGTGTGTTCTAACGGTCCCTGCCAGAAGCACAGTAGGAGGGAGACAGCCAATCACAGCGATGCAGTCCCCTATCAGGTCAGCCTAGCTGCTGATTGGTTCCTATCCTACAGTGCAGTGTGCTGAGTGCCGGCCAGCTCCCCTGCACAACTGCCTCCTTTCCCAGGCTGTGATTTTCAATAAAGCAACCAGAAATACCACTTTTTTAAGCACATTCCATCTATATTTAAAAGCATAAAAGGCACTGGCACATTCTTGTTTTTACATAATATATCTCCTTTCAGAAACTCAATGTATGCTGCAAATGCAATTTTTATGGGGTAAAACGAACATATATTTGTAGATAACACTTTTAAAAAACTTTTAAAAAACGTATGTTAAAAGAGGTTATATTTCCACAAACAAAGAGGGATCATCTACTGTTCTTTCCTATACAGGTATATGAGCGGTTATCCAGAATGCAGGAAATCATCTTTAAAAATATGTGTTATTTAGATAAAATTGAGTCTATGGGAGATGGCTATTCTGTAATTCAGAGCTTTCTGGATAACGAGTTTCTGGATAACGGATCCCATACCTGTACTCCGCATGGTACAGTGTAAGCATTCTCTGTGTTGTAGCATTAAAGGTGCAGGTATAAAGCACACTCAGTATGCTTCCACATGTATTTAAAGACTAACCATTATTTTTAGACATAAAAGTGTGACATATGTGGTTAGAGGTCTCATTCAGGTTATGTTTTGGAAATAGCTTCAAAAGTAGTAATCAGCATGATTATGAGACAGATATTGTCTAATCAATGTATTTGGTTTTGACAGTAAACTAAAGAGGTGTTGCAGAAATAGTCATTGAATTTATTGGTCTTGGGTATTTATGTATTCAGAAATTAGTTAATTGGGCTACAGTTAAAATGACACTTTAAACACCTCTAAGAAACCTCTAAGAAAACTTTTAAACCTCTAAGAAGTGAAAAAATCTTGATCTTTATTGCAGATAAAAAAAGTGCCATCCAAAGATAATCCTTTCAGGCCAAAATTAATTCTCACCCCTAGCGTAAGGGGTTCTTTATCAAAAGAGGATAAAGGAATGCAGAAAGGAGGCAGAATATTCATCATTTATATTATAGGCGGCATGTGGTGGGGAAATAACACTGAAGCTATGGGCTCACCCTTGGCCTGCCAATGACAATTGCCCTTTGGAGTGTGTAATAATGCAGAGCGAAGACACTTTGAATGTTATACACAGTGAGCAGCAATTATCAATGTTGTGTCAGCTACCAGATTTTATTTCCTAGAGGATTACTGTTTACTATTTGTGCCCATGGGTACAATATAACACTGCTATGGTCTCACCTTGTCTCTTTTCTATGACTAATGCACAATGAGGACTGGTAATCAACATTGTGTCAATTATTATTACTATTAATACCATTTTTTTACTATCGTGCCCAACATCTTTGTACTTCTGGTTTAGGGGAGCAAGCAACATTGAGGTCATTATCAGTGAGTGCTGGAGTCTATGAGTGCCTGAGTTAGGTGGCCGTAGTAGATCTGTAGACCAGAGTTCAATAGGAGTGGCTGTCCACCTTAACTCAAAGCTGTCTTAATTTATATTTCATCTTTGGTGTCTTCTGTGGTTGATCCCAATGTTATTAATAGGGAAAAAAGATAAATATATAGGAAGGCCGGTATTTTTTTCCAGAAAAAGTGGCAACCCTGCCCCATAACCCATACCCATAACATTTAGGTAACTGAAAAGAGCCAATAAGCTCATGAATAAATAGCAATAACGCATTGAAGTCAACAGGTGTCAAAATAAATTTGATGCTCGTAAATTTTGATGCGAGTGACAATTTTTTTACATGCGACAATTTGGTCAAAATGCATTGAAGTAGGGGTGTCCAAACTTTTTGCAACGAGGGCCAGATTTAGTGAGCCTGAAAATGTGTGAGGGCCGACCATTGAGCCTGACATCAACTCCGAGGTAGCTAGCTTGTGATCAGGATCATTCACTCCTGGAGATGGATGCCTACACGATGGAAGTGGTGAAGTGGAGTGTTTGGACGTATTTTCCGCGCCTCATTTAGACAAGGAATCGCGTAACAGTAATATTTGGGCACATGATTAGTGAAATGATTGTCTATACTGCTGTGTGTGCTGAAGGTGTTAGCAATAGACACGTACTTTAGGGCTGAAGGTGGGTACTGATGTGCCAGTACAGTAAACTAAAGACGTATGTGAGAGCTGTGCATCACTACGTGCCAGTACGTGTCTATTGCTAAGACCTTCAGCAAACACGCAGCAGTATAGATGATCATTTCACTAATCATGTGCCCAAATATTACAGCTACGTGATTCCTGATTGCGCTGTGCTGGGGGGCCACATTATTATTAATTTCTTGATGGAGGCTGAGGGCCGGTGTAAAATGAAAATGGGCCGCAATTGGCCCGCGGGCTTGACTTTGGCCATTCCTGCATTATAGTCAATGGGCATCCAAATAATTTTGACACTCAACAATTTTTATGCACGCGCCAATTTTGACGCTCACCAATTTTTTTTCACATGGTGGATTTTTGGCCAGTGAATTGTCTCCGCAGTTTCGAAAATTAATTTGCTTGCAGCGAAAAGTGGAAATTCACTGCGAGTTCGTGTCTGGCGAATTTATTTGCCCATCACTAGTCCCAGCCTCTGTAATGGGGACACGCTAGTTGCCTGGGCCTGGTATTAATATTAAGGTACCAGGCATTTATGACCAAGCTATATCTTTATATTGGAACTAGTCTGGGATTCCCCATTAAAATTATTTGTATCTATGCCCATTTTCAGTTTATCTTAACTGATGTGAATCTTGGTGGTTTTCCTGGACTATGAAGCATTGTCTTCCTACCCTTCTCATTGATAGCAATGTGTGCTTATCTCTTGCAGCCGGCTGCAACTGATCGTCCTGTCAGTACAGGTAATAGAATGCTTCCTTTCCTTTCTTCTTCACTTTGTAATGGACTTTTATAGTTTGGTGACCAATTAAAATGAATAAAGTTTGTTAATTTGTAATGAATGATACATATAAAAGGTAATTATCAATGAGCCCAATGCTGTTGATCTAAAAATTGCAAAAATATACTATATACTTATACTTATAACAGGCGATGAAATGATGCATAAAGTTCACTGCAGAAGAATGTAAGGTTATGTATGTAGGCCAAAGCACTAACTATGCAATTTATAAATACACCTGAATACATTGTACATTATAAATAACTGGCAGAAAGTGCAGTAGCAGAATTCAGAGCCAGGCAGCTGCCACAGAGGCTAAAAACTCATCATAAAAGGGAAATATGTATAAAAAAGCAATTATATATATTTATTTTTTTTCAATCCCACTCGATTCTCAGTGTTGTTTATCTGTGTTATTATGGAAACAGGTATCAATGGTTGCTATAATTTTCACAGGTTATGTTGCTCTGCACTCACTGTTTGTGTGTCCCTGAGGAAGGGAAATAACACGTTCTGATGTGTACAGTGTATGACTTCTGCATATATTGTAATATATATTCTTATAAACTGTACGTAATGATGTAATCAGTAGTGAAGGGCGAATAAATTTGCCAGGATGTAATTCGCAAAGAATTTCTGCATTTCGCAAAACTGCCATAAAATTTTTGACGCGCGCCAGAAAAGATACGCACATCAAAACCCGCTGCGCGTCAACATTATTCGGACGCCCATTGACTTTAATGCCAGCGTCAAGATTCAAGTTTCACAAATATTCGCAAATTTTTCAGCAAAGTGAAACGGGACAAATTAGCCCATCACTAGTAATCAGTTCTATCAATGCTTATTGATGTAATTGGAGAACCAATATACTGAAACCGGTATATTATTAAAAAAAGTTTCAAATTTACACCACCTTGGCCTTTGTATGTTCATGTTACTCCTTGTGATTTCTGATATCCATACATTTACGGGGGGTTCATGTTATTTTATATCAATAAATACATTTTCAATTGGTTTTCATTTTTTTTTCCTTTTTAATTATTTGTGGTTTTTGAGTTATTGAGCTTTTTGTTGTCCAGTTTGCAGTTTCAGCAATCTGGTGGCTAGGGTCCAAATTACCCTAGCAACCATACATTGATTTGAATAAGAGACTGGAATATGAATAGGAGAGGCCTGAATAGAAACATGAGTAATAAAAAATTGCAATAACAATAAATGTTTAGTCTTACAGAGCATTTGTTTTTTAGATGGAGTCAGTGACCCCTATTTAAAAGTTGGAAAGAGTCAGAGGAAGAAGGTAAATAATTGAAAAAACATAAAAAAGAGCAAATGAAGACCAATTGAAAATTTGCTTGGAATTGGCCATTCAATAACATACTAAAAGTTAATTAAGAGGTGAACCACCCCTTTAAGGCTTACACAAAACAAAATAAAACACAAAATAAAATCCTACTCCTGTCCAGAGGGTAACTAAACACACTGTTTTCCTTTTTTAACACACGCCAGACAGCTTTTCTAATCCTGACATACAAAACACAACAAAGGTATTTAGCTATTCAGTACACTTCTATCAGAGCAGTTTCACTGAGGGGCTCCCATCTTCACTAAGGGCTAAAATCCACTGAACGATTTGGAACGATGTGTAGAGCGGCGACCAGTAAGGCAGCAAGTCGGAGGTGTAGAATATAATGGGAGTGAAAGAAACATCGCAGGTACAAGATACACACAACATGACTGTCAGATGAAGACGCATTGTGTTCACATCCGACAGTTGTGTCGTATACATTTAGTTTGTACCTGCCATGTTTCAATCACTCCCATTATATTCGGCACCTGCGTTTCGTCACAGCACAATGCATCGTACCGAATCGTTCCGTGGAGTTCAGCCCTAACAGGCAGCACAGCGAGCTGGAAGCCAAACCTTTAAAACACAACAGCTAATTAATTGGAAACCCATGCACATGCTTGCCTGACAGGATTAAACCTAGAGCATATACTGTATGTAGAAAAATTCTCACGCACCTTAGGAACTTAAGCAGCAAAAAACATTTATTTTAAGGGGTGATTCACCTTCAGGTTAACTTTTAGCATGTTATATGTAAGCAGCTTTTTATTTGATCTTCATTTTTTCTTAATAGTTTTTGCGTTTTATGCCTTCTTTTTCTGACTCTTTCCAGCTTTCAAATGGAGGTCATTGACCCCATCTAAAAACAAATACTCTGTAAGGCTATAGATATATTGTTATTGCTACTTTTTATTACTCATCTTTTTATACTGGCCCTCTTCACATTCCAGTCATTCATTTATTCATAAAAAATGAGAACCAATTGCAAATTGTCTCAGAATGTCGCTCTCTACATCATACTAAAAGTTAGTTTAAAGGTGAACATCTATACACATTTGTATGTTTGATATTTACATCCTTCTGTAGTACAACACTGTGAAATATGTTAGTGCTTTATAAATATATGATCTTATATATCACAAAGGAAGGCTTTTCCTTCCTAGATGTTATTGGCTTGTCACTTGTCAGTGGCTGGTAGTGATGGGCGAATTTCTCCCATTTCACTTCGCTGAAAAATTAGTGAATTTCCTGCGAATCGGTGAAAAATTTGCTAATCGATTGCTAATCAATTTGGACGCCCGCAGCAGTTTTGTCGTCTGTGACAATTTGTCGTCATGTGACAATTTGACACGCGCCTATTTTTGTCCAAATGCATTAAAGTCAATGGGAGTCTGAATAATTTTGACGCTTGACAGTTTTTATGCATGCAACTATTCTGACACACGTCCAAATTTTTTTTGGTGCTGACGAATTTTCACCACAATTTAGTCACTGGTGGCGAAATGCTGAAATTCAGCTCAAATTTGCACCTGGTGAATTTATTCGCCCGTCACTAATGGCTGGTAATAAATAGCACCTTAAGTGCGTGCACCACCTGTTTATAGCAAGACACCACAATAAGTAGTTGAGTGGTTAAGGAGAGTATGTAAATGTGTAGGCAGGGTGTGGATAAAGAATGGATTAACCTATGGTTCCTATACAAACTTTTTAACCTCCCTACAACCAAACCCATATGCCACAGTTTCACCTGCCACTGGTTCCTCCATGTAAACCAGCAAAGAGCTCCATCAAATCAATCCACATCCTACTATCCCATGACACTGTCAAACCATTAATAACAGGTAACAGATTATGTTCAATCGCTTGGATGACGCTCTTGATATTACCTTAAGTAATATCATTTGAACCCCCAATTCAAGTTCATTGTCTTAATAGTTATTGTTTATGTTTTATATTCAGTTTATTGATGCTCCTTTTTCTTTTATATTTTTAAATATAGATATCAGCACATTCCCAAATAACACACTGCCTTGATGTAGCAAGTTAGAAGAGCTCTATATCTTTTCCTGTAGAGAATGGTATGCAACTTCTTTAACAAAAAATATCCTGTAGTTCAAAATTCATAAAATTAGATTTTTATTCAAAAATCCATATTACATTTTTTTTTAATACTGACCCCAAGACGATCCACCTTATGTGTTTCGTACCCTCCGGTACTTAGTCATAGTTGATTGGATAATATGCAAATTTAAATAAAAATGGAATTTTGAACTATGGGATTTTTTTTGTTGATCGGTGCCCTGGGAACTGGGGTAATATCCCAGTTAATCCTGGCTCATTTTTGACTGGCAGCTAGATTCCCCTGAGAGATAATATTTGTATGTAACTCCTTTAAGCTACAAATGATAACTGTTATTGTCTGATATTCATTATCTATCATTTCACACTTTTTCCTATCACTTTATTTGTATGGGGAACAATTATAAATATAACGAACATTAACTCTTAATATAGCCTGCAGCTTATAGGATACCCAATACTTGAACAGGCTAATGGCATGACAGTGATGTAGATAGGGTATAATATATTCTACTAATTTCACAACTAGTCTCTTATACCAAAAACTCCGCCTGCCAAATAATATGTTTCAACTCAACATTCCTTCCTCCTTCCCTGATTGCAGGAGGTGTATGTTAAATGTTGACAGTTGTAATCAAGCCTATATAGTGTGATTTATCATCATTAATTACCTCCAATAAATGGTGAAAAAGGATGCTCAGTGATAATAAGATATGGGTAAATTACATAGTCCACTCAGACAGCAAACTGAAACAGCAGACCTCCTCAATGACTTTCAGTGCTTGCCAAATGGTTTCAATCATCTTTATTGGCAACTTGGCTGCTTGTCTGTTTGTTTGGCCCTTGCTCTGCCCCAAGAGCACCCCACCCAAGCAGCTGTCTGGTCTGCTAACTCCATGCTAAATGCTTATTGCTGTTAATTTATTCATATGGAATATTATTGAATTTATTGTTATTGTTTTTAATAATGACAGATTTGACTCATTTTGTGTCTCTGTGGCTTATTTCTACATTAGTAGCCCATTCGTGTTTAAATGAGAATTTATAGAAAGCATTTATTTATTCCACTCTATTTCCACTCCTTACCTTGCGAGAAAAGGGTGTGTGGAAGCAATTTGAATGACTAACCAAGCAGCAGCACACTCCAACTTCTGTTGAACAAGGGGCACCCTGTCAGGTCAAAAATCTTTATTCCAGGGTCTACCAGGTTTATCAGGCCTTCAACAAGGCAACATTTTTCATGGACCATTATTCAGTCTAGTTTCCAGAAAGACAGAATTGAGTGCTCACTTTTTGCACTGCTGCAAAGCTAAAACCATTTACTGCTTTTGCTTTCAATTAAGAAGGACCTCTTTTATATTGGTCTTCGAAGGCAGCCTCAAGATTACACAAGCAGTTTATTCATGCTGATCTAAAGGGCTGGCATATGAAATTTGTATAAACATGCAGAATGGAATGCAGTAGGCATTTCTGGGTTACATGATGAAGGGCACAGATATTTGACAAAGTAAAAAGTGAAGGTTCTTGTGGCTTTGGCCAGCTCAAAGTTATAGTATGATATTGAAAGAGAATACAATTCTGTGTATGCAGAAGCCCCCTGGCTTGGATAGATTATGTTGTGAAGCTAGCCTTGGTTACTAGGACCCTGTCCTTGAGGCAGACCCATCTGCTTGGCTCTAAGAGCAGTTCTTTGTTTTTCTGTGCTGTGAAGAGATATCTCTATGCTTTCCCACCAGTAATTCCCTTTTACTCCCATAAGTTCTCATATCATAGGTTCCAAGTCTATAAAACTCTGTGATTGCTTTGTTTGGGGTTCTGACTCCATAGAGCTCATGACAAATACATTTCCACTTTTACCTTACATGGAGTTATATATATATATATATTTATCCTTGAAAAAGGTCCTAATGTGTACCAAAACGTCGGACATTACAGAATGATAATAAAAGAATTAAGCTTTTAAAAGGGAGTGCTGGTCAGAAGATTTTTTGATGCATAAACAATTACCGTGCACCCCGCCATTGATAACCGCTTTGGAGTGCGGATACTCATTGGAAAACACATATACTGTACTATATATATATATATATATATATATATATATATATTTTTTTTTTATTTATTTATTTTTTTTGCTTTTTTTCTTTTAGCTGAATGTTATGCCATCTTTTTGTTTTTTAGTTTTGCTGTTACCCATCATGGTGTAAGGGATTGTATTAACTCAGATCATCACATTAGGAACTCCGGGAGGGGCAGTGGCACACACTGACAGTTTATATAATAACAAAATCCCATTGTCACCTCAGAAGGAAAGCCTTTGCTGGAAAAGTTTGAGTCAAGCCGAGATTTATAGTATTGCTGAAAGTAAGATATTTAGTGTGTGCATCACAGGGTAGCAGTCATGGACATAAAAGTACAAGGCTGCCATATTTCTGACATTAAATAAATCATTATCGATCCCAAAAATTACATTTTAGAGTGCAGTGCTTGTTTAAGTTTCCGAGATGTGAACTAGATGCGTGTGAAATTATGTTTGGATATGAGAATGTGCCACATCATCTTATAGACTGCAGGGGACGTGTAATGGTTCTCTTCGCTATTCATATTCCAAGGGGGGATGTGGTAAAAGCGACACAGCATTAAAAAGGGAAAGGAGAAAAAACAGGTCAAAATAAGGCGCTAAAGTTAGTCAGTAGGTTTGAACTTGATCATTGCCCACATAAGGTAACATTAGGGGGCCGATTCACGAAGGGTCGAATATCGAGGGTTAATTAACCCTCGATATTTGACTGGGAATTTAAATCCTTCGAATTCGAATATCGAATTCGAAGGATTTAGCGCTAAAAATTCGATCGATCGATCAAAGGATTTTTCATTCGATCGAACGATTAAATCCTTCGAATCGAACGATTGAAGGATTTTAATAAAACGATCGAATGAATATCCTTCGATGAAAAAAACTTTAGCAAGCCTATGGGGACCTTCCCCGTAGGCTAACATTGAGTTCGGTAGCTTTTAGCTGCCGAACTAGGGGATCGAATTTTTTTTTAAAGAGACAGTACTTCGACTATCGAATGGTCGAATAGTCTAACGATTTTTAATTGTAATCGTTCGAATCGTTCGAATTCGATCGAATTTAACCAATTCGATGGTCGAAGTATCCAAAAAATACTTCGAAATTCAAATTTTTTTTTATTCGAACCCTTCACTCGAATTTCGTGAATCGGCCCCTAGATATCATGACAAACAACGGGATTCATCTGAATTTGGTCATTTACACTGGAGTGTTGTTTTTTTTTTCATGGGTATTACCATAAATGATTTGCCTAATAGAAATGCATGAGCTGCATGAGATTCCGCCATATGGTCCTGAGAGATCTGAGAGATATTTGTCAAGCAGAGCAAAAGTAATTGATCAGAGGTACCGCACATGCCTGCTATATGTAAACTGACTGTAATACATTTTTGTTCATTATATTTATGAATTATGGTCATTTTCTTTACCCCTGTCCCTGCCCATGCCTTACTTGGAGGAAAGCATGTGCCTATGATGAATGGTCATCAAAAGTGCAGCAAGTATTTGCGTGTTTTTAGATGTTTGAGTCTTACTAGAACTCATTCCAATCATGATAGATTAGCATCCGGATGCCTCTGCTGGGATTTTTATGGTGCCATCTGCTGAATTGTACAACTTAATGACAAACAATAGAGGGGATGACTACTTTGGCTGCTTTCTTTTATACGCTGATATACCATATCATATACAATATTTACGGTGCTTTGTCATAGGTTAATTTCCTCTCTAGATTATCACAAACTTTGTCAAAGCAGGGGCAACTTGTATTGCAATGGAGGTGGGGATTCAAAGTAAATTGACTTCATTGAGTTTATTTCAAAATTAACATCACGTGGCTATCTTATCTGTGCTTAGACTTGCACATGGCAGTAGAGTAAGGGGCAGATTTACTAAAGGGCGAATTGTCGTACACATCGCACCACTTTGCCAGATGCAAATGCGCTACGAATATACTAATTCTCTAAAATGCTAAGTTTCGTCTCGGGTGCGGTACGCTGCCGACTTTACAATAGCGTTACTTCGGCAGTGCGAGCGTTTCATAGTGAAGATGCACTAGCGTTCAATTATGCCTTCACTGGCGATCTTGCGCATAGGTCGATTTGCATACGGCAGGTCATTTAAAGTTGTATGAAGGTCTTTATTATAAAGTGGTGTGACCAGGGTGTGTTGCAGGCGTGTACCCATTAGCAAAAATGTAGAATCAGTTTTGTTATAGTCACTGTAGAAGTGAAAGACAGGACCAGGAGTCATTTATTGAGCAGCCAGCTGACGAGGAGACCAAGAGGGTTAGTATCCTGCAGTGACAAGGCTGCCAGGTTAAGGACTGAAGAGGTTAGGCTCAGGGATATAGAGATCCATGGAGTGTGGGACAACTGTGAGATTTACCTTCAGTGAGGCTTGTGCACCAAACACAGACAATAATATACACTGGATGATTATGTGTAGGAAGCACTTATAGATCATTTGTGTGACTACTGACTAAAAACAGCACCCATGAGAGAGAGACTGTAAAGAGATTCATATTCTGCATGTTATTTAAAGTTACAGGTTTCTGCAAATAAACCTTTAACTTATATCCCTGTGTGTGATTGTGGATTGAAGAATTTCCCAGGGAGAGGCATTACAGCCCAGTAGCACTGAAAATGCAAGAAAATGTGTGCTAGATATTGTGCAGTAGCAGAAAAGGGCAACACTAACAATCAAATAATACTGACTCTCTCCAGCGTTGCTCCATTGTCTTACTAGACTGTACAATTGAATTAGGGGCAGACAGATACATTCTAGGTAAGATGTTTTTCCAGCTCACTCAATATTTGCACAGCCATCCGACTTGCTGTGTGAGGCTAAAATGCCCACAATGTATTTCTAATTTAAAGCTTTGTAGAGATAGGCTGCCTCTGTGCTAGTGTACTAACATTAGTTGACCACAGGTATATAAATGAGTAATTTGCATGTGGTTTCCTGTGTTTCTTTGAGTAAAAATTAAAACCTTTAATTTTTGTTTTTGGGCAAATGTTGTCTGGGCATGTGAATAACTCCCTATAAAAGAATCCAGATGCTTGGTATGAGCCTGACATGAGGATTATTTCACTTTTTAATGTAAGTTGGTGCAGAAAGGAACCAATTTCAGCTTCAGTAAGTGACAGAATACATTCAGAGAGTCAATCACTAGCGATTTTATCCAAACTTTTTCTGACTTTTTCTTTTCGGACTATGACCATGGGAAAATAATACCTACAACCCACTGTGTCTTGACATGTTCCTTGTATAGGTCATAATAACCAAGAATTTTCTGAACATAGTAAGCCATTTCCAATAATTGTTCACTGGACTTTATATTATGTATAATAGGGCATTTAATGCTGCTTGAAAAGGCTTACTTGACTTTGAGAATTCACACACACGTTTGAAATACTCATTAAATGAGAGATGCAGCGTCATGTCTAGAAATGCTTATGCAGTATGTTTGTTCTGTTCAGTGCTATTCCAAGAAAGTCTTAATTGATTTTGTTAATTTGATTTTATTTTGCTGAAACAAATAGCTCTCTATTGACACTGCATATGGGGCCAAATGACTCGGAGATGCACTGACCCTTTCTGCAAGCTGCATATTCACTAGTCACCTCTTAGGGTGTCTGCATTAAGCTAGGCTTCTGACAGCCTCTGAGCTCTCTTTGGCTGTGTCTGCAAACTACTAGCTTGTCTATTTCATGGGTAAATTACATTGTGATTGGTGAATTGTAATGCCACAATGCACTGTTTGGCTAAATTTAAAGAGGCAGTATCACTGAGGATACACTACCCCTCCATTGAGATTCCAGTCCCCCATTCTAATGCCTACCTTATAGGAGAAGGAAAGGTTAAAATGCAGTAAGCTTTATCAGAAAGGTCTATATGAAAACACTAGCAAACCTTCAAAGTAATGCTGCTCCTTCTATTGCGTACACATTGGCTTCTGTATCAGACTCCTTGCCTGGGCGTGAGCATGCTCAGTTTGCTCCTCTTTCTCTCTCCCCCTCCCTCCTCCCTTCCCTGCTGTAATTGGAGCCCAGAGCTATGAGGGAGCAGGGAGAGACTCAAGCAGGTAGTGATGTCACACCAAGCTAATATGGCAGCTGCTATCCTAAACAAACAGAGAGATTTTCTAAAGCTATTTACTCTAGTATGGTAAAGCATTCTACAGAATAAATATAGCATTCTAGCTTGCTCTATTGTGGCTAATCTATTGGCAATAAACTGCCTTGGTAGATTTCCTTCTCCTTAAAGTGCATTCCAGAAAAGGAAGTAAAACGTGTCTACTTTTAGTAACTTGTAATATTACATTCCAAACATACGCTTCTAACTATCCCTGTCCTGGATCTACTCAGTCTTCTAAAACATAGTAAGTAATGAAGAAATTAAGACAGTACCTGAACGTTACTAGCGAAGGAGATAGACTCTAGCTTTGCTTTGCACTCTAACGCCAGATGAATTTTCGCTCTGGCGAATGGTCGTAACTCTGCAAATTCACTAAGATGCAGATTTTACTGAACGTTACCTCTTTTGCCAGACTTGCCTTCGCCACCTCAGACCAGGCGAAGTGCAATGGAGTGTATAGATCTTCCTCCATTTTTAGTGGAAAAATGCTGGCGTCCTTTTTTCAGAGTGATAGCCTGCAAAAGTTCTTAAAAATGTTTTTTTGATAACCAGGTTCCCCCATTTTCTAACATATGGAACAGAAACTATACAGTGGGCTCGTGTGTAGGGCATTATAACAACTCTATTTTCTTTATTTAGGTTCCCTGGACACGTGTAATGTAATGTATTTGCTGCAATATATACGTCCATTAAACTTTATAATTTCCCACCGTATGCAAATTAGCCTGAGCGAAGACCTCTAATGAAGTTGCGCTAGGCATAATTGAACGCTAGCGCATCTTTGCTTTGATTGCCAATGTTACACTAGCGAAAATTCACCAGCATTCGTCTCCCTGGATGCAAATTCACATTTTAGTAAATTAGCGTTGTCTGAGAGAATTTTCACCTGGCGAAGTGTAGCGATGGGTGCAAAGCCGTCGCTGGCGAATTTTCACAGGTTAGTAAATTTTCCCCTTAGTCTTAAAGAACTACTGGTGCCATAGATTTCTTGTGAAAGTGTGTACGAGAGTTCTAATACAGCTTGGGCCAAACTAAGGCAAAGATTCAAATGTACCAGTGCTCAACTTGGGGGTGTAGATGAAAAGCAGTACCCCATGTCTGTAGCGCTACACTAATTTAATTTGCCTTTTGAAAATGTTGAACCATTTTAGAAAGTGTGATATTTATTTATTCAAGGCAGATCATGAATATTTAGTATCTACTGCCAACTGGTTAATGTAATATAAGGGGTAATGTAGCTCATACCAATGTTTAAATCAGGTCTTTTAGATCATACCAAGCATTTGTTCGCTTTTAAACAGATGAACAGAAAATTCTACTGTTCTTATTGATTGGTTGCAATGGGTAAGTATATACAGTTTGGGACTGTTACTAATTTAATAGATGGGTGAACGCTGATAGAAAACTCACTGCAATAAAGGCAGGAATTCTGCATCAACCAAAACATTATTACACGTATGGGACTAGAATAAATGATGGAAAGTTGCATTAAAATTTTTCTTTTTTCTGTGTTACTGGTCCTTTTAAGACAGGATAGAAATGTATGATAAGCTCTCTGACCCAGGTTATGATTCTCACTGTTTAACTGTAATTAAAAATGTTATCTTTTGTAGAACCTTGCTGGTGAAAAGCTTTTGATGAATATTCAGAGGAGAAGTATTCCCCTGTGGAGACCAAGTACAGCCGTGTGCTGGCTCAACTCATTTTTCTATACAAGAGTAATATGGACTAATTATTCATACTGCCATGCAACATACAAACTGCTTGCTTGGAATAGAAACAAGACTACAGTCCTTAGTAATGATTCACACAGCACTCTCCAAAATGGCAGGTTAATGTGTGCCAGATGCATCAATAAACTCTGTCTGAACTCTGATCTGAAGGAGATATATTTGTAAAAGTAGGATATTATCAGACTAGCTACTGTGTAAATGGGGAATCTAATATCCCATACTGAAATATGCCAATGTGAAATGTTTGCTTAGCAAAACTGTGGGAAGTGCACAAACTTGTGCAAAACTTTGACAAAGAGAAATGGAAAGTTACAGATTACCTGCAGACATTTGACTTGTACTTGTCTGATATTGTGGTGCCCAATTATGGCCGCCATTATCTGCAATTTAAAGACCACCAAGAATTAATAAAGGTCAAGATATCTTTTAGATACCAGGGGACATAAATCCACCAACTATCCTTGTAACCTGCATGCTCAAAAGAACAAGCGGCGGCTCGAGTCAACCTTTCTGCCAGCATTTTGTGATTGAGGTGAAATGAGCATTTATGTGGCTGACTAAACCATAACATTGTGCTACTTCATGCAGTAAATTACCTTTCTCTTCCTCTCATCCTTTTTTAACTGTTTTTCTGCCACAAACAAGAAACCCTTTAAATATTGCAGAACATCGGTACAGAAATACATATTAGACACAAACCATGGCAGGCTACAGAATACAGATACAAATTTTCTCGGCAAAGCTTATTGATGAATGTATATATGGAGATATGTCTCAATGTCTTATTTAGTATATGCCTGAATTTAGTAGGTTGTGTGCAGTGAACATAACAATTACTATTGTCCTCTGAGTCCTGCTCAATCTCAAAATTCTTTAAAAGTTTAAGGAATCCTAATTTTTATCTGATACCTATTTAATGCAAACCTTGAGGTTGGCAGGTCAAAGTCTTCATTATTCAGATCCCATTTGAAAACTAAAGCTTAACTAAAGTAACTAGAAATGTTGTTCATTATGTTTTGGGCTTCTGTACCAGCCCAAGGCAACCACAGCTCTTTAGCAGTAAAGATATGTGTCTCCAAAGATGCCCCAGTAGCTCCCCATCTTTTTTTCTGCTGATACACTGCACATGCTCTGTGCTGCTGTCACTTACTGAGCTTAGCGACCGACTCACAATATACAGTACACACAGAATATAAATGTCACAATATAAGGCTGATTAGTAATAAATACAGATAATTACTACATGGCAGCACAAAACCAGTGCAATTAGTATCAGAATTTAATAATAAGCCCTGTAGCATCAGCTTATATTACAGGCCAACCTCATTTTCTGCCTAATAATTTGTGACAACCCCTAAGCTTAGCTTCTCAACAGCTGCTCAGAGCCCACTGAGCAGGGCCGCCATCAGGGGGGCACAGCGGGTACAGCTGTACCGGGCCCGGCAGTCTTGGAAGTGTGAAGGGGGGCCCGGCCGCTCTACACTACCTGGATTGCAGCGCCCTCCTTAAGCGAATATTCAGAAGAAGCAGCCGGAAAAGAGTTAACAGGCACGGCTCCGCTGCCATCTCTGCAGCACAGGTCTCACAGCATTTCTGCCTGCCTGAGTGAGACCGCACACTGACCAATAGCAGCGAAGGTGTGTCACAAACCTGCCTCTTCCCACTTGCTTTCTCAACCAGGCGCTTATTGGATAGTTTCTCCATTTGATCCCGTGCCTCCTCGTGTCCAATGACAGGTTGAATGCTAGTGAGGGAACGTCAAAGTTCTGCTAGCAGTCATCTTAAAACAGGTTGTTTTTTTTTTTAACCCCTAACCACCAATGTTTTTTATGTTACTTTTATGAGGCACTATGGACACCAATGTTTTTTTTTAAACTTAAGGGGGGCCCTGGCCAGCAATATTTTTTTTTAACTTATAGGGGGCACTGGACACTTTTTTTTATAACTTGTGGAAGCGGGGCTAGCCACCAATTTTTTTTTTAACTTGTAGGGACATGCTAACCACAAATAGCTTTTTATAACTTGTTTTTATAACTTGTTTTTTATAACTTGTTTGGGGCGGGGGTACTTTTAGCTAGGACAAATGTGTGGCTTTTTTTAATGTGATGTGGGTGGGATCTGGGGTGGGGCTTTGGGTCATGCTGGGGCGGGAACAAGGGGGCCCAGAATATTTTGTTGTACGGGGCCCCGTGTTTTCTGATGGCAGCCCTGCCACTGAGCATGTGAGTGTCACAGACACTTTCCAAGATTGTGACCCCCTGTGACAAGTTTGAAGTCCTGGATCATTGCTGCTGTTGAGAAGCTGAACCTTTAGATACAATAAGTTCAATATGTAGAATATGGCATTTTAACCATGTTCATTTTAGGGCTTTATTACTCCTGCTGTACCTTCATTTAATATGTTTCCTATGGTTTGCCTAATGGAAATATTAAAGTAACATTGAGACGTTCTTATGAACACCAATAGGAACATGTTAGCAGTACTAGAGAAAATGGGTGCCATAATCTTCATTATAATGGAGGTGGTAGTATTCTGCCCTGATGGATACGTTGTTTATATGTTTGTTCTGTGAGATGTGTCTTGTTGGGTATTGAAAGATTCGTGGCATAGCACACCTCCTCTGATAAAGAACCCAATGAGCCACGTGGGAGGAGCTTAGGGATCATAGAGCACTTACGTACCTCTTTACCGCTATGAATTTTGGATACATTTATGATTGTTTTTTGCACACCAAAAAAATGTTTTCATGTGTGATACTGCCAATGGTTTGTATTGTCTATTCAGGGTCTAGGGCTGTATTTTGCACATGTATCAGGCGGCCTCCTCCTAAGTGTTTGCTTTAATATATTCTTTAAATATTTTAGAAATCGTAATTAGTTAAATCCAGGCCACTATTATTTTTGTTCAGCTCTTGTATTCCTTGAGTGGACTTGGGCATAATGCACACACACATTTTGGCAATTCTTATAAGAGTGATAGTATTTGCACTCCAACCCACCTCAGTCCTGCACAAGGAATACCCGAGAGCTGAAAATAAATGGTGGTCCAGCTAAGCACATTAACATTTTTACTCACTGGGGAGGGGGCGACTAAGAAATCTATTAATTTGTCCACATTAACAGATAATATTTTCTGCATGGCTGCACACAAACAGTGCAGTCTACATCAGGCACATAAAGTAATTGCTAATAAATCATATCAGGTGCAAATGAGATATGAAAAACGGGTACGCAGACCTACTATTTATCAAGTGTAGTTCATAAGTGTCGCTATTTTCCTGATCTATTATATTCTTACTGATATAAACACCATTCTGTCCAATGCAGATGCTTTGGAAAAAGGGAAAAGTACATCATTCTTATGTGTCATCAGTGAAATAGAAAAGGCTTCTTTCACCATCTATATTACTGGTGTTCTCCCAACATATGGTGTATCTAGATAGAAGACAAGCTACATTCCTCACTTTCCTACATTCCTGTTTCTGCAGCAATTCTTTCCTCCAGCAACAGCCTATCTGAAACCAGGGAAAATGTGTTCCATAGATAAATACTAAGAATCCAACCATGCATTATAGATAAAGGTATGAGACCTGTTATGCAGTATGCTCGTGACCTGGGGTTTTCCAGATAAGGGATCTTTCCGTGATTTGGATCTCCATACCTCACTACTACTAAAAAAATAATTGATACATTAAATAAACCCAATAGGCTGGTTTTGCCTCCAATAAGGATTCGTTATATCTTAGTTGGGATCAAGTACAAAGCAGTGCTTTATTATTAGAGAAAAAGGCAATAATTCCTAAAAATCTGAATTATGTGTTAAAAATGAAGTCTATGGAAGATGGAGTTTCAGTAATTCAGAGCGTTGTGAATAACTGGTTTCCGGATAAGGTTCACTGTTAAATTAAGTTTTAGCATGATGTAGACTGACTTTCTAAGACAATCAGCAGTTGGTGCTAATTTGTAGTGATGAGTGAAATTCTGGCGTCAACGCTTTTCGGGAATTTTTCGCTGTTTCGCGAATTTTCAGCAAAGCAAAACGGGAAAGATTCGTTCAAAACTATAATTTGTAATATTTTTTGTGTTTTTAAATGATTTACTTTGTGTTTAGCAGGTCTCCAGTGTGGAATTTCAGCATCTTTATGGTTGCTATGGGCCATTTAACTCTAGCAACCAGCCAGCAGTTTGAATCACAGACTGTTAGATGAATAGAGGAGAAACTTAAAGAAATAAAGATAAAGATAATTAATTAAAAGTTACAATAATAGGAACCATTGCATCCTCACAGAGCAATATATTTATGATTTCCACAGTGAGTTTCCTCATTTGAAAGCTTGAAAAACCAGGCACATAATTAAAAAAACAATGAAAAAAATAAAAAGGAAGACAACTGGAATAGGATATTATTTAACATATTAAACGCTAACCTAAATCTGAAACGATATGGTGCCAATGTTGGCTTACTACACTTCTTTAAAAAACAGAGAAAGGCTTATGACATTTCCTAATGAAAATATAGATAACCAAGTGATACTTGTGATGTGGTTTTATGCAGACGAGACTTCCTTAGAGGGAGGCAACGGGGTAATGCAGAAGTTCTCAAAGTAAAACCTCTTTTGAATTGATAGTGCAGGAAAAAAATGCTGGCATTATTAACCAGATGAAGTGTAATTATTAAAGAACTGCTCTTAACTTGTAAAATAAAGACAAGTTTGCAGGCATGATGCTATCCGCTAATTGATTACTGTTCAGCCCAATGTGCACTGCCCAGTAGAAGTATAACCTGTATCAATGCTTTTTACAGCAATGTCAATGGCAACTTTTACATCATAATTGGATCTAGTATTTAATTATCAGTGTTTGTGTTGAAAAAAAAGGTGTGGAAACATCTGTTACTTTCCAAAATTAATATTTGAATTTTCAGATATCACAAATGCTGATTTACAGCAAGATTCTCTGCTGTTTCTGTGTAAGGTACCATTGAGAGAACAAAGTTGCATCCCACTGAGATAATAGCGCAATTTACCTTTTGTAAAATGCAGTCTGTAGGCTGAGAGCTATACCATTGGGCTTAGGTGGCATGATCTACATACTGTGACTACACAGGGGGCATCTCAAATCATCTCCAGCAGCCATTGGAATAGTAGCCTACTGGGAAGCTTCTCTAGAGGAGTCATACTCAACTTAACTGTGTGCACAGCAAGAAGGCAAGAATATTATTTTGTTTAAAGCTGATTATGTATTTTTATATGGCTCGATCTGTGATGTACCGAGCACTGCTACATTTGATCTGTAAACCTCCACCTCTGACTGGTTTAAAATTGAGAATTTAAACATTTAAAGAACAGAAAAGGCATTTAACTAGCAAGAGAGGTGTGTTACAAAAAATCAACATGGTTTTTACCCACAATGCAGTGTTTTTCCAGCGTAATTGCCACTGTAAGGGAAGTTGCACCCACTGCAATATGTCTGTATGCAGATTGAAACACCATTTGCATGTGATTCTTTTGTGCATGTACAGGTATGGGATCTTTTATCCGGAAACCCATTATCCAAAAAATTCCAAATTACAGAATGGCCGTCTCCCATAGACTCCATTATAATCAAATAATTCAGATTTTTTAAAAATGATTTCCTTTTTCTCTGTAATAATAAAACGGTAGCTTGTACTTGATCCCAACTAAGATATAATTAATCCTTATTAAAAGCAGAGCCAGCCTATTGGGTTTAATTAATAAGTATGTGATTTTCTAGCGACTTAAGGTATGAAGATCCAAATTACAGAAAGATTCGTTATCCGGAAAACCCCGGGTCCCGAGCATTCTGGATAACAGGTCCCATACCTTTATATTACTACCGCCATATGCAGGGTGGCAGCAGGGCTGTATTTACCATATAGGCACTTGAGAGCCTGTTCCTAGGGCAGCAACTTTAAGTGGTTGCCCCAAAAAGAAGTTCTTCCCACCACCGCCGGCTATTTCTCTACTAAATCTGGCCACAGAGGAGGGGGGTACCTGGAGGGCCATGGAGCAATGTGATGTGCATGCATAGTAGGAAGTGATGTAATCCCATGTGTATCACGTAACTCCAGCATACGTGCACTATATCACTTTCTGTGTAGTGAGCGAATATGTCCCTAAAAATTAGCGAAATGGATTGAAGTCATTAGGCTTCAAAAAAATTTTTTCTTACAAACGCAACAATTTTTTCTCACTTCAATCCACAGCGGATTTTTGCCGCAGTTTCAAATGGCAGCAGCTTCAGGATTTCCCAGATTTAGCTGGCATCCTAGCACACAGTGGGAAAAATGCACAGAAATTAAAGGAGCGCATTTGGGCACGAGTATCTTTGATGTATCCATTTGATCAAGACCACACTTGCACGTGTAGTGATTAGTCATGAGAAGAGAAGAAAAATACAGTGGCCAGTGGGGGAGAAAATGCGTCTCCACTGGAATTAACTGAAATGCTGGTGGTAAAGCCAACATATCACAAAGTCGCCCGAAGTTGCCACATGATATGTTGGTTTTACTGCCATCTATTTCAGTTATTTCCAATGGAGATTTGACGCCCGCAATCACGCATAAATAATCAAGGGCAACAAATCTCCCTGTCGGCCACTGCCCTAAAATGGCAAATTGCAGAGACAGACATACTGTATAAAAGTGTTTTACTTCCCCGCTTATGGAAGGTGCTCCTACAGGGGCATTATATTATGAAAAAGCAACATTCAGACATAAACAACAGTGATCTTTGCTACTGAGTACCAGTCAAGCTAAAAGAAAGTATTTATACATGGAATATAGAGAAGGGAAGCATGACATTGTAAGTAGAAAGATTTATGCATATATTCTGATTTCTCTCATATTCTTTTAACTCATGTAGAGCTCATGGGTAAAATTCTACTGCTGCCTGAACTTGGAAGGTCTAACATTGCCCAAAGAACAGAGATTTAGTTCCATCTCGGTGCCAAGCTCCCTTCCCAAGAGACATGCTGTAGCATTTGGTATGACTTTCATAGCCACCCCCACAGCCCATCTGCTGTATGCATATATCTAAAATAATAAACGATCACTTCCATACCAATGTGTGTTACTAATAAAACGAACTGTCCATAGACGAGGATGATTAATTAAAACTTGGCAATGTCTTTATAAGTCAACAGAGGTGAACGCTTGAAAACTGTGCCTGCCTGGGACGCCTGTGCTACAGGAGTTAGAGGATAATTCGCTTGACTATGGCCTTTGGCCGTACCAAGTCAGGAGAGAATTATTGTACGTCACAAAGGCATGTAATGTGCAGTTCTTATATTCTTTCTTCCACGAGAAGATAAATGTTGCACACTATAGTTTCAGAGCATGAAACTTCAGATATGACATGCATTATCCCTAAACCCATAATCCAGAAAGCTCTGAATTGCAGAATAGCCATCTCCCATAGACTACATTTTAATCACATAATTTTAATTTTTAAACATGATTTCCTTTTTCTGTATAATATAAAAAAACACTCTCTCTTACTATCTCTTTTTGAATATTGTTTTCTGATAAAATTACCCTCTCCATAGTGTACATGGTTAGTTAAAGGGGACCCGTCACCCAGACAAAAAAAGCTGTATAATTAAAGTCCTTTCCAAATTAAACATGAAATGCAAAGTCTTTCTTTTATTAAAGGACCAGTAACATAATTTTAAAAAAAAAAAAAAATTGTTAGTATAGATACTATTAGAACAAAGAAAACCCCACAAAGACAAATGAAACTTTTAAATCGCGAAGACTTTATTAAGAAATAACTTACCAAAACTCCACATGCGCTCCTCTTCATAAAAGGCGTTTCGTCAATCCATCATACAGCGCTCAATTTCTCCACCCTGCTTTCCTTATAGGAGATAGCCAGGGAGGAGAAATCGAGTGCTGCATGATGGATGGTCACCGTGCCGCCTTTTTTGAATAGGCGCGCAAGCGGAGTTTCGGTAAGTTATTTCTTAATAAAGAATTAGCAATTTAAAAGTTTAATTTGTCTTTGTGTTTTTTTTTTGTTCTATACTAACAAATTTTATTTGGTTTGTTGTTACTGATCCTTTAAAGCATTCATAGTTTTTGTAAACTCATTTAAAAATCTCAGCTGTCAATCAAATATGGCCTGCCTTAGGCATAGAGAGGGGGCAGGCAATTACTTTCACTTTCCATTCAGCACTTTCTGGATGTGACTGAACTCCCCATATTCCTCCCTCTCTATTCGCCATTTAATTGGTGCATGGGGATGGACATCAGGTCCCCCATTCTGGTGCACAAACAAGATTTTCAGGTGATGCAAGGCTTGCCTTAATAACAGTGTCCACAAAATGGCACCTGCCTGCTTGTTATAATTATGAATTCCCAGACTGAAGTAAACAAGATTCACATAGATTATATAGTATAGTTAAAGTTAATTTTGCTTAACCAATGGGATAAAATAGGATTTGTAATAATTTTTTTGGGTGATGGGTCCCCTTTAATATGCATGACCTTACATTTACCTTAATTTACTTCCTGGGTTTCCCCATAGCCATAATATAAGTACAAGCATAGGATCCATTATCCGGAAACTTATTATCCAGAAACCTTCGAATAATGGGAAGGCCATCTCCCATAGACTCCATTTTAATCAAATAATTCTAGTTTTAAAAAACGATTACCGTGTACTTGATCCCAGCATAGATACAAATAATCCTTACTGGAGGCAAAACCCGACTATTACATATTACAGAAAGACCCCATATCTGTAAAACCCCAAGTCCCAAGCATTCTGGATAACAGGTCCTATAGCTGTAATCTAAAAAGATGCCAGCCTAAAATAGATGTTCCTTTATAGTAATCACAATTCTGCCGGAAACTATGAGGATACAGAAACAGTAACACTATTGCTTCTTTAAACATCATGCTACGACCATCTACAGATAACTAAAATCTAAAACGTATCAGTTAATTCCAGACCTTCCCGACTCAGCTGGCTGATCTGTTTACTTGGAGCAAGAATGGATGTTCCGATGTGTAAAATATATAGCGGCACCAGAACTCCCAATGCTAATATTATTTTATTTCTGTATGCCCTCATATAAATATATACTGCAGCCAGAGGCGATTTCTTTCCTTTTAGTACCAGCAAATTATGTATACTGCTTGATACTGCATGTGCTGAAAGAGATGAGCAAAGGCACATTTAATGATTGCCAGACACTATAAGGCCACATTAATGTAAGAAGCATGAATTTGCCATTTCTACATGCACAGTCAATTTATCCTGTATAATGTGATGTAGAAAAGGATACTTGTGCTTTTTGGATGTATCAGGCTAGTGTTGCCATTTAACAGGTCACTGGTTCGTAAGGACTTTTTCCCTGGGTAAATATACTTATGTAAAATTACAGTGCAGGGATGTGACATTATTCACCTCTTTATCTAAGAATGTGTAGAGCAGAGGCAGCAGCATCGGCTCCGTTGTTAATGCTCAGCTTATACTTCCACAACACTGCATACAGTGGCTTAACCCTTTCATGAAGGCCCATAAAAGTAACAACTAGGTTAAAATCCTGGTGCAGAGTTTCTGATTGCTGCAGACTTTTGGAGCTGCATTTTTTTTATGCAACAACATGTTACAGGAATGGAACCTGCTATCCAGAATTCCGGAGACCTGGGGTTTTCCTTTCCATAATTGGGATTGTCATACCTTAAATCTACAAAAAATAAATAATTTAAACATTCATTAAACCCAATAGGATGGCATCACATCCAATAAGGATTAATTATATATTAGCTGGAATCAAGTACAAGGTACAGGTATAAGACCTTTTAGCTAGAATGCTCGGGATCTGGGGCTTTTTGAATGACGGGTCTTTCCATAATTTGGATCTTCAACCCTTGAGTCTACTAGAAAATCATTTAAACATTAAATAAACCCAACAGGCTGGTTTTGCTTCCAATAAGGATTAATTAGATGTTAGAAAAAGTTAAATCATTTTTTAACATTTGGATTATTTGGATAAAATGGAGTCAATGATAGACGGCCATTCCGTTATTCAAAGCTTTCTGGATAACAGGTTTCCAGATAACTAATTCCCATACCTGTACTGTTTTATTGTTACAGAATAGGGGAATCATTTAAAAAAAAAATTTTTTATTATTATTATTTTTAATATTATTATTTTATTTAAATGGGAAATGGCCTTCACTTAATTCGGAATTTACTGGATAACAGGTTCTGGATAATGGATCTCATGCTTTCCAACATTGGTTTATGGGAAAAAAAAAGACAAAACAAATGCAGATATGATCTGGTTAGCTGGCTTTAAATATACAAAGACTAAGCAGTGAGATCTTTTATACAACGCAGAATATTCTTATGTGCTCTTCAGAGTGCACAGAAGTCTAAGCTATGGTTCATTAAAAATGAATTCATTAATTCATGAAACTGCAGTGAAATTCAACGACGTAAAACCTGATGCGTCAAAAAAAATTGTGCATCAAAATTGTCATGCGCATAAAAATTATCGTGCGTCAAAATTATTCGGACGCCTATTGACTTTAATGCATTTAAACCAAATAGTCTCGTGTATCAAAATTGACGCGCATCAAAATTAGTTTGACACCCGTTGTCACCCGTTGTGTTCCGCAAATTTTTCGTTGTTTCTCAAACTTTGCTGTAAATTTTTTGGTGAAGCAAACTGACCAGCTCATCACTAATATTCTGTCTTCTTTGGTTAACTGAACAGTTCTTCTATTAGCATAATAAACTGATCACAAATCTCCCAAGGTTTTTCTTTGAATGGTGTTTTTCTTGTGGGTAACGTCTCAGATACATTTTGATTAAGATTTAATATTCCTGTATAGCTTCTGGTTAATGAAATAAATATTTATATTTGACACAACTGGTGTTGCCATGGTTACATTAATCGAATAATTATGCCGTATAAAATTGGTCCACTTAATTTTTTAATGACATTGGAGTTTCATCTCAGGCCTGTTGTTTACTAAATGCAAATCACGGCATCTCAAGCCATTTCCAGAAAACTGAAGAAAGGGGTCCTACCTGTAAAAGCATTAAAGCTGACTGCCTGCTCAGCAAAGTGGCAGATTTGAAATGCTGCATTTACACTGAATTTGTTATTGGAAAGAAGATTTAGTCCTCAGTAGAACAGTCAAATTATGCAAAGTGGGAAGTAAATGTGTTAGGGGCATGTTTTGACAGCAATATTGGTTGGCAAAGGTATTTGCTGTTGGCAAAGTGTGACAGCGACAGAACTGTGGATTTTACAACAAAATTAAAATTACTTCTGAAAATGTATTGCATAACCAATGTTATCAAGGAAACCTGTGGGCAAAAGAAAAAAAATGGAATGAGTGGCAGTTTTTTCATGTACCTTGCGGTGATTTAAGTGAATGCTGAGATACAAGGTCAGTGGCCTTGGCTACCAGATTGCAGGTGAAATGCCAACATTGAGATCTAAGGAAAAAATACAATTATTAAAAGCGGCTAAATATAAAAATACAGACAATGGAATGATTACTGCAGTAATACTGTCTATATATTAAAGGTCATGTTTTAAAGAGGAGCCCCCACTTAATATATTTTACATATATTAAAATACATACTTTATAGTTCTTCAAATGTAATTATCTACATACAGTATAACTATAGATGTTTTAATATAATACATTCTTAGAGCATAATATGCTAAACAGCATTACAAAAATAATCTGGGACATCACATTCAACCAGCAACTGCTGAAATCCTTAAAGGTCTAGTAAGGCCAAAAATGAAAACGATACATTTGAGTTGACCTAGAGTTTATATCTATTTAATACATAGGGGTATATTTATCAAAGCCTGAAGTTAGAGATCGCCACAGTACACTAGCGTGAAATACTGCCTCTCTCCATTTATTTCTCTGGGATTTTTAAAGGCATATTTATCAAATGGTGAACTTTCACTTACAGAACACTCTTTGATAAATACACCTTTAAAAATCCCATAGAAATGAATGGAGGGAGTCTTTATTTCACGCTAGTACACTGTGGAGATCTCTAACTTCACTCTTTGATAAATATACCCCATAGAGTTTTTCTTTCGTCCTTTTTTATCTGTTCATTAAATCTGTTATATAACCCATTCCCTCTGTTTAGTGAACTTATTGTTAGGAGGCACTTATAATAACATTCATGAACTGGCTCCACCTCCAAAGCCCAGCCAGAAAAGCTACAAATAAAATAATTTTCTGGGAATAGTATTACATTGCACAGGTACAGATGGGGCATCAGAGTTATTCATTTTTGTATTTGAGTGTTTCTGATTTCTCTTTGCAATCATGATGTTTTTTCTTTTATTGTAGGGATACACCAAATCCACTATTTGAGATTCGTACAAATCCCTGAATCCGTTGTAGGGATGTGAAAATCTTAGACACCCTTACACATTACAGACAGGCACACCCCTAGTAATATGGACACCTCAGTGGGTCCTTATGGGAACCTTGTGCTTATGTCATCCCTGCAGTTCTCACAGTGGAGGCTAGATGGCACTGTGGTATAATATAAAAGGGTTTGAAAGCCATGAGGTAGAGGCCATTGCTGCTGAACCTTTCCTCTGTTAGGCCACAGAGGTTAGGGGTGGTGGAACTCAGCCTGAGTATAGTGAAGTGATAGTTATACATTTTAATAGATCACTCTAGGAGTCATAGATAGGGTATATAGTTGAGCAGCTCAAAGCTCAGACGAGGATATTAGAGGGATTAAGATCCTGGGTATTACTGACCCCATAGAAGGGCCAAAGTGTTAAACTCAGGGAGTTTCTGAGTTCCACTTAAGGTAATCCTGAAGATTGGGGAAATACCTTCCAACAAGCTGCATTGTTTTCTACATGAATTCTTTACTCTTCAGAGAGTTGTTCTATATTAATACAGTGAGTATGCCTTGTTATCTTGATTAATCTCTATGTTATTCTATGTTCCATGCTCCATGGTGAACTTTAGTTTTGGTTAATAAACTCCGTTCATTGTTTAAGCAAATAAAACTACTGGCGCCTAATCTCTTGTGCATCGCACACAGTTACAGTCACACTACACCCTGCCTCCACCCCGCTGCGAGGGCTTTCCCCTGAGAAAGAGAGCTCATCTGAGGTCTCAGCCCACAAAGGAAAGTAGCGTAAACTGGCCTCTCACCAAGCAGTTTACTATAGCGCTATACCGTCATGAAAGATTTGGCAGAATACTGAATCCTAATTTGCAAATGCAAATTAGGGGAGGGGAAGGAAAAAGTGGGAAAATTGTTTTTACTTCCTTGTCGCCCGTGAGCTCTGCTGCGCTCACTCTGCATGTGCGGTCGCTATTTCTAGAGGGGACAGAATTCAGGGGTAAGACTGTGCAGGATGGAGGCAGTGATAGGGGCCAGCGGAGGGGGGGGCAGTGGTGACTTATCACAATGGGGGGTTTAGTTCTCCTTTAAGGTATGGAGACCCAAATTATAGAAAGACCCCTTATCTGGAAAACCTCCAGATCCTGAGCATTCTGGGTAATAGGTCCCATAAATAATATTAATCCCTGTATGAAAATAATATAGCTTCTAGGGATGTCAACTAACCCCATATAAATAGAGTGATAATCAAAAGACAGGAGGAAAACATGCAAGACAGCAAGAGCTTCTTCCCCTGGTCTGGCTGTAGTCTGTACCTCCTGCTGCATTAAGAAATAGAATGTTTCTGCAACACAAGAGGGCAGTGTGCAGAGTGACTGCAATTTTCTCAGTATCTTGGAAGTTGTAAATGAGCCCTCCAATCCTATATTTTTTTTAAAAAAAAAAAAAAAACATAATTACTGCTCACTTTAAAATAAGGTGTCACAAAAAGATCATAGTGGCTCATTATCACCCTAATGACATGGGGTTAGTTGATGTCTCTGAGCTGCCCGCTGATTTATGATCATTTTATGCTTTGTGGGCCGGTCTATTCGTGTTACACTTCAGCTGTTTCGTTCAGTATATAAAATAGCTCCCGTCTGCAATAAAATCCCCATAGTATAATATTAGAAACTGAAATATGTCTCAGAGCAGTATCATTATCTAACTGATGTACAAAGTAGATGGTAGGAAAAGGAATATCATAAGTAGAAATAAAATAAAACCGAACTTCAGGCATATCCTTTATCATTGGCACATGATTAATTTTTTACAAACTTTCACCACATTGTACATTGATCATTGAATATTTTACAGCAAAGTAATAATCTAAGTTCCATTTGAAATTGCTCAGAAATCTCAGTACATGCCGTTCTGCATGATAAGTCGGCGTGTGCGCGGAATAAAACAGAGGCCCACCGCCACTTCTCTTTTTTACTGATGCCGTTTTACATCACAGGAGGCATAATACCATTTAACAAATGTTTTCACTGTGGGAAAAAAAAACAATTACGGATATATCTCATGAACCATCCAGATTAAACGCTCAAGTTTATACGTGCAATTTTCATGACTAATAACTTTGTAAAACCTCAGTTGTACAAGGAATATTTAAGTGATAAATTATAGTAGCAAAAATGTTGCAGTCACATTTATCACGCCAAGAGAAGGTTTATGTTTATCCTTGGCATTTATAAAGCCGAGTTAAAGCTAAGACTTACTAACACTCTGGGCTTTTGCTTTATGAGCTGAAATATCTGGGTTTGGGTTTGCGAGTGAATGGATTTGCTCCTGTGTATATTCACCTCATTTTTCAGACCTGGGAGCCTATTTTTATATAAAAGTGCATAAAAAGGTTACAAATGTGATAGATATGTTGGCTAAATATTTGCATAATTATAAAGCAGCAAACAGATGTGTTGCATAGTCAAATGAGATCAGAAAACTAGCATAATGTCTTTTCGCCAATGTAATCTGCCAGAGATAAGTCTCCAGAATAGTTTTTAAACATCATCTTGTTGATGGTTCATGCAGGCAATTTTAGCCTCAAATTCAAACATTTGTACTGTGATGGTAATCACCTGTTCGTGCCAAAACTGCAATGATTGCTAATGTTTCCTGGCAATACTCTTAATACAGGGCTGTATTTATATATATATATATATATATATATATAGGCACCTGAGGGCTCATCCCTAGGGTGACAGCTTTACTGGGGCTGCCCTAGGTTGCCTGTATGAATTATATTTTTTTAAAAAGGAAAATAAAAAAACTCCCTAACCGCAGCCTAATCCAACAATAGGGAGTTAGGAGTCATCCGCACAATGAGGCGGAAGTCGCTTAATGGGTAGCGGACGTGATGTCACATGTAGCTGTGTGTATGATTTCACTTCCTAAAGCTGGGGTCACAGTTAGGTCCGGTGCCACCCATAGATCCCTTGATGAGTGATAATGTTAAGAATGTGGACCAATACAACCTCATTTATCTGTTAATAACGGAGTGAGTATATTCATCTTACAATAATGGAGTGAGTTTGCTTTGTACGACGAGACTGGACAAGCAGAGAATGGACATAATCAGTGACCCTCAGGAAATGTAAAAATTGTACAATGTATAAAAAGGGACCTATTTTCTGTAAAAGAGGCAGTATCACCTGATTCAGTATACTGTTGGCTGGCACATGCCAATGAGGGGCCCAGGTCCTGCTGAACCAATGTAGACACTTCCTAAGTGGTAACACGGGTCAGATTGTACTTCATAACAATCTCATTATGAGGGAGCTTATCCAAACAGAGCATGCACATATTTAATAATAAAGTTACAGGGGCAAGTGCCTGGTGCTAAGCATTTTACTGCCTTTGACTTTCTTCCTCCTCCTTATAGGCATGAGGCAAACAAAAGCTACTTGGTGCTAGTCGGTGGTACCTGATCATCAAAGGTTTGAAGAAATGACCACTTCAAAATAATCATGTCTGCTAAACTGGATACAAAAAGGCTTTAAACATTTTTCATTTAAGTTTTGTGGCAGGAAGCAAATGCTTTAAACAGTAATACATTGGAGGAAAAGTTCAAACCTTTTCCATCATTTTCATTTTTTCTAAATCAACCTTAGTATGTGTGCATTTAATTGTATATATTATATTTACATATATACAGAAATTCCTGCTCCAGAATGGGCCTATCTCTGTATGCAGCACTGCCTGCATTTAGCACCCATGCATAAAGGGAGGGTGTGTGTGTGGATTGGATGTGACCTGGCACGGCCATGGCATGGTCTGTCATTCCTAATGCTATGCTATGGTCTATGGAGCCATGTACTTACCACCTGCTTATGGCAGACATTCAGTAAGAGACAACTGGGCGTATTACTAAAGCATTATGGGACATGTTTACTAACATCAGAGATGTTTCTCATGGCAGAAAACAAAAGAAAATATATGATTGGTTGCTATGAGTAACACCTCTGGAGATATTTATCTCCAGTGTTAGTAAACATGCTCCTGGGAACCTTGCATTGTAATATATTGTCAATATGGTGCATTGAGTTTTTTATCTGGTACAAAGCACAAATTCAACACTGGATGAGCTAGGTGCAAGTGGTTAGTCCATGGGGTCCTGTTTATTGTGCCTGGCCCTGTGGAAATGGTTCATTATACCGTACCTGTGTTATAAATGGTGTGGGTTTAAACACAGATCCTTTTGTTAGAAGACATATATTATAACAATATAACATCTACGGGTATGGTTCCTGTTATCCAGAATGCTTGGGACCTGGGGTTTTCAGGATAACGTATCTTTCCATAATTTGGGTCTTCATGCCTTAAGTCTACTAAAAAATCATTTAAACACTAAATAAACTCAATAGGCTGGTTTTGCTTACAATAAGGATTAATTATATATTAGTTGGGATCAAGTACAAGCTACTGTTTTATTATTACAGAGAAAAAGGAAATCATTTTTAAAAAGTTGGATTATTTGGATAAAATGGAGTCTATGGGAGACTTTCCGTAATTCTGAGCTTTCTGGATATCGGGTTTCCTGATAAGGGATCCTATACTTGTATTAGTTTACCAACAGAATCCAGGGGGTCCCATTTTGCCAGGTCTAAGATACTGGTTTCCTCATCCGTTTTTAAACGTGCACTTTTTGTTGCACGGCACATAGAGAGCTACCAGGCTGGATTAAAATACAGCAACTAACATTAATTTAGCATTACACTCAGAGCTGAGGAGTCTGAAAGCAATACACACATTTATGGGAATGGATATTACACAAAGAACTGTTTAGCAGGATGATAAAACTTTCAGAATGCAGATGGCAAGTGTAAGGGGGAATCCTCCAACATGAACAGTAATGCAGTGAAATGCCTAGCAGCATTGCTTATACAATAACCTTCAAGATGACTAAAGTGCTCCTTAAATGCTGATGTTCTCCAACTTGTGCATGTCAGCATAATATCATTGTCATTACTGCAGTATCCAATTTTGTTGACTGTAGTGCTACATCCAATACTGCTGCTGCAGTTATAACCAAGGCACCATGTTAAAAATGGTTGTCCACTGTCCACTAATCTCTGGAACAACAACAAATGTAACAGCTCTCATTAACGCAAAATCTTACTCCGTTTGAACTGGTTTCTCCCACTGACTCCCACTGACTTCTACATGAACTTTAGATTTTTGCCACAAAAAAGCTCATTTTGCCCTCTGGATTGTTAATATCTTTTGAACCAGCAATAAAAATGTGTAAAATTGGTAACAAGCTTCTATATATTTTTTTTTAATTTTGCTCCCTGTCTCCAAAATGAGTTTCTGAAGCTAAACAGCACTTGCATCATCATCATCATCATCATTTATTTATATAGCGCTGTCAAGATACGCAGTGCTTTTACATAATCTCCTTCTCCATTGTAGACACTAACACATCTAATTTCTCTTTGACTGCATACTGAATTAAACTGTAAGCCCAGAACCAATGATGCAAGGTAGCCAACAAAGTTTTCCAAACTATCATGAAGACGTCATCTCTTGACAATTCAGTGTTTGAGTAACCTTCAGTAAAAATACTTTCTGTTCAACTGTCCATAAAACTACCCAGTACAAATGTATATATCTTTTTTACACTGGTGGACTTGCATTTAGAGACTGTTATTAGTGCCTCTGTCATTGATCAACATCACAAGATATTTTGTCAAGAGTCATTGAGTATCTGTCAGTCATTATGTGACTGAATTGTCTTTGACAAATGAATCACAAAGGCTTGCTAAGTGCCCTGCATTTAAGCAGACAGTATGGCCATTTCCTAATATTAGCAATCAGCAAGAGGTGATGACCTCTGTGATCAATCTAGTAATCATTCACTTGATCCCCAGGACCTACTTGACAGACAGTCCCCATAGACATGGCTACATATGGGAGGTGACTTCTTTGTTTGCCTAATCCATGGCCTCTGCTATGACAGAGAAAATCGGTTGTCAGATATTTGATAGCAAAGAACCTTGTGTATCTAAAACATGCTACATTTCGATATTATTACTATTTTATTGATAATAGGGGAACATGACACCAGCGCTGTATTAAAGGAATACAAAAAACTAGATGTACAGTATTATAGGCATTACAGCCTGTGCCCGAGAATAATAATGCATCTTTTCCTTGATATACATTTATATTTATGTCATTCATATTTTTGTATGTTTAACTTATATGTGGACTCTTTTTGGCAAACATTGCAGGCTGAATGACTACCTGAATGTACAATTGTGTTAGATAATGTATACTTAGATCTATGGCCTTTTGTTTAAAGCCTTATTCAGCCAACCACATAGGTGCTGTGTTTCCCAGATCACTCTATAGGAATAACACCTTGCGTAGCAATGCATCTTAAAGAAAAAATATTGCATTATATCACATAAGCATGACATTGTTTACATCAAACACAGCAGAGAGCCCGAGGCGTTAGCTGTGAAGCAAATAAAACCTTCATTGCTTTTATTATGGTTAATTATGATGACATAATGCCTTTCTTGTTCTATGCCCACATCTCTTTTGTTTTTACCAGACTACAAATGGTTCTGAAAATTAGAGGATTATTTATCAATGTTCTTAGGTTTTTTTGGTGACTGAGTTGCCTGACTACAACAAAGTTATTTTTTATGCTGTCTATATCTACTAAGTGAGGCTGCCATAACATTTTCAAATATGTGAAAGGTGACCTGCCATACCTATTTTATCTGATGGTTAAAAAATAAAGAATGATAATTGACCCTAATAAAACCTTCTTGCAAGGGAACCTTTTTTTTTTTTACAGTAAAATGCTTATCACCAAAGAAAAATCACTAAGACAAATGAATCGCTTGTGCAAGATGGAGGAAGTACTTATAAACGGCAGACACATACATCTTCATCAAACTGAATACCAGAGAGGATAAAAGTTATTAATAAAGCTGGTAGGAACTGCGGCACTGGGTTCACTGGTTATTTCTCAGGCATTTTGTCTGGGATGGAAATTTTATTTGAGGACAAGCATTAGGCAGTAGATAGGCGGAAACTTCTAACATGATTAATGGCTGACTTTTCTTACAGCTTGTTAGAATAAGACATGGCTCAACCTTCACAGTGCTGCAGGGTCTAACACACAATGTCTAAAATTCAGCTGTTGAATAGCAGCTGCTAATAATATGGGGAACTGTTCATAGGCCAAGTATAGTAACTTGTATTTCAGCAATTTACAGTGTGGATACATTGTGTATTGAGGGAAAATTTATTAGTACAGTATTTAAGAAATCCTGGTCTAACATATTGAAGGGTGAGTTTCTAGCTCCATAACAATATGTAATAAGATATCTCCTTTTCTGAGCGTAGTTGGTTTTATTACTACCAGAAGTGTACCTGTCAAATGAGTGTCTAAGCAGCGAATTGATCCCACCTTGATTGAGATAGAAGGCAGATTTAATTTTCATAAATATAATCACAGGTACTGAAGAGAGAAACTCATACTTTTTACTCAATAAAAGAAAAGGTTGTGCATCCATGAGAATCAGTGAAGGGCCTTTCTGCCATTATCCAAAAGCATATACTGATAAAAAAAGAAATTCCCAGCACCTCAAAGGACCTGGACAAGATGTTTGGTAAGAATAGTACACCAATGAACAATCTAAATAAGTGGGATGGGAAAGTATTGCTCTAAAAAGTTAACTAGGGCCTTTCTGCCATTATCCAAAAGCATATAATGATAAAAAAAGAAATTCCCAGCACCTCAAAGGACCTGGACAAGATGTTTGGTAAGAATAGTACACCAATGAACAATCTAAATAAGTGGGATGGGAAAGTATTGCTCTAAAAAGTTAACTAAAAGGGATGATATTATTCTAAAAGCAGCAGATAAGGGTGGGGCCATTGTAATACTGGATACCAATGACTATAGAAAAGAAGCTTTACCTAATTTTGGAGATAGCTGTACATATGTCCAATTGAAAGTAGACCCTACAAAACATATAACATTGAAAATGTTGTTGGATCAGGCCTTTAAGGGGGGATATTTTAACAAGAGAGAATATACATACCTTTACAATAAAAGTCCCCACATTGCAATCTTGTATCACCTCGCCAAAATACACAAGACATTAAGCAATCCGCCAAGCAGACCAATTACTGTATATCAGGGATAAAGAACTTCACTAGTATATATAGTATATAGAGTATATAGACTAGAATATATAGACTACCAATTACAACCATTAGTTGTAAAACAAAAATCCTATTTAAAAGTTACAGCCAACTTAATTGGACATTGGAGAACATTAATTGGTGTAGCACCTATCAATGGGTGATGTGTCATCTCTATACACCTGCGTTCCACATGACAAAGGCACAGTAGGAAGGTGGGAAGAAAGAATACATCCCCAACAGGTTGATTTCATTATAAAGGGTATCCAGTTTTTTTAACACATAATTATTTTAACATGGCTGGTCAGTTTTATTTACAACAGTCAGGAACTGCCATGGGAACAAAATTTGCACCAGCCTACACCAATCTATATGTGGCAGACTGGGAGAATAACTTTATTTGGGGTTCAGAGGAATACAGTAAATATATTGTCGCTATATAGATGACTTACTGTTCATATGAAAATGGAAGTGAAGAAAGCATTGATACTTTTATAGAACACATAAAGAACAACAATAGAAGCTGAAGGAGATCATTTATCTTGATCTGACCCTAATGGGTATAGGGAAGGAAATACAAACCAAACTATATATAAAACCCACTGATTGAAACTCTCTACTACATTCTGAGAGTGAACATGACAGGAAATGGATCTCTAATATCCCCTATGGGCAATACTTAGAGCCAAACGGAACTTCACACATGACAACTATTACCAGGAACAACTGGAAAAAAGATCTAAAGAAAAAAGTTATGATAAGATAGTAGAGGGTGCTATTGATGGGGTGAAAGAGGTCTAAAGGAATGAACTGATTCATAAAGAAAAAGTAGTAAAAAAACGAAATTGGGATAAATGTAGCATATAAAATCTAATACAATCAAAAATATATTTTAGCAACATTGGAACATAATTGCCTCGGACACAGTTCTTGGGCCACATTTTAGTACGAAGCTGATGGTATACTTTAGAAAAAATACTGTTAGCACCCTAAGATATCTTAAAGAAAGCTTAAAGAAAAAAAAAGCAAAAAGAACAAACCCAGGGTACATTCAAAAGTCATGAGTAGCGATGTGAAGCATGCAAATTGTGGCCCATGTGATTTCCCACTCTTAGAACTAGGTATATCATTACTGGACATATTTTGCAATTGCAAAACTACGTATGCTGTCTATGCATTGATTTGCAGTTGCAAGCAGATATATGTGGTAAGAACGATCGGAGCAGCAGGAAAAGGAACACATATATCATATCCATAGGAGTAAAGAAAATAACAGTGTCCCAGGACACTTCACCCAGTACCATAAGGTAGCAGTAAGGAATTAAAATTTGTGGTTATTGAACAAATAGTAAATTAAAAGGAGGAGAAACAGAAACACAAACTCAGACAGAGGGAGACTTTTTGGATTTATAAACTTAATCTTTAAGTCCCAAAGGGCTAAACATAGACTTGGATCTGGCAACCTTTAATTACTAACTTCTGCAAACCCTTGAAAGCGTTTTCATCATTTCTATGATGGGAATATGCATGTAGATAAGCTATTAAATTAACTATGGAAATATCTTGGGAATACATAGAGGAGCTACCAGTAAGAACTGTATTGACTGGCTATAACTAAATTTTATTGTCACATAACAATGTTCATTTTAATAACTAAATATATGTGGGTCTTTGGCTACATTATGTTTTATACTTTTTACTAATTACATAGTCACAAATTATATTGTGGTGCAAATTCCACTAAATACACATACCCAGCAGAAGTGAAGGAAACTTCTGGCACCGGCACATAACATGGTAATAAATCTGAAACCCTCATTAGCACTATAGATTATCTGTGGTCTAGTGAGTACCCTAATAAGAGGGGGTGGATCCACCATATGCATGCAGAGTATTGTTGAACTCCACATCCCCACACAGTGGTTTATTGGTTCCCCCAAGGGATTCCTTACTTTGTACAGGTATTGGACCTATTATCCGGAATCATTGGGACCTGGGGCTTTCCGGATAACGGGTCTTTACATAATTTGGATCTTCACACCTTAAGACTACTAGAAAATCATGTAAACAGTAAATAAACCAACTAGGCTGGTCTTACTTCCAATAAGGATTAAGTATATCTTAGTTGGGATCAAGTACAAGCAACTGTTTTCTTACTACAGAGAAAAAGGAAATCATTTTTAAAATTTTGGATTATTTGATTATAATGGAGTCTATGGGAGACAGCCTTTCCGTAATTCTAAACGTTCTGGAAAACGGGTTTCGGGATAATGGATCCCATACCTGCACCTCATATTCTACTAGCTATATTGTAGATGGTGCTGCACTATTAGTTTTCTTTTATGCTCTTCCTTTTAGGTACTTTTGTTTGGACATTTATGGAGGTCCTGGTGAAGACCTGACACTCATGCCACACATGTAGTCCCACATGTAGTCCCAATTTGTTACACAGTGGTGATTTTTACCATGCCTTTTGGGTCATGGAAGAATTCCTTTAATCAGGACTCCATTGAGAAGGAATAATTGACAGCAATCTACATAATGCTCAACAAAAATGTGCTACAAATATATTCAAGTACATGTAGCTTAGCAATTTACAGAGAGTAAAGACCCTTTGTGAAAACGTTACATCCTAGCACTGCAACAATACCTAACAATGTTATCACAGGCAGAACAATTATGGCACATACAACAATAATGAAAAGCAATATGTTATATAAATCAAATTGCTGAAATATTGAAATAAGAGGTGATAGATACCTGTGAGCAGAGAGTTACTCTCAAGTCTCAATGTATGCTTACAGAATAACCAAACTAAGACAATTCCTCAAATACTGTACTCTGTTTAGCCTTTCAGAACCTGGAACTAGTCATTGAAAAATACTTGTACTGATGTAATTGGTTTCCCATTCCCAGACAGTATTTCTATATAATGAAATAAAATACACAGTGTGAGATTGTAGGTAAGAGATCCAACCATACTGTTAACCATTTGATTTGGTCAGGTCTTCTCTGCGTTGGTTTTTCTATAACAACTGAACACAATAAAACGGCTCCTTTTTTAAATGACCGAACACTAATATTAAAAGAGTTTGTACATATTTTTAATCTAGACCTCTCCCTTGTGCAGAAATCAGAAATACCATGCACGATTTTGCCCCTATGTAAATAAAACCAATAAAGGCCCACAAACTTCCTATTCCTTTTGAAATGAGCTCATTCAGTTGGGTTTATCTGTAAAAGATGTAGAAAAACTAGCTGAACTTCTATAAATAAATATAAAGGTATTTTCTACACATATATCCGATTTCACCAATTTAATCCATGTAAAATGACAGAAGTATACAAAGAGCAACTTTCATATTCATAATTTAGTCATCAAAGAACATGTCTGGGACCTCAATGTAGCTCTAACTTAATTGTCGAGTAGATTGGGTTATGCTCAATTCTAGATCTCTTGAAAGTAGAAAGAACATAAGAGGGAGTAAAATGATTTGTTCAAATTGTGTCCTTTAACAGAAACTTAACCAGAGGAAAGTTAATGTACTGTTAAATGTGGATCCTCACTATATCTAGCTTAGAGAGCTGATGGAAACATATTGGAAAATGATATGAATTAATTTGATGGCCAAGAATTGAACTGATACTGTTTTCTATGATAAGCTATTTCATAGAGTGGAGTTAATTGACAGTGGAGTGGAAATATTGTTTCTCTAATGCAGCAGTGGCTCTATGAAAGTATTTGTGTAAACTGTAATATGGTCACCAAGGGGAAAGACTGTTTAACAGTTATATTAATATTACTACCCTTTTATGTTAATAGCACCAACCAGGGCCAGATTTAGAGGTAGGCAAAGGCGGCACCTGCCTAGGGCGCAAAGGTGAAGGGGGCATTGGGCAGGTACCTGTTCAAAAGTTTTCTGCCTCCCCCTAGTCTGGGTGGTTTGCTCCTCTGCTGCTTTCGTCTCGCTCCTTTCTCCTCCCTGCCCCTCGCCTCCCCCTCAGTCACTCCCCCCTTCCTCTATTCCTTCTCTACTCTTCCCCTTTCCCTGCATTACTCTCTCTTCTCTTCTTATGGCACTTGCGCACTTGCACATGCATGCAGTCACTAGCGCGCGCGCACGTGGGGCGTGGTAGCCGACCAGGTGCCTAGGGCGCCCTGTCGGCTAGACCTTACCATGGCAGCATCATGTTCCACATTAGTGCCATTGAAGTTTACCATGTAAGGTCCCTGTTACATTCAGGTACAAAAAGGAGGTGCACTCCTTAGGCCATATAAAAACATATTTAAATACATTAATCCCCTGTCTAAAAAAAGAAAAACAGGGTTTTTTGTTACAAAGTTATGATCATAAAATTGATAAGCCGCTATACCACGTCAAGGTAAACCCCATACGGCGGTCCCTAACTTGTTTACCTGTGATCAAAATATAAAAGCTTGGTTGACTAGATCCTCCCCCGCCACCTTCATATGCGGCTTTTGAAGGGGAGACTGCCCAGACCAACGCCTATTTTTTTTAAAAAAACTGTGATTGTGAAGAGACTATAATGAAGGCAAAGTTAAGTTGTATATATAAGTGCACACTTGTGTGTGTATGTGTGTTACTATAAGTATAAGTACAGGTATGGGTATAGATGTAGAGAGAAGTTGAAAAAGGAAAAGCTAAATGAGGAATGTAATAGGTGTAATATGTGTGAATCAGTGCAAAAGTGTTACCTAGTGATAAGTGCAGCAGATATAATGAGTGTCTCACAGGCGTTGGTTTCAAATAAAAAGGCTAAAGCCTCTCCTGCCACTAGCATTTGTGGCTTTTAAGGGAGAGAAATAGCCAAAACCAATTTTAAGGGAGAGAAATTGCCCAAACCAAGGATTAATAAAAAACAAGGACATAGGGCCACCGTTAACTTAAATATATGATCTTTTATATTTTGATTACAGGTCAACAAGTTAGGGACCACCGTATGGGGTCTACCTTGAAGTGGTATGGCGGCTTATCAATTTTATGATCATAACTTTGTAACAAAAAACCCTGTTTTTCTTTTTTAAATAAATGCACTTGCATATTCATTGAATTATTTAGACAGGGGATCATTGTACTTAAATATGTTTTTATATGGCCTTAGGAGTGCACTCACAACCCTCCTTTTTTGTCCCTGTTACATTCACACACAATGTGGGCAATTTTATCAGAAGCCAGTTCACCTGCCATTAGTTTTTGGAACATTCCACATTTACATCACCAATGGTGAACTTTAAAATCAAGGACTATTTGTAGTTCTTTATTGAAGTTGAACAACCTGCAAAATATCCAACTGTGGAGCATCCAGAAAGAGTTATATATACTGTATGTAAATAACACTTTCCTGACTATTAGGCAGGAGAAGAGGCACATGACTAGGGCACAACTGTGTGGAGGCACTAAACAGATACCGCCTCCTTCTGCCTACTACTGCTAGTGCATGCCATTAAGTCCTGCTCAGAATCCATCCGACGAGCATCCCTCCACTGTCCACTAATCCCCCAGTCATCAATGATGTTGATGCTGTCTTGGATCTCCACAGGGTTCCAAGTTGCTCTTTTTCTATGTGAAACGTGTGGCAATTTGATTTGGATTAAAATGAACACTGTCTAGGTTGACCATTACTGTTTCTTATTGTATTGCAATCTCACAGGCAGTGTCTGACTGGCTTTAAAGGGTATCACAACTTTTCCTGGTAGGCCATGGACTCCATTGAGAAGGAATAATTGACAGCAATCTACATAATGCTCAACAAAAATGTGCCACAAATATATTTAAGTACATGTAGCTTAGCAATTTACAGAAAGTAAAGACCCTTTGTGAAAACGTTACATCCTAGCACTGCAACAATACCTAACAATGTTATCACAGGCAGAACAATTATGGCACATACAACAATAATGAAAAGCAATATGTCATATAAATCAAATTGCTGAAATATTGAAATAAGAGGTGATAGATACCTGTGAGCAGAGAGTTACTCTCAAGTCTCAATGTATGCTTACAGAATAACCAAACTAAGACAATTCCTCAAATACTGTACTCTGTTTAGCCTTTCAGAACCTGGAACTAGTCATTGAAAAATACTTGTACTGATGTAATCGGTTTCCCATTCCCAGACAGTGTTTCTATATAATGAAATAAAATACACAGTGTGAGATTGTAGGTAAGAGATCCAACCATACTGTAAACCATTTGATTTGGTCAGATCTTCTCTGCGTTGGTTTTTCTATAACAACTGAACACAATAAAATGGCTCCTTTTTTAAATGACCGAACACTAATATTAAAAGAGTTTGCACATATTTTTAATCTAGACCTCTCCCTTGTGCAGAAATCAGAAATACCATGCACGATTTTGTCCCTATGTAAATAAAACCAATAAAGGCCCACAAACTTCCTATTCCTTTTGAAATGAGCTCATTCAGTTGGGTTTATCTGTAAAAGATGTAGAAAAACTAGCTGAACTTCTATAAATAAATATAAAGGTATTTTCTACACATATATATCCGATTTCACTGATCACTTAATCCATGTAAAATGACAGACGTATACAAAGAGCAACTTTCATATTCATAATTTAGTCATCAAAGAACATGTCTGGGACCTCAATGTAGCTCTAACTTAATTGTCGAGTAGATTGGGTTATGCTCAATTCTAGATCTCTTGAAAGTAGAAAGAACATAAGAGGGAGTAAAATGATTTGTTCATATTGTGTCCTTTACCAGAATCATGAGCACAGAGCAGTAGCTGTTTTCTACCAGGTTTTGCTTGTGTTTCATTTATTCTTGGCAATGCGAAACTTTGGAAAGAGTTAGTTTAGGAGTCTGTGTTGGGGTCAGGGAAAAAACTGAGGCCAAATTTGTTGCTAGGAGAATTCAGGGAATCTGTTAATAAGTTTTTCAAAAAGAATTTGCACAGTGCTATACTGATAGGCTCCTCAAACATCCATATAATCAAACAATAATAATACAACAAACTGAACACACAGGAGAGCACAGTATCCACTCAGGTTGTTGTGATATCTCTATGAATCAAATGTTCATAGACTCATCTAGTGGGCAAAAAACTGTGGCTTCTTGTTAGTTCTCAAACATGGAGATACCGGATTTTATCAATATGAAGAAAATGTTTTAGGGCTCCGTCCAGTGGGCCCTTGATATTAGGGCCCTTAGTGTCCCAGTCTGACACTGCTGACAGGACCACTGTGAAGCCCAGAGTCAGCCACCAATTGATAATAAAATATTCTGTAAACGGAAGCATGAAAATTAAATTAAGAAATGCTGTGAATTTAAAGAACATCTTCCTGTGTGAGAAATGTGAGATTAGAAACACATCTCCCAGAAAAGCACTTTGTGTTTCTTTACACACATAAAACTGACACTTTTATAGTGCTATCTATGGGAATGTTTCAGAAAGTTAAGAATTCAATTTTTTTATTATTTGCTATTTCCCTTCCTCAGTGCCAAAGTGCACAAAAGGAAACTCCATTAAGAAATGGTATTTTGGAATTTATGCTTTCTTACTTTCATACATCCTTTGCTTGTAATCATTTTTTTCCTCCTTAATTAGTTTTTATATATTTTCCTTTACTACCATTTAAACTATGGCATCTTTTTATTTGTCACTTATATTTTCCGGGGAGAAGTAAAAATATTATCATCAAGTTATTACTGAATCAAATCTAGCAGCCACATGACTAGACTCTTACTACAAATTCAAATACAAGAGTTCTCTGCACTCAACCCATTATCAATATATTTAAGACAGAGACATTTGTGCATACTGCTACTGAAAAATGCCTTACCCTTTAAACAAAACAGGGATTGTCCATATATTGCAATATATTAAAATGGCCAACTACGTCAAAGTCATCCCATATCTGGCCAGTCCTATGCTCAATTGGGACCAGTAAAAGTCAGGTGATCTCACTGGTGTCTAATAAAAGGGCAGCCAAGTATGGGGGTTTACTTTGAAAGCAGCAAGTAAGTTGCAGGTAAAACCTAGTCCCTTTGTAAAATGTATAATGAAGCAATAGAATTCTTAATGAATCAGATAAAATTGAGCATAGGACTGGCCAGATATGGGATGACTTTGACGTAGTTGGCCAGCTTAAATATATTGCAATATATGGACAAACAATCCCTGTTTTGTTTAAAGGGTAAGGCATTTTTCAGTAGCAGTATGCACAAAATGTCTCTGTCTTAAATATATTGGTAATGGGTTGAGTGCAGAGGACTCTTGTATTTGACTATATGTATTTTGTGGTCACACCCTCATTGCACCCCCACCTAATGGTTTTAAAAATTAGTGGGGAGCACAACTTTCCCTTGATTCTTACTACAAAGTCCCATCCTTCTCTTCCCCAGTTACTCCATTCCCACTATCATACTTACTGCTGATTTCTCTCATGTGGTGAAAGATCTAAGGGGCCATTTATGCGCTAAAACAGATGCAGTTGTTGCATATATTGAAAACCTGGATGCTGCTACAAACCATGCACTGTGGGGCAAATGAAATGTTTCCAATTTATGATCAGAAAACATTTATTAAAAATCATAGGATTTGATCATTTTTCTGCTAATAGGGCTATTTTTCTATTATGCCAATAAACAAAACCAATATACTTAGATGTTTTTGTTCTCTGTGCCAAATGCAAAACCATACTAAATGATATTGCATATGGTGCATTACCAAATGATAAAATAGGTGTTCCATGGGTATATAATATAATGTGCAAAACCAAGCAAGAGAAGGAACCCTGCAAGGAAAAGCCAGAATTCTATAATTACCTGGTGCTAAAAACAACTTATTATTATAGGGCTTCTCTGTCGAACTGTTTAAGTTCTGTCCTGGTGGCTACAGCTTTTGGAAGCATTTTAAAAGGACATTCAATAGATGAGCCCCAAAGAGTAATTTGTTCCAGAATCCCTGTCCATGAGCATCTAGATATATATGGGACTATTCACATATTACTATACATATCATGACAAGAAAGAATCAACCACCAAACAAGTCACATACAGTATGTCACCATTATACCAGCTGTACCAGATGTAGGTGATTTTTTTTTAAAGAGGGGGTTCAGTTTTACAAACATGCCTAGTGATGGTAGACCCTTCTGTACATTGTCAGTACAAGAAGTAAGTTAGAGTAATTAGTTGACAGCACTATATGTAATATGGGATAGGACAAATATTGGTCAGCAAGTACCAGGGCTGGGGAAGAGAAAAACACATAAATGTCCAACATCTTATCTTGTGTTATCTAGTGGGTACAGCAGAAAATCAGCTTTTTCACAGGATTTCTTCTTGTGACTCTACATATCATGCACAAAAGGCTCGAGAATCTTATTTAAGAGTTTAGCCAGGGAGACTTACGAGCCTGACTGCTCTGGAGTTGCGGGGGAGTCAATAGCAGAGGATAAAATTAAATTATAGGAGTCTAGAACTGAGAGTATAAAGATAGAGCAGAAAAGTCAATAGTATGAGAATTTAAAGACTCAAAGCTTCTGGCTGAGCATTCAACAAGACAAGAGTGGTGTGAGACAGAAAGGGTTACAAGGTGATGATTAAAAAGAGGAAACAGAACATTGCAATTTGCACAAAGGGTTAGGTTTTTTGTGAAGCTCAGATGGAGTATGTAACAATCCTTATGTGAGGCTGTTTATGTCCACTGTTGAGGTCAATGGAGGATATTCAGTGGAGAAAGCAGCAAGGCCAAGAGAGAGATAGAAGGTCAGCATGGCAGTTGAATTCACACAAAACAATAGCTGGACTGTCAGACAAGAGCACAAAGGAGAGCCAGGATAAAAAGTCAGATATGAATGTAGAAGTGGATGTGACAGAGTTTGTTTCCTGCTGGATGATTTAAAGAAGAGCAGTGTTTAGCAACCAGATCCTGTAGTGATATTAAATGGAAGCAACATTGCTAGGCTTATGTGGCTCTTAATCTCTGGGCCAGTATAGGTAGTGAGTTCTTCATGCAGCATTAAAGTATTGCCCATGCACTTGAAACCTATAGCAGTAGATTTGAATTTTCTCACAGACCATACTGAATAGCAATAGGAGAATGTTAGAATTAGAATAGGCTGAGAAGAAATGGCTTCCGCTGCATTTGGAGTCTGAAATGAGCAAAATAGAGAAGAGCTAATGCACTCTACCATATTTAATTGCCCAGCTAGACAACCTTTTGCTGTACAGTGCTTTGCCCTCAAGGAGTGCTAAGTCAGGCTATCTTAACAGAAGCTAGGACAGTGGTCCAATCACTCCCTTGGAGGTTCCTACTTGGCTCATAATAAGGTTACAAATAGGAAAGGAAAATAGTAAAGTAGCAGCCCTTGAGAAAGGGCATGCAAGGCCCGAAACATGTCGTGTGAATTGTAGTCCACTAATAAATCAATTCACCGCAGAATTGCTTGGAGTGCTCTCCTTAATTATTAGATTTGAGATAACTCAAGGGATAGCGGTTCCCTGGATAAGGATTAATGCACTTGTACATGAATCTGTTAAAGGCAGAGCGTAAGAACACCCCTTTGGAAGGAAAGGAAAATAGTAAAGCAGCAGTATGAAAATAATGATACATTAGCCATTTAGAAATAGCTCCAAGAATATCTGTGACAAAATAAAAGTGTCTTTCCCTAACTCAGGGGTCCCCAACCGCAGGGCCGCAGACATACCTGAACTGGGCCGCCGAGCCGAGTCCACATTTGACCTGAATTTGACATGATGCACACAGTTGACGCCCCACCCCTCTGTTCCTTGCAAAAAATTCTGCCTTTACATCGGTCCCTGGGGCAAAAAAAGATGGGGACCGCTGCCCTAACTGACCTTCAAAGTGGGCATTCAGGTGTTTTTAGTAAATCAAATAAGCATTGTCTCCAAAGCTCACCCTTGAGGCTGGGATCCCCCTGCCTCTGCTTCAGTCTCCTTGGTGGTGGGGGCAGCTTCAAAGTCTTGGGGGGGAAAAGAAGCAAAAATAATTATACATTCATAATAAAAACATAAAGGCATTGAAAAGCTTTAATGTAATCAGTAGGGACTTTAGCGCCTTGGGCATTATGGCTTTTAATGATAATCAGTATGGAAGCAGTTTAGTATGAGTTCTGGTAAGACAAAAACAGACAAATTCATCCACGCAGATTCATGTAACCTTCTTAATTCATTTTTTACATACTGTATAACAGTTCTAACAGTCTTGATTATTAATTGGAAAAGTAATGAGAAAAGCAAACAAATTAAAACAACAGAGTGATTTTTTTATAATTAACACATTAAACCCCACTAAGGCTTTTTTTTTGTTTTATAATTACCACAGTAAAGCCATGTAAGACAAGAGAATCTATTCTGTTATTTGAATGATATTATCTTGATGTCAAAAATGGCAAATAGAGGTGAGATGAGATTTTAAAAAAATGTAATACCTTTATAATTACTGCTATGAATACCTCTATTAACACATATCTTTGAGGGAATAGTAACTTTGTGCACTGTGTTATTTTTCATTTAACATTAACAAGAAATAATCTTTGAAACATATGAGCCTCATAAGTCAAAAAGGGTAAGGTGCCCAAAATTGAAATTCCCTGATTGTGTCCTGATAGAAAGGAACACAGCCGGGTCATACTCTGTATGCAGTGGTGGTTGGGGTTAGCATTGCTGCATCAGGATGGCCATTACCAGAATTCCCAGTAGCTTGCAGAAAACATGGTGGTTTGAAGCTGTTATTTGCACTTTGAACCCTGTGCTGCACTCTGTAAAACATATTTCGCGCATTGTACACTAAGCAACAATTGCTCACAGGAATCATGCCTAATCTGAATAATCACATATACTTGAACATTTGCCAAGTTGCATCTGATTTCCAGAAAGATCAGAACCATTGTCATGTAAAGAGCTTAACATGGGGAATTACTATTATTATGCTTTGTTTATATAGCGGTGATTCATATAAAGCCATAACAGCAGGCTGTTAATCATAAAGGGCTTAGAAGGACATCTCTGGAAAAAGAATTCACAATGAAATCTCCCATTTCTAACTGATTATTGATTACTATCGCTTCACTTGCCTAAACTGACAATTTATTACAGCAGTGTTAACAAGAACACTTCACAGCCCAATTTACTGTAGCCAAGAAAGCCGAGTGACATCTAACTTTTAAGGGCCTAATATATGTGGAAATTCCAAGAATTATCTTGAGCTGTTGAGGGCAGAATAACCTGACCAGCCACATCCTCAATTATCCAATTGTTCCTTCAGTTGTTGGATACTAATGACACATATCTTGTGTAACCTGACAGCAACACATACATTACAGCACAACATTTATAATGCATCTGTTGCAGATGTTTCTATTTAAAGATTAAACTAGTGCAATGTAAAGATGTTGAATTATATCAGGGATCCACTGAGGTGTCTTAGTACAGGGCAGTTCCTCAGTTGATACTCACCAAATGATATGGATTCATGGAAATCATAGTGGAATCCTTTGGAGCACCCTTTGAGGAGTTAGGTGCACTGGGAGAAGACACCCTTAATGTGAGTAATATCCATTGTGATGTACGTGTGTGATGTGATATTATGCCCCAAATATGCAAACAAATAGAATATTTTTTAATACTTGTTTATGAAAAAAAGGTACAAAAGCAAATCTATAAGATCGTGCAATTAATAGGCTTTTATAGGTATAATAAATTACATATATATTTTTAAAGCGGTTGTTCACCTTTAAATTATAGGGATTTTGTCATGGGAAAACACATTTTTTTCAAATCAGTTAATAATGCTGCTCCAGCAGACGTCTGCACTAAATTCCATTTTTCAAAAGATCAAATAGATTTTTTTATATTTAATTTTGACATGGGGCTCTTTCTGAAAGCACAGGCTTGGGCAAAAGGACCTGAGATGGCTGCCTACACACCAATATTACAACTAAAAAATATGCACTTGTTGCTGTTTCACAAATTTTTCGCTTAAAGGACCAGTAACATCAAAAAATTTAATTGTTTTAAAGTAATAAAAATACAATGCAATGTTGACCTGCACTAGTAAAACTGCTGTGTTTGCTTCAGAAACACTACTATTGTTTATATAAATAAGCTGCTGTGTAGCCAAAGGGCCTATTTTGTGCCCCTACAGGCAAGAAACACGTTAGGCCGCCATTTATCATGTTCTAATACATTTTTGTATTTTTTTTACAATATTGACTTTTGGAGGAACTCACAACTATTGGTTTTCGTGTAGCCAAGGGGGCAGCCATTCAAAGGAGAAAAGGCTCAGGTTACACAGCAGATAACAGGTAAGCTCTGTAGAACATAATGGTCTTATCTGTTATCCACTATTTAACCTGTGCCATATAGCCGTTTCCGATTTCCGCCATTGCTACTCAGAGGTTTGTTTATATGAACTATAGTAGTGTTTCTGAAGCAAACACATCAGTTTTACCAGTGCAGGGCAACAGTACATGATATTTTCAGTACTTTAAAACACTTTCATTGTTTGGTGTTACTGTTCCTTTAAGCAAAACAGGTATGTTTCGCTCATTAATAGTTGTAGGGATTTAAGTGAGTCAGATTCATGGAAATCTTACTGTAATTCCTTGGTACACCCTTTATGGAATTTGAGAGCAGACACACGTAGAGTAACATCCATTGTGAACTTGGTGTTTGATGGAATATTATGACCTTAAGATTTTGTCTCTTGTTATTTTCATTAGTCTGCTGTTCCTGATTAAGAAGCCCTGGTGCCCAAGTTTATGTATGAAAGTGTGGAGAATTATAGTTCAGCCGGAGATCTTTCCTCTATTACTTCTGCAAGGGTCCAGCTGAGGAATCACAAAGTGTTCGACCTGAGAGAGCAGCTGGAGTTTGGTAAATACATTGCCTTATAATTGGTATTATGTACCTTATAAGCTATTCTGTCATGCCAAACTGAGACAACTCCCTAAATCTTCCCCGATGTAAGGCAGATTCTTTGTAACCTGGAAAGATGGAGTGCTATATTGTCTTTAAGGTCTCCCTAAGTAAACAACCAAATGTGGCATTCAGAAATCATATATTTAACATACAATTCCAAACTTGCTTGGACCTCTCCAACAGCATTATATAGTTTTTAAAAAGTACACAAAAAAAGATATTTTAGCAAACACTGGCAATATTAAAAACCCCAGGCATGTCAGAATGACATAATCTCATAAATGTACCTCTTGCTATTCCTCTGTTCTTGGTTACCTTTCTTGTTGTCCAATAAAATACACAGAGCTACAAAAAAAACTAGTTATATTAGCAAATAATCTAATTTATTTCTTCTAGCATAAAACACATTTACTAAACTAAATCTTCAGTTAAGCCAAATGTTTGGACTAATTAAACATGAAGCAGCTTAAATAACATAGTACATTTTTGCTCATACTGTTATCATTTATAAACATCTCAATACTGGTTACTTTACAAGAACTGAATAGTATTTGCTATACAAAGGTGCCATCCGAGCCAGAACAATATCTTTGTGAGAAGATAAGGATTCATTTGGAGAACAATTTCAGCTCATTATGGACATACTGTTTCAGAACGTGACACTCCAGAGACAAAAGACAAACTGCACAAGCCATATGAATGCAGCAACATGAAATGTCCTCAAGATGAACAAAAAAACCAAGGATACACTGTGTTTTCATGCTAACCAGATCCCATGTGAGCCATATGATTTTTTTAAAATAAATTGCAATGTGTGCTGCTCACATAAAAGCAGCAAATGTGCACAGGTAGAATCAATGAAGTGACTAGCTGTTAGAAATAAATATATAAAGTTGGTACAATGAGCAACAACTTAATAGCAACAGCTGTGGCAGATATAGCTGCCACTTTAATATCTTAATATATATATATAGAACATCAACCTAACATTAGTCCTAAAATTGGAATTCTGTGTAGGCTGGGACACTATGCTGGGTTATTCAAAATATTAATCTTACTAACCGTGTAGCCTTAAAGACTATACAACAAAAATGGTACCCCTCATTCATTTTCATTTGTAGATCTCAGTTTGTTTAATATGTCTTCAGATGTCCTACTAGACTGATACATTGGCTTACTAGAAGGAATTGCAACAATAGGAACAGCGGTTGAGTACAAGGCTCATTGGACTGGTGCCTAGACATTCAAAAGAGCTAAAGGTTTGCCAATTAGTTCTAAAGGCCTCAGGGCTATTTAAAGGTCAAATATGTCAATTACATTTTAAGACTCATGTGATACCGCTGTAAAAAATAGTAGAGGGTGATGTAATTTACTCTAGTTAGTCGTTTCAGTACCTTTGGTGAAAGGGCAGTTATTTCCTTTAAATTAAATCAATCTATGTTTTAAGACTAGATTACCATCAGACCCATTTTGCAAAAATGTAATAATCCATAGTAAACTGGCACTGTGACTATGGCACAGATATTTTAAAGATCAAATGGGAATTCAAAAGGATGTAACCATCTTTTTCATATTTAACAACACTGATTCTAATAAAGCATTTACATAATTACAAATACCATTACATTTGTACATTTCAGGATCTGCCAGTTATCAAACTCTGAACTATGTCATAACTTGCCAGTGTATTACCTTGTGAAGCTTAACTTTTAACTCTGCTTCTCACTACAGTGGGTGCTTGATCATTGAAGCCTTGAGACCCCTATACACGTAAATAAGGTGCTGACAGATTAAATTGGTATCTTATTGAGCAGTGCATGGGGCCAATCCATTTCTGGCTAAAAATCCTGTCGAGGACAGTATCAGTTCTTTACTGTGGCACTCGATCCGACCACCCGTATTCTTCTCATTGTGAGCCAATCTGATTGTGATCTAGGGCCCATGATTGGATTAGTCCAATATCGCCCACTTCAAGATGGACATATCGAGGAGAGATCTGTCCCTCTGTATGGCCAGCTTTAAGGTCAGATCTAGCAATATTCTGTTCCTGTGCTTACTGCCTGTATGTCCTGAATCCCTGCCTGGTTCCCTGCTCCTGCTCGTGTTCCCACCTAGTTCTCTGTTTTGTTCTTTCGTTCCTCAGCTCCTGTTCCCCTTACCTGTTGGGTTTCCTGGTACTGGACCTCGGCCTGTTACTCTGACCACTCTCTGTCTTCAGTCTGTCCCTGACCTTGCCTTGTTTACCGAACTCTCCTTGTTTGCCGCCAGTCCTGACCCTCTGCCTTTTTATTGGATGCTTCTTGTTTGCCTCCTGTCCCTGACCATTGGCCTGGTAAAGGAATTATATTTCTCTCTACCATTGTATCAAACCTGCTGTATTATTTTCTTTAATACAGTAAATCGCCTTCCACATTCAACATGTCATCTGCTTTTCATCAAGTTCTGATTTTGTATTACCCACATTACACAGCAAATAGGCTCCACCCTGCCAGCCACTCACCTGTGGCCAAACCTGACATGAACATACAATATGACAGCAACAGTGATGAGCTAAATTTTTCAACAGGTTTGGATTTGCAGCATAAGATCTCATAGTCCATAACCCCAGTGTATTTTGCACGCAAAAAAAATGGTTGTGAAAAAATACCCATATGTGCCAATTTATTTTGTGTTTTAACAGCTGCCACAGAAAAAAGTTGGAGCAAACATGCCCATTGTTTCCAGTTTATTTTGTGCTGAAAAAGCTGCAGTAGAAAAAAAGTTGCATTGAAAAAATGCCCATTGACTGTAATGTATACATTTTGCCATTTCAAGAATCTTTCTGCAAAGTGAAATGGGACAGATTTGCTCAACACTAGTACTGATTACTGGTACCAGCCCAATGTAGTGAATAAGGATTTGGACAATTGTTTTCTGCACAGGAACAAGCCATTACAGTACATAAATGTTGTTAAATAGTTAATATTGGCTTAAACAATCTAAAATCAACTAGTAGAGTAGAGCATGGGCTACATTAGACTCTTTTTCAGCAGGATGGGCCTTTGCTAGGTGGAAGTAGCTTGTGAGGGTGTTGCTGACTATACCTCCATATTGCCAAAGATGTAAAATAAAGGAAAATGGATGGTTTCATAGGTTTTAAGCCAGCAACAAGGAAATGAGGCACTGGTAGGGACATGAAGCCATAGGGGCCATTAAAACTATGGGTCCCTACATTAGTGCTAGGAGCTTTACTGTCATGGAAAAACAGAAGTTTCTCAACCAGTAGCAGTAACAGACCTAAAATTAGTAATCTTTCTTTTTATAAATGTCATTGACATCAATGGCTTTTCCGGGCCATGAGAACAGTTTTTCTTTGACAAAAGTTACACTTCGTAACTTAATGGGTTAGACTCAAAGACATGGTATTTGCTAAATAAATCTTGGATTTCCACTGATACTTAATTGTATTGCCATCCCTTTCTATGCCTGTGACATTAAAGGATAGTTTGTAAAAATGGACCACCAAAATTCCCAGGTACTGTTTAGATGTACTGTTGAGTATATAATTTCCTCACTTCTAATTATGATTGTATTTCTATATATCTGATGCTAAAATTAACATTTGGTACCCTTCTCCATTAAAACCAACAAAATAAAAAACATATAATAAAATAAAATCTGAGGAATGTTACTGCCAAAATCCTTATTGATTCCCATAGCAAGTGTATTCCTTTTAAATACATTGTTTGGTTACTCTATTCTCCAGAGAAACATGTTTACCAGTATTTGGGATCAAGGCAGACATTGCCCTCTTGATATAGGGGATAAGCAAACAAATCCACTGGTTCTCATGACAAGCTTGAACTTTTCCAACAGATCTTTTGACAAGCTTGATGTGTTTGAACACAACACTCATTCCACACGAAAATAAAAAAAAATATTCAATGCTGCTAATTTGGAAGCTCTTGGATTAAACATATGTTGAGCTGTAGAAAGTGTAACCAGTAGTAGTTGTGTGTTCTCGCAAACCCTACAAGTAAAATGGAGTAGATAAGCCTGGTGCACACAGAGGGAGGCTCAGCCACCTCCCAATACAATGCAAGAAGAATCCAATGGCACACAGGTCTGTATGAACACTTCTAGTGATTATTTAAATGGAGTGCAGTGCAACGTTTCAGGGAAAACCCCTTTGTCAAGCTGTGGAATGTTCCTGAAACAGAAAAGAAATATTTTGAGGGTTATTTATCGAAGTTCGAATTTATCTCAATAATTCCTGAAAAAACTCCAAAATCAAATCCGCACGGGTTTTTTGGAAAAAATTCGAAAAATTGGCGAAAAATCTGATTTTCATGAATTTTTTGGATCTTTCATCCGATTTTCAAGATTTTTTCTGATTTTTCACCCAAAAATTCAGAATTTTGCTCGAAAACTCTGAAAACTTCGGGGTATTGCCAAAAACCCAGCACACATTTTTCGTGATTTTTGCATTCGGAATTTAGTAAATAACATTTTAGTAAATAACCCCATTAGCGTATGTGTGTTCTACTGTGTTGTGCAAATCATTCGAAGGTTGTTCTGCTACTGGTCCTCATGTAAGGAAAAAAGACAATGATAGGCAAAAGAAAAAGTCAGGGTTAAAAGAATGTAAGGATATAAAATCAATATGGAAAGAAAAAGGACCAAACATAAAATGTAGACATGGCTGAACACTGAAAGGTAGATTAGGTAGATTAAAGAGAAGGTAAGAAGGCATGAGCAGAAGACAAAGCTGAAAGGATAAAAAAAACTGTTATTTGGAGGTGGAAGAAATGGGGAATGCTGATCTATAAGGAAATAAGGGGATACAAAGGGGAAACCAAATGGGAAAATGTAATGTCACATTTGCTTAGTTAATAAAGTTTAGCACTCCTGCTTTGAACGTTAACTAAATTATTTAAGACCTATAGCTGGCATCACTACATTTCCAGGTAAAAACAATGATCAAGCAACAATTCATTATAGATAAAATACTTAACATGGGAAAACAATCATGCCAAAGACAAAAGCTGTATTTAGTAAACCATTAGAATGAGATTTTAACAGATACGATATTTGTTCTGTCTTCAAACAGCTGCTTCTGTTATCTGGAAATGTTCTGTTATCCTTTCATTATGGGAAGAAGAGAGGCGACTGTCTGCTGCCCAGGGAGATGCTGAAGTGTTATCCATCATTGTTAAATGTGCAATGTAATATTCGGGGGTCTTTATCCCATCCCTCTGTCAGAGCTGTTATTATTGATAGTCTAGAGCTAATGGAACATCTTGATGGAAAGGGCAAATGGGGCATGGGATCCTTACATGTTCAAACAGGGAAATTAAGTTGAATCAAAAAACACTTAGGCTAAATATTCCACCTGAGACCAATATGTAAGGACTTTTATATTAAATGCACTTTAGTGATTGGCTCTCACTACATTAGATAAACCCAAAGCATATTTTGCAATATATTTTGATATCATATTAATCTCTTTTTAATGCAACACTAAGTAATGATTAGATTGCTACTATGTATATGGGAACAAATAATAGTGACACTATTAATTAACACATGTGACTATGCATTTACATTTCGGGGCAGATTTATCAAGGGTCGAATTTCGAAGTGAAAAAAACTTCGAAATTCGACCATCGAATAGGGTAGTCCGACATTCGACGTTGAAGGATTTTTAAGATCATATTTGAATCGTACGATTTAATTGTACGATCGTATGATTTTACAAAAAAATCCTTTGACTTCTCAAAACTTAGTCAAATACTGGCTATAGGTTGTAGGAGGTCCCCATAGGCTGACATAGCAATTCGGCAGGTTTAAGGTGGAGAAGTGTCGAAGTTGAAGTTTTTTAAAGAGACAGTACTTCGATTTTCATTTTGGTCGAATTTGTGAAGTATTTTCAATTCGAATCGAAGTCAAAGTCGAATTTGTCCTAGTCGATGGTTGAAGTACCCAAAAATTACTTCAAAATTTGACGTTTTTTTAATTCGAAAATTCACTTCGACCTTTGATAAATCTGCCCTTCATGTAAGGAGATACTACCAAATACTTTTGCCTTTTGTTTAAGGCTTCACATGGGCATGTAATAATTATACATTTTGTTTAAGTATTTTGGAACATCCACTTCTCTCTCTCCCCTGACCTCCCACTAGGTGTAGCTGTTATCAGTTGTTTATCAGAACACTTATTATTATTATTCCAAGCTGTAGTGGTTCTCCTGTCACCTGTACCATCCTTAGAAAGAAGTCTGTTATTTTTGTTCTTGACCCCCTATTAATAAAACAAACTAGTTTCACGAGAAAGCTGCTAAATATCTGAGGAATCATTGCAGTGAAACCTTCCCTTGAATTACAAGCAGCAGTTATACAATGTAATGGTAATCTCTTTGGAATACTTGCTAAGTCAACTGCACACAAGTCAACAAACAATTAATGTAACACCACTTGATTCATTTAAAAAAGCAACTCATTTGCAAAACAAATACTATTTTGTGTTATAGTAAGTTGCGGGTGTATAAATGTAAATTTAAAGCTCCCTCTTACTAAATCCTTAGCTTTGAGGTGGGATGGTTACATCATCTTCTGGCCACCGTTTGTGAATAGAATTAGTTTTCAATACAATTGTTATGGGGTTTCTTGGCAAACACAATGGGATTGGTACAGAGAACAAAGGTTCTTGGAGGTGCTACATAGCATACCCGCCAAGGACATTATTATAATGTTTGGGGTATCAAACACCTACATAAATATTTGCCCACTTGTCTCAGTGACCAACAAGTGGGCCAATTCCAAGCACTACTGTGTCTGCCTTGCCTGCCTCTGAGCAAAAAAGTCCAGATGTTGCTGCATTGCTGTTCAGGCCATTTCAGGCTTAAAATTTTGCAGCTCCTTAAGCAGTCACAACTGCCCCCCAACAATGTTCAATGGTAGCCATGTTCCACCACCCAAGAATTGGAATTGGCATATAAATTAATGTATATCATATTCAAATAACTGCTGCTGTATAGTGATGGGCACATTTCTCCCATTTCGTTTTGCTGACAAATTTGCGAAACTGTGAAAAACCGTGAAATCGGAAAGTTCACAAAAAAAATCTTGAAATTTGAATGTTTTCACGAAAAAAACGCGAAAATCGAAAGTTGTCACGAAAAAATCATGCAATTCGAAAGTTTTCACAAAAAAATTGTGCAATTCGAACATTTTCACAAAAAAATCATGCAATTCGAAAGTTTTTACAAAAAAATGCAAAATTCTAATGTTTTCACAAAAAAATTTGTGAAAATTGGAAATTGACGCCATTTTGATGGGAGATTCTCAAATTTATTTGCTGGTGGTAAAACGTGGAAATTCACTGCAAATTCGTGCCAGGCGGATTTATTCGCCCATCACTACTGCTGTAGTACATATCTGTATCTCACTTTCTTAAAGACCAGGGCCAGCTGATAAGAGAAGGTTCAAATGGGTCCCACAGAAGAGTTTTCTGGCCAAGGATCCAAATGCCAAGGATGGGAGGCCAAGGATGCCAAATGCTGGGCAGATAGTACACCAGTCTCTAATTGGTTCTAGGTCTTAAGAGAAATGGTAGCTGCTGTGACCACAACATGTACTTTGCTTCCATTAAAACCCTCTTCTCTTATGCAGCAAAGTGGATAAATCATGGCTATTTCAACTTTGTTAAGTGCAATAATGATGGAGATTATTTGTTAATTGTCAAAAAAACTGCAAATCAGTACAGAAATTACTTTAAATTTGTGAGTCTTCCAGATGTATCCAAAGTGGTTTGCTTAGACCAAAATAATGACCATGGCAGCTATGATGTCTTCATGCACAGAAATTAAAAAGATTTAAGTCTTCTAATAAGCAAGACATAAATCATTGTAAAGTTACAATATAACCATGGGAAATGGCCCAACAGATTGTAGAAATAATAAATGGAATCACAAAAGAAGCCACAATTATACAGATGCTGCAGTAGGACTGGGAAGGAGGGGGAAGAACATAAAACCACTCTGCTGAGAATTCGGAGAAGGAATCAAAAGACAATATTAAAATGATCATACTTAACTGCAAAACAATGCAATGTCAATGATAGAGGCAGTGTTGCCCATCTGTTGCACTACTGTGCATTTGTTCAGATGGAACAGCCTTTCATGATGCTTTGTGTCTCGGTGATGTGCAATATTTTTATGTTCATTAAAATGAAAAAAAGGAGTTATAGTTTGCCATGCTGAGATATAAGAATCCTTAAATCTTGTACTTCCTATGTATGGAACAACACCAGTTGGCCAGAGAGAATAGCATATCAGTGGCCCAGCTTAGTCTCACATTTATCATCAGAGGATTATGCTTTACTTAAAACTAGATGTTTCATCCAGCAAATGTCAATGATCAGCCATCATAATGTCAAAATGCCACTGAGAAATATATCACAGTAACATTCAATCCATTCTGCATTAAAGAAGAAATTATACCCCACTCTAACTACAGGAAATAATATATTAATTTATCTATTATGAATAAAAATATAACTTTGTTATAGAATTTCTTATTCTTAGGAACTTCACAGGGTAAACTGGACCCTAGCAACCGTATGGTTGCGTAAATTCCAAAATGGAGAGATGCTGAACAAAAAGCCAGAATCAGGGGTGTCCAAAAGTTAGATCGGGATCTACCAGTAGACCTTTAGTGATCAGTAGATCTCAAGACACTGTCAACAAACGCTCCTATTTCATGCTCTTTGTTCAGATATTTATTTCGATACAGTTTCATAAGATATGAGTGTTCGTTATATGTAACATTATACATTTTCTCATAAATAAGTATTTAATATTTTTCATGGAACAGAATGCTAAAAATGTTTTATGGATGCAGCACATAATGGGATATCATCACCAATAGTAGACCTCACATTAGTAATGGGCTCTATATCATTCAAAAAACACAAAAACAAAGTTGCAAATGTTCTCACAATACCACTGTCCATATCATTCTAAAAGTTAATTTAAAGGTGACCTACCCCCCCCCAATGATTAATGGCCAAAGATATAAAAACAATTCTTGGAGACTGTCTGAGGCTGTCCTCTCTTTGTATCAAATAATGAACTTTTCTCTCTATATTCTGCATGTCTTACTTGAATTCCCAACTTTCTGGACAGTGTATGTCTTTGGTCACTAATTTTTGCTGATTTGTATATGCGTGAACTGGAGTTATACCTTTGGATGTAATTCTTAATAACTGAGTTGTTGACTTCACAAAGTGACCCAGCACTGAATAGTTGTTTTTATGCAATGTACACTGCCACCATGGTTACCTGGTAAGTCCACAGACCAGTGTATTACTTTCCTCATATTCTTCCTAAGCCTTACCCGTTTATCATGAGATATGAGAGAGGCTAATAATTTATACATTATATGGAACATATAAAAATGTTAGAGCACTAATGGGTGCAAAATCACACCGCTTTGTGCTCATTCAACAAGAAGAAATTTTCAGTGCAATTGCATTTAATTAAATCAAATTGCAACTACTTGAATTTTGATGCATCAGGTTTAATTGCATCAGCCACTATTTCAATGCTGAAATCAAACACATAGGAATAATGGGAAAAAGTCTGCATCGTCAGTAAAAATATGGCAACTGCATCCAAACGTTCACTTTGCACAGGCATTTGATTACCGTTTGATACCATGCCCCACAAACAACTGCTTTCTAAACTAAGGTCTGCTGGGCTTAAAGTGATACTAACACTAAAAAAACTACTTATATTAAAAGTTACCCACCTATAGGTCATGTTGATCATTTTTTGCTGAGAGGTTTGGTTATCTAAGTTTTTGATGAAGTTTTACCAACCTGACTGTCCCATCTCAGCCTGTCAGTTAAAGTTTCTTATGCTAACAGAACCCTGCTGCACAAATATGGCAGCCCCAGTATACAGAAACATGGGGCATCAGGCAGGTAATATAAAAGTATTGTGCAAATACTTTCTGCCAAAGTAGCTTTCAAAGGCAATATTATGATAGATGTAAAAAACAGTTGAATTTCTGGTGTCAGAATCTCTTTAATGAAGTCATTTGCACATGGATAGGAAACTGGCTACAGGATTGTGTACAGAGGGTGGTTGCTCATGGTACATTCTCTACTTGGAGTAAGGCCCTCAGTGGGGTCCCTCGGGGCTCAGTATTGGGTCCACTTTTATTTAACTTGTTTATTAATGACTTAGGAGAGTATATTTTAAGTAATATATCGGTATTTGCAGATGACACAAAACTACTCAGCCCAATTAATTCCATCCAAGATGTGGCATCCTTGCAACACGATCTTGACAAACTGGCAATTTGGGCAGCTAAGTGGCAAATGAGATTCAATGTTGATAAATGTAAAGTCATGCACCTGGATGTAAAAATATCCACGCCACTTATACCCTTAATGGGACTGCACTAGGCAAATTCATAATGGAAAAGGACCTTGGAGTCCTTGTAGATGATAAACTTGGCTGTAGCAAGCAATGCCAGTCGGCAGCATCAAGGGCGTTGTATAAAAAGGGGCATCGATTCACGGAAGGAAGCGGTCATTCTTCCACTTTATAGAGCACTGGTAAGGCCCATCTAGAATATGCCGTACAGTTTTGTCTCCAGTGCTCAAACAGGACATTATTGTATTAGAGAGGGTACAGAGAAGGGCAACTAAGCTGGTAAAAGGTATTGAAAATCTTAGCTATGAGGACAAATTTTAGATGTTAACAATGGAGAAGACACAAGGTCACCCATTCTGATTAGAAGCAAGGAGAGTCTACCTAAATATTCATAAGGGGTTTTTTTTACAGTGAGAGCTGTGAAAATGTAGACTTCTCTCCCTGAATCAGTTGTACAGACTGATACTTTAGATAGCTTTAAGAAGTGGTTGGATGGTTTTCAAAGCAAGTGAGTGAAGATAGCTCATAGTACAAGTTGATCCAGGGACTGGTCTGATAAAGGCATTTTTAAAGTACATGGTGCTGTACGAAAGAATTTCTGTTTTGCTGTTCCTGGTGGATGATGGACCACTGATGGTACCAGCACCTGCAGCTATTTAAAGTTGCGGATTATTTTTAGCTGACTCTAATTTGCTATCAGCCAGCAGTTAGGCAGGTTAAAATAGAGTTAAAAGGTTGAACTTGATGGATGTGTGTCTTTTTCCAACCTAACTTATTATGTTACTATGTTACAATGTTACTATGCATCCGTGCTCATAAATGAATGCTATAGGCAACTACGCGGATGTGCAGGATCATATCTGGATGCAAGTACCTTAATGAATTGCATCCATTGCATTTAGAGTCCCCACACTTGCGGTGCATTTGTAAATGATCCCTTGTGTTTTTATCATCTTTCTCTCGTTTTTCCATTCATGCACTAGTTCCATATGAAACATTTCTAAAATCGTCCAATTTTCTGCAATTTTCCAATAAACTGAATGAAAGCGTGCGGATCGGCTGCTGATGAGTGAGACGCACTAAATGCTTGACCCAAGAGGCTGATATACTGTATTATTTGCATGTTATCAGGGTATAAACAGCTCTTTTCAGCGTGAGCATAAAATATCATGTAGTGATACGGTTTAATGGGCCAGATTTAATTTTATGAGAAAAACATTATCTTCTAATTCAATTCCAGATTCCCCCTCGGATGGCAATGGAGTTTTCTGGAGATAAACCTAGAGATAAGTGTTTCTTCCCAGACAGAATCTGACCCTCTGTGTGCACTGTAAGTATTTAAAGTTTTGCAGTATGGGATAAATGAAAATAATACACGTTTGGGTTGATTCAATCAAATGCAATATAAAATACTACATTTATTGCTTGGATTTCAGGCTTATTAATAGTGATCAAAATGTCAGCTTTTCACATGGGGAAAAACAGATTCATCCCTTTCATTTTTGAACAGCAGGTTCCAATGACCTTTGAAAAGACTGAATAAAAAAAATCTCTTCATTTATGCATTTTAATGTGCATTCAGACTTACTTCCCCCAACAAAATTCTCTTGCTCTGTGGTGCCTAAAAGTGCCTAGCAGAGGGTTTAAGAAAAAAAGAACTAATTTCTTAAATAAATCCATCCATAACTCTGAATAACAAATAGACTAAGTTAATGGCACATGTAGCATTGATATCACCTGACTCATTGCTCTAAAAAACAAATGATTAAAAAATACAATCATTTTATACCAGTCCTGAAACTGAAGCAAATCAGTAGGAACTAAAAGGCTCAGCAGCAGTACTTTGTGGCCGTATATTTTATTGTGTCTTTTATATGATATGTTTTGGGGATGACCATAGTTACATAGTTACATAGTTAAATTGGGTTGAAAAAAGACAAAGTCCATCAAGTTCAACCCCTCCAAATGAAAACCCAGCATCCATACACACACACCTCCATACACACTTGATAAAAGGATCATCTCGAAAACATGTGGTGTAAAATGGCATAATACACATTCTCAAGGAATTAATTAAGTCCTGCTGTTGAGCTTTCTTTTTTTCAACTATTTTTTTTTAAGGTTTTGTAGGTATCATCATGGCAGACGTGGTAGAGGAACCATGAAAAAGGAGTTAATTTGACCATAAGAATGGCGTAAATTATTTTTTTCACTATTCTGAATTAAAATTGGCAGCAAACAATCCCTAGTAATGAGTGAAACTGTTCATTTCACTTTGCCTAAAAATTTGTGAAATGCCGAAATTTCAATAAATGCATGGCCATTTTTACTCCAAATAAACTGCTATTTTCTTCTGCCAAATGTATTGGAGTCAACTGGCTTTTTTTACTAGTTTTTTCTTGTGCTGAATGCATTGGAGTCCGCTGGCATTGTTTTTAGTTTTTTTCTTGTACAAAATGCATTGGAGTCAACTGGAATGTTTTCTTGTGTTTTTCTTTTCATGCCAAATGTATTGGAATCAAAGGGCGTTTTTTCCCCTCTGTATTTCTTCTTGCATCAAATCATGCATTGAACTCAATGGTCTTTTTTTCTTGCATTTTTTTCTTACATTTTTTCTAGTACAACAAAATTCTACTACAGATTCATTGTAATTTTCACCTATAATCACAAATCTGTACCAGGTGAAAAATGTCACTAATTCCCAGCAATGGGATTGAGAGAATACATGGAGAGGTGGTAGATAGAAGGAGAGAAGAAGTGACATAGAGTACAGGGCAATAAAATGGTGAACAGAAAGTTGCAGCCAAGAGCAGAAGAGAGAATGGTGAAATTTAAGACCCCAGGCACAAGTGCTGGGGCACTATAAGGGGGGACAAACATGCCCCTTGGTGATCATTCATCTGGAGATTGGCCGTGCTCTGCATCTAGAGCTATCGAAGGCAGGAAGAGCTACATTCATGGGGCACATTTACACAGAAACCTTTGGCAGTTCTGAAAAATGCAGGGTAGGGTGAGAAAAGTGTTCCTGCACTTTGTAAATGACCAATTCTCAAGATCATACATGTGCATTTTATCTGTGCAATGCAATTAGGATAAGGCTGAAAACAAATTGATGATTGAAAGCCATGGGTTTCTATAAGGGGAGAGGTGGCACCATGTTACTTTATCACCCTACCTGGTCATGAAAAAAACAGTATTGTGAATTAAAGTGAAAATAGAAGTGTTAGAAAATCAGGCAAAATTGGTTGGGTCCCTAGACCCATTTAACCGAGAAGAAATTCCTCACAATGCAGCTGAGCAGTGATCTGTCAATAAACTCTTTCGTGATGTGTTATATTTGAAACGACTGTGACTTTCCTAGGAACTTTATTATCTAGCCAGAGAAAATACTTCTTCTTTTCTTGCATTTGAGATTTGCTCGATAGTTCAGGTTTCGTTGATTGAAAAAAAAAACCTGTATAGTATGTGATATTACTGCGGGTTTCAAAGACTCAGATGTAAAGGTCAGAGAAAGCCAAGTTTCTGTCTACGATAGTAGATAATCTATTTTTCAGTGCGCGTAAAGCTGTTCTTTTAGTAACCTTCCTATTCCTACACTGATTATGGATAGTCATGCACTTTCAATGGACAGTCTCCAAGAGTCTGTTTTACACTGTTGTTTCAGACAGGCAGTCACAAAAGGACATTTTATTTAGAGTAAGACTTCTATACTATTTTTAATTCTATAGTTTGCTATCTATATTTATATATAACATAGTTTGCAAGAGCATAGTGCTGGTCCACTGTGGGGGAGGGGGGCAAAGTCAGGGCATTGATAATCCTAGGCTAAATAAGGAGTCATTATCCTAGAAAGAGACACCAGAAGATCTGGAAAAATGCCTGGAAAAGGATAGATGGAATTGTAGTGGAAGGTGGCAACTGAGATGGACTCAACCTAGGGTCATACTGTGGAAGTGTTTTTTCTAGAGTCAACTAAGTGGAACCAGCACTTAAAAGGGTCTGACCTTGACCTGTCATTTAAGGACTGTTAGATAAACAATTCTTCTCTATCCACAATTCTTGTGTAGCGCTATAGTAAATTGAGTGCTCCTTACTCTACCATAAGCTCCACTCCCAATAAATGTGCTCTGGATGAGACCTTAAAATCTTAGGGAGTGAGCCCTCGCAGTGGTGTGGAGGCAGGGTGTAGTGCAACTGTAACTGCATTCAGGGTGCAAATAATTGGGCACCAGTTCTTCTTATAACTTAACCATTGAACAGATTTATTAGACATATACAATCCTCGTTGGAGTGTACATAAAAGAGAACATGCAGGATCATACATCATCATTGGATAGGCAATGTAAGTTCCCTCAGAGATAGGAGAGGAGGTACACCCAGCTTTCAGTCTTTTCCCTAAGTGGAACCTGAGGGGAAACTCTACCTTAGGTCTGTACACTTAGTGCCTACTTCTGTGCAATTAGTACCCGGGATCTTAATCCCACTCACAATCCTCGGAGGAGCCTCAAGCTGCTCAGCTAAATATCCTGTCAATCTGTCACTCCTAGAGTGACCTATGAAGGTGAGTAGCCTATCCTAGCTAGACTTGACCTGTCTAGGTTCCACTCGAGCTCTGCCTGCCTGCCTGCTCAGGCTGGTGCCAGCACAAGATGGACACTGAAAGCATGGCTTCAAAGGGTTTTATACTTTGCCACAGTGCCATCTACTGGTCACTGTAAGAAACAACAAGAGGCATAGCTTAAAGCAAGAATAGGAAACAGTTCCCCCTCCTAACTGTATTTTAGGACCCAGTTAGGTGTCTATAACACTAGGGGGCTGCCTGCTAAATAATACTGGGGAACTAATTTACCAGTCCCCTACATTTGCATAAGGGCTTTATGCAATCAAGTCAATTGGTGCTTGTTTGGTTATTAAGGTAGGCCACCAGCTTGTTTTTGAAGGAGTCTTTAAAGCATTAAATTCCATTTTACAATGAGATGTTCTTGTGCTATTGTTGTGACTATGACTTTTATTTCCCAAGTGTCATTGTTTAGTGCTAGTAATCCTTATTCCACTACATAGATACACTGTAATTTGTGATACTTGTTGTTCTGTCCTTTCTCTCAACAACAAGGAGACTCTCAAGATTGTTCTGTGCAAGCAGGTGAGTGGGATTTATCACATAATTGAATACAGGTATGGGATCCTTTATCCAGAAACCTGTTATCCAGAAATCTGTGAATTACAGGAAAGCTATCTTCTATAGACCATTTTAATCAAATAATGAAACATTTTAAAAAGTGTTACCTTTTTCTCTGTAATAATAAAACAGTACATGGTACTCAATCTCAACTAAATATAAGCAATCCTTATTGGAGGTAAAACAATCCCATTGGGTTTATTTAATGTTTAAAATGTTTATTTTCCTGTAGAATGTTCAAGCAGCTGCTTACTTTTAGGCTGAATTTTTACACAGTGGTACGCCATTGTTGAAAATCAATACATAACTTGATAACTACTTTGTTTTATGTCGCAATCTGTGGTGTATTTCTCACCATTTTTTTACACTACCTAAATATTGAATAGTATCTAATTGAATAAAATTCTTAACAAAGTGAACTTGGGGACTGACTTACTTATTTGCCTTTGTGAACCTAGGTGACTGAATCATTTTTTTATAGTGGGCAATGGAAGTGAAGGAAGAGAGTAGGAATGGGTGAATTTTTTTAGCCTTGTTTTGCAACGGAAATTACGCCCATAAATTTTGGACGAAACGGGTCAAATTCGCCTAACCCTAGAAGAAAGACATACCGTATTTTAATAACCAGTTTAGAGAGCAATTGCTTAAAGGATAACTAAAAGCACTGATGTCACATTAGACCCTTACAAACACCAATTGCAAGGACATCTGGGACACCTATGCTAAGAATACATTAGGCCTTGTTAGCCTTTAATTATATTCTTCTCCTGTATACACTTTGCCTTTCTAGGTTTCACAAGTAATTTTCCCCAATTATTTTCAGCAGGCATTTATCTCTGGGCAATTAAATCACCTAAGGAAAAACAAAACTGAATGAATTCATTCAGAACATGCAACACAAGTGTGACCAAACCTATTTTATTATAAGGTGCTAAACTCCTGCTCCCGGGTCGCTCTTGTTTTTTAGATTCCTTATTATAATTTTTCCCCTAATAAGCCAAAAATAAAGCAGCTACTTTTCTTTTTAATAAGTGCAGTGTACAAGATGTTCACAACATATGAAAAATACATCAGGATGTAGCAATCTCCAGGGAAACAATAGCAGTTGGTTATTAAACGGACTGGGTTTGCTGGAATGGACAATGTACAGTATAGCACTAGGTATTCATCAAATATACTTAACAATATTTTTCTAATGAATAATTCATGGATAAAGGGAACTGAACTATTTGGAAACACTACAGCAATTGAAATGTGCACTCGATAGCTTTTCTAACGCTAAAACATCTGGCTGATTGAACGAGGCACTGCTCTGCATTTGTGAGGATTGTTACATTAATATAAAGTATGACTACGAAATTAGCTGAGACATCATCATTGCTTGGAAACCTGCTGCAGTACAGCACTGTTTTAATCTGTCACTGACCGACACCTGAAGTTTGTTTACTTTGTTCTATTCATGAATGGTAATGATATTGATTATTAGCCATAGCATCTCACAGTAGGCTGGTTTCTGAATTTAAAATAGTTAATGAACCTACTGTATTTATCTATTTTGAATCTGCCCATGTTTTTAGATTTAATAGGTCCATTTCAATTAAACGGTGAAATTTATACATGTCATAATTCAAAAAATGGAACAAAATTATTCTCCCTTCCTTTCTTGGCTCTCTCTTCTCCCTCTGTTCTACTCAGTTGATCTTCTCTTCTTCCCTGAAAGTATCTATCACATTATATACCCATCCATTATTAGTGTTTGCTCTCCTATTCCTGAGTTTTGCAGATCTTTGGTTATTTGATATTGGCTTATATTATCTTCATTATTTATATACACATATAATGCAATTCCCTGCACCACTAGAGGCCAGTCAGGGTGGAAAATGAATGGGGTTATTACAGTATAAGAGAATAAGCGAAAATGTAATGATAAGAGTTGCCACAGAGAAACTTGGTATGCTACACCTTCCCTCTATCTACATATGGAGAGTGGATAATGTAGGTAACAAATAACTATAAAACTTTTAAGTTAAAAATAAGAAACAATGATATACTGTAAAATAAATATTTTGATTTGTCCACATAGACCTGGTTGTCTCAAGCATTGGTATAAAGCAATGTTAAAAAGAAATAATCAGTTAACAAGTTTAAGATAAAGGGAACTGAGTGGGTATGTAAGGACAGGGTCCAAAGCCAATTGGCACACATGTTATAGGACCACTCCCTAGAGCAGTGATCCCCAACCAGTAGCTCGTGAGCAACATGTTGCTCCCCAAACCCTTGGGTGTTGCTCTCAGTGGCCTCAAAGCAGGTGCTTATTTTTGAATTCCAGACTTGGAGGCAAGATTTGGTTGTTTAAAAACCAGGTGTAATGGTAAACAGAGTCTCCTGTAGGCTGCTAGTCCACATATGGGCTACCAATAGCCAATCACAGTGCTTATTTGGCTCCATCCAGGAACATTTTTTATGCTTGTGTTGCTCCCCAACTATTTTTACATCCGAATGTTGCTCACGGGTGAAAAAGGTTGGGGATCCCTGCCCTAGAGGTATAATGTTTAGCTGCCTATTAAATTACATAGGAGGTCCGACATGGATTGTTGGAACCTGCAATTCAGTCAAGCTACTCAATATAGAATACATTGAAAGCAAGAGCTATGGTTGGGGGGTTGACCCTTTCTGACTACAGTTTAAGGCTTTTGTTTATGTGTAAATTTCTCACCAGATTTCTGAGGGTTTTCATTATCTGCCATGATTGGCAAATGCCCACCTCAAAGCTACAATTATTCTGGAATTTTGGGGAACAAACGCATTCTGGGTAAAACACATAGTGTGCACTTTGTACTCAGCACTTGCATGAGTAATTGACCCTTCATGTGAGTTGGTCATGCACTTCTTTATCACTTCCTATAACATTCTTATATGGTTACTGTTCCCTACGCTGGGTGTGGCCCATTAGATAAATGGCAAGTAGTGATGAGCGAATCTGTCCCGTTTCGCTTTGCCGAAAAATTCACAAAACCGCAGGAAATTCCTGAAACAGAGAAATATGCACAAACCTTTTTGTCGTGCATATATTGTCACGCGACAATATTTTTTTGTCCGGTGTCATTTTTGTAGCAAACTACATTAGAGTCCATGGGTGATGGCACCTTGTTTCTGCTTTGGGAGGACAAAATCACATGCATTTTTTGCTCAGTATACTGCTACACACATGCCCTACATTGCTATAGAACCACCTATCCATTGTGCTACAACTGCTTTTTCAAAAATCAAAAAGTTATCCAGAGATTACTGGAACTCCCCTTACTTTGCCGGCTCTAGTTTTAAAAAATGCCACTCGAATTCCCATCAAAAAGTGCGGTTGAAATAGGCTGTTACAGTATATATGTTTTATGAGAATTGTAGCTTTAAATTGTGGAACAAGTGGCAAACATTGTGGCATAAGTGTAGAGGGTTGCTAAGGACAAGGGGCCTAACAACGGAACACAGTAAGACTGGATGCGTTGATATGGCAATGGCGGTCTAGTAGTGCTTGAACCCTTGCTATTTTTGTGAATGTATTTTTTTTAAAATGTTTTTACCGCTTAATAAAGGGTTTTATGCTATTTATCTGCTCCTATTTTAAGCTACAACGGAGGAAGGGAATTGCTGGTGGAGGTCGACAACAATTGATGGGCCTAATTATATGTTAAACGCTTGTGAGTACCCAATCGTTAACCACAGTTGGTGATTTGGACTACAGGTTGTGAGAGTCACATGCGTTTGTGTTGCCATTTAACTCTGTGTATGTGAGAGTTTGGAAAGTGGGCTTACTGTACACCTAAAAAAGGTCAAAAATACTACACTATATATTACTATCTGTGTACTGCTTAATCCCCGCTTTTTTAGCGCTGTCTCAACTACATTTTGAAGGATGCTTTTTCAAAAAGTCTCACATGCCAATTTCTTAAAAAATGGCTCTGATTTTTGACATTAACTCTTGTAGACAGGTAATGCTATCTACTACTACACTATAACTAAAAACAACAACTAATAAATCTGACCATCAACAGATATTATCTGGGTGCTTTGTATCCCACATTAAAATGAATAAACTATATAAAGTATAATGACATATGCGAAACTAACAATATGTCTAGCCCCATGCCAGATTTTGAAATCAAATATAAAAAAATCTGTTTGCTCTTTTGAGAAACGTGTTTCAGTGCAGAATTCTGCTGGAGCAGCACTATTAACTGTTGCATTTTCCATTTTTTTCCCATGACAGTATCCCTTTAAGACACATCATTTTAGAATACTGTGTTTCATTTTGATTAAGATGAAATCCAAAGCATAAAATGCAAAGCTGTGCTAAAACAAGGGACATTCAGGGACACAGGGACAATGGTCTTTTAGAACCAGAGAGCAAGAATAATTGTACTAGAGCTGCACTTGGGAAATGAAGACTACAAGTTAATGAAAGGATTTTGATTGTGCTTGTTGCCTGCAGGGAAACAAACTATAAAATATAATTTAGAGATGAATTCAGTCTGTTTATTTAACTGTGTGTAAAGTACTGATAATGAGGCTGTTCACCCAGAAACAACATTTTGCCTTAAATGCAAATTAACAGAATGCTATTCCTTGATCTTTTATAACAAATCAATTATTAGTTCTCTGGAAAATGGCTTCTAGCATTGCCTTGCAGTGTAGGAAGAACAGCATGGCGTCTAATATGTGCTAAAGTGAGAGCAACAATGCATCAGGAAACAGTGCGTACACGTGAGACCACTAAGCTTGCTAGTAGGTATCATCACACTGCTAAACTCTGATTACAAAACAGAGATGATTGCCTAAAAAGATCCTGCTTAGCACAATAATTTAACCTTAATTCTGGGATGCAAAACAAGCCGTTGATGTTTCAGCAGGGGAACATTCTGTTCTAGATATTTACCTGACAGCATTCAGTGGCAGATGTTCAATATAAACCCTGTTTGTTTAGTGTACACTAGGGAAAGAAAGATCTGAAAATGCTTTTTAATTGTCCTTCAGCTTTTTGCACCAGCCCATAAACATTTATCAATTCTTGTGTGTGGGATTCCACAAAGATGAAACTCTACTTGTAAACATGTCTCTGCTCTTGTAGCTCGATGCATTATTTATATTTGCAGCTCTGAATCATGTGAATGAATCATGAATTCTTATCAATATACAGGTATAAAAAGATATATAATACTCCAATGATTTGAAAAGGATTTTATAGATATAAAATGAAAGTTCTATGTTTATGAAATATGGCCGGAATGAGATTATTATGCTGCATGATGGATGAAACAAATGCCTTAATTATTGTATTTATTTGTTTTCAAGTTCACCAAAGTACAAACAAAACATATAAACACATAAATAGAAACCTAAATACATAAATAGACAAAACAAACAAAATTAATTAATTTTTCATTGACAGAGGGCAGAAGAGAAGATCAACTGAGTAGAACAGAGGGAGAAGAGAGAGAAAGGAAGGGAGAATAATTTTGTTCCATTTCTTGAATTATGAAATTCAACATAAATATATAGGCATGCAAAATATGTATGCTTCATATATATTACTATATTTCTAATATATATTTTGAAGTATATATAAAGTTCTTGAAAATTTCATATGAACAGTAACAAAATATCACCAAACTGTTTAGTGCAATATCATGTGGTTTGTTTGTGATAAAATGTCTGGGTGCAAACAAAGCAAGATTATTTATACGAATTGTGCAATTATATGTAGATAAAAATTCTTATGCTGATTTATACTAACATTAAGGTGCTTAGAAAAAAGTCTCTATTCTTTGGAGCGGAGAATATATGAAATGGAAAAATCTAGATCTTCTAAGGGAGCTTTTACATTGACAGTAGAATGAGACTAATTACCAGGTAGCCTGGTAGGACAAGCAAGCTAATAGCTTGGGCACAGACTACAGGAAAGAGAGGTTTCACATAGTGCAAAATAATTTTTAAAGGGGAACTTTTGAGAAAATGAAAATGTAGTATAATTCGTCAATTAAAGTTTAATATACTTATTTCATACTGAAATAAGTAATTTCTAAATATAGTCAATTAAAAATTATGAACCATTTCTGAAATATCCAAGTCAAAATTCACTATCCCTCTCTCAATATCTGCCTCTCTTCATGCAAGAGTTGGGAGTCTGATTTTGAATGACAGTTAAATCCAATGTATAGGCACAAAAGTTATTTTGTTAGATTTTTTTGTACTGGAATCAGCTATTTGAGTGAGCTCTAATACATCTGCTAGGAAAGGGAGCTACCCGCATAAGATATATTGGATCTATCTAAGTGGCCATAGATGTTACAATCACTTCCAGGAAAGATTGTTTGTTTCAATACACACATGTAGAGTTGAATTATCAGATATGCTGGTAGAAACAATAGAATTCTACCTGTATTTGACGATTCAGCACTAACAATGGCCGATGTTCAGGTGCCTTCAAAGGTGCCCGATCAAAATTTTCTGCCCAGCGTGATCGATGAGCCAACGATATGCAAGTCTTCTGCTGGTCATCTCCTACCATGCACACACCGAATAACCTACAAAAATTAATTTCATACAAAATTATCGGTGCATCTGTGGCCACCCAACTGTCAATGAAAATTTGACACCTGCATGAAGACAGAATGAAGAGAAACAGATGCTGAGAAGGGGAGAGTGAAGATAAACTTGATTATTTCAGAAATGGTGCAGAATGTTTATTTGATTCTAATTGTATTTAGAAAGTTTATTATTTCAGTTTGATGAAGCTTATGTTAAATTTTTATGTTTGGGATAGTTCTTTAACATTTAGCTTATGCACTATTGTTAAACAGCTGTTTAAGAGTTCTTCTGGTTGAGGAATCCTCAAAAATATCCATAAATGAAACTGTCCAATCCAGGGACAGAGGTTGCCAGTCTTCTAAAACTGCCCAAATCATGCAAGCAAAACTGCAATTATAATGCCAAATCAGGTTTTTCATGTATGGTATGTTGCCTTGTCCCACTGATGTGACATAACTTATGGTTATGTCCCTTTTGTACTTTTTCAAGATGTGAAGCTATGGGGGTTTGTAGCTGATTCATACAACAGCAGGTGAGGCCTACTTATACCATACAACATTGAAGAAGAAGTTAGCTTGAATGGCTTTAACATGCTGAAATTATAAAATATATCAGCAATTTAAAATAATGAGTTACTTTCTTTAGGAGCAAGAGTGAAACCAAATTGACATGAGAAATGAAAATGGTCAATCAGCTGTAACTACATATAGAACAGGAGTAATTGATCATACTATACCATGACTCAATGATCAAAATATTCTATAACTTTGCTCACTTTCTTTGAAGAGCTAATTAACCTTTTTCTACTTGAATTTAGCTACTTGAAATATAAGGTGTACAGAATATGCAATTTTTTTTATTTTCTACGAAGCATAGAGACATCAGGAACCCCTTAATTTTCCTCTTAGCCTAAACCATAAAACCATACCATAAAAACTATGTCTACATTAGGAATTTTGTTGTACTAAGCACAGTTCAGTATGAAAAGTTGTGGGGAGTGTAATTATGCTTTACTGTCTTAAGCTGGCCATAGATGTAAAGATTTTTAAAAGATCCGATCGTCTTCGTAAGACCATGATTATCTCGAAACGATCGTACGATCGTACAAATTGTCCATCGACTAGAACATTACAGGCGATATTGACAGGAAAACAAAGGGTTGGCACCTGCTTGTCCCTGCAAACATAGATAGACCCGTTATCTGAAAACCCCCAGGTCCCAAGCAATCTGGATAACAGATCCGATTCCTGACGTTTTGTAATAACCATAGCATCAATGGTTGACCTGCCCTCTGCTGCGTCTGAATATATATATATATATATATATATATATATATATATACTAAAAAGACTCAATAATGAGGTTATACTGCAGTTAATTAGTGTAGTACATTATGTTTTGCTTGCTACTACAATCCATGAAATAGTAAAGTCCATTTGTGTAATGTGATTAAAACCACAACATTACAGAGATGATTGGGTTTTGCTGGTAATACCCTACTTGCGTTGCCACAAATTGCTGCATATGTCTCTCTTCGCATCACAGGGGCTATTTCTGTAACTGAAAAGCCTACACAGCACAATAATCTGACTTATTAATAGAGATGTCGCGAACTGTTCGCCGGCGAACTTGTTCGCGCGAACATCGGGTGTTCGCGCTCGCCGGAAGTTCGCGAACGTCGCGCGACGTTCGCCATTTTGGGTTCGCCATTGTTGGCGCTTTTTTTTGCCCTCTCACCCCAGACCAGCAGGTACATGGCAGCCAATCAGGAAGCTCTCCCTTGGACCACTCCCCTTCCCTATAAAAACCGAAGCCCTGCAGCTTTTTTTCACTCTGCCTGTGTGTGCTGAAGAGATAGTGTAGGGAGAGAGCTGCTGCCTGTTAGTGATTTCAGGGACAGTTGAAAGTTTGCTGGCTAGTAATCGTTTTGATACTGCTCTGTTATTGGAGGGACAGAAGTCTGCAGGGGTTTGAGGGACATTTAAGCTTAGGTAGCTTTGCTGGCTAGTAATCTACCTTCTACTGCAGTGCTCTGTATGTAGCTGCAGTGGGCAGCTGTCCTGCTTCTGATCTCATCTGCTGACTGCTGCAATAGCAATAGTCCTTGTAAGGACTGCTTTTATTTATTTTTTTGTTGTTTTACTACTACTACTACTACTACTACTACTACTACTACTACTACTACTATAAGAGCCCAGTGCTATTAGTCTAGCAGTGTTGGGGAGTGGGACTGGTGTGCTAATCTGCTGCTCCTAGTAGTTCAGCAGCACCAACTTTAATTTTTTTTTTTTAATATTCATTCTTTTTTTATTTAACTTTTTTTTTATTTTACTACCGCTGTAGTAGTGTATAAGTTGACCTTTTAGGCATTATTTGCCCTGTAGGCATTTTTTGCCCAGTGTGTTATTCAACCAACTGCTATCTAGCTGTGTGCCCGTGTTCACATTCTGTCTAAATATCCATAATATTACCGTCTCCAGAAAAAACACCGGAGTGACTTTTTTCAAGCAGCCATAATAAATTTTACGTAATCCGTATCCATCGCTGTAGTAGTGTATAAGTTGACCTTTTAGGCATTATTTGCCCTGTAGGCATTTTTTGCCCAGTGTGTTATTCAACCAACTGCTATCTAGCTGTGTGCCCGTGTTCACATTCTGTCTAAATATCCATAATATTACCGTCTCCAGAAAAAACACCGGAGTGACTTTTTTCAAGCAGCCATAATAAATTTTACGTAATCCGTATCCCTCGCTGTAGTAGTGTATAAGTTGACCTTGTAGGCATTATTTGCCCTGTAGGCATTTTTTGCCCAGTGTGTTATTCAACCAACTGCTATCTAGCTGTGTGCCCGTGTTCACATTCTGTCTAAATATCCATAATATTACCGTCTCCAGAAAAAACACCGGAGTGACTTTTTTTCAAGCAGCATTCTTATATTTTACGTAATCCGTATCCACCGCTGTGTATACGTTGACCTTGTAGGCATTATTTGCCCTGTAGGCATTTTTTGCCCAGTGTGTTATTCAACCAACTGCTATCTAGCTGTGTGCCCGTGTTCACATTCTGTCTAAATATCCATAATATTACCGTCTCCAGAAAAAACACCGGAGTGACTTTTTTTCAAGCAGCATTCTTATATTTTACGTAATCCGTATCCACCGCTGTGTATACGTTGACCTTGTAGGCATTATTTGCCCTGTAGGCATTTTTTGCCCAGTGTGTTATTCAACCAACTGCTATCTAGCTGTGTGACCGTGTTCACATTCTGTCTAAATATCCATAATATTACCGTCTCCAGAAAAAACACCGGAGTGACTTTTTTTCAAGCAGCATTCTTATATTTTACGTAATCCGTATCCACCGCTGTGTATACGTTGACCTTGTAGGCATTATTTGCCCTGTAGGCATTTTTTGCCCAGTGTGTTATTCAACCAACTGCTATCTAGCTGTGTGACCGTGTTCACATTCTGTCTAAATATCCATAATATTACCGTCTCCAGAAAAAACACCGGAGTGACTTTTTTTCAAGCAGCATTCTTATATTTTACGTAATCCGTATCCACCGCTGTGTATACGTTGACCTTGTAGGCATTATTTGCACAGTGTTTTCTTCAAACCGCCATCTAGCTGTGTGAGCTTGTTCACATTTTGTCTAAATATTGATAATATTATCGTCTCTAGAAAAACCACTTGAGTTACTTTTTTTCAAGCAGCATTCATATATTTTACGTAATCCGTATCCACCGCTGTAGTAGTGTATACGTTGATCTTGTAGGCATTATTTGCACACTGTTTTCTTCAAACTGCCATCTAGCTGTGTGTATTATCGTTTCCAGAAAAACCAACTGAGTTTTTGTTGTTGTTGTTTTTTTAAAAATAATGCCAGGCAAAGGCAGGCCGCCACGCAGAGGCCGTGCTAGGGGCCGTGCTGCTATGCAATCCTGTGGCCCTAGCAAATTGCCCAGTTTTAAAAAGCCAATGACCCTGAACTCCCAAAATGCTGAAGAGGTAGTTGACTGGCTTACACAGCACACCCCATCCTCTACCGTTTCTAACTTTACCACAACATCCTCCTCATCCTCCACTGCTATGGCCACCCCACGTAACACTTCCTCCACCACCGGTGCCCCATCTTCACTGGAGTCAGAGGAGTTATTTTCCCATGAGTTTCTTGAACTGAGTAATGCGCAACCATTATTGGCAGAAGAAGATGAAGGAGATGAGGACGTTACACCAGATTTAATTCTGGCAGAGAACACGACAGAGATGGACATAATGATGAGTGATGAGGAGGAGGAGGAGGTCCCCGCTGCTGCTTCCTTCTGTGATGTGTCAGAAGAAATTGATGCATCTGAGGAGAATGATGATGAGGAGATTGATGTTTTGTGGGTGCCTAGTAGAAGAGAGCAAGAGGAGGGTAGTTCAGATGGAGAGACGGAGAGTCAGAGAGGCAGTAGGAGAATAAGACTTAGAAGAAGCAGGGAGGCCAGCCCGCAGGGATCAGTAGGGCAACAACATGTATCGGCACCTGTGTTCAGCCGGCCAACGCACCCGCCATTGCCGCCAATGCCGCCAACTTCTACTGTTACCGCCAGATCGCACACTTCCAAAAAGTCAGCAGTGTGGGATTTTTTTAATGTGTGTGCCTCTGACAAAAGCATTGTAATTTGCAATGAGTGCAGTCAGAAACTGAGCCTTGGTAAGCCCAACAGCCACATAGGTACAACTTCTATGCGAAGGCACATGAGCGGCAAGCACAAAGCACTTTGGGAGCAACACCTCAAAGGCAACAGGCAAACTAAAAGTCACACTCCTTCTGGTCCAGCATCTTACTGCTCTACCTCTGCTCTCCTTGACCCATCTGAACCACCCTCCACTCCGCCTTCCACCTTGACCACCTGTTCCCATTCCCAGTCATCTGCCACCAGCCAAGTTTCTGTGAAGGCCATGTTTGAGCGTAAGAAGCCAATGTCTGACTGTCACCCCCTTGCCCGGCGTCTGACAGCTGGCTTGTCTGCACTCTTAGCCCGCCAGCTTTTACCATACCAGCTGGTGGACTCTGAGGCCTTCCGCAAATTTGTAGCAATTGGGACACCGCAGTGGAAGGTACCCAGCCGCAATTTTTTTTCTAAAAAGGGAATACCACACCTGTACCAACATGTGCAGAGCCAAGTTACCGCATCTCTGTCACTTAGTGTTGGGCCAAAGGTCCATATGACTACTGACGCATGGTCCTCCAAGCATGGTCAGGGCAGGTATGTCACCTACACTGCCCACTGGGTGAACTTGGTAATGGCTGGGAATGGGAAGCAGGGAATGGGTAGCTCAACAACAACAACAACAGTGGAGTTGGTGTCACCGCCACGGATTGCACGCGGTTCTGCCACCACCTCTACTCCTCCATCGCTCTCTACCTCGTCTTCTTCCTCTTCTTCTTCTTACTCTGCTGCTGGGTCCTCCTTCTCCTCCTCCACACCTGTGCACCCCCAGCTCCCCCTAGGCTATTCGACGTGCCAGGTACGCCGTTGTCACGCTGTCTTGGGGATGACGTGCCTGGAAAGCAAAAACCATACCGGATCTGTACTCCTGTCATCTCTGCAGTCACAGGCCGATCGGTGGCTGACCCCACACCAACTGCAGATCGGAAAAGTGGTGTGTGACAATGGAAGCAATCTGTTGGCAGCGTTGAGACTGGGAAATTTAACACATGTGCCCTGCATGGCACATGTGTTAAATTTAATAGTCCAACGTTTTGTCTCCAAGTACCCAGGATTCCAGGACGTTCTCACCCAGTCCAGAAAGGTGTCGGCCCATTTCAGACGTTCCTACACAGCCATGGCACGCCTTGCTGACATTCAGCAGCGCTACAACATGCCAGTCAGGCGTTTGATTTCTGACAGCCAGACTCGCTGGAATTCAACGCTCCTTATGTTGGAACGTCTGCTGCAACAACAAAGGGCCGTCAACGAGTACCTTTTTGAACTGGGTGGTAGGACTGGATCTGCAGAGCTGGGGATTTTTTTCCCCCGTTACTGGGTGCTTATGCGCGATGCCTGCAGGCTCATGCGACCTTTTGAAGAGGTGACAAATATGGTCAGTCGCACCGAAGGCACCATCAGCGACCTAATACCCTTCGCTTTCTTCCTGGAGCGTGCCGTGCGACGAGTGACAGATGAGGCTGTAGACCAGCGTGACGAGGAGCTGGAAGCGCACGATTTATGGTCGCAATCACCAGAACGAACCCAGGCACCTGCTGCAACGCAGGGAGAGGTGCCAGAAGTGGAGTCAGAGGAGGAAGGTGGCTTTGTGGAGGAGGAGGAGGAGGACCAACAGGAGCAGGCTTCCCAGGGGGCTAGTGGTGACCTTTTGGGGACCCCTGGTCTTGTACGTGGCTGGGGGGAGGAGACCGTGGATGATGCAGTCCTTGATAATGAGGAAGCGGAGATGGATAGCTCTGCATCCAACCTTGTGAGAATGGGGTCTTTCATGCTGGCATGCCTGTTGAAGGACCCCCGTATCAAGAGGCTTAAGGAGAAGGACCTGTACTGGGTCGCAACGCTACTAGACCCTCGGTACAAGCATAAAGTGTCAGAAATGTTACCAACATACCACAAGTCCGAAAAGATGCGGCATTTACAAACCAGCCTGCAAAACATGTTGTACAATGCTTTTAAGGGTGATGTCACTTCAGGAACTCATCAACATTCCAGGGGCAGAGGTGCCAGTAATCCTGCCACGAGCACACCTGCAAGGACAAAGCCCTTTGGCCGGTCTGTAACGTCAGACATGCAAATGTTTTTCTGTCCAAGGCAGCGCCACAACCCTTCGGGATCCACCCTCAAAGAACGCCTCGACCGGCAGGTAGCGGACTACCTGGCATTAACTGCAGATATCGACACTCTGAGGAGCGATGAACCCCTGGACTACTGGGTGCGCAGGCTTGATCTGTGGCCAGAGCTGTCACAATTTGCCATGAACCTCTTGTCTTGCCCAGCCTCAAGTGTGCTCTCAGAAAGGACCTTCAGTGCAGCAGGAGGGATTGTAACTGAGAAGAGAACTCGCCTAGGTCACAAAAGTGTCGATTACCTGACCTTTATTAAAATGAATGAGGGGTGGATCTCGGAGGGTTACTGCACGCCGGAAGACTTGTTCTGACTTCTATGCAGCTGTCCTTCTCTTCAAGCCTCATGACTCCACACACAGCTGTCCTTTAGCGTCCTCCTCCCTCCGCCACCGTTACAAACTAGGGTGCAAACCCTACTGGTTTAATTTTTTCTGGCCTCTGTGCTTCAGTGGCTGCAACCAAAAAAACTGGGCAAACAATGTCTACAAGGTCAACGTATGGCGAAAAATGACTATTTTCAGCATTTATATGGCATATTTTTTCTGGCAACTGTGCTTCAGTGGCTGCGTCCAAAAAAATGCATATTTTCTGCATTTATATGGCATAATTTTTCTGGCCTCTGTGCTTCAGTGGCTGCAACCAAAAAAATGCATATTTTCTGCATTTATATGGCATAATTTTTCTGGCCTCTGTGCTTCAGTGGCTGCAACCAAAAAAATGCATATTTTCTGCATTTATATGGCATAATTTTTCTGGCCTCTGTGCTTCAGTGGCTGCAACCAAAAAAATTTATATTTTCAGCATTTATATGGCATAATTTTTCTGGCAACTGTGCTTCAGTGGCTGCGACCAAAAAAATGACTATTTTCAGCATTTCTATGGCATATTTTTTCTGGCCTCTGTGCTTGAGTGGCTGCGGCCAAAAAAACTGGGCAAACAATGCCTACAAGGTCAACGTCGTTGACCTTGTAGGCATTGTTTGCCCAGTTTTTTTGGCCGCAGCCACTCAAGCACAGAGGCCAGAAAAAATATGCCATAGAAATGCTGAAAATAGTCATTTTTTGCCATACCTTGACTCAACGTATATGGCAAAAAATGACTATTTTCAGCATTTATATGGCATATTTTTTCTGGCAACTGTGCTTCAGTGGCTGCGACCAAGAAAACTGGGCAAACAATGCCTACAAGGTCAACGTATGGCAAAAAATGACTATTTTCAGCATTTATATGGCATATTTTTTCTGGCCTCTGTGCTTCAGTGGCTGCAACCAAAAAAATTTATATTTTCAGCATTTATATGGCATAATTTTTCTGGCCTCTGTGCTTCAGTGGCTGCAACCAAAAAAATTTATATTTTCAGCATTTATATGGCATATTTTTTCTGGCAACTGTGCTTCAGTGGCTGCGTCCAAAAAAACTGGGCAAACAATGTCTACAAGGTCAACGTATGGCGAAAAATGACTATTTTCAGCATTTATATGGCATAATTTTTCTGGCCTCTGTGCTTCAGTGGCTGCAACCAAAAAAATTTATATTTTCAGCATTTATATGGCATATTTTTTCTGGCAACTGTGCTTCAGTGGCTGCGTCCAAAAAAACTGGGCAAACAATGTCTACAAGGTCAACGTATGGCGAAAAATGACTATTTTCAGCATTTATATGGCATATTTTTTCTGGCAACTGTGCTTCAGTGGCTGCGTCCAAAAAAACTGGGCAAACAATGCCTACAAGGTCAACGTATGGCAGTTGTTTAAAGAGAACAGTAGATTACTAGCCAGCAAAGCTACCTAAGCTAAAATGTCCCTCAAATCCCTGCAGACTTCTGTCCCTCCAATACAGAGCAGTATCACGCAGATTACTAGCCAGCAAACTTACTATCATCTGTCCCTGAAATCACTAACAGCTCTCGCCCTACACTATCTCTTCCAAGCACACACAGGCAGATTTTTCAGATACATTTTTGCCCTTGATCCCCCTCTGGCATGCCACTGTCCAGGTCGTTGCACCCTTTAAACAACTTTAAAATCATTTTTCTGGCCAGAAATGTCTTTTGTAGATGTTAAAGTTCGCCTTCCCATTGAAGTCTATGGGGTTCGCGAACCGTTCGCGAACCGCTCGCAATTTTGCGCAAGTTCGCGAATATGTTCGCGAACTTTTTTTCCGACGTTCGCTACATCCCTACTTATTAATGAGACATGATTGTTTACTGAATACAATGCACAGTTTTTTCATCATATCCCCAAACATTATCATATTTGTATCTTGTTGACAGCTTTCTGTTGAACTCTGCATTAAGTATTAGGTTTCACATGAGGCTGCAATAAAATGAATCACAAAACAGTACCAAGAAATAAACCAACAACGATTTTGAAGAGAGTAAAATAGGAAATTCACAAATTGTCCTAACACTGACTGTCTGCTGGGATGGCACCCGGTTTGCCATTCACACTAAGAAACAGCTCACCCCACCTGCAATTCCATGTATGTGAATCGTTACTTCAATGAAAGGAGATGGAAAATGAAAGAAATCTATGAAAACATAATGGGAATAATGTTGTTTGCAAACTGCATGTTTTAGCACCTTGGTTACTTTGCTCCATGTGCATATGCGGGGGGAAAGGGAGCTATTTAATTAATTACACTGCTCTTCTAATTAGCAGGGTTATATGTGCTTAGCTTTATATATATATATATATATATATATATATATATATATATATATATATATAACCATCAAAAAGACTGCCATCAAAAAGAATTACCAGTAAGAACTTGGAGCTAACAAAAACTAAAATTGAAGGAAATGTCCAATCTGAGGAGGCTAAATGTTAGGGCACCTCCAAGAATTGCAATGACATGATAGCCTGGGCGGGGTTCTTTTAGCAGAAAACTGCATTGGCCCCTGCAATCAATCTGATCCTGATCAACTTCTTTCCTTCTTTCTTTGAGCAGGTTTGGACTTTGACAAAGAAGCTGGCTTTTTTACTCTACTGCACAAGCATTGCTTTCTGAAGAAAGAAGGAGGAAGGGAGAAAGAGGATCGCTTGCTCGCAAGTGCTCCAAGAGCACCGGCTCAGGGTATCAGGTAAGACATTACAAATGTAGGGTTCCATAGGGTTAAATTCCTCTATGGTCTGAAAATCTCCACATGGTTGTAAATCCCCTGGTGTGGCCAGCTAAAGGTGGGCATACACAATAAGATCCACTCGTTTGGAGAGGTTGCCAAACAAGCAGGTGATTCTTCGATATGCTTACCAACAGCAGGGTGATATTGGGTTAATCCGAACGTTCGGCCCTAGGGTCAAACCATCAGATTATACAAAGGAAATGAGTGACAACGGGTTGTAGGACCACATCAACTAGCCGATGCTGTCTTCGATCGCAGGAATAATCAAACCTGCCCAATCGATAACTGCACGATTTTTGGCCTGATATCAATCAATCGGGGAGACCAGTTGGAAACCCCTACACACGGGCAGATAAACTGCCTAATCGGTCTAAAGGAGTTGGGCTTGACGATTGCATACTTCTGTAAGACACTGTGGATGCCTGTACCTGCTCACACACACCTCAGTGAGTCTCTGCCTGAGGAAAAGTATTGCAATGGCCCCCGCTCCTCCTTTTGCCTGGAATTCTATTAATATCAACACTATTGCCTACAGACATACTCTGCCAAACTATCTACAGACAATTCAGTGCTGGGTGTAATCTGCAATTCCCCCATCAATGTAGCTATCCAGAGACTGAAGAAGCACATGGATGCAATACAACATGGGGATATCCCCATATATATATATATATATATATATATATATATATATATATATATATATATATATATATATATATATATATATATATATATATATATATATATATATATATTTGTTGCAGCAAATACATCATATTACACAAGTCCAGGGAACCTTAATTAATAAAATAGAGTTGTTGCAATGCCCTACACATGACCCCATTGTATAGTTTATGTTCCATACGTTAGAAAATATAGAGGGGAACCCGGTTACCCAAAAAAAATTTACGGACCTTTGCAGGCTATCACTCAGAAAAAAGGAAAAGACGCCAGCATTTTTTGGTTCTTTTTGCACTATAAATTGAGGAAGTCCTATGCACTCCATTGCACTTCTCATGGTCTAAGATGGTGAAGGCAAGTCTAGCGAATGACGTCCGTTCGCCAGAGCGAAAATTCGCCTGGTGTTAGAGTGTGAATCAACGCTAGCATCTATCTCCTTCGCTAAAATTTTTTCTAATATTATATAAATTTATATTAATTATAATGCACAAATATGGAAAAACTCACCATGAACTTTTTATATGGCTATTTATTGCAAACAAATGGACTTTTTCATAGCTGGTTGATGTTGTTAGAGATTTTTAGATTATTATAAATTTTCACCAATAGAGGTGACTGTTTTATCTCCTATAAAAGCTGCATAGCAGCGTAATTGCATTATCACTGAGGAAGGGACAGGTGTTCCCGAAACGTTTGCTTGTAACTGCAGTGTCTGGTAGCACCATGGAATAAATTGGGATGACCCCTATTGCAGCATACTAAGGTGTTGGCATTTTTTTGTATTTGAATGATGTCCGTTCGCCAGAGCGAAAATTCGCCTGGTGTTAGAGTGTGAATCAACGCTAGCATCTATCTCCTTCGCTAGCGAAGTGACACCGGAGTCCGTTAGGGAATCTGCAAAGTTCCGAAGTGACATCACGCTGGCGAATTTTCGCTAGCGTTAGCCACTTCACCCTTTAGGGAATCTGCTCCTAGGGGTTTTTGTAAATAACAAGTTGTCTAATTCTGGGCAGTGTCATTCTGTGGTCACTAAAGCAAATAAAGTTTTGTCTTACATAAAAAAGGGCATTAACTCAAGGGATGAAAACATAATTATGCCTCTTTATAGGTCCCTGGTGAGGCCTCATCTGGAGTATGCAGTGCAGTTTTGGACTCCAGTCCTTAAGAGGCATATAAATGAGCTGGAGAGAGTGCAGAGACGTGCAACTAAATTGGTTGGAGGGATGGAAGATTTAAATTATGTGGGTAGACTGTCAAGGTTGGGGTTGTTTTCTCTGGAAAAAAGGCACTTGCAAGGGGACATGATTACACTTTACAAGTACAATAGAGGACATTATAGACAAATAGCAGGGGACCTTTTTACCCATAAAGTGGATCACCGTACCAGAGGCCACCCCTTTAGACTAGAAGAAAAGAACTTTCATTTGAAGCAACGTAGGGGGTTCTTCACAGTCAGGACAGTGAGGTTGTGGAATGCACTGCCATGTGATTTTGTGATGGCTGATTCAGTTAATGCCTTTAAGAATGGCTTAGATGATTTTTTGGACAGACAGAATATCAAAGGCTATTGTGATACTAAACTCTATAGTTAGTATAGATATGTGTATGTATAATTTATGTGAAAGTATGGAGGGGTGTGTGTATGGATGCTGGATTTTATTTGGAGGAGTTGAACTTGATGGACTTTGTCTTGGTCTTTTTTCAACCCAATTTAACTATGTAACTATGTAACTCATGACAGAATCCTTTTAAAGTGAATGTCAACCCAAAAAACATTTTTTTTGCTTAATGAAAGGAAACACAGTCATTTTAAGCAACTTTGCAATATACATTCCTTACAATTTTTATTTGTTTCTAAGTTATTTGTATATGTATTGCTGTTGAAAGCAGTGTGTCCCTTTCTGTTCTCTGCCCTTGTGGCTCAGACCTTTGAAAGACAAGTCACTGAATAACTGACCTATATTTGCTGGGGAACCTGCAACATTGTTTAAAAAGACAAAAAGGAGATAAGCAAATGGTACTTTCAATAGCAATTGTTTTTATAAATACAAAATAAAAACAGTGAAAATGAGTATTTCACAATGAAACATTCATTGGAAATTTATTTCATTTCTTATTTTAATAGTACATTGCACATTTTGAAGACCTATCTTTTTCTGTATGTAGTTTTATTACATATACTGTGCATCGATGCACAATATAAAATGTCCAATCTTTTTTTTCACTGTCGAATAGGTCTCTAAATGTCATGCCTTTGCAAAGCTGTGTTTAATCTTTACAAATGAAACATTATTTACAATGTGCATGTTTTTCACTTTAAAGATTTTAACAACATTCACCCATTTATCTAACATTCCAGTACCCACTATTTGCTTTTAAAATTGCAGAAGGGCCCCAAATAATGTGTCAGGAGGTAAACAATTTTGAATGGGTTGTGTCATCCCTCTCCTGTTTCTCCATCTATGGAAGCCAGCAAATAACCGAGGGATTTTTCATTCTAAAACCAGGTGAATTTCTGCATTTCGCAACCAGAGAATAAATATGCGAAAAATTCAACCAGCATCAAAAACATTTGGACGCCTATTTGGTACACTATTCGGACGCATATTGACTTTAACGTTGACAGGAAATTGACGCTGGCAAATTTTTCGGTGTTTCGCAAATTTCATGGGAAACTCACAAATGTTTTCATGAAATGAAACAGGAGAAATTCGCCCATCATTATTTTCCCCATTCCACCTGATTGGTCAGCACTAACCTCTGCATTCATAATCCTGAGGGTTCTAGATATGGGGTCTCATATTTGTAGCTGTAATTCACATAGGGGCAAATTTACTAAAGGGCGAAGTAGCTAACGCTAGTGAAAATTCGCCAGCATGATGTCATTTCATTACTTCGCTGATTTAATAACGGGCGCTGGCGTAAATTCGCTATCGAAGTGGACCTACTCTAGAGCTACTTCGCTCCCTTATGCAAGGCGAAGTTGCGCTATGTTGAAGGGACGTAACTACGGTAATTCACTAACTTGCGCATTTTACTGAATGTTACCTCTTGCGCCAGACTTGCCTTCACCACCTCAGACCAGAGGAAGTGCAATAGAGTAGATAGGGCTTGCTTCAAAAAAAGATGAAGTCCAAAAAAACGCTGGCATCTTTTACTTTTTAAAGGTGATGGGTTTAAAAGAGCGTACATTTTTATTTTATGAAGCTTCCCCAGGCTTGTGTAGTGTAATGTATTTGCTGCTACATATACATCCATTGTACTTTAACTTGGCACCTTATGCAAATTAGGCATCGCTAGCGTAACTTCACTTTGCTTGACGAATTAACGCTAGCACAACTTCGCTACCTTTTGCCTCCCTGAGCGCAACTTCGTATTTTAGTGAATTTAGTGAAGCTTCGTCTGGCAAAGTGCGGTGAAGCCACCGCTGGCACAACTTCGAAAGCAAGTAATTTTGCTCCATAGACTTTAGAGATTTTTTTTTTATAATTTCCAAAAGCCAAGATGATTACCTTAGGTAATCAAGCCATGGAGAAAACTGTCATGAGCATGTGACTGCTTTTACTGTAATTGATCCTTAAAAAATCAAGGTGATAATGTGGTTTATATAATCTATCAGAGTATTTTATGTTTCTTACTGGAATTATGCTGTAACTAATATATAATGTCATTCTAATGGTCAGTGCTCAGAATATACATTTCCTTGGAACCTTACCCTGTCTATAAATAAATATATTTAATATGATATGTAGTACCATTTAACACTTATTTTATCCAGAGTCCTGCAATATGTTGCAAGGCCTGAAGGCATACGCAGAAATTTACTAAAGTAAATAGCTTGAAAGACATTCTTATACTTATATTTAGACACATACCCTCTGTTTGATGACAGAAATATATTTGATTTATTGCTATTACAGAAAGTCCTAGGAAAAATTCAGTGGCTGAATCTGAACAACTGGCATGATTCGGAGCAGAGAACACTTCCAACCTGGGGCAAAGTGTAAAAAATATGGAATGACCAATTATTAAAGGCCATGGCATGTCATACATCAGACTTAATAATCCACTCATACGATCAGATAAAACAGTATCATTGCTGTATAGACCTTTGCCAATTAGCCTTTCCCACTGGCTGTTTTATAATCTTTCACATTTGCAGGCTGCAAATCATTATTAGGGCACAGATTTGCTTTAAACTTTTAAGGCAGTCCAGTGATAAGGATTGCATTTTTCCTTCTCAGTTTCCAACCACGTAACACCCTGCAATCCTGTATGATGAGAACGGGTAATTTTAACATGCCACCAAAGGTATATAATCTGAAACATTTGGTCTCCATTAGTAATAGCAAAACCGTGCCAAAAATTCACCATGCAGTCAGTTTTGCATGCGACAAAAAAGTTGCGCGGTAGACAAAAAAGTAAAGACTTGAAAGTAAAGCAAAAAAAAAAAGTGCCAAGAAAAAACACACCCATAGATTTGGGACAAAAAAATGATGGTAAGACTAAAATGTTCGCTGTTTCGTGAATTTTCCGGCAAAGCGAAAAAAGACAGATTCACTCATCACTAGTCTATAGCTTTTTGTAGGGCCAATTTTAAATACAAACGTTTAATTTCTTTGGTTAAATCTCACTAGTGATGAGCAAAGTTTTGCGCCAAGTTTCACAGCAAAAATCCCTCCTCTATACTCCAGTGGGTGAAAAAAATTGTTGTGCGACAAAAGTTTGCCGCCCACAGACTTCAATGCATTTTGGCGAATTTTCGTTGTATTGAGAATTTTTGGCAAAGTGAAACAGGTCAGATTTTCTGTTTATTGGACACTGCTGGGATTAACCAACAGAACCTAAGAAGGGAAGCTACAGAAAAGATATGGCCACTTCCTCTGTTTAAATTAATAGCAAAAGGTAAGGTGTGCTCATCACTTAAACATTTTAATTAAGGATGAAAGCGAGACCACATATTTGTAAACATTATAAAAATATTAAATTTGTTTAAATTAGGCACTTACACCCTTATCGCACCCCAGTTTTTGCATGTAAGGAGTGCTCAATGACACTCCTCTGGTTCCTCATTCCTGACCCTTCTCTTTGATTCTGACTATGCGGATAACCTGCCTGCCCTGACCCTTTTGACTGGACTTCAACGTTGTGTGTCTTAACCCTTTGTGTACTGTGTATTAGACATTTCCTGTCATACTGCTGCTTCCTCCTTGGTCCTGTCATCAACCTGGGTAAAAGCCCTGACAGTTTTGTAACAAAAAATACATTTAGTGATAAGTTTAACATTTTTACATGTGGCTAGGGATTAGCAATTAAACATATCAGAAAATCTCATCACAACTGCATAGGAGCAAATTAACTAAAGGGCGAAGTGAGTAACGTGGGCATAACTTCGTTAGTGAAGGAGATAGAGTCTACTCCCTAATGCCTGGCGAATTTGCTCTCTGGCGAATAGACGTAACTATACAAATTCACTAAGATGCGGATTTTACTGAACGTTACCTCTTGCGCCAGACTTGTTTTCACCACCTCAGACCAGGCAAAGTGCAATAGAGTAGATAGGACTTCCTAAAATGATAGTTGAAAACTTTTATAAGTCCCAAAAAAATGCTAGCGTCTTTTCCTCTTTCAGGGCGATAGGCTGAAAAAGTTTTTTTTGGGGTAACCGGCTTCCCACTACATTTCCTAACATATGGCACATAAACTATACACTGGGCTCATGTGTAGGGCAATATAATAACTTTTTTTTATTTTATTAAGGTTTCCCGGGCTTGTGTAGTGTAATGTATTTGCTGCAACATATACGTCCATTGATCTTTAACTTCCCGCCGTATGCAAATAAGGCAACACTAGCAGAACTTCACTTGGCGCAGTAACGCTAGTGCAACTTCGCCAGCATTCGGCGACCCGGATGCAACTTCAGATTTTAGTGAATTAGCGTTGTGTTGGCGAATCTACGCCTGGCGAAGTGTTGCGCTGTGAGCGAAGCTGTCGCTGGCGAATTTTCGGAGGTTAGTGAATTTGCCCCATAGATGGGACAATGCTGCCAGGAGGACCTGAAACTGATCTAATAAACTATTTCTGTAAAGGTTATAAATATATTTAACCATTGTTAAAAACAATGTAATAATGTTTGTCTTTCAGGATCTGCAAATGTTTATATATACATGTAAAAAAATGCATTACCTGTAGATGCCTTTCCTAATAGCATTTTTGTCACATTAGATATATCTCATTCAGTGCATTCAGAGCAGCAGTTTGATACTTGGAGTTCATTTGCTGTTACCTTTAATTTTGTATGCAGATGATGAAAGCAGGGAGTAGCATGCATAATAAAGGCTTTAGTGCTCATGAATCTAATTTTGTAGGGTCTGAAGCACCGCAAGAGAAACACACTTATGCAAAAAACATCTCAGCTATACAGAGGCCTCACAGCGGCCTACTTTCATGCTACTTTAATCAAAATAAGGTTTACTTTGTTTTCTGTCTCCTGGATTTTAAAAATCATATTTTTTCAGTTCTTATAAGTAACAAAAAGTGACAAGGTTAATTAGAGATTGTGAAGAAATGGGCAGCAAAGCACTTAGGTTTCTTCATAACAACTGTTTTCCCTTTGATTAAAGAAATGTACTTTACTGGTAACAATCTGGGTTGCTAGAAATACTAGACAACTCATCCATTAATTGAGTGACTTAAATCTTGTTTATAAAATTCTCTGCGTGTAGCATCATTCGTGCCATCTTTTCTTTCCATAGGACTCCTTTGCCACAGGCTACAGGTATTGGATCTCTTATCAGGAAACCCAGCACCCATATGTCATTGTTGTTTCCCACAGTTGCTTATTTAAATATGCAGGTCTTCATTTTGAGTGATTTGGTGTAATAATAATGCAAAACTGTTTAATTGAATACAACGAAGAGTGTAAATCCATATTGGTGGAAAAACAATGTTTAGTAGCCTTAAGGCATGCTGTTCCACTTTCCAAAAACATACCTTATCTGCAAAGCAACAGCTCTGAAGAATGCATGTGCAAATTGTACTAAATAGCTTATATAGCTCATAAGGCTTATGACACAAGTAAACATTCCTGGTCAATGTTTTTTAGCCTGGGTAGAAACACCAGAGACTGCCCCATGCCTTTCTATCATTAATGTTAATGGAAACTGGCTGTAACTAGATGTTACTAGTCCACACAGCAAATTCAATTTAGGGCCCCAAAATATTGTTAATTTGACCTATTCTACTAAAATCCATTAATAAGAGTCTCATCAATTAGGGCCTCCTACACTCCTTGACCCCCTGCAATCACAGGGTCTGCTTCCTCTGTAGTCTGGTGTCATAGGCCTTTAAAGTAAGGCAAATATCTAAGTGTGTTGTACATTCTGTAGTTCTTTAAAAAACAAGAAGAGGTTTCATTGGAGCTTTATGGAAATCCAGACCAGTTTCAGTTGCAATCACTTCATCTTTTTCTTCTGGGTGTTTGCAAACTCTAGCCACTCACACTATGCTTGTGGGAGATACCCTTTGTGTCTCTTCAGTGATGTAGGGATAACAATATCTACTTTCACTCAAGAAGAGTAGTGTTGAGAACACGTCTTAAGATGCTAATGCCTTTGTATTTTCTTGTATATCTATAAATGCATTCATTTCAATCTCAAGCCACAGATAAATCTTGGGGAGGTCCAAACTAATGGTTTGAAGAGCCAAGAGAGGAACAAAAGCAACCCAAATTAATTATGCAGGTTAAGGAACTGTGGTTAAGGCATTATTCAGATTAAGGAACTGTAATGATACCCCCTCTCCCCAGTGAATCAGGCTTTCCGTGCCTTTAATCATGTTATAAAAAGATAAATCCCAGTACTGAACTACAGTTAAATGAAGTACTTTTTATTTAAAGCAAGACCATGCAAGTCCTCTACTACCCTGCAACCCAGTATATTAAGATTAATTATTTTTTAGATATAACAGCATGGTCAGGCTTTTTGGGGCAAAACTCAAATTTTTGGGGTTTCTTTTTAAATACTCATTTTTGTTGAGATTTATTAAAGCCCAATAATGCAAAACAAAAAAAATCACCATCTCAGACCTACAAAGTTGTGTATAAATCAATGGCAGAGGTCTCTATTCTATTTGGAAGTTTCTGTGGTTTGCGGTGGAGTTAGCCTGAAAATCTGACCATTTCGGGCTTTTCAGGCAAAAATCTGAAAAATGATGGCTTTTTGGTAAAAAGTCCCCAAAAAATCAAGCAATTCAGGAAAAAGCTTGTATAATTTCTGGTTTTAGCTTGATTTTATCAGGTTTTTACCCAAACTGATTAAATCAAGCTTTTTCAATAATAAATAAGGTAAAATTGGGTATGAAGGTTTGGTCGTGGTTTTTTAATTTAAATAATGATATCAATTGGATTTTAGCGCAATTTCATTACCACTACGCTAATTCACTAAAATGCAAAGTTGCCTCTCAGCAGCCGAACGCTGGAGAATTTTCGCTAGCGTTACTTTGGCTAGGCGAGCATTTTCTAGCAAATTTTCACTAGTGTTCATTTCTGCCTAGCGAAACTTGCTAGCACTCTTTTGCTTAGGTTAATTTGAATAGGGCGGTTACCTAAAAGTCGTATGGACAGCTTTAATAGTAATATTGGTGCAAATGCTTAAAGTGGCCACTTTTTCAAACACATGTCCAATGAGCCATAATAAAGACAGAAAAGATCCTCTAATTTCCTAGACATGAGCCCACCCTTAAACAAATGTGGCATGCCCCTCAAATTACTTTTAAAAAACTTGTGGCAATCCTGAAGTGTCGCCAGCGTTTTTTTACAACTTAAATGCATTTCTGGCATACAGGATATGATTTCACTGACATAAGATTGAGGAATATGTAGCTTCATTTTATCAATTCGTCTGGTCTGAGGTGGCAAAGTAAACTCTGGAGAAAGCAGTAACTTTCAGTAAAATTCACATCTTAGTGAATTTGCAGAGTAACGACTGTTCACCAGAGCGAAAATTCACCTGGCGATAGGGTGTGAATGAACGCTAGCGATAGTCTCATTCACTAGTGAATTTTCCTCTATGCCAGTTAATGAATTGACGATGTCCCTACGGATGAGTTTTCTGCCGATTTGTCGCTAACGATGGCCACTTCGCCCTTTGGTGAATATGCCCCTTAGTGTTGCATATTAAAAATTCAACCTCCAATAAGCAAAGAGAATAGGTTATCAGCTTAAACAACCAGAAATAGTGTATCTAATTAAACTGCCTGTTACAGGAATATAGCTGAATACTAATCCTTTATTAGGAACTGCGTCTGTCTGCTGCATCACTTAATGGTAAATGCATAGCTACTAAAGAGAGTTCCAGTAAGTCCTTTTATGAAAAGGGCCTAACCCATTAAACTCTTTCACTGAAATGTTCTGTGGGGAGCTGAGAAACAGATTTAGAGGTACAATACTCATGATATAATCTATATAACATAACATTAATTAATTCATATACACAGGCACCCAGATTTATGAAATACTGAATTTGGCATTTTGATGACTCCTTACAAACAAACTTTAAACTGAATTAATAATGAAAATAAAATAAGCACATATTAAAAAATGTCACACACTGTACCATAAATATATAGATATTAAAAAGCTTTTCTATAGTGAGCTAGAATATACAGAATTATGGCTAAATATTTAAGAATCCTCTACTGAGTTACAAATAAGTTTTATTGTTGTACTTGGCTAATACATACTATAGCTAAAATGTTAAATATACATATTGCTCTGCTCCAGTTTGACTGAATTGGAAGAAGCAATATTTTGTGAATATTATCACTAGTAATAATACTTCAGGTATACTAATGTTAGGCTGGCTGCCAGGGACACATTGACCTATTTTGGTATTACATGGTGTGTTCAATAATTGAAATGATAATTAATTTGCTGTACTTATCAAATATTATATACAAAGGCCTGCCAAGGGTGAAAATCTTCCAGGAGGAGAGTGTATGAAGCCAGAAACTGTAAGGAAATCAGTTCAAGGTTCAGATATGCAGAAAGAAAATACAATATTGTAGATATTCAGTTTATCTATAACTAGTTGAACCCATAGGCAGACAACAAGCTCATGGCACTCTATCCTACCATACTTGTCTTGCTTAGGATAAAGGAAATAGGTGACATTCCTGCTACCCCATCAGTAATTATTATCCATGCAAAAATATTGTCAATAATGAAAAGAAAATTCTGGGTACCTTGGTTACCTTTCGCACCACTCTGTTGCAGCTTAAAATTTCAGCACCATTGTTCCCTGAGAGGTGAATGTTGTCCCAGTCTCAAAGCTCACCTGGTTTTGGGATGTCCAGAGAAATTTAAAGTATGGAATAATGTCATTACATTTTAAACAAGTTATGCTCCATTAAAGTGTGACTGACAAGCTTGAGTCATTAAATAAGCTAAAACTCTGCTTGGAAAAACAAATTCTGTTAATTCTGCTACTGCTGCTAGATTGCCAATAGCAGCCAAATATAAAGCATCACAGCCACCCTCATAAATAGGTTTTAAGAGTCAGCAGTAATAAAGACTTCAAAGCTGGAAAAGTCTCACTGTTCAACATCTGCTCTGTTAATAAGAACATAAACCTAGAATGCTTGACATCTGAAAACTTGGACATCCTTGAAGTTGCTTAAGTTTAGTTTGTTTTATTCATCGAATGTTAATGGAAATTTTAATCTTGTTAAAACATGTAATACAAAGTGCTGGTAGATGTTCTATTTATAGTCCATGGGCTGCATATGATACAGAGGCATATTACAGGATTGCAGCACTCTCACTTGGGGGCAGATATATCAAGGGTTGAATTTCGAAAGTAAAAAATACTTCGAAATTCGATCATCAAATTAAAATACTTCGACTTCGAATATCAAAGTCGAAGGATAATTTACCGAATTTGGCAATCGAATAATTGAAGTAAAATCTTCGATCATACGATTAAATAATTCGAATCAAATGAGTTGAACGTTTTCAGCGATAGATCGAAGGATTTTCCTTTGACCTCTAAACACTTAGAAAAATGTTGTAGAAGGTCCCCATAGGCTAACATAGCACTTCGGCAGGTTTAATTTGGTGAAGTATTGAAGTCAAAGTTTTTTTAAAGTGAAAGTACTTCGATTATCGAATGATCGCATATAAGAAACGATTTTTACTTCGAATCGAAGTAAATTCGAAGTCATAGTATCCTATTCGATGGTCGAAGTATCCAAAAAATTACTTCGAATTTTGAACATTTTTACTTTGAAAATTCCCTCGAATTCACTTCGACCCTTGATAAATCTTCAGAAGTTACAAAGCACTACTAGTGGTCCAGTGGTCAGTTCCGTGCAATCAAATAACATGAATCCATAGGCTGGTGTGGAGAAAAGTTTTGCAGGCCATGCTTGGCCCCCACTAGTGGAGCAAACAGTGTCAAAGTGCCCATGGGGCCCTTCTAGAAACTGTTCCCAGGCTTCCCTAAGCTTGTGTAACATCTGCTGTTCTTATCAGTATCCTGTATTGTTTTTGTATCCTGTGCCTAGGAGAATCGTCCTTGAAGCTACTGTCTTTTTCCCATATGAGTTAATTAGACACTGACATCGCTCCATTACCTCCCTTCTTATGAAGTTTCATACCAGACGGTATATAATGTCTGGTCAATCCTTGGCTCTGTTTTCTGTCTCTTTTGAGTATAGGATCCACGTAGCTTGTGTTTGTATATTATATAAAAAATAAACTTGGATCACCTCAAGTAATCTCTGGATTTTTCCCCAACACTGGTAACTATGGCTGGGGTACAAAACCTACTCACACTCCCCGAATGAGCTAAAAATTTCTCATAGATACTGTAGCTTTTCTTATTTTCCAAGATGATCTGAATCTTCTTCCCAGTATCCCCTACCTCCAGTAAGCATCTAGACCCAAATCCACTCATCTTCCTTGTGGGCTATATCTAAGATTTAAAAGTATGATTTTGTACAACTTTTTTCCTTTTTATACATCGATAGCTGAGTTAGCCAACTTTTTTTTACCCTACAGAAACGTTCATTTAAATGTTCCATCTCATTTCACACTGTCTATGGGGAAATAACACAGGGGAAACATGCTACACAGGAATGGCCACCCCTGCATGCTTATAGAAAGGAAAGCAAATTATCTAGCATATGAAAAATGTTGGATTTAAAGAGAAAAGTGAATTGCAATATACTATATTCTGTAGAGCCTGAAATCAGTATTTTACAAGGTATATTTATACTTAAGTTGCAGTTTCATTTGTTTTGTGCAAAATATGGTTCTCCTACCTTTCTTCTTTTCTTTGGCTCTCATTTGGAATCCATTTCCAACCTCAGTAATAACACATAAATTGTTTTTTCCTTTGCTCTCCTGTGAATTAAAACACACCACATTAAAAACCACTGCACTCTGAGTGGTTTGTAATGGTTTAAAGAGCAGCAAAACCCCACCGCTAAGCCTCTAATATGGGCTTTAGCAGACAGACAGAGCTTTCAGAAAACCTCACAATAGGCCCTGTAATGACCCTACTTGCCAAGTCGTCCATTTTGGCTCTTAACAAAAGATGGATGTCTTCTAAAAAAAATTGAAGTTATCTATCAAGGTGACCTGCATAATTTGGGATGTGAAGCACATGAAAACTAGAAATGGATTTTTCTTGACTGTAAGTAGTAAGTTCTATGTAGTTTAATTATTTATTTCTATCAGATAAACCACTATTGGACTTTGTAACGGTAAATGTTATGATGGCATAAAGAGCATTGATGTTACAAATACCAGTGTTATTTTTCATACACACCATGACAAGGGGAAGTCTGCCAAAAGAAAAAATATTTTATCTTACTTTGAAGCACAGCAAAATACTATTGTGAATTCAAATTAGAATGAGGTAAAATGTTATACTGTATGAAAGCTAATCCTAGTCACACATTCGTTATACACTTCATAGAAATCAGCCAGTTCCTTATCAACACTGGATCACAAATGAAAACCTTATTCTCTTATGTTTGTCTGCCTCACTCTCCTTTTCTATCTCTTTTCTTCTGTGTCACAGTATCAGATTTTTTTGGGGGGGGGTTTAATGGTAGCTTCGGTATAGATGACTATCTCTATCATTCCTGGGTAGGCGCAGATACACTGTATTGCCTTATAAGTGATTAACATCTTTCTGAAACTGTAAAAAATCATTATGAAAGAATGTTATCTAAAATGGTTTAAGATGCAAATGGAATGCTCAGTAATTGAAAAAAGGTATACAGACTACATAAAGAATATGTCTTATTCAATTTTAAACTACCATAATTTTCCAGCCTGTCATACATGCAGGATAACAGGAGAACTTAACAGTAAAAATTAGCTGGGCCTCATTTGCCAATGGAATGTGTTTTTCCCACAAAAAATTGGAACTGAAAGAAATATTTTGCTAGTAAATCATGGTACACATGATGCTTTGCAGGATGAATATTGGAATGCTTTAATAAATAATAATTGAACCGAAGAATGAAATAAGAAGCAACCTGTGAGATAAGTCAACAAAACAAGCTAGTGGTCAGGGCAGGCAGCAAACAATAGCCAGTCTATGAAACAGGCAAGAGGTTTAGGCAGGTGGCAGGCAACACAAGTTCATAAAAACACAAGTAGGGATACAGGAATCAGGAAGGGACTCAAGAACCTGGGAGCTAAAACAAGTAAAATGGCACAGTGATCCAGCAATAGGGGGTTGGAAAAGGCTGTCTTAACATACACCTGGCCTTAATGTAGCAGAGGGTGGAGACTGTGATGACAGTGACGGTAGCAATCACTTGTTTGGATAGCTGGCACCAATGGACCCCAAAGCCTGCTTTCGCTCAGCAGGATAATACACATGAAGACTACTGTGAGAACGCATGCATGCGTCCTGTCCGACGCAGGTGCGGGCACGCTAATGCGCGTCAGCGTCTGACGCGGGAGCTGGCGAGCTGGCGACGGTCGCGTGTGCAAGGACGTAGGCGGAAACGCCTATGATGGACGTGCTGGCGTCAGTTCCGCGACGTCAGCGCAGTGACGCCAGTTTTTGGCGCCAAATTATCTGTATTTAAACCTAAACCACTCTGTAATGCATTGCCTGGTTATTAGGTTGTTTGAACTGAAACCCTAGTATCTTGAATTGTTTGGATTCCTGATTATAGATCCTTGCCTGAACTCAGATTTGATCACTGCCGCCTGTCTCGACCTTCTTGCCTGTTCATTGTTTACGATTCTTGCTGCCTGCCTTCTGACCCGGATCTCCTGACTACGACTTTGCCTAATCCCTTGTACTTCGCTATCGTCTCACTGGCTTCTCTCTTCAACCCTGCTCCTTGTTCCACTCCAAGTGGGTAGCGGTTGTGTGAGGCGCTTGTGGGTTCATTATCTTCTGCTCCAGCTCCTTCTACGACTGGATTATACTGGTGAGTCTGACAGTATAACCAGGCCAAAAATGGATCCAGCTTAAGGGGCGTCCCCGTTTGCCGTCCTGACTCAACAACTCCCGTCCCTCACGCAAGCTGTCCGGGAGCTGCAAAGTGGCTATACTCAGCTACAGGAGCACATTAGGACCCATCCACCAGCCGTTCTTCCTCCCACGGCCGCTGCAACTCCGCCTGCTCCAGCGGAAGTTCAGGTGATCACTTCTGAAATTTCGGAACCTAAGGTGGCTTTCCCGGAGAAGTTTACTGGTGACCGAAAGTTGTTTCGGAACTTTAGGAGCAACTGCAAATTGCTGTTTTCGCTCAAACCTCAAACTTATCCTAATGAGCAGACCCGGTTTGGGGTGATTATCTCATTTCTTACGGGGGAGCCACAGACATGGGCCTTTCGTCTTATGGATTGCCACAGTCCTGTGTTGGCCTCAGTAGACTCCTTTTTCGATGCTATGGCAGTTCTTTTCGATGACCCTTACAGAGCAACTACCGCCGAACCCTCCCTGCGTGCCCTGAAGCAAGGTGGCCGCCCAGAGGAGGACTACACCCTGGAATTTCGGCAATGGGCTGGTGACACGGAATGGAACACGGCAGCGCTTAAAAACCAGTACCGCTTCGGACTTTCTCCTGAATTAAAGAATGATTTAGCCTGTGCTGGCATCCCTGACAGTTTGGAAGATCTCATCTCTCTGTCCATCCAACTGGATCGGAGGCTCAGAGAACGTAGAGAGGAAGAACTGGCAGAGAAAGCAGGCCTTCTTCCTCAGTCTTGGATGCTACCAACCGCTCCACCTCCTGTTCGAATGCCTTCTACTTTTCCTTCAGCTGTCTCTCCGCCTGTTTTCAGCGCAGCCCCAGAGCCTATGCAGATTGGAGCCATTAGATCGGCATTAACTCCAGAGGAACGGATCAGACGTCGCAGACTCAACCTCTGCCTTTACTGTGGACAAGCTGGTCATTTACTTCGAGGTTGTCCGATCCGTCCAACGGGTAAGAGGATGTTTGAAAATAGACTTTTCCAGTTGCCATGTTCCCGTGCCTCTCCTGACTGTCTCTTTATCTTTGCAGTGGGGAGACAAGCGGGTAGAGCTTCAAGCAATCCTTGATTCTGGGGCCAGCGGGTGTTTTTTGGATAATAAGGTGGCACTACAGTTCCAGATACCACTCCAGTCTAAGAAGAACCCCATAGCTCTCCGTGTGGCAGATGGTTCTCTGATTACCTCAGGCCCTGTGGTGCAAGAGACTGTCTCACTTTTTGTTGTGTTAAATAAAGGGCATGCTGAAGTCATGAACTTCGATGTGGTTTCTTCTCCTTTATTTTCTGTCATCTTGGGTTTACCCTGGTTGCAGAAACACAACCCATCCATCAACTGGACTACCGGCGAAGTGAACTTTCTTTCAAATTTTTGTTCCTCTCAATGTATTTTTTCTTCAAGTAGAGTTTGTTCGTTATCCCCTGCCTCTGAAATTCATAATCTTCTTCCTCAAGCTTACTGGGAATTTACGGACGTTTTTAATAAAAAAGGAGCAGACAAGTTACCTCCTCATCGTATTTATGATTGCCCTATTAATCTTCTTCCTGGGGCTCAAATTCCGTTTGGGCGAGTTTATCCTTTATCCGAATCCGAACTATCGGAACTTCGTTCTTATTTTGATGAGAATCTGGCCAAAGGGTTCAATCGTCTTCTCCAGCTGGAGCCGGGATCTTCTTTGTTGAAAAGAAGGATCATTCTTTAAGGTCGTGCATTGATTACCGGGATCTGAACAAGATTACTGTCAAAAATCGTTATCCACTTCCTCTTATTCCTGAACTTTTTCAACGCCTGGCAGAAGCTAAGATCTTTTCTAAACTGGATCTCCGCGGCGCATATAATTTCGTCAGAATAAAAGAAGGCGATGAATGGAAGACGGCTTTTCGTACTCGTTATGGGCATTTTGAATACCTAGTCATGCCCTTTGGTCTTTGCAACGCCCCTGCAACGTTCCAACATTTTGTCAATGATGTATTCAGAGACTTCCTTGATATTTTTGTCATCATCTATTTGGATGATATCCTTGTTTTTTCTAATTCCTTGGAAGAACACAGATTACATTTAAAGAAAGTGTAACTATGATGTTGCCGACCGCTAATTACTTGCTATTAAGTTAGCACTTGAAGAATGGAGGTATCTCCTTGAAGGGTCTAAACATCCGATTCTCATCTTTACGGATCATAGGAATCTGGAGTATTTACGTTCAGCCAAGAGGTTGAGACCTAGACAAGCAAGGTGGGCCTTATTCTTCATGAGATTCGATTTCCATCTCACATATCGACCTGGTTCTAAAAATGTTAAAGCAGACGCCTTATCCCGAATGTTTTCCTCTGAAGACGAGATTCCTTTGGCCCCTGAAACAATTTTAAACTCTAATAATTTTCTCCTGCTACAGTCTACTCTGGTAAATGGAATTAAAAACGCTTCCATGAATATTTCGGAACCATCATTAGTCTCCAAGGAGGGTCTTCTTCTTCATCAAGGTAAAATTTTTGTTCCTGAACAAATGCGCTTAGAGGTCCTTAAGAATGTACATGATTCCAAACTGGCGGGTCATCCAGGTATCAAGAAGACCACTATCTTGGCGAAGAGATTATTTTGGTGGCCTGGGATAGCTAAAGACTGTTTTAAATTTGTTGCTTCCTGTGAAGTTTGTTCTAGATCCAAAGACTCTCACTCTCGGCCCTTTGGTCTTCTGCAACCTCTGCCTGTGCCTTCTCGTCCATGGGGATCAGTTTCTTTGGACTTTATTTCTGATTTACCATTGTCCTGTGATTGTTCTACCATTGTTGTCTTTGTGGATCGTTTTAACCAAGATGGCTCATTTTAAGTCATTACCTAGACTTCCTTCTGCCTCTGAGACTGCTGATACCTTCATTAAGGAAGTAGTAAGACTTCATGGTCTTCCGGATGAGGTGGTGTCGGATCGGGGACCACAATTTACATCTCAGTTTTGGAAATCGTTGTGTGGGGCACTTAAAATTTCGGTGTCTCTTTCCTCTGCCTTCCACCCTCAGTCCAATGGCCAGACCGAACGGACTAACCAGACTCTCGAGCAATATCTGAGATGCTATTCTTCATACCTCCAAGATGACTGGGTGAATCTTCTTCCGCTAGCAGAATTTGCCTATAATAATGCCCACCATTCTTCAATCAATCAGTCACCTTTCTTCGCAAATTACGGTCTTCATCCAGTAACGTTCCCCTCTGCCATTGTCTCTGACATTTTAGTTCCTGCTGTCAAGGATCGATTAGCTTTCTTATCCAACAACTTTCAAAAACTCCAGGAAAACATGAAGAAGGCTCAACAAAATTTCAAGGTCTATGCTGATCGAAGATGGAGAGGTGACCCAGAGTTCAAGGTGGGTGACTGTGTCTGGTTGTCAACTGTTAACCTTAAACTTTCTTGTCCCAGTAGGAAGTTGGGTCAACGTTTCTTGGGTCCCTTTCCAATTATTCGTCAAGTCAATCCTGTGGCTTTCCAGCTTAAGTTGCCAGCGTCTTGGCACATCCATCCAGTGTTCCACGCTGCTCTTCTGAAACCGGCTTCGACGTTCCAATTTCCTGGGCGTTCGGCTCCTCCTCCGCTACCTGTGGTGGTCGACGGACAAGAAGTGTTTGAGGTTGAGGAGATCCTGGATTCCAGGTTAAGAGGCAAGCGGCTCCTGTACCTGGTAAGATGGAAGGGTTATGGTCCGGAAGAAAATTCCTGGGAACCAGCATCTAACATCCACGCTCCAGAGTTGCTGAAAAAATTCCATGGAACTTATCCTGGTAAGCCTTCTGGTGGTCATGTCCTGAGGCCGCTCCTTGATGGGGGGCAATGTGAGAACGCATGCATGCGTCCTGTCCGGCGCAGGCGCGGGCGCGCTAATGCACGTCAGCGTCTGACGCGGGAGCTGGCGATGGTCGCGGGCGCGGAGGCGCCGGCGACGGTCGCGGGCGCAAGGACGTAGGCAGAAACGCCTATGATGGACGTGCTGGAGTCAGTTCCGTGACGTCAGCGCAGTGACGCCAGTTTTGGCGCCAAATTATCTGTATTTAAACCTAAACCACTCTGTAATGCATTGCCTGGTTATTAGGTTGTTTGAACTGAAACCCTAGCATCTTGAACTGTTTGGATTCCTGATTATCGACCCTTGCCTGAACTCGGATTTGATCACTGCTGCCTGTCTCGACCTTCTTGCCTGTTCATCGTTTACGATTCTTGCTGCCTGCCTTCTGACCCCGGATCTCCTGACTACGACTTCGCCTAATCCCTTGTACTTCGCTATCGTCTCACTGGTTACTCTCCACAACCCTGCTCCTTGTTCCACTCCAAGTGGGTAGCGGTTGTGTGAGGCGCTTGTGGGTTCATTATCTTCTGCTCCAGCTCCTTCTTGACTGGATTATACTGGTGAGTCTGACAGACTACCATACAGATCAGGGCTTGAAAACTGATTTCAGACGCAATACTGAACTCTAACACCCCACCAAATCGTTAAAATGAACACAATATTAACAGGCGATACCAAGTGATAGCTTGTTGTTACTGCCTGTTAAAATAACATGCCTCATAGCTGCTAGAATGCCATATGCATATAAAATAAAATGATGAGAACACTGACTCCTAGGTATTGTGAGCAGGATTAGGTGGAAAATGATCACTTTATTATATAAGTCCAGGCTCTGCGTAAATGAAATAAAACAAAACAAAAGCCTTGCCACAACTGGGCTCTTACTAAGTTGCAGGGTATTTCTGTCAGGTCCCAGCAGGTCAGGTTCGGGTTGAACCGAAGTCTCCTTTGGCCAACGTCCCCACGCCAGCGCCTGTTGCTAGCACAGGCACATGTTCTAATGCGCACGCGGTTTAGCGTGGGCGCGAGTTCAGACGCAGGCGCGTGTTCTGACGCAAACATGCGCCCTGGGGTTAAAATGTCACTCAGGCCTTGGCTCAATGCGAGGTGATCGTCTCTACTGACACTAAGGGGCCGATTCACTCAGCTCGAGTGAAGGGTTCGAATGAAAAATACTTCGAATTTCGAAGTATTTTTTGGGTACTTCGACCATCGAATGGGCTACTTCGACCTTCGACTACGACCTTCGACTTCGATTCGAACGATTCGAAGTAAAAATCGTTCGACCATTCGACCATTCGATAGTCGAAGTACTTTCCCTTTAAAAAAAACTTCGACCCCCTACTTCGGCAGATAAAACCTACCGAAGTCAATGTTAGCCTATGGGGAAGGTCCCCATAGGCTTGCTAACCTTTTTTTGATCGAAGGATTTTCCTTCGATCGTTTGATTAAAATCCTTCGAATCGTTCGATTTGAAGGATTTAATCGTTCGATCGAACGAAAAATCCTTCGATCGTTCGATCGCAGGATTTGCGCTAAATCCTTCGACTTCGATATTCGAAGTCGAAGGATTTCAATTCGAGGGTCGAATTTCGAAGTATTTTTAACTTCGAAATTCGACCCTAAGTGAATCTGCCCCCAAGCATATTTACTACTGATGATTATTCTGATTATTCTGATTACGACTACGGCTTGTTCTTGACTATTCTTCTGATTATCCATGGATTCCTGTGTTTGTTATTCCTGATCTCGACCTTGGCTTCCGTGACTACTCTGCTGGATTTTCCTCAATTGGCACCTGCTTCCTGATCATTCTCTGTGTATGACCCGGCCTGTCCCTGACTTTGTCTCTTCAACTGCAGATAAGTGCTGAGTCCTTATTACGAACCGTTATCCCGCGGGCTCACCTGGCACTCCTGCTATTCCTTATCTGGGCCGTCCTGTACCAACTTTCAGGGCTGCAGCTCAGTGGGAAGCGTGGGGGAGGCTCATACCTTCAGACTCGCTTTGATACCTGACAATTTCCATCTCTAATACCAGTGCCCTACTGAGATTCCCAGCTAAAATATAACTCCACATAGTCATTGTACCTTCTGTACGTTTCTTTTGGAAACCAGTAGCACTCCATGGGACAGATTTACTAAAGGGCGAAGTGATTAACACTGGCGACAATTCGCAAGCGTTACCGCTTTCAGGGACTTTGCCGATTTACTAATGGGCACAGGCGTCACTGCAATAGCGAAGGAGATAGACGCTGAAGGTGATTCACACTCTAACGCCAGATGACTTTTTGCTCTGGCGAATGGACGTTACTCCGCAAATCCACTAAAATGCGGATTTTACTGAACATTACTTCTTTCGCCAGACTTGCTTTTGCCAGCTCAGACCAGGAAAAGTTCAATGGAGTGCATAGAACTTCCTCAATCTTCAGTTACTTACATCATATATTTTGAGTGGAAAAACTTCTAAGTCCAAAAAACGCTGGCGTCTTTTCCTTTTTTTGGGGTGATAGGCTGCAAAAGTCTTTACATTTTTTTTTGTGTAACCGGTTTCCCCCATACATTTTATAACATATGGGAACATTATGTTACACTGGGCTTTTGTATAGGGCATTATAACAACTCAATTGACTTTATTAGGGTTCCTTTGGCATGTGTAGTTATCAGTGTATATGTAATGTATTAGGTGCAGCATGTAACATAAAGAGGTCCATTCAACTTTAAATTTCCCACCGCGCTGGAGAATTTTCGCCGGTTAGAAAAGTTGCCCCCATGCTCTCTATTCTCTCAGCTCTCTGCTCTTACTGGACTTCTTGCCGATCTAAACTTTCAAATTATTCCCCAGGTGAGACTACCAAGAGGAATTAAACCCATCAGGACTGCTGTACTTAAAGGAGTGAGATGAAACTAGGGGAAATATATTTCCCTTCAAACTCTTCTCTGGTCAACAATTCCCAGTGATGGTGACTGGTCTTGATGCAACATTCAGTTCCTGTATTAAAAACTCACAAGGATGTCCAAAAATTTCACAACATTTTTGGGGAAACCGCAGTTCCTTTGCAAATAAACTTTTTAAAGTGTCTGTTGTTTTTTGTTTTTTTTTAAGGAAAAGATAAATGACTCACTGGATACCGTTTTAAAATTGCATGAACTGGGCCAGAACTTGGCTTGCTGACGTATGTGTGCACTCCAGCGATGAGGCAATTCAATAAAGCAGTATTGGCAATATCAGAGTGACGGCATTAGCAGAGGTCGCGGAAATGTTGCAGTTTCTGCAAAAAGACGAGATAAATCAAACTTGCTGATCACACCACCATATGGTTAGAGTCCAAAGCTGATGCTCTGGGGAGTACATAGTGCTATCTGCCACACATTTAGGCATAATACTTTCAGATTCTTTACAGTGTGCATTTGTTATTATTAATGATGATAAATCACTCAAGCCCCAAAAGGTTTAGTATGTGTATATGCTGCAATAGGTCAGACTTAAAGGGGTCACATAAAATCAATTTGGGTAATCAACAAGATATTGCCTTTTTCAGTCAGTTAGACAAAAAAAAAAACCTTTATTGTGGCTAAAATCCAAACAAATGTCAATATATTTTAAAAATAAATTTTTTAAGCATTATAAACAGTAGATTTACCTAGGGATACTCTGTATGGCTATGACTTATGTCTTTGCAATCTAGCAAAAGTATTTGCCATAGTTTCCTTTACTTATTGTGTTTTCATAAAAGTATTAGAAGATTTTACAGGTTTCAAAATTCTAACAGGGCAATTCTAACAGATCGCCAGTACATGCTTCTGATTGGTTTGCTATGGATTTATAAACAGTAGCAATCTTTACCTTACACTTATAATTTTGGTGGTCACTTTCAAAGCTGCAACAGATAGATATTTAACCCAAAATGCACACATTTTGTGAATGGGTCACAAGGGATTGTCATTTTTAAAACTAAGAGGCAGACACTCCAGATAGCACTTAAAGGGATTCTGTCATGATTTTTATGGTTCCGTTTTTATTTATAAATTACACTGTTTACGCTGCAAATAATTCACTCTACTATATAAAATTTCAGTGTATTTTTTTAGTTGTAATATTGATGTGTAGGCAGGCATCTCAGGTCATTTTGCCTGGTCATGTGCTTTCAGAAAGAGTCAGCAGTGCACTTCATAATTCATTTGTTTCCAGATAAGCTGTTGTTTCTCCAACTCCAATTGAAGAAGTCACAGTGAGACTTGGATTTTTACTATCGAGTGCTATTCTCATATCTACCAGGGAGTTGTTATCTTGTTACATTCCCATAGTTTAGTTGATTGGTTGCTGGCGGGATGACATCTCTCCAATTGGAGGGCAGCAGTAAAGAGTGACTTAAGTTTATCAGAGCACATGTGACTTGACCACGGGCACCTGGAAAACTAACATGTCTTTTGAAAAATTGATTTCAGTGCAGCAATATTAACTGATGCATTATGAAATAAACATGTTTTTCGCATGACAGAATCTCTTTAATGGAAATACTTAGGGGCAGATTCACTAAGGGTCGAATTTCGAAGTTAAAAATACTTCGAAATTCGACCCTCGAATTGAAATCCTTCGACTTAGAATATCGAAGTCGAAGGATTTAGCGTTAAACGTTCGATCGAATGATCGAAGGATTTTTCGTTCGATCGAACGATTAAATCCTTTGAATCGAACGATTCGAAGGATTTTAATCAAACGATCAAATGAATATCCTTCGATCAAAAAAAGCTTAGCAAGCCTATGGGGACCTTCCCCATAGGCTAACATTGACTTCGGTAGGTTTTATCTGCCGAAGTAGGGGGTCGAAGTTTTTTTTAAAGGGAAAGTACTTCGACTATCGAATGGTCGAATAGTCGAACGATTTTTACTTTGAATCGTTCGATTTCGTTCGATTTCGATCGAATTCGAATGACTTTAACCAATTCGATGGTCGAAGTACCCAAAAAAAAATTCTAAATTCGAAGATTTTTTCATTCGAATCCTTCACTCGAAGTTAGTGAATCTGCCCCTTAAAGTCTACCATTTGGTCCTCTTTTGTTTTTTCAATTTATGAGCCAGTTAGGTTTTTCAGTTTTTTCTTGAACATAGGGTTCTTGCAGCTTTGGGGACCGGTGGTAGGTTAGCGGAGAATCACGAGGCCCTCCTTATTGCTTATACTGACATGTCATTTCACAGCAACGTGTCAGTAATACAATTACTCACATTGTTTCCAAATCATAGCATATTATGTTCGATGTAGTCTAACAAGAGTTTCCAATTATTTATTTATAATGTGTAATTTACCGTACATACAGGTGCATAAAGCTCTTGTCATGACAAGCAGTTTAAAATAATGTGTTCTTTCCCATGGATACATTCTAAAGTTCTGTTTTAATGAGCATGTAACAAGTATTTACAAGCAGCACTGATTTTACTCACAAGGAAGAAACATTCCTTCATTAGAGGTAGTAGAGCAAATTAACTATAATTTCTCAAAAAGTTGTATTTTAAAGATATAATAAAAACACCTGCATTTGGACTTTCACCTTTGTACAATTATATTGATGTAATTGCTGTGCTGTTTAATAATGAGATTAAATCATATTTTACATGAGAACTCATATGCAAACTTGTAAACTTACTGTAGGTCTGCTGGATGGCCGATGAGGAGAAATATTGCACGTCAGTAAACTCATTCTACTATAAAATAGTATAATTTAGGAACAACATTATCAAATGCTATGAGTGTATATCATGTGTTTTCAGCTCAATGATGGTAGAAGGCAGGAATGAAAGAAAAAGCCTAAATGAAAGGAAACACAGATGACTGGCCAATAAAGAGACAAATGAATATACTGTAAAATATTGTACAGTATTTGTGGCTATTTTGCTGGTGCTTGGCACTGTGAATGAGGTAAGTCTGCTTGAAATGTAAAAATTTAAATTGAAATATAAATAAAAAATAGATCATATTTGTAGGCAGTTTTAATCATTTAAATGCTGTGTTATTGAAATAACAGATTTCTTAAGCTGATGCAGAATAAAAGATTAATTGATACACAATAGCACCAGTAGGTACTAGCCAGGCTTATAGTCAGAACACAGCCAAATAACTGTACAAAAGTTGAGTCAATGGACACAATGTTATTCTTTAAAGTACCAACACACTGGCAAAACTTTAGCTATAAATGTTTAGAAGAATAACATTTATTTATTTTACAGAAATAGAACTGAATTGGAAAGTTTTTAGGTTCACTGGTATATTGTACTGACTGAACAATGAGTGCCAGCGCCACCAATTCTATTAATAAGTAAATCAGTTCACATAAGAGGCTAGCTGCAAGAAGAGTAAAGAAGTTCACAAATGAAGCAAAAATAATGAACTGGTTTTATGATTATGATAAAGCAGTTCATTGTATTATTCTTTGACAATAGCAATCTGGTTTATCAGCAAGTAAAGCCAAGTAAATAATGCAAACACATTTTCAATGCCACCTCCTGTAATGTGTCAACAGATCTAACAAGTGTCTAACTGCAAATGAAAGTAAATAAGTTCATAGAGCTTAAGAACTAAGCAAAAATAATGAATTGGTTTATGAACACGATAAAGCAGTTCAAAGCAATTCATACAAATGACTATCCTTTGAGAAGACACATTTTCAATGCCATCTCCCATGCTATAAAAGAGTAAAACAGTTCTTAGAAGTGATCGGCCTGCCAAGGAGAGTAAATACATTTATAGTTTACAAGCTAAGCAAAAATAATATATTGGTTTTATGTACAAGATAATACAGCTCAAAGTAATTCATACACATACAATTGAATATCCTTTGAGAAGAGCAAACTAGTTTAAACCAATAGCTGGGCTCTAAGTGCAAATCATGCTGACGGATTTCTAAAAGTGAGCAGTGAGGTTATGAAAATGGAAGCCTAGAGCAAAAGATGTTGCACCATTCATGGATGATACTTAAGATATCTAGTATAGTTCACCAGTGACAAGCTTGCCATCTTGTCTACTCGATATATAACTAGGCAAGAAAGAAAGACATATCGTAAGCATTTCATAGTACAGAATTTCCTAGAATGAAATACACTTGTCAGTTTATAGTGGTGAATATTTTCTTAAAAGTTTTATGACAAGATATTCAGCAGTGTCTGATCCCCTCAGGACATCCTATGATTTCTTGGTGCTCAGAACTTTACTCACCTTATGCTTCTAGCAATATGTGATTTTCATTGTCAGTTACTTTTGTTTTTAGTTTCTGCATATTTCTCTCTTGCTTTCCTAAAAATACAGGTTTCATGTAATTATTTTATTTTAGTTATTATCTCAATCTTAGCCTCTCATTGGTGTCTGTTGCTTTTTGTTGTACTTTTTCTTCCCTGCTTGTTTTTTGATCTTTTCTCTTTGCTCTTGGCTGACCATGCTTGGCAAGGGACAGAGAAGACTTTTTTTTTTTTGCAAAAAAACACACTACATTTCAGTGGCACCTGACCGGTGAAGGGGTGGCGCCTAGAAATAGTGTGTTTCTTAATAAAAAAATATTAAAAGCAACAGGGGGTTGTGTAGTACAAATAGTGTTTCATCTTGCTAGCTCTGTCTTTTACTTCATCCTGTTAAAGTTATAGCTGCATGTATTTCCTGTCAGGTGATCAATGAGGGAACATGGAGACCATCACAAAATGGTGGTTTCAAAAAAAAAGATGTAAAAGAGCAATAATTACTGAGGGTATAATATTCTTTTAAGGGGTACATTTCCAGGCATTAGGACACATTGGCTCCTATTCTCTTTCATTTCCCTTCCAATTATCCATAATCCTTTTTTTCTGCCCCCCTTTTTCCCAATGCAACACCCCTATCCTCATCCCTATCCTTCCTCCTTATACATGTGTTTGCCTATGTCACTGTCCCTATCCCTAGCCAAGTCCCTATCCCTATCTTTGTCCATGACTCTTTCCCTGTTCCTATCTCTGCCTTTTAAGTCTTCTCTATCAACACAGTGCTGCACCCAATTTAAAGTTAGGCTATTTCAATAACTTAGTTCTCCCTTGCTCCATGAAAAACCCCCGTCTCAATTAACCCCCCACACACCTTCTTCTTGCTTTAATCTTGTATTTATTTGATCAGTTCTCAGCATGTCAAATATTGCTGTTTTGGTGTTACTTGTGCTTCACAAAATAATTTTTTTCAAGCTTTAAATTCAAATGAAAACAAAAAAACCTCAGTCTTTAGTAAATCTGCCCAAAAGTGATGGTTCAGCTGAATGATGCATGCTTATTAAAGGAAAACTATACCCCCAAATCCATGTAGGTTTCTATAAAAATATATTTTATAATAAAGCTCATATGTAAAACCCTGCTTCATGTAAATAAACCATTTTCATTATAATACATGTATATCATATATAAGTATAATATGTAATATTTAGTTGTATGTGCCATTGGGTAATCATAAATAGAAAATAGCCACTTTAAGAACTAAGGGCCATCCCCTGGGTTCGTAGGATTCATGTGCACACAAAGAAAACCAAACAAGCTATACATGTTAGGTCACATGAGCCAATTAATGGACAAAGTTCTATCTTTTGCTTCCACACTTCTTCCTGTTACATTATTTCTGGTCAGGTGATCTCTGAGGCAGCACACAGACCATCACAAAATGGTGGTTCTAGGTAAGAGATGCCAAAGGATAATATTTACTAAAATTATATTTCAGTTTGATAAGATTCTTTAATATTCTTAATATTTTATAAACTATCTGTAACTTAAGTATTGATTTTGGGGGTAAATTTTATTGTCAGCCAATAAATATTTGCACTTTTTGACCGTTATTATGACATCCTTTGTAATACACAAGGGCTTATTTGCTATGGGCAGGTAGGCAGGTATGCTAGGGAGGCAATAGACTTAACCCTTTCCCCCTGCCATTGGTTGATACCTCGCACAAAGCACATTGCTGACAGGCAGGAGGAAACCACATACTTAACACTGGCCTTGTGCACAAAGGGTCCCTTGCTTTTTGCATTAATCTGCTCATCTTCTTTGTGTTTTTTCTGAATGAAGGGCTGTTCCAGGTGTTGCCCAAGTATGCTGTGCTGACAGGGTATGGAGTATGATGTGCTGAAAGAGACCCAACTCTTTTTGTATCATTCTGGTCATGCAAATCAAGGAATGTATAGAGGTATAGATTCTTGGGCGGGGGGGGGGTTCAAACTGTTAAGTAAAAATAACATGGCAGTCTGTGCACCTTGCTCCCCAGTTGTAAATAAGCCCTATACATGCAATCACAGAACTCTCCACATTTCATGTAATTGGGCAATAACTACCTCCTGATCTATCACTTGCTAATGCTTCTGGTATTTTATTTAAAGGTTCTGTGTTGCTGTAGGCTATGTTTTATACTTATGAAGGGTTGCAGAATGTATTATCTGCTAATTTGTGCATCAGCTGGCAACTCTGCTTGGTCATTAGCTTAATGTGCAATAGATTAATGAGCAATTACTTTCTAGGACTATACAGCATAGATGTTTCCTCTTTTACAGACCTCCTGGGATCCTTTTGGACACATACAAAATCCAATAAGCATCACACCTGATTATCAATGGTACCTGCATTATAAGGAACATATATATATATATATAGGTACAGATTTAGGGGGTTATTTATTAAAGGTTGAGTTGTTTGTTTACTGAAAAATGCAAGTTTTCGTTAGTATTGTTCAGTAAAAACTCAAATATATTGGGTTTAAAAAAAAACTAAATTTTTTTGAGATTTATTATAGCCCAAATTGGAAATAGCTAGAATCTGAAATGCTCCAGCTAAAATATGTTGAGGTCATGTAGAAGTCAATGGCAGAGGTCCCATTGGTAGTGATGGGCAAATAAATTTGGCAAAAACAAATTCACTGTGAATTTCCTCTTTTCGCGCGCAGCAAATTAATTCACTAATCAACTGCGGCAATAATTTGCTGACGTAAAATCTGCTGCGTCAAAAAAAAATTGACGTGCGTCAAAATAGTCTCACGCATAAAAATTGTCAAAAGTATTAGAATGCCTAATGACTTTAACAGATTTGGACCAAATAGTTGTGAGTATAAAAATTGTTGTGTGTCAAATTAATTTTGACGCCTATTGACTTCAATGCATTTTGCGTTTCACAGATTGGCCTATCACTAGTTTGTAGCCTTCATAATGTTGGCTGTACTACCCCATTCTGTAGATGGCAAGATAAGCACCTGACATTGAATGGCATGCAAGTTGACACAAATTGCCTTCAACAAGTTATAAATAGCATGTTTGCAATTTTGCTAATTTAAATGCATGTAACTGCTCAATACTGATTACTGGCAACACCAAATTGGTTGTGTTAACTCGTTAAGTCTTGAACTTAGGTAGGTGTGTCCATGAGAAAAGGTATTTAAGATGGCCAATTGCAAGTTGTGCTTCTGTTTGACTCTCCTCTGAAGAGTGGGATCCTCAAAGCAACTCTCAAAAGATCTGAAAACAAAGATTGTTCAGTATCGTGGTTTAGGGGAAGGCTACAAAAAAAATCTATCTCAGCATCAGTTTCAACTGCAAGGAATGGAATCAGGAAATGTAAGGCCACAGGCACAGTCGCTGTAAAACCCAGGTCTGGCAGGCCAAGAAAAATACATGAGCAAATGCGGAGGATTGTGAGAATGGTTACAGACAACCCAAAGATCACGTCCAAAGACCTGCAAGAACATCTTGCTGCAAATGGTGTATCTGTACATCGTTCTACAATTCAGCACAATCTGCACAAAGAACATCTGTATGGCAGGGTGATGAGAAAGAAAATCTTTCTACATTCACACAGACACAGCTTATTGTAAAAGCTCATTTAGATAAGCCACGGTCATTTTGGAATAAAGTGCTTTAGACTGATGAGACAAAAATTTAGTTTTTCGGTTATAACAAAAAGCAGTTGGCTTAAGAAGAACACCGCATTCCAAGAAAAACACCTGCTTCCTACTGTCAAATTTGGTGGAGGTTCCATCATGCTATGGGGCTGTGTGGTTAGTTCAGGGACTGGGGCCCTTGTTAAAGTCGAGGGTCGGATGAATAAATTCTTTAGGGTAATGTTCTTGAATATCATCGAAAATCTATGGGATGATTTGAAGCAGGCTGCCCATGCTCGGCAGTCATCAAATTTAACTGAACTGGAGAAATTTTGTATGGACAAATGGTCAAAAATACCGCAATCCAGAATACAGACACTCATCAAAGGCCATTGGAGGCGTCTAGAGGCTGTTACATTTGCAAAAGGAGGGTAATATCTCTGTTGAGGTGCCCAAATTTATGCACCTGTCTAATTTTGCTATGATGCATATTGCATATTTTCTGTTAAGCCAATAAATTTTATGTCACTGCTGAAATACTACTGTTTCCATAAGGCATGTTATATATTAAAAGGAAGTTGCTACTTTGAAAGCTCAGCTAATGATAAACAAAACTCCAAAGAATTAAGAAGGGTTCCCAAATATAATTTATATAAATATATAAATAGTTATTGGACATATTCCCCAGAATGCATGGGACCTGGGTTTTTTGGATAAATAATCCTTAAATGTATTAACAAGTAATTTAAACTTTAAATAAAGTGAATGGGATTGTTTTGGCACTGATAAGGATTAATTATATTTTAGTTGGGATCAAGATCAACATGGTTCCCCAACCACCGGGCCGTGGACATATTTTAACAGGGCCACCGAGTTGAGTCCAAATTTGATGCAACCCACCAAATTTGACACGGCGCACCCTAATTTAATGCCCCACACCTGAATTTGGCACTGCATCCACAAAATTTGATGCTTGAATGTCCGAATTTGACGAAGTGCTCGTGAAATTTAAGTAGTTCACACACCCCTGTGGTCCTTGAAAAAATTAGGTCTTTACACCTTTTACACAAAAATGTTGGGGACCGCTCAAGTACAATATACTGTTTTATTATTATAGAGAAAAAGGAAATCATTTAATAAAATGTAATTATCTGATTAAAATAATACGGAAGTAAAATGTGTTGGTGAAGGAGGTTCTGTAGCCACTTTGGATTGTTCTAGGCTGATTCAGCACAGATCTCTTTAAGCAAGAATGTCTCCAGTGTTATTGTGAGTAGCATTAACCTCACAGTCTGAAAGCATAGCATCAGAAAAACTACATACAGTACTTATTTTTTTGTAATTTTCTTATAAATTAGTAATTGCTTATTTTCCATAAGGAACAAACCCAGAAGACTTTCTGCTTAACTAAAATGACCGCAGGTTTCATGTCTCTGTATGTTTCCAGTTTGTCTCTTTGTTATTCTGTACACATTTCTAGCCAATGGCAAGATGGGAAATGATGAGAACAAGAATTAGTATTTTTTCTGTGGACTGACAGAAAAGAATAATATTTTTGTCAATTCTGCCATTTTTTAAAAGTATTTTATGTTTATCTTTATAAACAAATTTATCCTAGAACCATTCAGCTAAAGCAGGAGTGACTTATCTGTAGCCTTTGAATGTTGGATCTTGCTGAGAGTAACAGTTTAGAAAAAAGCTGTTGGCACAAAAGAAAACATTACTAGCCTAGAGGCTTCAATACAAGAAGCAAACAATAAGTATTCTAATGAATAAAGGAGATGAATGGATTTATGATTATTATGATCATTAATAGAGAATAATTATACTATTTTCTGCAAAGCTAGCAACAAAGTTTACAGTGAATGTGTCTTTTCAATATGTTCTCATTGTGTAATTTGATCTCTCCTATATCTGAGATGCAACTTCAAGATGGTCTCCAATACTGATGGGATAATTTATTCGCCAGGTGCGAATTTGCGGCGAATTACTGTGTTTAATAAATTCGCAAAATTGCCGTGCAAATCTGGCGGCGTCAACGTTTTTTTACAATTCCGCTGCTGGTCGACAATTTTGATGCTGGTGACAATAAAATGGACTCCCATTGACTTTAATGCTCATCAAATGTCGCCGGCGTCGGAATTGTGCCTGGCACCAATTTTGACACCTGCGAATTGACACTGGGAAATTTGCGAAACGGGACAAATTTTTTATTAAATGTTGTCCTACTTCATTTAAAATAATAATAATAATAATTGTAATACTGCGCAATCGTAACAAATCAATCACTGTTGAAATGTTTATAAGTAGATATAAGGTATGTTGACCAAAATTATAGAAAAAAACCCTATCCAGAAAAACCCAAGTCCTGTAGACATATTTTTAAGACATATTTGAAGGCAGTATTTATTATAGTTGTGGAAATGACATTTTTAATTTAAAATAAAAAAAAGGTGTCAATATTTGTGGCACTTGTGCTGTCATTCCTTGTATTGTATCCTCACAGGAGCAGTGAGTGGGACATGAGCACCACATTGGGAAGTCTAATGTATTGTGCAGTCTAATCCACACAATTAAACAAACAATCTTTTATTTCCTCTGCACTGCCATTCCTTAACACACACAAAGTAAAATTTTGAATGAAGGAAAAATTATTAATTAATTTATTAATTTTTTTTTACTTTTTTTTTTTTTTTTACTTTTATTGCATGGCTTATTTATTTGTTAGGGCTGACACAATGACACAGGTACAGTGTAACCAAATCTGTTTTTATTGAAAAACCAGGAATTCTCCCTTCACCTCTGGAAGCATTGCAAGGCTGCTGCATATAGATTACTAAGCACCTTTGTAATATGTTGTGTGTTTAATATTTGTTGTCCTTTATTATAGCTACCAAATTGTTTGCAGCTGAGCAAAGTTAAGTATACATTAATACTTTATATATTTACTTTACATATCTACTTTTGCCCACTTATGTTCCTATAAACAGTCCAAACAAACAAAGAAAACCCCAAAGTATAACATATAAATGAATCATATGACTTACATAAAAAAATAGTGATATCAAAAATACAACGATATTTTGATGGGGAAAATATTCTCTTTTATTAAAGGGAACTATATTTTCTGGTACCCAAGTAATTGGCCTTTTTATGGAGTAAAATGCAGCAGTCCTGTCAGCTTATATTAGGAAGATTTTAGACAAAACCATAGGGGCAGATTCACTAATGGACAAATTTTTGCCAGCGTCAGTTCCCACCCTGTGCATCACTTCACCAGACGCAAATACACTACGAATAAACTAATTCACTAAAATCGATGTTTCGTCACAGGCTTCGACCGCTGGCGACTTTTTGCTAGTGTTACATCAGCTGTGCGAGTATTTCATAGCGAAGATGCACTAGCATTTATTTGTGCCTACCGAAAATTTGCTAGTCATCTTGCGCTTAGGTCAATTTGCATACGTCGGGAAATTTAAAGTTGTATTGAGGTCTTTATTATAAATGTTGGTGCAAATGCTTGAAGTTACCACTTTTTATTACAAATGTCCAGAGAACCTTAATAAAGACAAGAGAGTTAAAGGAAAACTATACCCCCCAAACAATGTAGGTCTCTATTAAAAGATACTGAGTAAAACAGCTCATGTGTAAAACCCTGCTTCATGTAAATGAACCATTATCATAATAATATACTTTTTTAGTAGTATGTGCCATTGGGTAATCATAAATAGAAAATTGCCATTTTAAAAAATAAGGGCCGCCCCCTGAGATCGTAAGATTCACTGTGCACACATACAAACCACATGTAAGGTCACATGAGCCAATTAACAGACAGAGTTCTGCCTTTTGCTTCCTCACTTCTTCCTGTTACAGTTAGTGTTGTAGTATTTCTGGTCAGCTGATCTCTGAGGCAGCACAGATAGAGTCACGAAATGGTGGTTCAAGGCAAGAGATGTAAAAGGGCAATATTTATGTAAATATATATTCCAGTTTGGCAAGATTCTTTAATATGTCATTCAATTTGATATAAACTATCTGTTGCTTAAGTATTCATTTTGGGGGTATAGTTTTCCTTTAATATAATGCCCTACACATGAACCCACTGTAAAATGAATGTTCCATATGTTATAAAATGTGTGGAGAAAACTGGTAACCCAAAAAGTAAGTTAGGACTTTTGCAGGCAATCCCACCTAAAAAAAAGGAAAAGTAGCCAGCGTTTTTGGAACTTTAAAGCATTTTCGGCACACAGGATATGATGTAAGTGACAGTAGATTGAGGAAGATCTAGCTTCTTTATAGCACTTCACCTGGTCTGAGGTGGAGACGTCAACTCTGGCAAAAGAGATAACATTCAGTAAAATTGAACTTTTGTGAATTTGTGGAGTAACAATCGTTCGTCAAAGTGAAAAGTCGCCTGCTGATAGAGTGTGATGGTCCCGTTCTCTAGCGAATTGGCGCCTGCGCCTGTTAGTGAATTAGCGATGTCCCTGGGAGTGGCATGGTTAGTGTTAGCCACTTTGCCCTTTAGTGAATGTGCCCCATAGAGTCACAGTAGGGTTTACATTGGAAAGAGTCAGAAGAAAAAGGCAAATCATTAGGAAACTATAAAAAATAAATAATGACGACTGATTGAAACATTGCTTAGAAATGGTCATTCTATAACATACTAATATTTAACTTAAAGGTTAACAACCCCTTTAATAAATCTCAAATATTTGAGTTTCGAAAAATCTAAATTTAATTAATTTCAAACTTAGCTCTATCTATTTGACTACAACCTCACACATCTGGCATCTTTGTTTTTAGATTGTACAGATCTGTTGCCTCTTTCCCATCACTCCCTCCAACTATTCTTGTTTACTTATACCCCTCCAACTGTCCTTGGTATTAGCTGATGGTTTTTTACTCCTGCCTTCATCTCCCTGGTCCCAGGGGGGGAGTTTGTGCATACATTTTTCATCTCTTTTACAGTTACATAATAGATAATGGTTAATTCTTTTGACTGCCCCTCTAGTGACCATTGTATCCATAGTAACAGACTTTGGTTTGCAAATCTAAACCTTGACATTGCCGTCTTTTTTTTTTTTAATGCTTTTACATTTTGCATTATCTTTTTGAATTGCAGTATTTTGTTCCATGTGATGTTTTCACATACAAGAGCCATCCGAAATATTCTGATAATAAACTGGGGGGGAAGCTTGTGTGGAACATACATAGAGAGTCAGGAGACGGTGCAGCCAAAATAAAGAAATGATCTTACAAAGGGTATATTTACATATTACTTATAATGTAAATAACTCCAGGACTTATGAAGCATCTTAGGATGCAATGTTGTAAGCTCCTGTGGACAGAGCTCTCGTTACCTACTACTGTATATTAAAGGAGAAGGAAAGTAATTTACCACTTGGAGGTGCCAAATATTAGGCACCCCCAAGTAACTGTATTTATAACCTGAAACCATGGACCAGTGCTCCTATCAGCAGAAAACAGCACTGGCCCAGGGTTATACCAGTGAGCACCACAGAGCGCTTCTCTTCCGGCTTCTTCTTTCAAAATTCAAATTTCCCGAGGCAGACACATGCACAAGTAGAATGAAATAACATATATACTCGAGTATAAGACGAGTTTTTCAGCACTCAAAACATGCTGAAAAAGTCTCCCTCGGCTTATACTCGAGTCATTACGAGTAAAAAGCTGCTCTTCTTCTGCAGCTCCCCCCATGCCGGAACTACCAGGGGTGCAAAGGGTGCGGTGCCCCTGCACACTTTATAGGGCCCGCCGAGTCCCAGGAAAGACATTTAAAAAAAATACTTTTAAATTGGTGGCGAGCTGCGTGCAGGCTGTCCTTAAAGACCCATTGTACCAATTACGTCCAATCAGGCCCAATGCAATGGAAGGAACCAGGAAAAGCTTTGTGGTTCTTCCTCCACTAATGTTCCCTCACACCTGCACAGCAGCAGGAGATAAAGTGGCTCAAATCTGAGATTGTATCTTCAGTTCCTGCTTGTGATCTCCAGGAGCAGGGGCTGTGCAGGTAGGTGAGAGGGTGCACGGGCTGCCGATCTCCCTAGGATCACTTTGCGTTGCACAAGCAGGAGGTGGGGGAAGGGTAGGAGGCCAGCCGCCAGCTGGTTCCACACATACTCACACGTGGGGATCCCCCAGCTATTGTGCACCCCAGCATTAGCAGCACAGGAGGGGCAGCTGGAAGTGCGAACTAGGGGGGGAGTGCGAACTAAGGGCACAGGGTGGGGAGAGATTTGTCAGTTGCAAACAGACCCATGTGGTGCTGCTCCGGCCATGCTGCAAATCTGGGAACAGCCAACAGGCACAACACTGGCACAAGTACAGGGACAAGGTGGTTGCTCCTCTCATCTGCCCCCTCCCTGGCTGCTGCTAGTGGGGATTTACCCCTGTGCTGGTGTCACTGCTGTACCATCTCTATGCGCGCACACACCTCCTGCTCAGTTGATCTCCTACCATTTACATGGCAATAGGGCTGGTGTGGGCTGTACTAATTGTATTGTCGGAGGGGGTTGAATTAATTACCTCTCCCCGGTGATCATGTTGGGATTGTGTCTGTATATATAGCAAGGTCACGTTGTACAGTATTTGTGTTGTAGGGAAAGGCACACATAGACTATTCTGCTCAAAGAAAATGTGACCCTGCAGGCAAAAGTGTAGTATAGGCTTATATTCGAGTCAATACAAGTTCCCAGTTTTCCTAGGTAAAATTAGGTACCTCGGCTTATACTCGGGTCGGCTTATACTCAAGTATATATGGTAGGTGACTTTTTAGTTAAAGTTCAGCTTTTCACTCTAATGTGCATGCACAGCCACGAGAAGGAAGAAGAAGCCGAAAGAGAAGCGCACCGTGGTGCTCACTGGAATAACCCTGGGCCAGTGCAGTTTTCTACGGATAGGAGCACCAGCCCGGGGTTTCAGGTAAGTAAATACATTCACTTGGTGGTTCCTAACATTTGGCACCCCGAAGTGGTAAACGACTTTCCTTCTCCTTTAAATTGAATGATAGATATCATGTCCCCCATGTATTGCACTGCAGAATATGTTACTGCTTTATACATTAATGTAATACAGGTAGGGGACCTGTTATACAGAATGCTTGGGACCTGGGTTTTTTTCCGAATAACAGATCTTTCCTTATTTTATTCCTTAAGTCTACAAGAAAATGATGTAATCATTAAATAAAGTTGTCATGTAAGTGGTCATTCATTGCTTGAGACTTTCCTTTTTTTCTTACAAAGGGTGAAGTATATCACCATTTTATTAGGAAGCTGATCACATGTAGTAATGAGTTCATGAGTCGCTATGAATAGTGTTTTCAGCTTTTCATATGAAGATAGGAATGCTTTGTATGCTCCTTCCACAAGGTGGCAAATGAGAATGATTCCTCTGTGAAGCTAATTCTTCTCTAGCAGCGAGGCACAATGAGTAATTCCAGATATAGAGATATAGAGAAATAATTCTGTATCTGCAAGTGCTTCCCCCTCCTTCTTGTCGCTAGAGAGACTGCATTGTACTGGGTATCAATCTAATGCACACCATAAACAGTCACACAGTCTGCTGCTATATCCTGCTGTCCACATTGTATCCTATATGATTAGCTTAATTCACTATACCCAATCAACTTGGCACTTAAAACACAAACACATTCACGGTGATTTAAAGTGTAGCATAATTTATGACTCTAAATAAAAAGACAGTGAAAACAAGCCACAATGCATTAAAGGACTTATTAAAATTTGATGCACCCATTTAACACTTATTAGCAAGTGAGATGCCCTTTTTACACAGACAGGGAGAGTTGTAAATGGATACCCAAAGCGCCAATATGGCTTTAAGTGGTTCTGTTTTTATTTTATTGTACCAATTAGAGAGATGTTAAGGCAGGAGAATATTATATTTTAGTATGGCTAATGCCTATACTTTCTAACCGCTGCAAACTAGAGCCAACAAGTTAAAGTATAATAAGTTTCTATGGTTAAAATTGTGCTGCTGTTCTGCCATCAAGATAACGCAATAAAATACAGAGAGTCTTTTTTTTTTCCCCTTCTTTTTTTTTTAAAGAATTATTTTCCTTTTAAGCTGTCAATCATTGCTGATGTGATTTGCAGAGAGTTTGCTACAGTAACATACCGTAACATAAAAAAAGTCTTCATCTATTTAGTGTCAATACTTTATCAAGCTTATCACGTTTGGCACTAGAAACACACAGGGTGCATAATGTAAAACACTTGTGTATATCAGCATCCAATTATGCAAAAGTTTCAAGTCAATTTCAAGAAAAAAAGAGGAATCAGGAGTGGCATGAAACAGATGTCATTTGCATAATCTACATCACGGCTGATTTGTGTTTATTTGTCGAGTACATTGCTTTTGATTTAAAGGTATTTTGGTGTGATTAAACCAGGCTGTAAACTCAAGAGTCTGTGATGGATGTTGCTTTTTTTTGTATGTTTGAGCTGTCATTTTTCAGTAACAGTCTCCTGTCAAGTTGCACAAATGTGGTGGAAAGGAATATTTCATTTCCATGGGTTGGCTTGCTGTCCTCGATGAGAGAAATCAAGCTTTTCTGACACATGGGAAATGGCAAGTACTTCCGTTCAGAAAGTGTTCAGTGAGCTTTTAAATGTATGTTTAAAGTTTTTTCTCAAATGGAATCCCGTAGCTAGTCCTGGAATACAAGATCTCATTACTCTCTGTAGGTGCAGTACTAGGCACACCAACTTGAGCACATTGCTGTCGGAAGAAACACTAAACTCTTGTGTCAAACTTGCAACTAAATTGCTGCATTGCTTTCACTGATCGGTAGGTGCACAATGTTGCAGAGGGTGAAATGCTGCTGGAATTCATGCAAAAATATACTGTATTTTTGGTAAAAATTCCCACAGCATTCCCACAGTTAGGGGCAGATTCACTAACTTCGAGTGAAGAATTCGAATGAAAAAAACTTCGAATTTCGAAGTTTTTTTTGGGTACTTCGACCATCGAATTGGTTAAATTCGTTCGAATTCGATCGAAGTCGAACGAAATCGAACGATTCGAAGTAAAAATCGTTCGACTATTCGACCATTCGATAGTCGAAGTACTTACCCTTTAAAAAAAACTTCGACCCCCTAGTTCGGCAGATAAAACCTACCGAAGTCAATGTTAGCCTATGGGGAAGGTCCCCATAGGCTTGCTAAGCTTTTTTTGATCGAAGGATTTTCCTTCGATCGTTTGATTAAAATCTTTCGAATCATTCGATTCGAAGGATTTAATCGTTCGATCAAACGAAAAATCCTTCGATCGCTCGATCGAATGTTTAGCGCTAAATCCTTCGACTTCGATATTCGAAGTCGAAGGATTTCAATTCGAGGGTCGAATTTCGAAGTATTTTTAACTTCGAAATTCGACCCTATGTAAATCTGCCCCTTAGTGTGTTATCTTATAGGGGCACCACTGGTGAAATATTAAAACTACAAATCCCTGTTGGAGTCTTGAAAACCAAATGATACACCACCAAAGCACCTCATATTAGAGATATGGGATCTGTTATCCAGAATGCTTGTGACTTGGTGTTTTACAGATAATGGATCGTTCTGTAATTTGCATCTTCATAGCTTAAGTCAACAAGAAAATCATGTAAACATTAAATCCAATAGGCTGGTTTTGTTTCCAAAAAGGATTCATTATATCTTAGTTTGGATTAGGTGCAAGGCACTGTTTTATTATTACAGAGAAAAATGAACATAGTTTAAAGAGTAACTCCAGCTTCCAAACCAGAATTTAATAAAGAGGCCCACATAACACAGAAATCCCTAATATACCCATCACCATTATTGTTATGTTTTGGTAGCCGAGGATGAGTAGAGTATAACAGTGCTTTATTAGCAGAGTCATGCAGCCATTACACAACTAACTCTATCACTTTTAAGCAGTATTGATAGTACTATGTATACCCAGTATGACTCATGTGCACAGTGACACCTGCAGGCCATTTGTATAAACACCATAGTTATCGGTTTCTTCAAAAAGTATGAATAAATGCCATGACATATTCCCCCTATAGTATGAAAGCATTTGGGCAGATGTAATAAACAACAACAATTAAACAGTGTGCATCTTAAAGCAATATTATGCATTATTAACATCACATAGTCCTGTGTCCATGCAGGTAGTTTTCCGATTCTCTCAGTATGCCTTATAGGTTCACTTTCTTCAGGCCCATTGCAGTTGGCATCAGGGGTAGGAAAATGTCCTTCATCAAATGGAGCTTCTCCAAAGTCATTCCTAACAGGAGCAAGATGACTTGCATTCCATGCACGACCATCAGCCAGTTCATATGTGTATGCTCCTCACTGGCATCTCACTTCAAGTGGTGTAGTAAATTTAGATTGTCCTTGTTTCAGTAGTCCTTGTTTCTTAATTCTGACTAAAGATCCAGGCTGAAAGTGCACTTCTCTCGCCCCACGTTTTCTGTCCGTATAAGCCTTGCATTTGGCTTGTTGACTTTTGACAATGTCAGAAGTAGACGATTTTGTAGGCACAGTATTTTGTGGAAAATTGATGTCTGCAACATGTAACTTCTGTTGAATCGCTCGATTTCTCCATTTGCTTGTGGGTAATACATCGAAGATTTCCAATGCACAATATTTCTCTCTCTCAGAAAGGATTCAAACTCAGAAGAGACAAACTGTGGTCCGTTGTCTGATATTAACTCCTTTGGATTACCTTCTCTGCTGAAGACTGTAGACAGAAATGTTATTACTGTAGCTGATGTTATATGAGAAACAAATGCAATTTCAGGCCATTTACTGTAATAGTCTATCACGGTTATAACAAATCTACAGTCTAAGACCGACAAAATATCAATAGCAAGTTTTTCCCATGCTGAATCAGGAATGGTACTGGATGAAGTGGTGGTGTATATGTGATAGCTGTTTTGTCACGATTCTGACAAGTAACACAAGAATGAATTGCATTTATCACATCGTCATCCATTTTAACTTTGTGTACAAATTTCTTTGCACAACCCAGCGAAGTGTTGCTTTGTGTTGAAATTTTAGACACTGGCTGTGTGGCAGTAATGAGAACATCAACTAATTGTAGGTTTAATGCAGCAAAGAGATCCCTTCCAAGTATAGCAGTACCCTTATTCACAATGTAAAAGTCACATTTTGCAGTATTTGATTCAAATTGTACAGTCACTGGCAAGCAACCAAGCACAGGGATTGGATCCTTTAAGTAACTGACCAGTTTCAGGGCATGTGCAACAAGCGGACCTTTTGCAAAGTATTTCAAGAAAATATCCTTTTGTAGTATAGAAACAGCTGAACCTGTATCAAGCATCAGGTTAATGGAGTGTCCCTTGTCAGCAGAAGCAGTACTGACACTGACAGTGCATATAAACTTGTCTGGAATAAATGTCAGCTTTATCCACACTTAATACTGTGACATTTGTAGTAATGACTTCATGAACATCTTTAGCAGAATTATGGCAGCTCTAAGCAAAATATCCTACCTTTTTGCATTTTCGGCACTGTAAAGCTTTTGCAGGACATGTAGCATAATTTGCAGTGTATTGTGTTGAACCATAGCGAAAACAATATTTTTATTTGTATTTGCTGCACGGTTTTGCAGTGTAGGTGAATCCCTTCCCTTAGCACTGTATTTTGCCTGTGACTGTGCATTATTAGTCCACAGTGCTGAATTCACAATCTGTACATTCCCAGCAGTTCTCTGACTGAGAGTTTTAGCCTCTGCCACTGCTGTTTCAATTTGGCTAGCAACTGTAATAACCTTTGCAATCCTGCTCTAGGAGCAGTCTCTCTCTAATGCAAGGTGAGTTTGTTTTGTATTGTATTTGGTCTCTTAGCATTTCATCTGTTAGATTCCCAGTCACAGGTAACAACCAGTTCTCTCAAAGCTGCTACAAATTTTTCTGTGGATTTGCCATTACATTGTCCACGTTGGCGGAATTTATATCTTTCAGCCACCACATTTACTCTTGGCACAAAAAGTTCTTCATAGCAGTAAGAGCAGTTTTATAAGTCTCATCAGGTAATGGTAATGTATAGAATATACGCTGTCCCTCTGCTCCCAGGCAGTGAATAAGTAAAGCTTTCTAGCAGAAGAAATCTCCCCTTGGTCAGCAGCAATAATGTAGTTTTCAAACATACGGATCCAAATAGTAAAAGGTATGGTAGGCTCACCAGGGTTTGGAAGAAAAGCTGCAGGCTGCTGCAGAGGTAGAAGAGCCATCTTGTAGCCAATATGTTATGTTTTGGTAGCAGAGGATGAGTAGAGTATAACAGTGCTTTATTAGCAGAGTCATGCAGCCATTACACAACTAACTCTATCACTTTTAAGCAGTATTGATAGCACTATGTATACACAGTATAACTCATATGCACAGTGACACCTGCAGGCCATTTGTATAAACACCATAGTTATCGGTTTCTTCAAAAAGTATGAATAAATGCCATTTTCTATGCAGAAATCCAGCTGTAACAGTTCTTCTCTTTCTGCATCATTTGAAATCCTGGCAGGGAAGGGGGGGGACTAAAACACTGATGTTACAAATTGTAACAACTTCTCCACAGTTTACAGAAACTGTTCCAAACCATTACAAATCATAAAAAGTCTGCATATTTTTTAATTGATGTAAATTGTAAAGTTGCTTGAAATTGTGTTTATTTTTCAAAAAGCTTAAGTTATGTTTTTCTGGAATTCCCCTTTAAGAATTTGGATTATTTAAATGGAGTGTGTGTGAGATGGCCTTTCTGTATTTTAAAGCTTTCTGGATAACTGTTTTCCTGATAACAAATACCCTGGCTATCCCCTTATGTAATAAAAAGCACAAAGCTTGCCCAGGTGCAGTGACCATTTGATACTGATTTATGGTGAACATTTATATTCAGACTAAATACCCAATTTTTTGTTGACTGTTACTCATTAATTCAAGTGCTTTGGTTTCTAACACATAGCAACCAAATCACTTGAATTAATGAGGCAAACTTTGTAATATTACTCTGCTTTTGTTTCTAACATCATGTTACTCATAATTACCCTAATTTAGTTGCCTATAAATAAAGAGATCACGTTTGAGGCTCATGCAGGCACTTTGGGAAAGGACTTCACCCAAAGCCAGATGCAGTTCTTATTGCAAGGATTTAACAACTGTTGCAATTGATATCTGGCCAAAACCTAGTTAGATATTGGTTGGGATGTCCATCTGTTTGATCCCATATGCTGGCCAATCGACGGCCAGCTCATTCAAGAGTAGCTGTATCAGCAGCCAACTTTGGACTATCACCAAATTTACTCTATAGACTGTATTAAGTGACACTTAATGGACAGTAAAAATGTTTTTGTATGGTTGTTCGTAATTGCAGTAATTACTTGTGTTGAGTGAACTCAGGGCGTGTCCTTTCACATATTAGTTTCTAAAACGGCAAATATGCAATGAATATGGGAAGGTGAAATTACATAGTGAGTAAAGCATTTAAGCTCTGCAATTGCTTATAATTCGCAGATGGTGGTGAAACCATGAATTTTGCCACTAGACTGTACAGGGCACAACTGTTTACTCATCCCTGATTGTTGCTGCTTAGTCTTATAGATACTGTATACACCAAAAGAAAAACAAGGAGTGACTGGACACTAATAGATTACAGTGGCTCATCAGTTTCCCAAGCAAGCCAGTTCAGAACGTGGTGTTGCAACAGTAACAATTAAGTTAAAACGTAATTTGAATCACCTTTAAGAACGCGCTAAAAATTACACACACTCACTGCTAAATAGAACTATTTGTAGTGCTGGACAATGTCCTTAAAAAAACATAAATTAAAATTAGCTAAAGGTGGATGCGTGGAGCAATCAGGGAGGCATACATGCCAATAGCCCAAGTAACCCTCCAAAATAGCCGGGATTCTTGTACCCGCTCCCACCCTTTCAAGCAGTTTCCATGTGCACAACCTGCCTATCTACGAAGGGACTGCATGGAAGCTAAGCACTCCACTGTCCACCTATGCCCGCCCTACGCATTTCACCAACTACATTGGCTTCATCAAGGGCATAAGTGGCGAGCGCATCTTCTAGTAAACTTTAAATGGGTAAATTAAAATTCCCAGGCTCACGAAATCTCACGGTATTCCGAATGTGACTTTGTGGTTTGTCCGAGTTACGTCATGGTTGTCACAGCAACGCGAGTAGCAATCCTCCCAATCAGCGATGTATTGAAAGAGGTCCAGTTCGCACGTCAAGTTACCATGCTCTTGGGGGTATTAACAGCTGGAGCATCTTGATGTCTTGCCTATGTCCTAAAATATTGCTGTCTTAGATTCTCGTTTCGTAGTCAGTATATGTATAGAGAGCCACATGGTGCTGTTTTTGTATGAGTGCTAGATCATAGACTAAAAGCACACATTCCATGGGGTATGTTACTCCCCAAATCATGGTGTACCATGTTTATACTATTTTTATGACATGTATACGACTAAATACAAAGAATTAGTCCTGATATGTGGATGGAATGATATAGTATAATAAAATAAAATGAAGTAAAGACATTAACCATGATATACCCGTGACTTCCGTTTTAGTACAAGCTACACTGTATTATCTTATTGCCGATAATAGATTATAGGAACGGGCTAAAAGTAAAGCCCTCATTCAGACAATTAGGAGCTTTGCTGTTTAGCCAATATATGCATTTGGCTTCACTTTGTGGTAGCTTCTTGTCAAATTCACCTATTCTTGTAGTGGGTTTAAGGTGTCCAACTCTGACAAATTTCATTACTCCCCTGTTGCCCTCATGTACCTCATTAATGTGTGTGGCCACCGTGGTGTTACATGAATGCATTTTCTGAATTCTCTCCGGGTTATACCAACATAGATTTTGCCACATGCACAGTTCATCACATATATTACTCCTTCTGTTTTGCAGTTAATGAACTATGCTATGTTGTAGTTTTTGATATCCATTCTGCCCGTTATACATGTAGTTTTTTGTATAAAGGAGCAGGCTGGGCAATTTCCACATCTGTAGCACCCTTTGGTCCTATTCTTCAACCAAGGGGATTTCACGGGAGTACTAAAATGACTATGTGTCAATTGATCCCCGAGGTTCCTACTTCTCCTGAATGTGATCAGTGGTCTCTCCCCTAGTATCTGTTTTTAATCTCTGCTCTGTTGCAGTATACTGTATGCCAATGCTTTGACAGAATTTGTGTGATCTCCTTATGTTCTCTGCTGAAGTCTCCAATTAACCTTATTTGTTTATTAACCCTTCATTCTTCAGGGACTGTTTGTTTGTTATAAGGAGTGAGTTCCTATCTCTGGCCAGTGTCTTTTTATAGGCTTGTTTCAATGAATTGTGGTTCTATCCTCTTATCTTGAATCTCTCATAGAGTTTTTTTGCTTCCAATTTAAAATCTTCAGGGGTGTTACAAAGCCGCCTTACCCGCAAGTATTGTCCTGTGGGGATACCTCTAATGGTGTTCTGAGGATGTTGGCTACTAGCATATAATAAACTATTAGTTGCAGCCCCCCTTTCTTATAGATACTGCAAGCCTTTGAATATTTAACTCAGTATTACAGTAAATAGTGAACATGAATATATCACATCGTACAGCTCCTACAATTAAATGAAATAATGAGGAAAGCCACGCTAACTAATTCAGACATCGTTGATAATCAACTGCTGCACTTTATCTCCAAGTATTATAAAAACAGGTTAAATATCTCATTATTGCTGATTTCTAAAAGGTCTCCTTTTTATTGACCTTGAACTGATGGAAGACTGATTACACCTAATTCACATTTTCACCAATGATTATGCAATTACATGCAGGTCATCGGAAAATATAAAAAAAAAAAACAACTAATGATAAAAGCAGCTGTTGTGGCACTAAGATCTGAGCATGCTAAATCACGAGGCATTATACCAGCCATGATATAACTGGTGCCTTCATTTAGATAAGTAGACAGCTTACTGATATGCCCAGCTCAGAGCGGAGAACATTTTAAATAAGAAAATGTGAAATACTATCAAATGTGTTATCTGCTATTGTTGCATTGTGAAGATTGCTTATCCACTATGTTTTCTTAATATGTTAAGGTTAACAATTCATATTTCAGCAACGTGTGCATCAGGGACCTTTTATTCTATTTAAAATGAAATATGAAGTATAAATCTATAAACAATGACTTGCAAAAAACACAAGATGCTAGCTTAGCATGGGTAAGAGTTCTAAAAGCCACACAAAGGACTGGGCAACTTTCCATTACATTTAATTATTCAATGCATATCAATTTACTGTGTATATATATCTATCTATATCTATCTATCTATCTATCTATCTATCTATATATATATATATATATATATATATATATATATATATATTTACAGTGAAGAAAGGCTGTTGTGTCAACCGAAACGTCAGCGATTGTCCACTGAATAAATAGACACTTATTTCTAAGACCTGCGAGTGCGATCTTCATTTCCTGCTATATATATATATATATATATATATATATATATATATATATATATATATATATATATATATATATATATAGACAAATACAAGAGTCCTCTGCACTCAACCAATTATCAATATATTTAAGACAGAGACATTTTGTGCATACTGCTACTGAAAAATGCCTTACCCTTTAAACAACACAGGGATTGTTTGTCCATATATTGCAATATATTTAAGCTGGCCAACTACGTCAAAGTCATCCCATATCTGGCCAGTCCTACGCTTAATTTTCATCTGATTCATTAAGAATTCTATTGCTTCATTATACATTTTACAAAGGGACTAACTTACTTGCTGCTTTCAAAGTAAAACTCCCAAACTTGGCTGCCCTTTTATTAGACATCAGTGGGATCATATTGCAATATATGGACAAAAAGGCATTTTTCAGTAGCAGTATGCACAAAATGTCTCTGTCTTACATATATTGATAATGGGTTGAGTGCAGAGGACTCTTGTATGTGACTATATGTATTTTGTGGTCACAGCCTCATTGCACCCCTACCTAATGGTTTTAAAAATTAGTGGTGAGCACAACTTTCCCTTATTTGATGCAAGGGACTATCATTTGTGCCCACAAGTCGTTTTGATAAACTCGATTGGGAAATAGACTGCTTTAAATTTTGTCGTCTATTAAATTTGAAGGAGTTCTACAAGAACTCGGAGGGGACTGTTCCATCAGGGCCATCCTTGAGACTCAAGAGTAATTCTACCCCTCCCATTAACAATCCGGCAATTAAGTTGTATAAACAGGTAATTGAGAAAGAGGGTATGAGTCAAGGTCGACAAAGAGGGTCCAAAGATAATATTTCTAGAACTGAATGTATGGCCATTAAATCACTGACTAAGGATACCAATATTGTGATTCGCCCCGCAGATAAAGGCAGGGGGCTTGTCATTTTGAACTATTTTGACTATCACACAGAAGTTATGGGGCAATTATGAGACCGAAACGTTGGCCTGAAACAACCTTTTTAAATGTAACTAATAAAGAAATAGATTTATTGTTTTGAAAAAGTACCTGGTGTGCACCTACTTTTTTTTAACTTTTTGGTCAATTATCCCCTCTCAGAGTGCTGGCAAGCCTTTTGGATTTTTTATACATATAAAAAAAAATAAAAGCATTACATGTACATCCGCACATGTGATTTACATGATCACATGCCCATGCGGCCTGGTATATGTGGGTAAAGCTCAGCACAGTACATGAACGAATGGGTAATCATAGGTCTTCAATTTAGAAAGCATTTGAGACCGGTGAATCAGATATATGTTTGGCAAATCACTTTCTAACATTGACACACAGACTGCCTACTTTTAAATTCATGTGCATAGATATGGTGCCTAAACCAAATAGAGGTGGGGATTGAGATAGTTTACTAATGCGGAGAGAAACCTATGGGATTAGATATCTTGATACAGTAGCCCCATGGGGATTAAATGAACAATGTTCTTTTGCGCTGTTTTTAGAACTGAGATGAAACCAAGGTTTTTTAATTGTCGTAATTATGGGGTCCGTTTACTAAAGTGCTTTAAAAATATTCGCACAATATATAGACAGAATTTTCGCCAAATATGTTATCGCCAGTTTACCAACCTGCGGTAAATATAAATTTGCGAATTTTCTTGCGCAAGAATAATTGTTCGCCAGTTATCTCATTAGCTGAAAATAACGCTACGTACACATTAACGCCTGGTTTACTAAACAGAGAAATGTGCTAAAGACAAAATTAACGCCAGAATATTCACAAACTTTTACCGCCACCTATGTAGTGGCGTAAAAGTATTTTTTTCGCCAGAAAATTCTCAAGGGGCAGGAAATATCCCATAATACTGTTTTTTTTTACCCATCATTCTTTGCTGACAGGAGAGAGATCTGTAGCTACTGCTGACAGGATGTTTGGGCTTCTGCTTCTATCTGTTGCAACAGCAGCGGTTTCAGCTCAGAGTCGTATTATTGGCAGCGGCATCACAGTCCAAGGATTCGTCAGTCTCTACACCTTTTTGGTTTCATTGTGATTGGCTACATTAAACTGTGCATTTCTATGAAGCAAAGAGATTGACTGGTATGATTTCATGTTCCTATGAGTCTATTGGCAGAAGGGTTTATATGATGCAGACATGTTTGATTGGTGTTACTCTGGTGATGTTGTTGGATGGTATAATCATCAGTCAATAAAGTTTATGAGTTTTGAAGATGCATTTCTGGCCATAAATATCACAGTAAAAATTGCCATAATAACCGCCATAAAACAAGACTATTTTATAGCATAAATATTCGCAACAACTTAATTTTTCGCCAGAAAATTCCCAACTCGCTAAAATTACCGCTAATGTAAGCTGGTTCCTTAACATAGTTACCGCAAGTGATCGTAATGACTTCTGAGCGTATCGCTGTTTAGTAAACTTAGTCGCTGCGAATATTCTGGCGTAAAAATATTCTCAGCGATAACATGCGGAAACTTAAAGTCAGATTTACCGCACTTTAGTAAATGGATCTCAACGTTTCTACAAAATTAGTGTAACATTGTCAAAATTTTTTTAAATATTGTGTAATTTGTTTTTCATTTTCCAGAATGCCCTGTGTGAGGAAAGAGAGGGGCAGACTGTGGGTATGGTTTACAGGGGGGTGAGTGTTTAAATGTTTTATAAGTCTTATGCCCCCATATGTAATATAAGGCACTAAGTTTGCCCAAGAGCAGTAACCCATAGCAACCAATAAGATGTTTGCATTTAAACAGGTGACTAGTAAATTCTACCTGCTGATTGGTTGCTATGGGTTACTGCCCCTGGGCAAACTTAGTGCCTTATATTACATAACCCCAATGGTGTTTTATCTTTATAAAGGTCCCAGGTGTGGATCGAAACACCTATTGAATAAAGATATAGCATGGGACCTTTTTACCCATAAAGAGGATCACCGTACCAGAGGCCACCCCTTTAGACTAGAAGAAAAGAACTTTCATTTGAAGCAACGTAGGGGGTTCTTCACAGTCAGGACAGTGAGGTTGTGGAATGCACTGCCGGGTGATGTTGTGATGGCTGATTCAGTTAATGCCTTTAAGAATGGCTTGGATGATTTTTTGGACAGACATAATATCAAAGGCTATTGTGATACTAAGCTCTATAGTTAGTATATTGGTATATAGAATTTAATTAAAAGTAGGAAGGGGTGTGTGTATGGATGCTGGGTTTTCATTTGGAGGGGTTGAACTTGATGGACTTTGTCTTTTCTCAACCCAACTTAACTATGTAACAATTTAACTATGTAACTATATCCTGAAGAAAAAAATCCCTGTGTGCACCAGCATTTACTTATTTATATTATGGAACTTCTGGGAGCACCATGGTATGTGGCTGAACTACAAAGGTGTGTATGTATGTAGGGGACTGATAAATGGTGTTCTCAGTTATTGGGCATAACCTAAGGTTTTGCTACATCAATGACCCTTAGTCTATGGAGGGAGAAGGTATTCCCTTCCTGGGTCAAAGCATGACTTCTAGCTTTACCACGTTTGGCCACAAGGCGGCAGTGTGCAATAATATGAAAAGGAAAGCCATGTGGCTGTAGAAGCTTTTTGCCAGAGACATTTGCCAGAGACTCCCCTTAGTGGAAGGGAGTTAACTGTGGAGTGTATCCTTAGTGCAGGGCTAGTAAGGGGCAGCTAGATCCTGTTTGGCAATACATCTGGTTTTCATGCAAACAAAAGTTGCCTCCATACCTGGAATTCAAAAATAAGCACCTGCTTTGAAGCCACTGGGAGCAACATCTAGGGGGTTGGTGAGCACATAGGCACACATTGGAGGGGAATAACTGCACAAGGTAAAGGCATTGTCCCTTAAAAAGATACTGACACTGAAATTAAACTCCTTTTTACATCTATCTTAATATTGCTTTTGAAAGCAACTTATACGTTTGCCATAAAGTATTTGCACAATGCTTTTACATTACCTGTCTGATGCCCCATGTTCCTGTATGAGGGGGCTGCCATATTAGTCCATTAGCATTAGAATCTCTAACTGACAGGCTGAGATGGGACAGTCAGGTTGGCAAAACAGTCAGGTGTAGAAACTTCAACTAACAATTACTTACAAAAACAAACCTCTCAGCAAAAAACGATCAACATAACCTATAGGTAACTTTTTACGTACATTCATATTTTGAAAAGTAGTTTTTTAGTGTCAGCATCACTTTAAGTGCCAGTTCTACTGAATTGGTAGAGAATTCCCCAGCATTCGGCCCTAAGAGTTTTTTGGTTTGCTTATTGTTTTATTGGGTGTGTGAATGTCCCTATGTTTGGAACATGTATTGTTTTTTTATCTGCCAAGAAACATCTAAATCCTAAACACATTACTTGGGTTGTTTGACCTCCCTGCTAACGACAAGCAAACTAAAAGACATCAAGGGCAAGATTGTGTGATAAATGAATGCATTAGTCTGAACATCTAATTTTCCTCCAGTCTGGCCTGTCTGCCCTTTTAAACGGTGCCCTGACAGTATTCTTACCCATCACTGACTAGATTTCCCTGTGGTTGACATTTTTGTCAATGTCTTTTATTTTCTAAAAATTACTAAAGCTATGATGGGAATTTTTTTTATAGATTTATAGATTAGCCATTGATTTAGCAGACACATACATGATGTGTCTCAACATTATGTAACTGAAGATGCATTTATTTGTGTCCAGCACAAACACAGCAGTTACATGCATAAACAAACTAAAGTGCAGTTGGATTATGTGTGTGTGTGTGTATAAATGTATATTCAGCCATAGTGTAACTCTGACTGGGGTTGTACACACAATCTTGCATGTACACTGACACATATACACACAATCCCAAAACATATATCAAAATACAATACATCTCCATAGATTACTCACAAGGTACTAGATCAGCACCACCAATCTTCCGCCTGGAGACATGACCCAGTAAGCCAAGATAAACTCATACCAACACATAACCAACAATAAGGAACACAAACGTCTGTCCATTGCAACTGTTATACATAATGGTGAATCCATAATGATATGAACAGTTATCTCATGGGATCATTAGGTCTAATGATTATTCTTAATGGTCATGTAAAAAGGAAGAATATGAGGCCATTATACAGAACCAGATGCATTTCATGGTACAAAATACTGTTAAATCATTATGTTCATGCATGCTAAGATAATGATTTCCCCCATACACACAGCAGAACAAATTCAGGGATAGTCAAATGAAAACCAGGTTCAATTTAAATAGCATCCACCACCCCATATGTGGACTGGCAGCCTACAGGAGGCTTTGTTTGTCAGTATACCTTGCCTCCAAACCAGAAATCCAAAAATAAGCACCTGCTCTAAGGCCACTGAGCGCAACATCCAACAGGTTGATGAGCATCATATTGCTCATGAGCCACAGGTTGGGGATCACTGGTTTACATCATATTAAGTGACATATTAAAGAATATTACCAAACTGGAATATATATTTAACTAAATATTGCCCTTTTACATCTCTTGCCTTTAGGCACAATTTTTTGATGGTCTGTGTGCTGCCTCAGAGATCACCTGACCAGAAATAATGCAACTCTAACTGTAACAGGTAAAGGAAACCTAGTTGGCGCAAAAACCCTCCCCCCTCCCGTGTGTCACCCACCCTCCCTCCTCCCCCCTGGCCTACTCGTCCCGCTGGGCAAATGCCCCTAACTTGTTACTTACCCTTCTGTGCAGGTCCAGTCCAGGGAGTTCAAAGACGACATCTTCTTCCACGCGATCTTCTACTTTGACCAGCGCATGCGCAGTAGGAGCATTTCGCTGGTACGATCTACTGCGCATGCGCCATAAGTACATTGTGACTTTTGGTGCATGCGCAGTAGATCCGTACCGGCGAAATGCTCCTACTGCGCATGCGCCAAAATGCCGTTCAAAGCAGGAAGAAGATCGCGTGGAAGAAGATGTCGTCTGTGAACTCCCTGGACTGGATCTGCGCAGAAGTGTAAGTAACAAGTTAGGGGCATTTGCCCAGCGGGACGGGTAGGCCAGGGGGGAGGAGGGAGGGTGGGCAACATACGGGAAGGGGGGGAGGGGTTTTGCACCAACTAGGTTTCCTTCCCCTTAAAGTGTGAAAGCAAAAAATCTGTCTGTTAATTGGTTCATGTGACCTAATATGTATGGTTTGGTTTTTTTTTTGTTTGTGTGCACTGTGAATCTTATGACTCCAGGGGGCGGCCCTTATTTTTTAAAATGGCAATTTTCTATTTAGGATTACCCAATAACACATGCTACTAAAGAAGTATATTATTATGAAAATAGTTTATTTACATGAAGCAGGGTTTTATTTAGAAGCTGTTGTATGCAATATCTTTCTATAGAGACCTACTGTACATTGTTTGGGGGGTATAGTTTTCCTTTAAGCATGTTGCAGTCTTCCAGTGGTAATGGTCTAGGTCAGGGGTCCCTAACCATTTTAACCCATGAGCCACATATGTAAAAGCAACATGAGCATACAAAAAGTTTGGGTGCCAAATAAGGGTTGTGATTGACTATGGGTAGCCCCTATGTACACTGACAGCCTATTTCTGGCAGGCTTTGTTTGGCAGTTCTTATGTTTTGTATGGAACTAAAGTTTCCCTTTAAACCAGGGAATTCAAAGTTAAGCACCTGCTTTGAGGCCACTGGGAGCAACACCCAAGAGCTTGATGAGCAACATGTTGTTTACAAGCCACTGGTTTGGGATCACTGGTCTAGGGACTGATTGTGTGAGAGATCTTTAAAGAAGTTCGATCTGTCTCAAAATGATCCCTGCTATTGAAAGGAATATGCTGGTATCACTTTAAGGACCTATACAACAGCATTTCAAGAAGAGCTGTTATGAAGACAAAGTGTCTAGGTATTCCTTATTGGGTACTAGATATTAATGTATTGTTAGGTATGCACTGTGCACTCACAAGTTATATTAGTGGGGAATTGGCAGCATATGTTCCAGTGTTTGAGCACTGACACCTATAATTATTAAAGATAATAGCCAGTATGGGCCAAACATTGTAGAGACACTGTAGAAATATGTTCTCCCCACATTTACTGCCTATATATTTTATATATATATATTCAGTCCTATGACAGAACAATGTGGTGTCCAAGAAAACTACTGATAAGAAAACCATGTGGTGCATCTACCCTCCGTATACTACACTTAATTATTGTGCCCCATCTTTGCCCGCCCCCAGCATTTACTGTTTATAAGGAGCAAGGCTAGTCCATTATCTCCATGCATAAGCAGACTGACAACTCCTCTTTGCAAACATAATGTTTCACAGTACACGTATGTCATAAAAGGAGTGCTAAAACATTGATATTAAAGGAGGGCAGGAGAGAATGTATAGTTTAGGACAGGGATCCCCAATCTTTTATAACCATGAGAGTCGGGTAGCAACAAAAGCATAAAACGTTCCTGCTAGAACAATAGTTGTTATTGGTAGCCCTTATGTGGAATGTCAGTTTAATGTATGATCTCTTTGGCAGTACATCTGGTTTTATGCAACCACAACTTGCCACCAAGTCAGGAATTCAAAACAGAGTGACTGCTTTAAGGACCACTGGGGAAGCATCCAAGGGGTTAGTGGTTGTGAGTCACTGGTTGAGGATCACTGGTTTAGGAAAACACAGTCTAGAAAATTTACCAGTTGCAGGTATGCATTCTCCCCAGTATCTTGTGAAGTTCACCTGCCTCTGTGTTATTATCGCTCTCTAGGGACAAGTGCAAAATCCCTGGAATTGCTTCCAGCTGGACCATCATGGTGCCTCTGCATGTTATGCAATTGTCACTTTAAAGTATCAGCATTTTTGATCTACAGTAGCAGGTTCAACATGGTCTCTGTGTGGTTCCAGGCAATTTCTTTGAGATGAATGGTAAGCGATTAAGGGCTTTTAGGCACTTGCCATCAGGACTGATAAATGTTCAGGCAGTGAAATCACTACATGTGACAGTGGCCTTAAGGTCACACACTAATAGCTTTGCTTCCAATGCACCAATCATATCTCATATGGCTGCCGGTATTTGCTTCTTTGGAAGACTGTGGTAGACTGGATGCAACCCCTACCAGATATTAACTGCAATGCCAATGAATTCTGTTACTTTGCTTCTGCACCAGAATTTTAAACAAGTATGGCCCCATCTACATGTGTCATATACAAGGGTGTATACGATGTGGTAGTTTTTTTTCTTGTTACTGGCTTACAATAACAAGGAACACTAAGCACTGGTTTGAAAATGATGCCCTTGAAGAAGTTTAATTTCATGCTATGGCATGCGTGATGTGTCCTGTCAGACAAGTTTATAGCAAACAAGCTCCATTAGTCCTTACATTCATCTTTGATTCTTGAGCCAATATATCTTTTACCACTAGCAGCTTCTCACACGCCATGCTATGCCCATATATTCAGATTCTAAATGACATGATTGTTAGGAGAGAATGAGAACACAGAGCAGCATCTGAGAACAATGAGTAGTAATAATGTCCTTCATAACCGCACATCCCTACCGATTAAAAAATCACCTTCTAGGCTTTTTCTTTCATGTTGATAATCCATAATATAAATTTTAAATCTAATGCTATATTGGGCTTCCACGTAAACAGACAAATATACATTGGTAATTAATATTGTAATAAGGTTGCAAATTATACTTTAGGTTATTAAAGCCACACTTCAAGGTCAATTTCAAATCATTTTTCCACTGAGAGCTAATGTGTTTCCAATAAAATGTTTCCATTGGTGGCACAGTCTGCTTTGAAGCTGTTGAATATACAAACTAATAATATGCCTATGATATAGTGTGAAAAGGCACTGCAGGTGTTGAATTTCATTCCAACTCTATACAGGAGGGGTCACTGCAGGTTTCAAATTGACCAGATCTTGCTCAAATATAGTGATGGCCGAATCTCTCCCGTTTCGCCGAAAAATTCACGAAATTCATGAAACAGCGAAAAATTTATGAAAAATCGTGAAATCTGAGAGTTCTACCGAAAATAAAATCGTGAAATTCTACTGTTGTCATGAAAAAATAGAGAAATTCGAACGTTTTCACAAAAAAAAACGAGCAATTCGAACCTTTTCACGAAAAAATCGAGCAATTCGAACCTTTTCACAGAAAAATCGTGAAAATCGGAAATTACCACCGGTGAATTTTCACGGGAGATTTGCAAATTTATTCGCTGGTGGCGAAGCGCGGGAATTTGCCGCAAATTTGTGCCAGTTGAATTTATTCGCCCATCCCTAGTCAAATATTCTACTTTGTTTCCACCCCCAACCCCACTGAAGACTCTTACCCTATGTGCTCCCTCATGTTCCTTTCTTTGAATCTGTACACATTGTGGCATCAGCAGGGTTATGCTTGATTCTTTACTGTATTTATATTCATACCCTGACTCGGACAAAGATAAGCATTAATTAGCCATGAAATTCCCCAAAAATGAGAGACTGAGATTGAGTTAATTTGTGACATTATTTTATAATCTTCATAATACAATTCATCTGTGTGAGTAACAAGCCTAAAAATTAACGTATCAGCTGAAATAATTCTGAAGGATTTGCCCTGACAAATATAGTTAGTTTGAACTGTGTGATGAAGAACTGGTCTGTGTGACTTTGAATCTGCTTATAATCAAGTAGGCCAGTGGATAATCATTTAGCAAACCACATTTAATACATCACATTTATGGGGTCCCTGCTTCCCCCAACTTCATGAGGAGGTTGACAATCATTAGAACAAAATCTTACTACTGAGACCTTATGCTTCAGGCTCTCCAACACACAGCCCCAGGCATCAGGTGGAGTTTAAAAAAAGAGACGTGCTCCATCCCTTTGTATATTGTGACATGGACCTTATGTACAAAGTAAGGGGCACATCAGCTTGTTTTGTGCACTTTGCAATTTGCCTTGCATGTTGAGGTGCTACTCTTTTCACTTTTAGAATGCCTATACTCTGCACCTAAAGTTGCAAAGGATAGAGTACAGTCTGCACCTCAGATGGTAACAGTACAATTGGATGATCCATAAGGACAATGTGTGTCCCTAAGTGGTAAATAACTTATTATGGCAGTGTCTCATACTCAGGTAATTAGTGACAAGCGAATCTGTCCAGTTTTGCTTCTGCGAAAAACTTGCAAAACGCATTGAAGTCAATGGGTGTCAAATTTTATTTTTTTTTGCAAACTTTAATGCATTAAAGTCAACGGGAGTTTTTTCTTGTGGCAACATTTTTTTCTCCCTGTGACTTTTTTGTCCAAATGCATTAAATTCAATCAGCGTTTTTCTTATGGCGGCTTTTTTTGTCCAAATGCATTTAAGACGTTGAGTGTTTTTTCTTATGGCAACTTTTTTGTCTCAGCAACTTTTTTTGTTGCAGCAATTTTTCCCTGGTGAATTTTTGCTGCAGTTTTGAGAAAAAAAATTGCAGATGGTGAAATTCCGAATTTCGCTTTGAATCCAAGGCTGGCAAACAAATTTGCTCATCACTATCATTACTATTTTTAAACTTACTTATTTCATTATGCATTATGAAAAAGCATATCACAGGTTACTTTTTTTTGAGAGGAGCAATGCCTTAAATTAGTTAAAATACTGTTCTGTTGTTCGAAATCAAACGTTTGATTGGTTACATTAGGTTAATAGAAATGCAGCAAATATTATATCTTGTATTACATGGTGCTATTATAGTACCCCTTCTCATCCAACATAGGCAGTGGCCCAGAACATGATGATGTGTCATTAGATTGTATCCTGTATGCAGTTACCAGCTTATATAAACATTGCTGGATCCTAACTGTAAAACACAGCCAATCTCATATGTTTTTCCCCTTTGGACGTTTTTTTGTTACAGTTATAGGTTTACAGCATATGGTCATATCTTCTAAACACTCAACATCCAGATGTATTTTGGCATTGTACATTCATTCACAGGACATTAGACATGAACAAGGAATAAAATAAGCATCGCTGCAAGGATACATTCCCAAGATAAATATTTTTCTTATTTTTATTTGTTTTCTTTTTGTTGTAGCAGAAGGATAGTCTGTTATAAACAGGCACTATGTACAGAGTTAGCTTTTTCCTCTCTCTCCCACCCTCTGATGATAAATTCCCTCTCTGAACTCCCTTTGGTTTGATGTTCTGTACGATTGTTTAATAAGGCTGCAAGCCAATCAGCTGAGACCTTAATAAGTGTGTGGTAAAGCGGTAAAAAAGGTATTGATGAGAATTTCAGACAAAAGCATGGTGGTCCACAATCTGGTGGTAAAAGTGTCCCATGGGACGCCCCCTCTTTCCTGCTGTAAATCCCATCAAGTCCCAAGATGTATCCATTTTTTCCAGTAATTTAAAATGCTTTTAGAGCTCTATTTTCTTAAAGGAAAACTATACCCCCAAAATGAACACTTAAGCAACTGATTTCAACTGAGTTCATATCATATTAAGTGGCATATTAAAGAATCTTACCAAACTGGAATATATATTTAAGTAAATATTGCCCTTTTACATCTCTTGCCTTGAGCCACCATTTCTTGATGGTCTGTGTGCTGCCTCAGAGATCAGCTGACCAGAAATACTTCAACTATAACTGTAACAGGAAGAAGTGTGGAAGCAAAAGACACAACTCTGTCTGTTAATTGGCTCATGTGACCTTACATGTATGGTTTGTTGGTATGTTTGTGAGTACAGTGAATCCTACGATCCCAGGAGGCGGCCCTTATTTTTTAAAATGGCAATTTTCTATTTATGATTACCCAATGGCACATACTACTAGAAAAGTATATTATTATGAAAATGGTTTATTTACATGAAGCAGGATTTTACATATGAACTGTTTTATGCAATATCTTTTTATAGAGACCTACATTGTTTGGGGGGTATAGTTTTCCTTTAAAGCCCCTTGAATCATCATGCAAGAGGATGTGCTACAATGCTTTCAGTAATACTGAGCCATGTCAATAGACAGTTTCAGGTGGTCATGCCATAAGACTGATGTTTTGGCTCAATACTTCAACCTTATGAAAAGGTCAATTCCAGCAGCAAAACTTGTCCATAAGAAGCTAGCCAAGAGAATCCTGCCTCCCTTCCTCTCTTCCTATTTTAGATACATTCTAAACAAAAAAAAAGTAAAAGAGAACATTCCACACTTTACGGCAAATCTACTAAAGGGCAAATTTTCGCCAGCGAGGGCACAGCCACACTTCGCGCCACTTTGCCATTCGCTACCACTATTCCAATTCACTAAAATGCGAAGTTGCATTTCTGTAGCCGAAAGATGGCGAAGTTTTGCTAGCATTAATTTGTCAGCGCAAGCATTTCATAGCGCACTTTGACTTTGGTCAATTTGAATAGGGTGGGTACATATAGGTCGTATAGACATCTTTATTAGAGATGTTGTTGTAAATGCTTATTATTATTATTATTTTATTATTATTAATAACATGTATTTATATACAGTAGCGCCAACATATTGCATAGCACTGTAAAGTAAATGTGATTATACAACTAAATCACATGAATTAAAAATGTCCAAGGAAGCATAATAAAGACAAAAGAGATCCTCTAATGCCCTAGATATGAGCCAAAGTCCTAAAACAAATGTGGATCCAAAACGAGCATGATGATGTTGAACGTCACGCGTTGACATTGCACGTTGACGCTGCACATTTTGACACATGCATCATGACACCACGCACATTTTGACGCATTGGCTTTAGAACGTCATGGCGTGCCACATGGCTCCCCTGGGCGCCGCCATCTTGCCGGCGACACCGAAGATGAAAGGAGCGCCGACAAGCGCTCCTTACATTTTGCTAGCGAATTGTTAGCAAAATGTCCCTGTTAGTAAATGTCCCTGCAGATGAGATTTCTGGCAGAATTTCGCTAGCAACGGCCACTTCAACCTTTAGTAAACCTGAATGTAGACCTTTTACAACTTCTCCCATCTGTTTTCACAAAGTTAAGTCAATGACTTCTGGGTGCTGAGTGATAATGTTATGAACAGATAGAAAGTCTTCTATTTCAATCTCAATCCTAACTGCCTCCCCAGTTGTTCATAATGAGCAAAGAGGATAAACAGTAGTAGCAAACAGTAAAATTTAAAAATGATGTGAATTGAATGATTTGAAAATGATTATTCCTATTATTCATGTTCCCAAAAGTAAAGTTCTTTACTAAGTTAAAAATATGCACTGCACGACTTGCGTTTATTGTAGGTAGTTTTGTTAATTAATATGTCACAGTATAAAGGGGAAATGGCCCACTTAATACTGCTTGTCAGTCATTCTTGCTATGAATAGGTGGTGACCGAGAGGTAACTAATAGCTGGCTGTAAAATTACCATAATCACTTTATTTGCCGCCATGAAAGAGTTGCGAGCTAAGCTATGGCTTTTGACATACTACACAACTGAATGAAATCTGTTTTTTAAGGGCTGTATAATATGGTATTTTAATGGCTTCCTCTCAGACATAATGCTTCATACTGGGAAACCACCGGGCTGTATGACAAAAAAAGCTTCTTTTCAAGCCTCAACAATGTTCAGCAATAATACTAACGTTCCTTTGATAGCTTAAATGACACGGCTAGGTCACATTTAGCGTTTAACATTTTTGAGCTGCATTCTCCTTCTGCTGGAACTTATTAATTTTGCTTTTGATGCACCCGTTCTTTGCTTCCGTCGTCACAATGATCGCCAGCCTCACGTGTTTTGTATCATCTGAAGACTCTGGATAATAATGTTAACTGGTATGGTGCTCTATTCAGTAACACTTTGAAAACATCTATAATAAAATGGCTTTGGGCTGTGGGAGATGCAAAGGAATATAAAATAAAATTATTAAACCAGAGCCAGAATCAAGTGATTGAGGACTGGGGGAAATATTCTAGAGAGATTATCCATTTGATGCTTTGTATTACAGCATTATGTACACTAGTTTCTTTTTATACTAACTTACAGCTGCAGAATAAGTCATTAGAGTAATAGAATACACTAGGCATATGCATCAGGCCTCTACAGAGCTGCTGATGCTGAAATAAATATTGCTATTGTTTGTATTTTGCATTTGTGATAGTTGGCACAGCTAACAAAATACCAGCACCATATTGCTGGTATGTTTATGCTAATATAGGTGAGTGCTCTTAGGTAAGTATCTTGTTTTCCCTGGTCAACCTCTAAAGACCTTGACCATTCATTTTCTTGACCATTAATTCATTTGTGTTTCGCATGCTCTATGGGCAGGGATGCACTAGGTTTCTTTTCAGATTTGTCTATGTATGAACATGTTTATAAACTAACAAAACTGTCCTGCAAGTAGCCATGTGCATAAATGTGCAACTGCCAAATGTTAACATGATTGTGCGTGCATAGGTGCAGGTACTTCAAAGCAAGAAAAATTATAAGACAATAACCCCTCTGCACCCCCAGGTAAATTTACTGGCACTGATTACAATGCATTATAATATAGAAACTAAATGTGTAATAAAAAACCAATTGTTACTGTTTATGATTCAAGCGGCCAAAGCTCTGATCCCAAAGAAATGGCGAAGCCTAAATGTACCCACTGTTCAGGAATGGATTGTACTAATGGAAGAGATTAAAAAATTTGAAGAAATAAAGACGATTAGACACGGCTCTTATTTGAAAAATAAAGGCATATGGGACCCTTGCTCACTATATAAAAGTACCCTTGTAAAAACAACATGATATAAAATATTAATTTGATCCTTTAGCTGCTCTCTTGGAAATATTCCTTAAGGATTGAATGTTCTGAAACATGTCTTCATATGCTGAAACAAGTTTATTAAAAGAGACTAAGCAACTTTTTCCCTTTTTTTCTTTTCTTTTCTTTTTTTTTCTTCTCCATATTTGTCTTGTCAAGTTTCCCCTACTCCTCCTCGAGGGAAAGGTCTTCACACTGATAATGCTAATGTTTGGTGTGCTCTGTTAACTGATATGTACTTATTGAATGTGTAATGTCTCCCTCCCATCCCCTCCCCCTCTCTTTTCTGTATCCCCCTTACCCTCCATCTTTTTCTTTATTGCAAAGCAAAATAAATAAAGAATTTACAAAAAAAAAGAAAAATTATAAGACACTTGCATTCTCCATTTGATGACAGAGCAGTGCCAATATAAGTAGAGCTATCACAAATTAAGCAGGGTCAAGTATGGTCAGCATTAGAGATACAGGTATGGGATCCATTATCTAGAATGCTCCGGTTATCCGATAAGAGGACTTTTTCAAGAGCTATTAGGTTCAGAAGTCAGAACTTGACCAGGAACCCTGATCTTATTTTGCTAAAAAAAATCTGGTAAGTGAATCATGACTAACATATACTTCTCCCAAGAAAACTGTACCTGTATATTCTCTGACAATCAAAGTTAATCAAGTTAATACGCATTTCTGATTCATCCGTTGGTTTGCCTAATCTCTATTACTATTCTGACAATGTGTAACAGCCAATTTACAGTTTTCCTTGCAGGTATGCTCCAACCCCCAGGAGTAGGCAGAACTGCAAGGCCTTTCAGAATCAGAATGAGCAAGGTCTAGGGCAGGTAGCCCTGACAACTGGTAAGTCAGAGAAGCAGCAACAAGAAAAGTAACAGGCTCAGGTTAGTGCAAGTGTCCGACAAGCCAAGGTCATGCCAAGACAACACAGAACCAAAGACTCACACAAGAAATCTGAAATTCTTCCTTCGTTATAACTTCAGGGCTCATTTACTTGCACAATTGTTAAGTGTAATGTGTAAAAGTACAGGAAAATCCCTGTGTCATATCAGGTGCCCACAAACCATTTGGCACAACTTGTGCATCATCAAAAGGAGTGCAAAGTTCCTTTATTTCCTTTTTTTGAATCTTTAATTCAATGGTTTAAATTTGCACTTGCGGGTGCATGTGCCAACAGAAATGGTGTTAGCATTCAGTTCCTTAAATGGTAAGTGCATGCATAGATGCAAAATACAAAGTGAGGCTAAAAAATAATACCTTCTCAAGGCAGGTGTACTTCAAGTTGCACAGAGCATATATAGACATAAGTTAAGTTTTAAGTGCAAACAATTTAGCATAAGTCCTGCCCTTGTAGATTGCTTTATTTTGCACAAACTCTTAAAAACACACAGATGTTATCTTACTTGATATCTGCAATAAAAAAAAATCTGCATTACAAATGAAAACATGGTCAGCGCAGAGGAAGTAGCTTTACAGCTGCTTTGATATGAGTTCCCAAAACAAATAATTGCCTGAAGTCTGATCACGAGTTCTGCTGCATCAACAACATTGTACAGCATCTTGCATTCCTCGGTTTTAATACCATCATTAACCAAGGACCCATTCAAAAAAAGACAAAAATAATCTGAAATCGTCCTTGAGAATCAGTTGTGGGCTGCAGCTGTGTGTTAGCAATTTACCACTTGGGTGCTGAAGAACTTTCGAATGTACAGCCTTCAGAGAAATGAATAAAACATTTTCTAAAGATAAGTGCAAGTCAAACATTTTAGCCACAGGTTCTAAAGATACCCAGATAATGACTAAAGATAATCATATGGGAACAGCTGATTTGGGGGAAATTAGCTATTTTCATAGAAAAATATTTTTTTACATGAGAACAGAAACCGTAAACTGTTATTAGCTGTATTCTGTAGTCCCACCAGTCAAACCATTAAAGGAAAACTATCATAAATGAACAAAAAAAGTATTTTTCTTAAATAGTCCCCTATAGATATTTCTATTTTTATCACTATGAGCCAGTTTGGGCTATATCAGGCCACATCTTTACTTTACATTTTAATAAATAGCAATATTAGCATATCAATAATATAACATATATGAACAACTATACACCCCACATGGAATGCTTGCCTGCAGGAAAAAAACACCACAAGCTGGGCTACCTGCCATGAGAATTATAGATGGCCAAGTCGGAAGCAGGCAACCAGAATACCACCGTCCTGGGACCCTTGTCTGAGTAGACCATCGTCAACCTTAAAACAATAGTGCTTTTAACTTGGGTATAGCCTGCCCCAATTCCTACGCAGCTGGGACAAAATAAATCAATACCACAATTGGATTCCCACCACCTATAATCCAGTTGGTTCACCACTGGAAAACACTGGTATTTTCCCTTTTCAACTCTCCCTTTATTTAGCTACCCCATCCTCCTGATCACTTCCATTCCCCTCCTGCTACCTCCTGATTAACTAATCAAACCCTTTTGCTATTCCGCATACCCTTCCTAAAATAGTCAATGCCCTCCCCTTTTATAATACTGAATCCCATTATCCTTATGCTCTCCTAAACCCAACCAAAAAAAAAAAACTGGCAAGAATATAGGGCTCATTTACTATAATAGTCAGACTCTCTGTATGCAAGAAGTTTATACTTTATCCCAATGTCTGTATTGGTTTTCCTCCCACTCTCCAAATCCATAGAGGCAGGTTAATTAGCCCATGATGAAACTGACCCTAGTATGTGGATCTGATATGGGACCTGTTATTCAGAACGCTCAGGGCCTGGGGACTTCCAGATAACTTGTGTTTCCATAATTTGGATATCGATACCTTTAGTCTACTAAAACAATATTTAAACATGGGTTAAAACCTAATATGATTATTTTGTCACCAATAAACGTTTATTATATCTTAGAAAAATTTTAGAATTAGAATTATTTCATTAAAATGAAATCAATGGGAGATGGGCATCCTGTAATTTGGGGCTTTTTAGTTAATGTGTTTCCAGATAACGGATCCTATTGTTTTATTCCCCTTTCAAAAATGAATTTAGAATTATGCCTTCTTATAAGGTCCATTTTAGGCAACATGATACATGACTAGGTGTTGCTTCAAGGAGCTGTATACCATTTTTAGATTTATTATACACGAATAGACTTTAAATCCAGTATAAAAGAAGAGTACATCCTAATCTTTTGTGTTGAAGGTCAAGTCAGTGGGAAGAGATTTGAGTTTTTACCTTGGAGAATTCTGATGGATACACATTTTTTGTTCTTTGTTAGCTGGGACCCCTTTATAGCTTTCTTGGCACAGAAAACAAAAGATCTTTGAGCCAAACTAAAACACACATACACACGTGTCTACAGGAGAAAAGACTGGATCTTTTTCAGAAGCTGAGGTCAGTTGTTGCCAGAGGGGGGTGGGGTGGAAACGTCCTAAGCTCCTTCCCAGATAAAATCCAACTTTAAATTTGTTTTATTACCATTTGGATATTTTAACATTGCCCATAAAACTACTATGTACAATCATACACTGACTGCCCACTCTGGGAAATTAATACTTCTACGCATCAGTGACTCACCTGGAGTCTCTATATAAATGCAGATGAGGTATTTCCAGCAAACAGCCAAAATGCATTTCAATAATCCAAACAATAAAACAAGCAGACAGTAAAACTTTAAAATCAATATTTTAAAAATTCCCCTGGTAATCCTCCTGCTATTCCTTTTCTATTTTTATAGCTCTTTTGGGAAACAATGAACGAGGCAACAAAGATCATAGTATTTCTGTCTGTTTCGTGAAACCTGACCTTGCCTTTTATGCCAAACTTTAAATGTATGAAGAAGTCAATAGATTTGAAGATGTTCTAAAGGTTTTTAGCTTTCTTGCTAGTTACAAGCACGCACCAGCTCTGCTGCTCTGCATCAAATGAACAAAAACATCTTGCTGATATGCAGTCTGCAAGAACAGCTTTTCTATTCCAGCAACGTTGGAACACAGATATGCCTGTCTCTTTACTCTTTATTAACTGTACTATTAACTGATTTATTAACTGTATAGTACATGTATAGTACATGTATGGGACCAATTATCCAGAATGCTCGGGACCTGGAGTATTCCAGATAGGAGAATCTGTCAGTAATTTGCATCTCCATACCTTAAGTCTACTAAAAATAATTCAAAAGTGTGGTTCGCCTTTTAAGTTAACTTTTAGGGGCCCATTTACTTAGCTCGAGTGAAGGAATGAATAAAAAAAACTTCGAATTTCAAATGTTTTTTTTGGCTACTTCGACCATCGAATGGGCTACTTCGACCTTCGACTATGACTTCGACTTCGAATCGAAAGATTCAAACTAAAAATCGTTCGACTATTCGACCATTCGATAGTCTAAGTACTGTCTCTTAAAGAAAAAACTTCGACTCCCTAGTTCGCCACCTAAAATCTACCGAAGTCAATGTTAGCCTATGGGGAAGGTCCCCAGAGCCTTCCTAAGCATTTTTTGGTCGAAGAAAAATTGTTCGTTAAATCACCCTCGATATTCGACCTTAAGTAAATTTGCCCCTTAGTATGTTATGGAATGGTCTATTATAAGATATATGAAGTGGGAAGGAGCACACCAAAATGTCCAGGACATGCCTGGACATTTTGGTGTGCTCCTTCCCACTTCATATATCTGTGCAATATTTGGCTTGGAAGCTGCCAGGGATACGGATGCACCCAACAAGCAAGTAAGTGGTGTGCGGCTAAACACTATTGTTGATGGTCTATTATAAGCAACTTTTTACCTGGTCTTCTTTTTATGTATTTTTATATAGTTTTTCCTCCTTTCATCTTTCAAATAGGGGTCGCTGACCCCATCTAAAAACAAATGCTCTGTAAAGCTACAAATGTATTGTTATTGCTACTTTTTATTACTAGTCTTTCTGTTGAGGCTCCTCTCCTTTTTATTCCACTTTCTTATTCAAATCAGTGCTGGTTGCTAGGGAAATGTGGACACTAGCCGCCAGTTGCTGATATTGCAAACTGGTGAACTGCTGAATAAAAAGTTAAATAACTCAAAAAACACAAAATAATATAAAATGAAAAATTCCTGCAAATTGTCTCGGAATATCATTCTCTGCAACATGCTAAAAGTTTACATTGCTGTCTGAATGTCAGTAACTGTCTTGTTAAAGGGGAACTATATAAAAATGTAATATTAGCTTCAGCGTACTTAAATAAGAAACGTTCTATATATAATCAATTGAAAATTCTGTACCGTTTCTGAAATAATCAAGTTTATCTTCACTATTCCTCTCTCAGCATCTGTTTCTCCTCATTCTGTCTTCATTCAGGAGTTGGGTGTCAGATGTATGATCAAATACTGTATATTTTATAGGGGGCTCCTTTTGCCTAGAAGATGTATTAGAGCTCACTCTATTAAAATCACCAGACATCATGTCTCTCTACATGCAGAATTTGTGTAAAAGACAGTTATTTTGTTAGATTTTCTTTGTACTGGAATCAGTTATTTGAGTGAGCTCTAATACTGTACATCTGCTAGGAAAAAAAGCCCCCCCCCCCCATTTTGGCATGCAAAGTGTGAGCATACCTGGGAGGCAGCAGGGACACTGATCATGCACTTTCTTTTGTATTTGGCTCTCTGCATGATGTCATTCAAATATTTAAAGGGTCTGCGGGCAATTGTTCCTTGCCCAAAGTAGGTCTATTCCTGATAGTTCCTGGGTGTACTTTTTGATTTTTCTAATGTTCCTGGACCTTGACCTTTGCCTGCCCTTGACTACAGTTGCATCACTACCTGAACTGACCTTTGCCTGTTATTGACCATTCTTCAGGATCCTGCCTCTGTACTTTGCTGACTTATTGGTTTAGACCCTGCCTGTTCCATGACTATGGTTCCTCTCTCCCTCATTCCTCCAGTCACAAGTTTCAATTTTATTGCCTGCCCAGAACTCTCGCTTTGGTTCTATCACTTTAAGTCCTGGCTGCATCCAAGTAGCGAAGGGCTACTCCTGATGCAAAAGGTGGCTGTTATAGGCAGAAGTGTGAGCCGTGGATCCGGGATCTTACCATTGGTTCTGGGTTTGGGGATACCGTTCGTGACACAAAGCATGCTTTAATAACAGTGTCCACAAAATGGCTTGCTATGATTATGAATTCTAATACTAAAATAAACAATATTTAAATAACTTATATAGTGTAAGTGCAATTTATTTTGCTTCACTAACATCGTAAAATAAGATTTGTAATTATTTCTTAGGGTAATATGTTCACTTTAAATTCACAGAATGAAGACTATGGGCAAGAGCAAGCCTTGTCCTTCATAATTTTGCTTGTGCCTTTTGCTTCATGATAGTAGCACCACTGGCCTGGCTTTTCTTGTAACAAATCCAAGGATTCTCTGTGGGATTATACTTTCAAGGATAAGGGCTATGGCCACATTTGTGGATAAGTGATACTGAGCTTTCCCCTTTTCTATGGTTATTTTCAATCTCTATATATTTACAATATCATAATTCATTGTAGAATCCAGTAGCCCCTAGTGCCCATTACATATAAGTCATACACCACTATAATTTTAGAGAAACTCTCTGGCCTTTGAGCTCAGAGCATTGCTACCATTACATTTCAGTTTTCTATTACTACCGGGACATTAACAATATCTTTTAACGCAAAATGAAAGGATAAATGCAGAATAAATCAGGTGTCTCCTGGGATGGTTGCAGCTTCATGGCCAGAGCTGGGATTCAATCTGCTCAAACAGATTCCTTTTTATGAGCTCAGAGTCAATTAGAACTTCATTGAGAATCAATTTCAAAGTCTCTGTTGAGATATAACTATAGATCAGGGCTGAGCCGACCTGATTATCCCTGTAATGGAATATTTGATTGATTAATTATGAATATTTAAATTTTTTAAAATATAAGCCTAAAGGGACTGTTAGCTGCTGGACAACTGATGACAGTTTATATAATGAATCACACAAGCTCTGTCAGTTTACCATTCTCCCTTATTGTACTGCAAATTTTATCTCATCAGTCCCTATTGTTCAGTTAACAAATATAATTATTTTATGTTCTCCTGGATGATGAAGTAGAAAAAGTTTATCAAAGTGTAAAACAAAGTAAAATAGAGTTAAGCAGGCAACACATTAAAGGGGACCTATCACCTTGAGAAATAATTCAAAACCCTATGTTATGATGTTAGTCTAGCAATATAAACTTCACTTACACTATACAAATTATTTAAATATTGTTTTTTTAGTCTTGCAAATACTCAATCACAGCAAGCAGACAGGCTCCATTTTGTGGACACAGAATGGGGAACCTGATGCCCGTGCCCATGCACTGGTTACACAATTAGTTAATGAGGAGGGAGGTAGAAGGAGCGCAGTCATATTGAAGAAGTGCAAAGTAAAAAGTGAAAGTGATCGCCTGCCCTGCCTCTATGCCTAGGGCATGAGGGAGGTGCAGGAAATATATGATTGACAGCTGATACTTTTAACACAAGTGTATAACTTTTAACACAAGGTGCCTTTAAGCAGGCATTCACCCACGGAATGTCAGCCAATGTGTATTAAATGTAAATTTTGCATTAAAATGTTACTATAATACAGAAATACATAGGCATTAAGGAGACTGCTACATCTTTGTTGGTAGTTTTAATTGCTACATATTTAGTGATCTAGTGAGCAAATCATGAAACCTAAATTATAAAAAAAAAAAAAAAAAAAAAAAAGATATATAGTAATCAAATGCATGGGTTCTTCTTAGCAACAAAAGGGAATAGTGTAAAAAGATCTTACATAAACAGTAAAGATTAGTTTATACATTTGGGTCACATAGTGTGGCCTTCCTCAGGGAAAGACACCACATTATATGTCAAAATATTGAAACTCTAAACACAAAAAACTGGGTTGATGACACCTTTCATAAAGTAATGAGGTGTGTATATATATATATATATATATATATATATATATATATATATATATATATATATTGTATATGACATACAATATATATATATATATATTGTATATAACATACTTTATATATATTGTATGTAACATAATTGATGATGCCATTGATAGTATCATCGGAAACATGGTGTTTATAGTTAGTTAGTTGTGATTGTCATGCATAGACTGACTGATATAGAAAGGTAAAGCAGATAAAAAAAAGAAGAGAAGAAAGAGGTTGACAAATAAAAAAGGTATTGACTGCATAGAAGAGCCTAAAATGAAATGGCTGTCAGTGGAATGGAAAAGCATAACTAAATGGCAGAAATGTAGACAAAGGAATAAATGAAAGAGCTGGCATGTAGAAGAGAAGAGAAAAAACAAAAAAGAATGATAAAAGCACTTGTAAAAGCATTGAAGCCAAAAGTATGGCATAATGATAGCTAGACACACTATACGGTATGCTATTTCTTAAATGTAGCATCAGGACCAATGTCAAAATGGAAGAAACACTAAACATACTGTTTTTTATGGAAAAATAACAATAAAGATGTGTACAAAACATCAAGGACATCTGTAACAAATACAGAGAATCCTTTGGGTAATGAGATTTTCTTAAACTTAAACTCAATATACAAGAATCCAAACCAATACTATGGACTCTTTTTCTACCAACAAGTCAACCACTGATCAATCAATACATTTTTGTATATATCCTAGAATATGCATGGTAAGTGGATTCTTGTTAGTGTCAGATTGGGTGTCTAAGGGCAAAACAGAGGACCTGACACGCTGGGCCTACTCTTAGATAAAAATAGTGCAACATGCTACAAGTATTATTATTGGCCCATGCTGGATGTAAAGATCAGCAAATGGGATTTCTTTTGGGCTGTGACTATACTCTGGTAGGCCAGCCGACCCTGATTTAAAATCCATGTCTTTAATGTCCGAGTCTTGGCACTTGTGATAACTCTCAAGCATTTTGACTACCCTGTTATTTACCTGTTGTGTTCATTGAGAATCTTGTGAAACAGTGCTGATGCTTTTCAGGCCATTATCTCCAAAACAAGATTTGACTTTGAGACTTTGAGAACTCCCCATGTGTATGAAGAGGCCCAGCTGTGCTGTCCTGAGCCTACAGCAGATCAGACCAAATCCCTCATGTGCTTAAGTATTAACAAGGAATGCCAGTGCCTTAATCTAAAGGAAAAGTTCTCACCCTTACTGACCTACCATCCACATTGTAAATGATGAGGAAGAAGGAAGAGGCAAAACTCATGGCTGTTTACCAGTCTCTGGAATAAGCAGTGACATATACTGTATAATTCTAATACCTGTGTAATCACTGACCTTTGTTGAAACTACCTTCACACTCTTCCAAGTTAGAATTTCTCAGAGCACTCTTTCCGTTGATAAGGAATAGGCTCCCTGGGACCTTTTCTATCATATATTTCTTTTCTGCTCAGACCACTTTGGTGTACTTTGTTTTTCCCCACAGGTCGAATTCCCATAGGAGTTCCTAAGGGAACTTTACTGTAACCCCCCTAACTGAATAACAGGGGCAAGCAAAAGCAACTAAGTCATTATTTAATTTAGCCTCTTGTACAACTGCTGTTGTTTGCCAAGCATTAGCAGATGTGTCTGGGACAGAAAGAGTTAAGGATTGTCTTCCATGAAGCATTTATTATAATGCCTTGGTACAGGAACCAACTCAGTATATGTGGATATCCTTTTAAAAAACAATCATTGCACGGTTGTGGTAAATGTACTGTTTGTGCTGAAAACATAATAATAAAATCAGAATGCTATTGGGACTGTAGCTGATCACATTATTGCTGGTTTGTTATTGATTCTTTTGGCTCTTGCTCTCTTGACCTAATGGAAAGTGCACCGTTTGGCCAGCCTCGTCATTACTTTTATGCTGAGTTTTGGTAATTGAAGTCTCAATAATTCTGCAGCCTTCCTTATTTTGCCCGTTGACTGTCAATCAGTTGCGCAAACTGCATTTTTTTTTGTTACATCTGAAGCATTGCCATCATTGATTTTGAAATATAATTTTAGGATAATCTGATGAACTATTTTCGTTTTTTAAGCAATGATTAGTGATCATGAGGCACTCGTTCAGCTATATCTTATAATGCTCAAAGCTGTCTATTTAGATTTGTGTATATAGATTGCAGTTTATTTAAAAAGACACAAAAAAAGGAAAAGTAGCACCTTTACAGTATTTAAAATGCTTTCAGGCATTTTTTATATTTAAAGCATTTTTTTAATAGAATATGCATAGTTATTATCGAACGTATAACAACTTTGGTTTTCCCATTGGCTTCAGTGAAGGTTGTTACTGGTTCATCCTCCAGTTTTAGCCTTACCTAAACAGCCATTGCTGGCTGAGCCTGCCACTCTAAAACTCCCTCCATTATGTTAAAATCCCAGTACAGGTATGGGCTCCAAATTACAAGAGGGTCATTTCCCATAGACTCCAATTTAAACAAACATTTGATTTTAATCCTTATTGGAGGCAAGACAATCCTATTGGGTTTATTTAATGTTCAAATTATGTTTCGGTAGACTCAAAGCATGGAGATCTGAATTACAGCAACATCCTTAATCTGGAGAATCCAGGGTCCCAAGCATTCTGGCCAGCCAAGCAGTACAAAAGTTGGGATGGATAACGTTTCATACGCTGTGCAGAGAGATTCAGTAAATCTATTTCAGTATAGATATTTGCCTATGGCAATCACAATTGTGAAACAAAAACCCTACACAATAAATTATTACCAGTTAGGTCTATGGCATACATGCTACAGTATTATGACTTAGTCCCAGTGCATTGAAAATGGTGCACCAACCTATCCTTCTTTTCCAGCTAACCTCATGCAAATTCTGACAAACCCCTGCCCTGGGCAGTTGCATTGCAGAAAATACCAAATGCCTGATCTCTTGTAGTTCCTTCCGCATCTCACTGCATACAGTATTGCATTAACAACAACAGGAACAGCATGTCATTTCCCAGTGCAATATAAGATCCCATGAGATCATGCTCAGGCAGTTCACAGCTAACCTCCTTACATATAAAACACATATGTTTAAAGGTTAATTAGCAATCAGTTTGAGATACAGGCTGAAGCTTCCAATAGGGCATGATTTCTGAGCATCATAGGCCATGTGGATTTCATATGTGACTACAATAAATGTAAACAAAGTACCTTGTACAGCTTACAGCACAGAGAGAGAATGAGAGAGATACACTGTCTTTTGGTAGATACACACTGCATAGCTGCATAGATATCAATACTGCCAAGATGAACATCTAAGTTAATTACTTGCATGAAGATTGCAAATTCTATATTAATCTGGGGATACCTTGGCTACTTTCAATTAAAACTACATGGCAGCATTATCGTATATCAAGAGATATGTTGAGATAGAAGTCCCACATTAGGCTTGTTTGATAGTTCTCCTACTGTACCTTGTGTTTAGTTCTTACAGTTAACCTTTCATTAATCATTGATTTTCAGTGATGCTTGGCCAGTCCCTTACAAATATACCTTCACAATCTTTTCACCTTAAATACTTTATCTTCCATAAGAACCCAGAAATTAGTCTCTATGACCAGAAACTTCTTTTATTGCTGGACATGTAAAAGATGGTCTGTTGCCTTTTCTAATGCTTAGATTATGACTGTCATCAATATGAAATTATCCTGTCTCCAGTTTTGAGACGGCAGTCAAAATACTTCTCATCATCATGATCATTCATTAATTCTTAACAAACACAGGTTTTACAATAAATTAACAAATAATTCCATACAGGGTGTGAGGCTGTTGTAAAGTTTTTCAAAAACATTGGTACATTTTGCGTAATGCATACCCATTGATACAAGAAGTTAGTGCACCCCCTTTGATTTAATATTGTAGGGGTCACACTATTGGGACTCCTCATCCATATTGAAAGCCAAACCCAGGGAGGCTCATACCTTCTGGGGTGGTAGATCAAAAGGGATGTTTCCCTGTTTGGGATGAGTACAATGTCCATATGTTCTTAAGGGTAAAGAATTCATTCACCCCCACACTGGACAAATTGTGTATATACAGTATATATATATATATATATATATATATATATATATATATATATTATCCATAGACAGTATATTATCCAGAAAGCTCAGAATTCTGAGGGACCTCCCATAGACTCCATAATATCCAAATAATACAACATTTTAAAAATGATTTCCTTTTTCTCTGTAATAATAAAGCAATAGTTTGTATTTGATCCAAACTAAGATATAATTATTCCTTAATGGAAGCAAAACCAGCCTATTGTGTTTATTTAATTTTACATGCTTTTCAAGTAGACTTAAGGTATGAAGATACAAATTAAAGAAAGGAAACAAGGTAGCCCCAGCACTCTCAATATATAACCCCCTGAAAAAATATTCTTGCACAACTGAACTGTAACTTTCTTAAAAAATACACTTTTAGTTACAAAGTTTGTACAAAGCATACATAAGCTGATGCGCCCGGCCAAGGCAGTGTCCATGCGTCAGTCCTATCCTAAGTGAAAAAAAAATAAAGTGTTGCCTTTGGGGGGAGACAGACAATACCTGCTTTGCATGATCTCTTCCAAAGACACCATTAGGCGGGGGTTGGGAGAGTGAGTATTTAAGGATAGAGCCACCTCCCCAAAAAATATAACATTTTTAAACAAACAAGCTGAAATGCCGCTCCTCACCTTTCTTATTGGGTGCACGTGGGCAAGGCTTAAAGGAGAAGGAAAGCCCCAGGGCGCAAAACCCCTCCCCCCTCCCCTCCGTTGCCCCCCCTCCCTCCTCCCCCCTGGCCTACCTGTCCCCCTGGGCAAATGCCCCTAACTTGTTACTCACCCCTCTGCACAGGTCCTGTCCATGGATTTCGCAGTCGCCATCTTCTTCCACGCACGTCTTCTTCCTGCTCTGACCGGCGTTTTCTGGCGCATGCGCAGTAGGAACAGTTACCGGTACGGCTCTACTGCGCATGCGCCGAATGTCACGAAGTGAAATCGGAAAACTTCGTGACATCCGGCGCATGCGCAGTAGAGCCGTACCGGGACCTGCGCAGAGGGGTGAGTAACAAGTTAGGGGCATTTGCCCAGGGGGACAGGTAGGCCAGGGGGGAGGAGGGAGGGGGGGCAACGGAGGGGAGGGGGGGAGGGGTTTTGCGCCCTGGGGCTTTCCTTCTCCTTTAATTTACATACTTAATTTACATACTAAACAAGTTTGCCCCAGCACTCTCAATATATAACCCTCTGAAAAAATATTCTTGCACAACTGAACTGTAACTTTCTTAAAAAAGGCACTTTTAGTTACAAAGTTTGTACAAAGCATGCATAAGCTGATGCGCCCCGTTAAGCCTTGCCCACGTGCACCCAATAGGAAAGGTGAGGAGCGGCATTTCAGCTTGTTTGTTTAAAATTTTTTATATTTTTTGGGGAGGTGGCTCTCTCTTTAAATGTTCACTCTTCCAACCCCTGCCTAATGGTGTCTTTGGAATAGATCATGCTAAATAAAGAGTAAAGCAGGTATGGTCTGTCTCCCCCCAAAGGTAACACTTTATTTTTTTCACTTAGGATAGGACTGACGCACGGACACTGCCTTGACGGGGCGCGTCAGCTTATGATAATAAGAAAGGTGAGGAGCGGCATTTCAGCTTGTTTGTTTATATATACATATATATATATATATATATATATATATATATATATATATATATATATATATAAGTCCATTCAGTGTATGCACTCTTACCAGATGTTCCAAGCAATTTAGGGTGCGTGGGTCAATATTGTTCAGATAAGATAATCAAAGGACTCGCACTCCAATTGGAGTGCGAGTCCTTTGATTATCTTATATATATATATATATATATATATATATATATATATATATATATATACAGTATATAACAGATAGTGACAAGAAGTAGTGGGCGATAGAAACTGGTATCAAAGCATCCAGTTATTGTGATCTCTAATGCCAAAAGAGTTTCTTGCCTGTTGTCCTGATAACAATGATGACAGCGTCTACTATAAAATAATGGCTTGTTTCATATACTGTATGAAACATTAGAAAAAGTTGGAAGTACACCTACTAGCAATGTCAAACTGGGGCTTCTAGGTCCCACCAGAGAACCTGACACCCAGGGACCAATGATAAATAGAATAATAATCAGAGGGCTAAATTGTATAGTGGTTTAAGGCTTCTGGACTGGTGGTGATAAGTAAGGTCTACAGTGTTGGACTAGGGGGTCCTGGGCCTACTGGGACTGTAACCTTGGGGACCCCCACACAGTGTCGGGCTGGGACACCAGGGGCCCACCCAATGACCTTAGACCAGGGGCCCACTCTCGGTACTATTATTCCTCCTCTCCTCACTCAACTTCTATTCTCCTATTCTCTTTTCTTTACATATTATAATCTATTAATCCATCTATTTATCCTCTTTGTCCACCAGGAGTTTTCCTGGTATCCCAGTGGGCCAGTCTGACAGTGAAGGTCTAATGGGACTTTCTGGGGACCACAAGAAAATCTGAAAATCTTTATTTATTTTGTTTCAATGTTTTTTGACTAAAATGCAATCAATTTAGCATCTGTGTGTATTTATGCCTGTTTATTACACAGTTCCTGTTCATGGATTCAGTGTGTCTGGAGGCATCTGAACACTTCCAAATTAGGCAGGTTGTATGCGTCAGCTCAGACCAATTGATTTACCCTACAGGGGATATAGATAAGGTGATTACTGGCACTTTATATTTGCAAAGGTAATGGGTTGGCAGATGGGATATTGCTATCAGCTAGAGCTGACTCATACGCACTGGCCGGATTTGCAAGTGTTCAGGTATGACTGATTGTCAAGGGGACGCCTATATGTAATACGCATGCATATGATACAAACACGCTAGGATTGATTTTTATTAAAATTCATTGAATTAGATAGAAACATTTATGCAGTAATATATATCTGCCCACATTCAGCACCTGCTAAATCAACATTAAATGGTAAGCACTAGCACTGCAGAAAAACTGTTTAACTGTAACTGTGGTTAACTGTGAAGCATTTACTACCTTTCATTGGGTGCATGATCCATTGTTCAGTTTCTTCTCTTGCTGAATGGTGTTCAGCAAAGCAGATCTCAGACTGTGAGTGTAGCCACAAGCACAGCCATTATATAGCATTTCTATTGAAAAGTGTGGGGTCTATAGCGTGCCCATTATGAAAAGCTCATATTTTACATTGAGATTATAACTTCTGCTTGGTTTGGAAAAAAAAAGTTGCCATTTCTTTATACAGGTTCTCTGCAATATGGAAAATTAAAGTCCTGTCTTTTTTTTTTTCCTTTCAAACCTACGGGAAATAAGCAAGGGAATAAGGTGCTTTTTCAGTCAGCACCGTATAATGTCTCCAGTGCAATAGATCAAGTTTATACACAGGTCTCGAGGAAATTTGCAATGAAAAATGTGCCCTTCTCGCCGAGGTAGTTTCTGAGAAAAATGCAGTTCTCTCACAAAGATATATGTATGAGCAGAGTGCTTGTTTTTGTTTACTAACTCTATGATGGATTCTTAGCATCTTTTTATTTTCTTTGTGGCTGAATTTTTGAGAACATTCCTAAATCGACTATAAGAGAGTCTCACATAGAGTAAATGATGTATTGATATGCTCCCCTATAGAGCAAGTATTACCGCATTACACTAGTACAGGTATGGGACCTGTTATCCAGGTTTTTGCGCAGGTGTTTTCCGCTAGTGAAACATATTACAACCCCAGGTGTCCTATGTTATTAAATCTAAGAATATTGAGAAGTTATCTGACCACATAAAGACTAGTAAACCAAATACTGCTTATAAGGATATATTTTACTGATGACTTAAAGTCTCTTGAGTGTTATATAGGGAATACTGTATCCCCTTTTGTAGCTATGGAGTTCCGTGATCATGTAAAAGTAGGAGACCACAGGCTGAGTGCTTTTATAAGGTCAAAGAACTGCAAGGTGACTTATAATGCCTTCATATTTTACAACAGAAATCCATTATTTTATAAAATACCCAAGTTTCAATGAGTCAGATGACAAGGGTGACATGCCTAAGAACCAAAACTGATTACATCAATTAGCGCTGTTTATAAAGATATAGTTTACAGGTTATTCATGGCTCTTGAGTATTGCATAAATATATAAATATATACAAGGTCAGTTTAGAGATCTGTCTGGGGAACTCAATCATTCCAAGAACATTGCAAGTAAAATGTGAATTGAGGAAAGGTGGTTTAATCATCATTGATGTATTGGACTCAAGAAGGGATTTATTTTTCCTTATTATTAGCCTAGTTCACTAATACCCCATTAGCGTTTTTGATTGTCTTGCTCTAGATCAGTCTAAATAGGGTCAGTGCAAAGCTAAACTTCATAGATTTTGCTCTCAGCTATTCTTGTTAGTCTAGAGAAAATGCATTTTTAAAGAGAAAGGGTTCATGTGTATAATTAAATCCAGGGTCCGGTCAAGGACATTTCAAGGAAACAAAGGTAATCTGAATAATAAAGTCATTGAAGCTATTGAGTTCCTTCTCTAAGCAGGTGGTAGGGATGTAGCGAACTGTTCGCCGGCGAACTAGTTTGCGCGAACTTCGACTGTTCGCGTCCGCCGAATGTTCGTGAACGTTGCGCGACGTTCGCCAATTTGAGTTCGCGTTCGATTCGAATAAAAATCGTTCGACCATTCGACCATTCGATTCCTTCGACCGCTAAAATCGAACGATTTCCATTCGTTCGAACGATTGTAAGCATTCGATCGAATGAAAAGCATTCGATCGAATGGCTTCGATCGTTCGATTCGAACGAAAATCCTTCGATCGAACGATTAAAATCCTTCGATCGTTCGAATCGAACGATTTTGCGGGTGTTCGAAGTTCGCGAACTGTTCGCGAACTGTTCGCGAACTGTTCGCATTTTTGCCGGTGTTCGCGAACGGCGTTCGCGAACACCAAAACGGCAGTTCGCTACATCGCTAGCAGGTGGTGATGGTTAATTCTTAATCAATTATTCACGTTTTATTAGTTGTTGAAGGTGTTCTAGGTTACTGTTTAACGGAAAAGTTTAATTATAGATCCAATGAGAAATCTGACTTCAGGAATAAGAAGAATTAATGTTTCTTACTGTGACTCCATTGGCTAAAGCTTCATTAGAGGTTCAAAATACGTCCGCTTCATTTATATTTGTAGTGCTTTTTATATATTTTAGGCTCCCCAGCATAAAGAAGTGTTTAACCTCCTCGGTCCACTGAGCAGGAGGTTGTGGATCTTTCCACTTTTATGTAATATGTTTCTTAGCCAAAAATAAACATTCTTTAGTGAAGATGCACAAAGTATAGTTGAATAATTCTGCCCCCATAGTTAAGTGAGACTGAAAACAGACTCCAATAGTTTGTCCTATAGTTTTATCATCTAAAGAGCCCGGGTCCCCTTCCCATCTCTCTCTGAGTTGTTCATTGACTTGTTAAAAAGTTTATTGTGCAGGGCAGTATATAGCATAATGAAGCCTTTTATGGATACCCACCTCCAATCTTTGTCTGTATTTTATAATATTAAAATATTCTGGAGACATTAAAAATCCATTAGAATTTCCTGAATATAGGTGTCCCTAAGCGACTAAAACCTTTATTTAGTTTATTTGCAAATAAATGCAATGATGTGAGTTAAGAAATAGCCACTAGGAGGGGGTGGATGAATAATCATTGTGTTAAAGCAGAGGAGAAAAAATGTGTATAGTGAAGGAAAAATTTACTTATGAGGTTAAAAATAGATTTTTCTTGTGCAAAAAAAACAGTATATTTATGAGACAGATTATATAACAAATGGGATTGGAGGAACTGAACTGTTAAAATAAATACACTGTCTTATATGTGCCGGAAATGCAGGGTGGGAAATTCTGACAGATATAAAGGGCCTCAATAATGTACAGTGGGATTAGTGCTAGGTTAAAATTTGAATTTCCGTTTGCATTGATATAACATTGTTTAGTTCTTGTCTAGTCAGCAATTTACAATTATATTTCAGAATCACACTACGAAGGTGCAGAATCAAAAGGAGTGTGTGGAACAAATGGAAAGTCTATCTCTTTAGAAAATATAAACCCTGACCCAGATTAGGAATGCATATTATATTGTCACTGTTATATTAAACCCAAAAATGTGTTTATATGCAGCTAATCTGGACTATAGAAGGTTTTTATTGAATGTTTATACATGGAGATTGTGTTACAGGCATGCACCGTATCAGATGAGTATGCTTCTCTGCTGTATATTGACATCCACTACTTATTATTAAACCTAGCAGTAGCCATATATGTTTTATAGGATCCGTTATAGGATCCGAAATCTTATCTAAATAATCCACATTTTTAAAAATGATTTTCTTTTCCACTGTAATAATAAAGTAGGACTGTGGGGAGGCAGTTGCTTGTGAGCTAACATTTAAATAAAACACAAAACTCAGTTTACCCTTTTCGTGGGTGGAGGTCAGCCACAGCTTTTACCATATTTGCCAAAACCAATAGGCCTGTCCGTGTCATGTTATACCAAGCCCAGATTACCACAGATGCCAGCCACCGCAGCTGTGGTGCCCATGTAAAGGGAAAAACCTACTAGCCATACCCAAATGGCAAGGACCAAAAACAATTACTCGCCAACAGCTGTGACAATAATATTTGTTATATAACATATTCTTAACAATATGGAAACCAGTCCATTGACACTTTATTAACAAATAATTAAGTGTAACAGTGCAACGGGTGGGGAGGTGAGATGATTGGCCACCAATAGGGGAGACCAGACACGCTTCCAGCCTGCACATCGCTCCAGGTGCCCGTGATGTTGCAAGAGGAGGAGGGTTAGCAGTTTCCCCTTTTTATAACAACCCTCCCTTAGTGCCATCAATCAATCCTTCCACCCCATGTAGCAAGTCCCAGGGTTCCCTCTTCTACCAGCACCTCCTCACAGTCCGGGCACCCTTTGTTACCCACTTTAGTGCCTTGCATACCTTGTACTTGCTCCAAACTAAGATATAATTAATCCTTATTGGAAGTAAAAGCAGCCTATTTGGTTTATTTAATATTTACATAATTTTCTAGTAGACTTAAGGTATGAAGATCCAAATTATCGGGAAAAACCTCAAGGTTTCGAGAATAATGTTAATAATGATTTTTACTGCTCACATTTACTATATACCAATTTTAAAGCTTCTGATCTGTAAAGGCATTATCTACTTTTATACTATGGCACTTTTTTACTACACACTTGATGGCTCAGTAGAATAACCATCTTAGAATTTATTTATTCTGTTACTCGTTATGGCTTCACTGCTGTATTTTAGAGTCTTTATTCTGTATGTCCATGTTGTTTGACATCTTAAATACAGAGTTCCCGAAAAACAGGTCAATATCTTTCAAGCATCCACGGTATTTCACATTTTAAAATATAATAAACTGGATCAGCTGAAAGCAGACTGATAATATTATTATGGTATATATTTTGTTATAGTCCAATATGAATGAAGCTTGAATTACTTTGTATCATATACAATGTAATAAGAGTGAATGAATATCTACAACTCAATTCAATTATTCCTATCAAAGACAAACCACCTTCTCTTTCCCAAACTGTAACATGAAACGGTTTTAGCACAACAAAGAATGAAATTCTTTTTATGCCAGCTGTTTATATACATTTTATTGTTTGGAAATAAAATTCATAGAACATCCCACACAACACAAAACAAGCTAATGATTTCTTCTCCAATGTTTAGGGTCTGCAGCCCATAAATTAAGTTCATGCCACTCTTTATTAGCCTTGATCAATATCTCAGTTTGTTAATTGAAGCTGCTTTCTTTTAGAGAAATGCTAGGTTGGGAAGAGATAACCACAAAACAAAACTTAAGGAAAGACTCCATCTGCCAAATGGAAGCTATAATGTATAAGGTTCCACAGAAATGGCCCTTTAATTGAAATTACTGGTTAGGATGAATTGAACATATCAGGGAAACTCTATTTTGATTGCTTCTGGACTGCTTAGCAAGGAGTCCATTAACTCTGGTAATGCAGGCTGTTTGCTGGGCAAATAAGAAGCAGTAAAACAGAATATTGGCAACAGCAAGTAAACCAGTCACCAGTAAACAATTTAGGATGATGTAGTGTAAAAAGATACTAAGTGAGTGATTAGCCCTGGATGTGGAGCAAATTGGAGTATAACAGGCTCACTTATTTATATTCTCCCAGCCCAACTGTTCTAAAAGCTTAAACCCACAGAGGACGGGGCTGAAATATATCTGTAGAACCATACAGTACGTAATCTCTCTTGTTTTAACTGTTATGCCCATTGCAAAGTGAGAGCCAGTGAAAGTAAGTTAATGGTTATATATTTTCCAAACTGAGATAGAATAAAATTCTGTGTGTATGCAGAATCACCCGAAAGCCCCATCTGATTTGGACAGATTCCGTTCTCAAGCTAGTCTTGGTTATTAATACCATGACCTTGATGGAGAACCACCTGATTTGTTTGTGTGCTGTGGAAAAAAAATTCTATGCTCTCCTGGTAACTGCCTTTTACACCTGTAAGTTCTGATGTCATAAGTTCCCAAGTTTATAAAAACTCTGTGCTTCCTTTTTTGGGGTTCTGACTCTTTGTTAGAGCTCATGTCAAATAAACTTTATCTTTTTACCTCAAGTGCTCTCCTTTAAATGAATTTCCACAACAGTACCAGAATAAGCCCCAGTCTCATAAAAGAATTGTTAAAGACAGGATCTATGACAAGGGTTTCCCCAATTTGCTCTGGATTTTCCCACAGTTTTAAAACATATTTATAGGTTAATTGACTTCTAACTAAAATGATGCTTGTATGTGTTTGTGGTAGGGAACACAAGCTCCACAGGGACAGAGAACATTGTGAATGACTTAATACTCTATATACCATTAAAGGGATACTGTCATGGGATTTTTTTTCAAAATGAATCAGTTAATAGTGTTCAATGAAATTTTATATTACCGCACACCTCCTTCCACTTATTCTGCGTGGTGGTGCTGGTCCTCCGTTGACCTTGCCTGGCCACCTCACTGCTTTGTAATTTCGAAAAACGGTCCGCACACACCAATATTGCAGTCGGGGATTGTACCCCTTTTAATAATGCCACCAACAATCAATATTCATTATATTAATATTGATTGTTGGTGGCATTATTAAAAGGGGTACAATCCCCGACTGCAATATTGGTGTGTGCGGACCGTTTTTCGAAATTACAAATCAGTTAATAGTGTGGCTCCAGCAGAATTCTAAACTGAAATCCATTTCTCAAAAGAGCAAACAGATTTTTTTTTATATTCAATTTTGAAATCTAACATGGGGCTAGACATATTGTCAATTTCCCAGCTGCCCCAAGTCACGTGACTTGTGCTCTGATAAACTTAAATTACTCTTTACTGATGTACTGCAAGTTAGAGTGATATCACCCCTCCCTTTATCCCCCCAGCAGCCAAACAAAAGAACAATGGAAAGGTAACTAGATAGCAGCTCCCTAACACAAGATAACAGCTGCCTGGTAGATCTAAGAACAGCACTTAATAGTAAAAATCCATGTCTCACTGAGACACATTCAGTTACATTGAGAAGGAAAAACAGCAGCCTGCCAGAAAGCATTTCTCTACTAAAGTGCAGGCACAAGTCACATGGCTGGGGGCAGCTGGGAAATTGACAAAATGTCTAGCCCCATGTCAGATTTCAAAATTGAATATAAAAAAATCTGTTTGCTCTTTTGAGAAATGGATTTCAGTGCAGAATTCTGCTGGAGTAGCACTAGTAACTGATGTGTTTTGAAAAAAAAAACATGTTTTCCGATGACAGGATCCCTTTAAGGGGCAGATTTATCAAAGGTCGAGGTGAATTTTCGAATTCAAAAAATTCTAATTTCGAGCTATTTTTTGTGTATTTCGACTAGGGAATAGTCCAAATTTGATTAGAATTTGAAAAAAAATTGAATATTGAAACTTATCATATACTGTTTCTTTAAAAATTTGACTTCGACCATTTTTGAAAAATCAAAGTTATTTTGGGGGAAAAACTTTGATTCAAATTCGATCGAATGCGGAATTACTTGGATTCATACTATTTGAATTGCCCGAATATGGACCTGTTCAATCTAAAACTGACCTATTCGGCCAAAAAAAACCTTTGACTTTGTGAATTGGTCATTTTGAATTTGAAGTTTTTCAAATTTGAAATTCGATCCCCTAAATGTATGCTAATTTGATGTTCACTTTTCCTCTAAAGAATCAAAGAATACACTGGAGATTTTTTTTCATGCATTTCTAACAGTTGGGTGGTAGAAGTAGAACTTTGAAAGTGTTCTCTCAGTCCAAGTATAATTTGAAAATATAGCTTTTATGTCACCAATGACCATAATACATGGCAGAATTCAAACAAAATATGTATGGACAAAACAATGGTCCCAATAGTGTTTGTTATCATTGTTCATTTAGCATTTAGCTTCTCCCTAGCTCATATCTCTCATAACTGATAGAAACTCTTTATTGCTAGTGCAATGGCAATACTTTGCTTGATGTAGTTCATGTAGAGCCTCTTACATTGTGTTATATCAATATGAACCACTAGATATCAACATTACATTAACTTCTCGTATAGGACATTATAAAAAAAAAATCATAAAGGAAAACAAATCCCCCCCAAAAAAGCAAAAATGTCATTATATTGTGACTTAGAATTGCCCACAGAACATATTTTAGATCCAACCAAAGGTTTATTATACTGTTGCTAAAATAACCACTTTTTTAGTTTTAGTTTCTTATCTAAAAATGCTTCCGCAAAGAAAGAATTAACATTGAACACATTTTTTGATATTAACTTTCATTACATAAAGCAATTGCTAATTGCTTAATATAGATCTGTCTTAATATCTTAACGTTATCCGACTTACAGAGAATGTCTTAATTTTTTTTTAATTATGGAAGAAGCAAACACACAACCTCCAAATTAGTTTCAACCTTGTAAATATTTCCCCCCCCCCCCAAAGGTCCAGTCTTTGGTCAGGGCCCTCTTTATCTTGTTAAATATATAGGTAGAAATCAATATATCAGTCATTTTTCATAATTTCTAGGACATTTTTTATTTCCCAAAAATCTCATACTAATTGGCCTTCAGGCTAACTTTTAAGTGTATCTAAAAGAGCAATAGGTTTTTTTCTCAAAATCTCACCCTAACTGGCCTTCAGGCTGGGACCCCACAGCGATTGTTATTTGCCCCCCACAGAGGGCACAGAGGGTGCTGCTGCTCTAGACATTTAGAAGCTGTATCATAACTTTGCAGAATAACTGAGGAGCAAGGTTGCTGAAAATGAAAAATGTTCAAACTCCACTTCCACATGAAAGTTTAGGAAACATAAAAAGTGACAAAATCAATTTAGGATAACAAGCACTGTTAGAATAAGTAAGCATTCTGGTCATGCATGATATGTAATTTTAACATCCATTAATTAAAAAGCCTGTCAATGACATCTGTTTAAGATAGGCATTGTTAATTTATCAGATAAAAGAAAAATAATGTATTACGTTTCTCTGCTTCAGCCTTGCAACAATTAAAACATATTTTAATTAGGTATTGATGATGCTATTGAGAAATAAACTCAATTAAATGTGGTATCAGTTTAGATCTTCCTTGGGTCAATTTTATGAGCACATTTAAAGAATTTTAGCAGCACTGCTCAAGTGAAAACAGACTATGTAAAATTTAGATTCCCAAGGTAGAAACAAGCTATTTGTTGAAGCTAACATTATAAGGTTTTATAAATTAGAAAATGCCAGTAAAATACTTTCTATAAAAATATGGAAATTAGTCTATAAATGAATATTTCCTGCTGATGGGAGTAGAGGGACGGCCTTCTGTCTGACACTGCTAAATTAGAAGAACTAGATGCTGGTGCATGGACTAGATGTCGATACCCTGTGAATGAGCCCTGTGGTCCATTGGGCTGGGCAGAAAATCTTCTTAGTCCCAATGTGTTCTAATTGTTAGCCAAAGGACAAATGATTGAATGACCATGATTTGTCCACACAAGCAGATCTTCCCAAGTATGCTGTCCATATGAAGAAGGTCTAAATATCCCACTAAATATATCATTGCTTTCTTCTCAGCTGTGTTCATGTTAAACAAAGGCCAGAGCCATGTTTCTCACTTATCCCACAGCATTATACAGCCCAAGTGACCCCCACCTGAAATGTTATACTTGGAAAAGCCAAGGACAGGCTGCACCTTAAAAATATTCAGCCAGTCGGCCACCATGATGGATTTTGCCTTTTCCCCTCCATCAAAAGTTTATTGGTGGCTCATTTGTGCAATGCAATACAAAAATGATGACATGAAACCTATTTGTATCCACAAATTCAGTTGTGACCCTGACTTTACTGTGCTTTGCAAGAGAAGCCTTCAATGTGCATGCCTCTGATCACTGGCCAAGCAATCAGAAGAGGAAAAAGCAAGTGGCATCAGGCTTTTCTTTACTAATGCAATATATCAGTTTATTATTGCTGTATATTACAAGTTTAAAGGGGGCATTTCTTAAAAGGGATTGGTTCTTCTTTAAGAAAATGTATTGAATATTGTTCTTATTAACTTATTTATGCAATTTCTGCATGACAATTCAAAATAATTATAAACAGGACTGCAAGATAATGTTGCCTTGTTATTTTTGAGTTTCAGCGCACACAACAAATTACTGTGCTCACAAAAATGTTTGTGTGAAAATACTAAATTTTGTACACACAAAATAATTTTTTTGTGTGCAGTTAGCTGAGAAGGAACACAGAGGGAACATTGGCAACAAGGTAGATAAAGAGATTAAATATTGAAATTGAGAGTTCTTACATGGCATCTCAATTATAGCAAAATTGCATCACCAAAGTGAAAGATAAACATTATACAGTTTGGTATAAAAAAAAGGCAAGCCTGTATTTACATTGGCGTAAGTATAAAGATGAGCTGGAATATTTGGTGGGTCAAATTCCAGCATGGTTCTTAATGGTAGAAAATAAAGAGGGGGAAATTGACTTGCAGGGGCACATTTCCTATGCGTTGAATATCGAGGGTTAATTAATCCTCGATATCCGACCGTCAAAGTAAAATCCTTCGACTTCGAATATCGAAGTAGAAGGCTTTACTGCATTTCCTGGGATCGAACGATTCGAAGGATTTTAATCCATCGATTGAACGATTTTCCTTCGATCCCAAATTGGCTAGAAAGCCTATGGGGACCTTCCCCATAGGCTAACATTGATGCTCAGTAGGTTTTAGGTGGCGAAGTAGGTGGTCAAAGTATTTTTTAAAGAGACAGTACTTCGACTATCGAATGGTCGAATAGTCGAACGATTTTTAGTTCGAAACGTTCGATTCGAAGTCGTAGTCGAAGGTCGAAGTAGCCAAAAAAATACTTTGTAATTCGAAGTATTTTTTATTCTAATCCTTCACTCGAGCTAAGTAAATGTGCCCCTAAAACATTAGAAAAAGTAAGTATATGGGCTGTAAAAAGGTTGTGATCTGCATTGGATAATCCAAAAAAAATGGGGTTTTTGTCTGATAATCCAAAAAATAGAGTTTTCAGATCATCAATAATATGATTCGAACTGACGATTTTGACGTACCGTTTTGTCGCTGTGATTTTTTTCAAGAAAATTTTTCATAAATAGGTTAAAATAGTGGATGGGAGTTTGGTCGGATTTGTTTTAAAAAAATTGGATTCATTCAAGTTTTAATAAATTTGCCCCTTAGAGTTTGAGTTTAGTCCTGGTTCTAAAAAACTCTAAAATCACTAAAATCCAACCTCTGATAAATAGGCTCCCATGGGTAAAAAAACATGGCAAATTGCATCCAAAATTGTACTTTTCAAACTGCCTGTTTTCAAAGCAAAACACAAGAAATTCTATTACATATTTGTGAAGATTTTCTCCACTGGTGAAAACACTAATTTTTATCATGAAACTGAAAAAGTCAGATGAAAAAGTTCGCTTATCCCTAGTGCTAATATTCTGACTTACAATTTGGACCAATTTAATCAAATGTGTGTTGATCATCAGATATATCTATTAGATTTATTTGGGGAGTGTTGGTTATTTGTGTTAGTTTTCATAAAATGAGGAAGGCAGATTTAAAGGAAAACTATACCTCCCAAACAATGTAGGTCTCTATGAAAAGATATTGCATAAAGTAGCTCATATGTAAAACCCTGCTTCATATAAACAAACCATTTTCATAATAATATTATTTTCTAGTAGTATGTGCCATTGGGTAATCATAAATAGAAAATTGCCATTTTATAAAATAAGGGCCACCCCCTGGGATTGTACGATTCACTGTGCATACAAACATACCAAACAAACAATACTTCTTAGGTCACATGAGCCAATTAACAGACAGAGTTCTTTCTTTTGCTTCCACACTTCTTCCTGTAACAGTTAGAGTTGAAATATTTCTGGTCAAGGGATCTCTAAAGCAGCACAGAGAGCATCACAAAATGGGAGTTCAAGGCAAGAGATGTAATGGGACAATATTTACTTAAATATATATTCCAGTTTGGGAAGATTCTTTAATATGCCATTTAATATGATATAAACTATCAGTTGCATAAGTGTTCATTTTGGGGGTATAGTTTTCCTTTAATATTTTTGGATTCATAGGATCCCACACATGCTGCATTAGTTAATGAAGATATCTGCAGTTTTAAACTTCTTCTATCTCTAATTTTATGGGAGAGGTTAGCGCTCCATTAACGAGCCCATAATTTTGGCATATATCATGTGGCTGGGCAGCTCTTATAAACCTGTATCCAGCCTTACTCCAGTTGTGAGCTGGGAGTTGTAATTCACAAGGCATGGTCACAAGTTTAGCTTTTCTTTTGAATGGAACTAGCAATTGATAGTATATCAAAATATCTATGAGCAAATACGATTTAACAGTAACACTTACAGTTATTCACTTTTAAATGAGGTTTTGTTCATTTTCAAGATAGAGGCAGCGTGCCAGTCATCCATACAGGCAACTAGTGAATCAAATATACAATTTAGTCACATTGTACTTGCAATGTGCTATTTTTATAGTGACGCTAATGTGCACATTTCATATAACAAACACTGAGAAAGAGTCAACATGGGTGTGTGTAGCCTGGATGCCGTAAACTAGCATTTTATAAAAGATAGAGGACCCATTCCCAGAGAAAACACAACATTATTGCTTCCAAGTGTGAAGGCATAAACCACTCACTAGAGACGTAGACCTGATTTACATACAGTGTTACAGCTGCAAATTATCAAACTTAGATGACTGCATATTAAAGAGATTGCTCTTATAGGTAGCTTTAAACCTGTCCTAGAGAGATCTCTAAAGGTGGCCATACACGGATAGATCCGCTCGTTTGGCGATGTCGCCAAATGAGCGGATCTCCCTCCGATATGCCCACCTTCAAGGTGGGCAATATCGGGCAGATCCGATCGTGGGCCCTAGGGCCCAACGATCGGATCCTAGCTCTCACAAACTGGTGGTCGGATCGCGGGACCGCATCAACGAACAGATGCGGCCGCGATCCGACGGGATTTTTAACCCCATCCGATCGAGATCTGGCCGACTTTCGGCCAGATCTCGATCGGGGAAGCCCGTCGGGGGCCCCCATACACGGGCCAATAAGCTGCCGACACGGTCTGTCGGCAGCTTTTATCGGCCCGTGTATGGCCACCTTAAGTCTCTTATAGGTTGCCAGTACACATAGGTGCTACCCATTAGACAATCACATCCCCTATTTGTCACCCCAGATACTTTTCTGTGCTTGTGTTGCACCCCAACTCTTTTTACATCTGAATGTTGCTCATGGGTAAAAAAGGTTGGGGACCCCTGCTATATGTTATCCACCCACTTAGACTGTAAGCTCTACAGGGCAGGTGCCTTCTTCTTACTGTCTCTTACCACATGTGTACTTATATAAACTCTGTGTATGTATATATATATATATATATATATATATATATATATATATATAAATAAATGTTTATTGTTTTTATTGTTACTTGTCCTCCCTGTGTATACTTTTATACATAATAAAGTTATACTTAGATACGCACACACATACACAAATCTAAAGGTGTTCATACACATGCATCCAGACTAAATTGAACAACACATGGATGGTCAAATAGAGCCCAGTCTGGCTGTGTATGGCTAGACTAAGGCTAAACTGTAGTTGCTAAGAATGGGAAATGATGATTTTTTGGATATAAAAGCAAGCATTTTTTTGTGAACTTTACTGAACTTTACTGAAAACTTGAAATAACTTTGCAAAAAAGCATTGAATAATGTTCTGTTCTGCAAGGTTGAGCACTTTATACTTACTGTGCCCTAGTTAATAATGAATAAAGAAAGAGCTGTAGATCTGTAACTCAGAACTCATTTTACTCTCTGCATTAACCTAAAAAAAACCCTACATGCGTCTAACCCAAAATCCCAATATTCCTTTGTGAATGAACTCCTGCAAATCTCTTTTGTTTCTAATCAACATGGCTTTTTCATTCTATTTGCAAATAACTGCTATATTATGTTGTCTTTTGGCATCTCAAAACAAATCCTCAGACAACAAGAGAGCCACGGCAATAGTAGCTCTTTTAGACAAGGCAATAGTAGCTCTTTTAGTATCTTTCTTGATACAGCTCTTCCATCTTACATAGTTCTGGAGGCAGAAAGACCCTGACAGAATTACATCAATCTGAAAATATGAATGAATTATCATCCATTACAATATTTGCAGTAACTGTCGTAAGTGGCATACCTATCATATAAACTACATAACGCAGCACTTACAGTAACTGGTGTGTTCATTTACTATATATTTCTGATAGTTCAGACTGCATATGCCAAGAAGTCTATCGCCCACAGTGCACTTTATGATCTTCTTCAGATGGGGGTCTCAAACCTTGTCATTATGGACTTTGACAAATGTAATTATCCCCATAACCCTAGTAATTTCTCTTTTTTTCCCAGCGGTAGCTGTAATACAGTTCAAGTGTCCTGTTAAACAAAATGGTTTGTTTTATCATTTATTCAACACTGATGCTTAGATTGTTGTTCTCATGTAATAAGATAATGCTTAGTAATTAGTGTTAATGAATTGCTGATGGGAAAAACAACTGTATTGTATGGATCCGACTGCTTGCTTGGGGCAAGGAGCTGGAATGTTCTACGGTTTACAGAAGAGGAATGTGGAAACAGCAATGAAGATAGTAAAAACAGAAAAAGGATTAAAGGAGGAAGGAGTAATCAGATGAACAGGACAAGGAAAAAGTAACAGGAACATATGGAACAGGAAGCTAATTGTAGACAAAGTATATCTTCGAAATCTGCTGCATCTGCTCAGGTGCAGGCAGAGACAGCAGATTTCTGCGTGAAATGCACAATTATGTGTTTAGGTGCCAAAATCTGCTGCGTCTGTCTGCATCAGGGGAGAAGGGAGCAGGCACATTGGGTAGAAGGGCAGCAGGCAACAGTGGAGGAGCAGATTATCGGCCTCAGTGGCGTAACTAGATATTACTGGGCCCCACAGCAAATTATTTTTCAGGCCCCCAAAATGTTAAGAGATTGACTTGTTTCTCTAATATTTATTGAAATTGTATATGAATTAGGGCCTCATGGGGCCCCTATACCTCCTGGGCCTCCCTGCAGCTGCAGGGTCTGCTTCCTCTATAGTTACGCACCTGATCGACCTGCATTACTCTGCCGACCGAGATCCACATAGTGTGGCACTATCCTTAAACAGGGTCAGACTGGGACATCCAGGCCCACCAAGGCTTACTTTAAAGGGCCGTTACCCACCACTCACGTGCCCAATGCATTTTTTACCTTACTTTCCACCTAGAATCAGGAAGAAGGGATGGTCTGGGTGGAGAGAGGGGACAGGAGAGTAGAGGGGACAGCCAGTGTGCAGTAGTGAAGGCCCTGGCGGGTAGAGGGGACTGTCTGGGTACAATAGCAACCCTAGATTGGGGAAAAAATTGGGCCTGAATCTGTGCAATGGAGCAGGCCTGGGTTGGCGGGGCCCATAAAGTCCAGGGGCCCATCAAGTTTCCTGGTGTCCTGCCAGCCAGTCCAATACTGGTCTGCAGGTTGCACAATTTCTTTTGTATGTATATATATATATATATATATATATATATATATATATATATATATATATATTATTTGATTTACTTTTCTACCATTGAACCTGCAAGTTCTGCAATGCAAACTGACTAACAAACCTTGCCTTCTAGGATTATATGACTTACTCTACTGTAGAGATCACTTTCAGGAAAACCTATTCTGAACCAACTTTAAAGGAACTGCTTTAAATGTTTTCCTGTGCAGGAAACCACAAAGAGCTCATTAACCATCATGGCACACTCTTTAGCTGAAGCTAAACATGATTTGTCCAGCTTCTTTACAGTTATACTAAAACTGCTACTGTAACAGCAGTATTATATTCCTGACCTTAAAATACCCCTTTGGATAATGGCACATATTTATAGCAGCATATAATATTTTTCTATCCGTGTATTTCGGATGGTGGAGAAACATGTCTATGTCACCTGTCATAAGACATAAATGAAGACAGCATGTCAACTTTTGGTATCATTGTATTCTTGTCACTGTTCTTTATAGAGAACAATGAGATAGATTTAAGATTTAATTTGATGAGAAAAACTCAACTCATGGTTTATCACTTGAAAGCTTTACTGAAGCTGTAAGGCAATCTGTAATTGTATTAGAAAATGTTCTTATCAATTTCATGTATGGGATCTCTTATACAGTACCTTAACCTGATATCCAGAAAGCTTCCAATTATAGGGAGACCATTTTCCATAGAGTCTATTTAAATCAAATAAATCAAATGATTATCATGTGAACTTCTATGTACTAATAAAACAATAGCTTGTACAGGTATGGGATCCAATCATATTGGACTTATTAAATGTTAAATGCATTTCTGGAAAATAGATCTCAAACCTGTAATTGAATCTTGGCAAATATGTTTCAAAGTGCCACATCAGGCCAGGGTCAGACTAGCCCCATTCTTACCACATAAGGTGAAGAAAGTGCCCAGAGGGGGGGTATGAGGGCCCCTGAATCATAAGCCCCAGTAGTGGAGCTGGTCACTGCCCCTGTATAAACTATAACAAACAAGGGAAAGTTGTGCTCACCGCTAATTTTTAAAACCATTAGGCGGGGGTGCAATGAGGGTGTGAGCACAAAATTCATATAGACAAATACAAGAGTCCTCTGCACTCAACTCAATTATCAATATATTTAAGACAGAGACATTTTGTGCATACTGCTACTGAAAAATGCCTTACCCTTTAAACAAAACAAGGATTGTTTGTCCATATATTGCAATATATTTAAGCTGGCCAACTACGTCAAAGTCATCCCATATCTGGCCAGTCCTACGCTCAATTTTCATATGATTCATTAAGAATTCTATTGCTTCATTATACATTTTACAAAGGGACTAAGTTATACCTGCAACTTACTAGCTGCTTTTCATGTGTGTATATATACACACATACAAAAACGGAACTAGAGGGGGGCGGGCCCTGGCGCAGGACGCGCAGCCGGGCCCCCGCCCCCCTCCGTAAACCCGGAAGTGGCCGCCGAACATGCGGCGGGCGGACTGCCGGGGGGCCCTGAGGGGGTGCGGGCCCTGGCCCGCTCGCACCCCCTGCTCCCCCGGTAGTTCCGCCCCTGCACACATACCAATAATGTACATAAGCTGAGCAGAGTGTCCAGTGGATATTAGTAAGAGATGGTGTAAAGTTGCTGACACTAAAATTTCTGGCCAGTTATTGATCTTGCTAACAATAACAACTGAAAGGGAATCACATTCTTCTTTCCAGCCAGTCGTTAAGCTAAACCATTGATAACAAGTAATAATACTCAATCACATACGACCGGTTAAGAGACTGTTTGCAGGCTTTTCTTTTTGTCTATCAGTCAGAATGAGATTAGTTGCTATTATAAAAATCACTTATGTAAATAGCAATAACCTGACAAATAACTCAAATTAAAAAGCTTTCACATACTTATTGTTAAAACTGCAATAAATGCCATATAAAGGAACCACTTTGTCACATATTATTAAAGGAAAATGCAGTAAATTCCATTGGCAAAACACTGCTTAAAAAGGGATTGTTTTAGTATTTTTTTAAATCAAATGCCAATTGTTGAAACAAATGAAGACTTTCGGACTTATATTTCTATGCTAATCAATGCTAAACATGCCACTTTGGAGTATGGTGTTAATAGCAGGCGCAGATATTCACACATTTGCCTCTTAAATTAGTATCTGCCTTGCTGAGTAAATTAGTGTGGGAGCGCCTAAATCTGCTCTCTGTTCTTGTCACAGCACACAATGATTGTCTGTTCTCCAACAACTTAATCATGTATTTTCCTAGTACCATAACAACAAGTTGGCTTATTCTATTTCTAAATTGACCAAACCACCCCCGAAGTCAATCTGAATTGGTCGGTTCCGTTGCTGAGAAGTAACAGGAATATAATTAACAATTTTCATTTATTCCTTGGCTGTCACAGATGACTTCTTCTGTCATTAAAGTTGCAAAATCTGTCGCTATAATCCTGTATCTTTGTTGAGACTTTCAAAACAGTGTCATCTTGGCCAAGTGTACAAATCATTTCCCATTGAGCAACAGCAAGCTTTGAAAATCTCTTTAGTCCGGTCCTTTTAACCACAAGAAGATTATTTCATATACTCTTGTCACAGCCATCAACAGACTGGGATTTTCAAGATGAACTACAATACCCAGTGACCTGTTAACAACTGCTGCTATTATTTCTCCAATTATATATATATATGTGTATATATATATATATATATATATCTTGTGGGGGTTCACTCACTGGTAGGCTGCAAATGAGGCGACTTCACACACCAGGATCGGTTTAAGAGCTTCCTGCGCCCGTTTATTTTGCAGCGGCAGCAGTAAGAGTTACTATTTAAAGAAGCTTCCTGGATCAGGAGACTTGAAACATTAGCCCCTTTAGGTTTAAACAAAGAATACGACCTGAAACCAATTTTTAGATAAAATAATTACAATTTTTATATACTATTTCTATTTCGTTTCTTTTACAGATTTGCTACACTTGAATCGTCTTTTTCACTATTGGAAACATTAATGGACAGTTAAGTTAATGTGTTACCTATCACACAATGTGCATTAACCACTAGATGGAGAGGTGGGGGTATAAAGAGTGTGATGTAAACTGTCAGTTAAGCTTGACAAAGGGTCAGGTGTGACCCAAAACATTGCTGTAATGCCCTAAAGAAGGGATCCCCAACCTTTTGAACCTGTGAGCAACATTCAGAAGTAAAAGGAGTTGGGGAGCAACACTAGCATGAAAAATGTTCTTGGGGTGCAAAATAAGTGCTGTGATTAGCCATTTGATAGCCCCTATGTGGATTTTCCTTCTACATTGAGGCTCTGTTTGGCAGTACCCTTGGTTTTTATGCAACCAAAACTTGCCTCCAAGCCTGGAATTCAAAAATAAGCACCTGCTTTGAGGCCACTGGGAGCAACATCCAAGGGGTTGGAGAGCAACATGTTGCTAACGAGCTACTGGTTGTGGATCACTGCTCTGAAAGGGTTCCACTAAAGGCATTTTTATTTTAAAAAGGAGTGGTGCTGTTTCATCTTGCAACCGGAAAGTATATACCTGTGGAAAAGTGGCCACTGGGAAAACCTGCACCACAAGTAAGAAGAAGCCAGGAGGCTGTGCTGACTACCTTGCACGTTTCATAGGCAAGACAGTCCTGGCAGGTAGGGGTTAAGTAGCTGGGTTTAGTGGTTTTGAAAAAGGCACAGTGAAATTTAAGGGATTTGAACTTTTTAAATTTAGGCAAGACATCCATTTTGGACATCAGTTGCTGAGTATTTGGCTCCCAGACTACTACTGGTGCCCCACTGCCTTCAATGTCTCCTCCTTCTCTTGCTACCATGTCATGAAACCCCTAAAATTGGGTCCTGCCTACCTTGACTTCCTTCTTCAAAACACTGTCACCTAATATTGTGTTGAGTGACTGTGCCCAGTCCAGAAGTCCCTGGAACTGTCATGGTTTCCTGTTGCTCCCTAAAGTTGAGTAGTGTTCATATGTTTTTTCCATGGATCTAGCATTCAGTCCAAGTTATGCGGGTTTAAGGTTTTAAGTCCTGCATTCTGTGGTGGGTCCCTGGCATTGGAGATTCAATTTTGCAATATCTAATTTAACAAGTTGAGATGTTTTATTTATTAATACCCAGCTTGGAGTTCCACCTTACAGAACCATGGTCTTTTGGAGATGTCATGTTATGTGTTACTTAAGCATGTAAACCTCTGTATCCAACTTGCTGGAAGAGGAAGAGGCTGGTGACCTGGTATGGTTGTCATGCACATAATTTGATGTCCCCACCCACATTTCCAGGCACTTATCTTTATAAAAGTATTGTTATTGTTACTAAACACTGTTATTTCTCAATTTATTTGATGTATTGTATTTAGTTTATAATACCACTTCTACTGAAACTGGAATGTGTAAGTTATTTCTAGGCCTTTAGTTTCATGGGGAAGGGGAGTGCAGCAGAGGCAGGCCAAACCAACTGGGCACCCTGGCAGCTAGCTCGCCCCCGTATGCATGAAGTAACAAGCGGCAGTGGGGGGCAAGACTAACCTCATTCCTCTCTGACAATAACCTGCTGGACCCCTACAATCTGGTTTTAAGCAACAACACTCCACTAAAACTGCCCTAACCTGACTAACGAATGACCTTTTAACAGCTAAAGCCAACAATTATTTCTCACTACTAATACTACTTGATCTCTCTGCTGCATTTGACACTGTGGACCATTTTCTTCTTCTCCAGTCCCTCCATTCACTTGGCCTTCATGACATGGCCTTATCCTGGTTCTCTTCTTACCTCACTAATCGTTCCTTCAGTGTCTCCTACAATGGAGTAGCATCTTCTCCCCTTCCTCTTTCTGTTGGAGTTCCTCAAGGCTCTGTCCTGGGCCCCTTAGTATTCTCCCTCTATACTTCCTCCCTTGGCAAACTATTCAACTCATATGGTTTCCACCTCTATGCTGATGACACTCAGATCTATCTCTCCTCTCCTGATCTCAACCCACTACTCCTAACTCGGGTCTCCTCCTGCCTGTTCGCTATCTCTACTTGGATGTCGCAACACTACCTTAAATGAAACCTCTCTAAAATGGAAATGGTTCTCTTCCCTCCAACTAACACTATTAACATCCCGGAAGTATCCATTATAGCTAACAATTCCACTATCACCCCCTCTCCCCAGACCCAGGGCCGTGGGGTTATCTTAGATTCTGCCCTGTCCTTCACTCCTCATATCCAGTCACTTACTAAATCATGTCACTTCCATCTAAGGAACATATCCAAAATACAATCATCATCCAAGATGCTGCCAAAATTCGTGTTCACTCTCTCATCATATCACATCTAGACTACTGTAACTCTCTTTTAATTGGCCTTCCCCTCCAGAGACTGTCACTTCTCCAGTCCATAATGAACACTGCTGCGAGGCTCATAAGCCTCAGCAACCGCTCCTCCTCTGCCATGCCACTCTGCCAATCCCTGCACTGGTTTCCGCTACCTTTCAGAATAAAATTCAAATTAATGACCTGACATTCAAAGCACTTCATAACACTGCCCCACCCTACATCTCTGTACTCATCTCTATATACTCACCCAACCGCTTACTACTCACCTCTACTGACCTGCTACTCAACTCTTCTCTCATTACCTCTTCACATGGTCGCATTCAAGACTTTGCAAGGGCTGCACCCCTCCTCTGGAACTCTCTCCCACGGTCTGTCCAACTTTCTCCCAAACTTTCTGCTTTTAAAAGATCTCTGAAAACTTTAGAGAAGTCTACCCTCACTCTGCTTAACAACCAAATGCAATTCCACATACAATACTACATCTCTCACTCACTTAATTCTGATCTTGCCCACTCCCACACCTTGTGTCTTATTCCCTTCCCTTTAGATTGTAAGCTCTTTTGCACAGGGCCTTCCTCACCTTTTGTACCGTATTAGTTGTGATGTATGTAACTTCATATGTTCGATGTATGTAATTAATGTGATTTAGTTGTATAAACACATTTACTTTACAGCTCTGCTGGAAGTGGCCATTCCTTTTTCAAAATGTCCAAGGAAGCAAAAGGAGGACAGAGATCCTCTATTGTCATAGACATGAGACCACCCTAAAAAAATGTGGCATGTGCTTCAAATGTTCAAAAAAAAGTGTAAAGAAGTTACTGTATGTTTAACAGTTACAACTTGCAAACATAATCCCATTTTAAATATGACAAAACACCAGTGTTTTAACACCTACTTATGATTTTTTGGAATACACGATATGATGTCACTGACATAATAATGCTGAGGATGTAGCTTCATCAGTCAGAACCTGGCGAAAGAGATTTTTGTGAAAATGGGTAATGAATTGAAATTTTCACACTTTCATAAATAATCGGATTTACGATCGAGTGAAATTCGCCTTGCGAAACAAATCGAAAGTTCTTCATCGACAAGGTAATTCATTAATGAAATGTGTTGCTTGTCTTTTAGTGAATAGGCAAATTGTCTTTTTAGTGATTTTTATGCGGACAAGAAAGCACATGAATTGCAAATTACTACCCTGGGCTGTAAATGTAACATTTACATCAATATAGAATACATTATTATAGAGTTATTAGACCTTTACAGTTCTCACCTGCCTAACAACTGTAGACCAATGAAACTGCAGATTTTGTGTTATGTGTTACTAAACCACAAGAAAATGGCATCACTATTTATTAGCCCTCCACCTATTGGGCAGTGCTGCATTAATCAAAACAGAAGATGGACCTGTATTCTTTATAGTGTTCTAAATATTAGACAAGTTTTTGTTTTAATGTTGCCTCCAGAGCCCAATATCAAGCACAAATGCTGAAGTTCATCTCTCTTTCCATAAAAAACAATTTTCTTGTAAAGATTTTAATTGTTTCCAAATCTACAACAGGTAACGCGGGGCAGCAGTGTGACTTTTGGAGCTAAGTGGGGCATTGATTGGAAAGTTACAGAGCTGTAATGAAGCATTGATCAATTCTCTAACGCAAAGTTTCCCTGCTAGTTAATTAAGGTCACACAAAATAAGAGTTTTGAACACTTGCAACACTGTAAATTACTATGAGTTTCGGTCTGTCTGGAAACCGTTCAAACAGCTCCGGCACAAAGCATTTGCCAGACACATATCCAATAAAAAAACACCTGTTATCCAAGAATAATTATCATGTTCTCAGTGTCAGATAATTCAAATGTAAGGTGGTAGATTTAATGGGACTTTTTTGGGTCTATGTCATTTTATCTATACAGTTGTTTTAAGTTCAAACTTTTGTTTTCTTGTATCCGTCTATTGGTAGATCTATAACTCCCATCAACCACAGCTGTAGGGAGCGGGCATATCTATGGGCATGTACAGTATGCCAATATGCTCTACCTATTTGCTTATTTACTGTGCACAGACATAATGAGTCTGCACAGAATCAGGTGCTAATTATAGTGCACCCTATGGAAGCTCCGATTTCAATTTCCAGCAGCAGCGAATACAATAAACTTGTGTATAATGGTATCTGAAAGCTTGGTGTCAGATTGAAAGACAACCTTCCTTCTTTGATTCATTCCACCCTTCCTTCCTCTTCTGCGTGAGTTTTATTCCTGGCAGCAGCACACAGCTGTTACACTGCAGATGAGATGGGAAGGCAGCGCCTCTAGACAGAAAGCTCTGCGTGAGTGACATAGAGAACAGTTCCTCCAAATCTACATTGTGCTCTCAGTTTCTCTTGGTTCTGCTCAGCAGCATCACATCCTCCCCCCAGTTCCTCTGTTAGCAGAAGCAAGAGGGCCACATCCTACATGGTGCTCTGTAAAGTTCCAAATTCAAACCCTGCATAACAAAAGAATTCAACATCTTGAAATGTCCTAATGGTCTGGTAATACCAGCAAGGGAAATTATTTTATTTGCATTTAAAAGGTTATCTACTGCATGTTTGCATCAACAATTCTATTTTATAATGAATATTGTTTTGCGAATACATATCTGTGTACAGACTCATGCATGGCATTTTTGCCTTGTTGAACTGTTAAGACCTGTAGGACATGGGAATCATTTTGGTCACTGTAGCAGTGTAAACACAGTGGCAGCTCTGGAATTGTTTAGATGATTTGAGCCAGTAAGGCACAACAGAATCAGCCAACTTTACTGCTATATACTGTAAGACTTAAAGGGATTTGTAATTCTTATTTTTCTACCCAGGACTAGCTCCCCCTTAAAGGTGAACTAAAGTCTAAAATAGAATATTGCTAGAAATGCTGTATTTTGTTTACTAAATATAAACATTAACTTACTGCACCAGAATGCTAATTAAACCAATGATTTATGCTTTTAAAGTTGGCTGTCATCTTGTAACTATGTTAAAGGGATACTGTCATGGGAAAAAAAAATGTTTTCAAAATGAATCAGTTAATAGTGCTGCTCCAGCAGAATTCTGCACTGAAATCCATTTCTCAAAAGAGCAAACAGATTTTTTTATATTCAATTTTGAAATCTGACATGGGGCTAGACATATTGTCAATTTCCCAGCTGCCCCAAGTCATGTGACTTGTGCTCTGATAAACTTCAATCACTCTTTACTGCTGTACTGCAAGTTGGAGTGATATCACTCCCTCCCTTTTCCCCCCCAGCAGCCAAACAAAAGAACAATGGGAAGGTAACCAGATAACAGCTCCCTAACACAAGATAACAGATGCCTGGTAGATCTAAGAACACAGCACTCAATAGTAAAAACCCATGTCTCACTGAGACACATTCAGTTACATTGAGAAAGAAAAACAGCAGCCTGCCAGAAAGCATTTCTCTCCTAAAGTGCAGGCACAAGTCACATGACATGGGGCAGCTGGGAAATTGACAAAATGTCTAGCCCCATGTCAGATTTCAAAATTGAATATAAAAAAATCTGTTTGCTCTTTTGAGAAATGGATTTCAGTGCAGAATTCTGCTGGAGTAGCACTATTAACTGATGTGTTTTGAAAAAAACATGTTTTCCGATGACAGGATCCCTTTAAACATCTTTGCAAGATAAAGACTATGCACATGCTTAGTGTGGCCTGGGCTTCAGTTGGGAGGTTAATCTTAGGGATCATCATAAATTATCATAACAGCACAAGGTCAAATAATTTCTGCCATAGAAGCCTATACAGCAAGACTGATTAGTAATCAGAATATGCAGACTGCACTGGGTCTATGGATACAAATCTGTGCACAGTCGCTGGCTGCTCTACAGGGAAACAAATAAAGCTGCTTGAGGTTATGGGAATTAAGGTAGGGGGCTCCCTGCTGTTTGAAAGTATGATTGCTTCTCTGCAGAGCAAGTAGCAGTCAGAGCAAGTAAAACGAAGGGGGGATTTCACTGTATAGAGTCAGATTTCTTATAAAAAAATAAATATTTGTTAATTGAAGTATATTGGAGATAGATTTCTTTTTCATTAAAGAAAGTAAAAATTGGATTTTATTTTTTTTGCCTTAACATCCCCTTTAACTGGTGTAAAGCAACAGTTACATCACTGGTGTAACTATAGAGGACAGACACCCCATGGCCACATAGGGCCCGACCATGGGGTCTGCTTCCTTTATAGAAATTAAAGGAGAACTCTGGCTTCCAAACCCCTAATATACCCATCACAGTTACCTGTTTCTTCAAAAAGTATGGATAGATGCCATTTTCTATACTAAAATACAGCTGTATAACAGTTCTTCTCTTTCTGCATCATTTGAAATCCTGGCAGGGAAGGACTAAAACACTGATGTTGCAAATTGTAACAACTTGTCCACAGCTTACAGACGGCAGGAACTACATAACCTACAATGCATTGCACTGTGATGTTCCTTTCCTTATTGAAATCACTTGTGCAGGGAATTGTGGGGTTTGGAGGATGCAGGCTGAGGACAGAAGGCAGTTGATACAAAGTAACAGTAGTCAGCCAGCTCAGCAAAGTAGTCAGAGAGATCAGCAGGAGAGCAGGGGGCTAGGCTTGTGGAACTATCAGAAACCATTAAAATTTTTAATTGATGTAAATTGCAAAGTTGCTTGAAATTAAGATTACTTTTCAAAAAGCTTAAAGGGCATATAAAGGCAAAAAAAAAAAATCAAATTTTTACTTTCTTTAATGAAAAAGAAACCTATCTCCGATATACCTTAATTAAAAAATGTGTACTGTTTTTATAAGAAACCTGACTGTATACTTATGAATAGCAGGGGGAGCCCCTGACTTACTTCCCAGCTATGCAGAGCTCAATCAGCTTTGTTTATGATGATCCCTAAGCAGCCCAGATCACACTGAGCATGTGCACAGTCTTGGTCTTGCAAAGATGTTTAACAAGGTTACAAGATGGTGACCCCATGTAGTCAACTTTGAAAGCATACATTATTTGTTTGATTAGGCTTGTGGTGCAGTAAGTTCATGTTTATTTTTAGTATACAAAATACAGCATTTCTAGGCTTATTCTATTTTAGACTTTACATGCCCTTTAATTTATGTTTTTGTGGAGTTCCCCTTTTAGGAAGATGGAAATCCCCCTCCCCAGCCACTTATTGGTGGGCAGGGAGTAGAGGACAATGGCAGTCAGAGCGAAGGACAGGGAGTGGGCGAGTGGATGGCAAGTTAAGAATGGCCACGCGGAGGGCTGGGTAAGAGTAGTCGTGCCCCTCTGAAGGTTTTGGGGGGGGGCTGGGGCTAGCCGTTTATGCCTCTGGCCCCTCTGAGACAGGCCATTAAAGACATGAGAGGAAGGAAGAGGTGTTGCAGAACTATAACAACAGATGCATAAACAGGATTTTGAATCCCAGAAATTCTTGAACCAGTAAGATATATTTATTTAGCACACAAAATAAAGTACTAATAGTAACAGTAAGTTAGTTTAAAAAAAGACACATGTCCTTCAATGGTACCACGGATGGAGTTGAGGTAAAGTGGTCACAGCAATATAAAATTAAAGAGGATATCGCACTCTGAGGACAGATTTCGCAGGATCCCACTTCACCTCTGTGATAACTTCCAGTGGAACCTCCAGGGAAACCAAATTCCCTTTCAACTATAATCTCTACACTAATAGGCAGCACCTCCAATCTATCTTTTCTGTCCGTATTTTAAATTATAACAGGAAGTGGTCACCACCAACCCAGGCCAATAGGGAAGACGTCCTGCCCAGGTATCCAGGTTATTGTTGCCAGGACTTCCTTTAGAAAATAGAGGGAAATATACCAATAGGAATTTTCACCCTATGCTTCCCACAGAATGTTCCTTTATTTTTTCAGTACTAACACGATTAGAAGGTGGTATAAAACAATTGTTGGTTGCTTTGGCTCCATGCTGAAAAAAATGAAAACGCATACTCCCATAAACTGTGCCATGTATTATTAGGCTATGTATTCAAACTACTGTATTTTTAATAATTTATCAGTTGTCCTTTCTGTTTACCTTCTGCATTGATCACTGATCGGTATGTGTAACATAATTGTATGTTTGAGGCACACACACTAATAGCACTGTGGTAATGTTATATCTACTATTGAAATGTAGGTCCTGCAGAACAGCTCTCTTAGCTCATATTTAGGAATGTAAGAGCCTCTGAAGCAAATATGTATTTACTGTGTACACAAAAGCTTGCAATTTTTTCTGTTACTGGTCCTTTAAAGGGCTCACATGTGTCACCTGCCACTTATGGGCCTCTCTCTTTTCTTAATCTAGTTTTATCTGCTTGTTCAAGGTTTCAGTGATTGCTACAGTGACGCTGCTTTAATCAAGACCTTCATCACCATGGTGACTGAGGCACACGGCTCAGGTTTAGCTTGGTGAGCGCTACAAATCAGTGAATAGCCAAATGGCTTACATGAAATATTAGATCTCTTCCTCAATAAACAGTCTTGTTTCATGACTAGTATAACTAAATCTGCTACTATTTGCATCACAAGGCTTATATGGTCTGTTTTACAAGTAGTTAGTACTTTATATATACTCCAGCATCTAAATTTATCTATCTATCTATCTATCTATCTATCTATCTATCTATCTATCTATCTATCTATCTATCTATCTATCTATCTATCTATCTATCTATCTATCTATCTATCTATCATCTATCTATCATCTAACTATTACCTATCTCTTTATCTAAATTGCTCTGTCAATATCAGAGGAGCTCTTTGGCCAGTTCTTGGCTAAATGACTACATTTAGTACTAACACAATATTTCATGTTTACCTCAGTGATCTCTAGATCCCTACCTTTGGTTTAGATGGTAGACACCAATATCTCACTAACTGCAGAAGGATTTGGTGATTGTAGCTGGGCCACAGCTGATTATTGACCCAGTTCTTACAGTATCTAAATGCATAACCATCAGTGTTAAAACCCTCATCATTTTTTACCCATAATGCTGTGTTTTACCAGAATTTCAGCATAGTTGTGGCCATGCTCCACATTACATCCACTACTATTGTGCATGATGCAATTTTATTGTGTTTTAACAAAAACCAGGTAGGGTTTACATCACTTCAGAAACACATATTTAAAACAGTATTTGCATCCAATTCACTGGGTTTATTTGGTGCACCTTTGCATCATTATCTGCTCTCCACTGTTTACATTTTGGAAACCCTCGCATGCAGATGTAAACATAAATGAAATAAAGTTTTTTAGTAGCAGTGCATCAAAAAGTAGGGAATGAGTCCCTCAAAATAATAGGGATTGCTTGCTTTTCTTCAAAAGTAATGTTTAATTGTGGACAAGGCCCCCTTCACCAACCAGTGCAGCCTTGTTCATTTCATTGTAACACTTAGGAAGCTTAGATTTACTCACCATAGTGATTTTATTTGTACTAGGTGCAACAATAAGCTCTAAATTCTTTTTATTTTAGCAGTACATTTAAGCTTAAATACAATAAATGCAATCTTAGTTCTACATTTGTACTCCATATCCTACCTGATATATTTACATGTCTGCCTAGCGAATCAATATTGTGTTTCTTCTGGCAAGTGTATCTGATACCTACGTATATACTCGAGTATAAGCCGAATTTTTCAGCCCCCAAAATATGCTGAAAAACTCTACCTCGGCTTATACTCGGGTCAAGCGCAAAAACGGTTGCCGGCGCCTAAGAATAGTCGCCGGCGTCCAAGAATAGTCGCCGGCATCCAAGAATAGTCTCCAAGAATATTTGCCATCATCCAAGAATGGTCGCCGGCATCCGAAAACGAGATGCCGGCACCTCCAATGGGAGCAGAAACCCTCAATTTTTTGATTGAAACTTACCAGAAGCTGCTGCATTTCTCACCCTAGGCTTATACTCGAGTCAATAAGCTTTCCCAGTTTTTGGAGGTAAAATTAGGTACCTCGGCTTATACTCGGGACGGCTTATACTCGAGTATATACAGTAATTTGGTATCGGATTCTTCACAGTAATTTTAAAGGTCAAATACAGTATGAGAATGTGTTCATAGAACGGATGGTGTTCTGACCAATGTTTCATTTAAGAAGAAGAACGTATTTGTTTTACCTATGGAGATGATATTCACAAATTTTTCGGCAAAGCAAAATGGGAGAAATGCGCCCATCACTACTCAGAAGGAGAAAGTTGTGGTGATTATAATTAGGGACCAGCTAATTGTTTCACCCCTTACAGTTTCAGGGAAACATTTCTTTCTCCAGCAATTAGTCACCAGTAAGTGGGCATCAGTCTTGTCATGATGTATTGCATGTCAATCTGCCTGATAATGTACCATTTGTAAAGTAAATGTCTATAGGAATTTTTTCACATTGCAATAAATATACAAAGTGGAGCACATGGAGTGGAGTGCTCTCAGGGGTGGAACACATGGCCATTATGGAACATAGGATCTTAGACCTAATGAGTGAGCAAGGAGTCCTGCTGCTTTGTACTAGGGCAGAGATGAATAATTCTATTGATATCTGTATTTAATAAAGATAACAAGGCTGGAGATAGGCAGGTGATGCTGTGCATACAAAGGGAGCAGTTTCTAATTAGAACATAATGATTCATAAAAACACAATAACAAGCTAAAATACTGTCCATTTACTGCATTATGATTTAATATGCTATCTTTAAAACTGATTATTAAGGACATTTGAGTTATAATGACAAATGAATACTAGTAGTAGGCTTAATGTAACTGCTGTGTGTATGCTGGTGAAGGGAAAACTGACATCAAAAATGTATACAGACGGTACCACCCTCAACCACTATTGTTGCTGGACCACAAAAATGCTAACGTTTTAGAAATGCATGATGTCACAATCTTTATAAATAAGGAATTGTTAACAATAAAAGTTAAGACCAAGAAGGTATCAACAGGAACTTTTTCTTGTACACTTCAGTTCCAACTCATTGCACAGGTTTCATTTAGCTAAAATAAGTGTAGAATATTTCCAGACTCCATAAGGAGAGACATATTTATTTGTGTTCTACCTCATTTAGCAGAAAAGTTTTGTGGCTTGGACATTATTATTAAAAAAAAGGAAAACACCGGAGTCATGTTTCCTTCCTTTTATTGCCATTGAAGCGAACTGACTGATTCATTGGAACGTGTTAACATTAAACTAGCAATGTAAATTTAACTTGGACTAAATTAAACCCAGAACAAGACTAGCAAAGAAAAGTAACTGCAGTTTCTAAGGCTCAGATTTGTGGCTAAGAAATAAATAAAGTAAACACTAGGGATGAGTGAATTTTTTCATCGAGTTTCGCAGCGGAAATGACGTCTATAGACTCCAATGGGAGAAAAAAATATTTTGCATAAAAAAAAGTTTAAAAAAAATTGTCGCCCATAGACTTTAATGCATTTTCACCTGCAGCAAATTTTTGGTCAAAGCCCATCCTTAAGTCACTGCAAAGTAGTTTGAGAAGAAGAGAGGTTCAGAGCCTAGGCACTCTTAAAGTAGCCATACACTGCCAGATCTACCCAATTAGCCACAGGACCAAAGTAGACTGATCTGATCAGGTCCAATAATTGGATCAAATACTGGGGCCACCAGACAAGCACCATGTCAATGAACCAAAGTGGTCCTCTCTGTGAAAATGCTGGTACTCTGTGTACTATAAATGCCAGGGCCTATTTTAAATCCCAGTCAAGATTTTCAAACCTGGCGGATTGATATTTGGCTGATTTTTGACCTGGTCTGGGCACCAGGAATTCCAATCGATCGAATGGCCAGGGTGTGCGAGGGTAATCCTTTTTCTACACAAACTCTTTCCCCACAATGCTCATTCAGAAATAATGATAAATTATAGGATAGGTGGTAAGTTAGGGTTCCATTGTAGCCTGATGATAACAATGCTCCTTAACCTGCCAGGAGACAGGTAGGGGGCTAACAGAACCTTGCCATTGAACCTTGCTAAAAGGCATCTCTGATAACAAATCTTTTTTTTTTTAATTTAAATTTGTCTCTTCTAGTGCAGAGAGTGCAATAGCAATGCAGCATCTCCCTGACCCACCTCAACTTTAAAGCTTAAGTGTGAAGCAGGGGGAGGGTGGAATTGGGGCTGATGCCTCAGGCAGCCAGACCCAAAAATGCCCTGAGGGGATAGGATGGTGAAGACCTACATATCATTCTTTAGATCTGGCACAGACAAAGCATTACTTAAAAACATTAATTCAATGGAGAAATAGGTGTGACTTTGTGTACATCAGTTCATCTTGCTCAATCTGTAGATAACATAAAGAATAATCTAATATGCCAAAGAATGCCATTGTTTCAGAAGCACTGCGTCTGGGTGCAGTCTCATAAAAACAGATGCCCATGTGTTGAACAGAAATCTGCACTCACAGATCTTATCTTGGTCAAAGATTAATCTAGCGCGCAGCCAACATTTTTCCAACCTTGAGAAAGGCTGGTATAACACACAAAATATTGGCTTTGCATTAAATTCATCTTTATGACAAAGATAAGACCTGTGAGTGTGGATTTCCTTCAATACATGGGTATAAAGAATGTTTTTAATACCAAGCACATCATCTAAAATATATATAACATAAAGAAGTAGGATTTGTAATATTATTGTTACAGCTCATTACTGCATATACAGTATGCATAAAGAAACGTATAATTGACAGCAATATGCAAATTAAATGTCCACTTCTTGCAAACAAACATGGCATGACTGAAAAGAAATTGTGATGTGCCTAGTGACAATAAACATTTTCCAATTCTAGACAACTAGGTTATATAAGGTTAATAATGCTCCTGTTGATGCCTATCTGCTAAAATATCCTCCTTAGCTTTCTCCATGATTCCATCAGTTATCTTGGTTTCCTTAGCAGAAACAAATACAGGGGAGCTAAGGTTGGCTATACTGTACTTAGTGCAGCAGGCAAGCACAAAACTTATAAACCTAGAATTCCATTGATATTTTGCTGTCTATTTTTTTCTGCCAGAAATGATTTCTACAGCATAAGTCTGCTGTAGCCTGCACTGAATAATTCAGTTTGGAGATTGAGCACTATCTGACCTCATTAGTAACCCTGAGGTGAGATGAGCCCATTAGACTAACCACTAAAATGTCACAGAAGATAAAACCTCGGGGCATTAAATGTATTGAAGTACTCGAACACCAAGTACTGCGTGACTTAAAAATTGCTAAACCTTCCCACTAAAACACAACGCCAGTAAATGGGCAAATGGGAAACAATCTATTGTTTAATTTCATGAATTTTGGAAGATCATTCTGAAGATCTGATAAAGTGTAAAATAAACTTAAATGACTTAAATGCCTTTTAATATAAACCAGCAACTCTGGCACAAACAAGTCCATCATTTTTTGTTTTTAATTTAAAAATAATATGTTGACTCTTGACTCTTTCCAGAATCCTCCTACAAAATCCCTTCATAGCAGACAATGAAAAGATTATCTGGTCCCTTTAAAATATTAATGAATGGGGTTCATTGCTCTTATACTATAAAGAGCTTGACTTTATAGTACAGTATTAGTAAGGTAATACTAATGTTCTGCACTCTGAATCTGATAATAATATTCTTGGAGGCAAATTTACCTCTGAAGTTGTGCCAGCGTTGGCTTTGCCGCAGTCGTAGATTCGCAAATTCACAAAGATCCGCACAGGTTACCGATTGTTTGCAAAGTTGCGCTATCGATATAAGATCAGTGGTTCAAAGTTATGCTAGCGATGGCAAATTTGCATACGGCTTGTTAAAGTACAATGGCAGTATATGCAGCATCAAACACATTACATTACACAGGGCCAGGGAACCTTAATAAATGTGTTCTAATGCTCTACACATGAGCCTACAGTATAGTATAGGTGCCATATGTTATCAAATGCAGGGGGAAGGAGGGTACCCTAAATTTTTGATATTTTTCAGCCTATCATCCTATAAAAAGTAAAAGACGCCCTCGTTTTTTTGGGACTTAGAAAAAATGTTAACTTTTATGGACCAATCCATATCTATTGCACTTCGGTGAAGTAAAGTCTGGCGATAGAGGTAACATTCACGAAAATCCGCAACTTAGTGAATGAGCGTAGTTAGGTCCCTTCGCCAGAGCGCAACTTCACCTGGCATAAGGTAGTGCTAGAGTAGGTCTACTTCGCTAGCGAATTTACGCCAATACCTGTTAGTAAAACGGCAAAGTGGCAAAATGACGTCACCCTGGCGAATTTTCGCTTGCGTTAGCGACTTCGCCCTTTAGTAAATTTGCCCCTTGGTATCATCTTACAGGATACTCCACAAGGCTACCATGTAATCATCATTACATCATTTCATGAGAAGAGGGAGCCAATCATAATGCATTTTAACTCATTTCATTTGGCTCAATCTGTCAATCACAGGCATGTTCATATCTTCCATTTCTGCTGTTAATTCCCACTAATTAATTGCTGGGCTAAAAGTGTGGTTTGTAAATAGATGAGATTATGCATTATATTATCATTCCTGCCAAGCGCCTGAAACCCAAATGTTGTTTTTAGTAAGGATTTAATAAAATGAGCTTCTGCTATCTGAAAGAACTAAAGTCTGAAAATGACTATGGCTAGAAATGATGTATATACAGAACTTACTGTACCAGCCCAGATATTTAGCAACCCTATAATTGTAATGATTGAGGCCTGTCCACAGTAGATCCCCATTTTCTGATCTTGTTAGGCCATGATCAATTATTGTTACATCAAAAATTTGAGTATTCAAGGTTTTTTAGTCTACAAACTCAATAAACTCACGGTATTTGAGTTTTTCCCTGGATGAATCCAGTCAAGTTTTTTTTACAATCAGGGTTTTTTCATAAATAAGCAAACATTCGGGTTGTGAGTTTATTTGAGGTAGAAAAAAACTCACAAACTCAATCTTTGAAAAATAACCCCCTATGTCACTGTGGAGTTCTATGACCATATTAAAAGGCCAGGCAGAGTGCTGTTATACAGGTCATGGAACGTCTAGTATCTATCATATTTTACAACAGGGGGTACGTTATTTATTGTAATCCAAAAATTGTATTGAGTCATGTGACAAATTACATCACTAAGCACTGATTATAATTGATGACATCACTAAACACCATTTATAAGGATATAATTTACAGGATATTAGGGGCTCTTTTGTACTGTATATGTATATAATACACAAAAGCCATGAATATCCTGTAAATTATAACAGTGAGTTCTGATGTCATCAGTTATAAACGGTGAGTTCTGATGTCATTTTTGTCACATGACTCACTGAAATGTGTGTATTATAATAAACAAAGTACCCCCTGTTGCAAAATATGAGGATATTAGAAGTTACCTCTGAGTTCCTTCTGCCTTGTGTTTTTATATGGTCATGAAACTCCTCGGTAACTTATAATATCCTTATAATTTATAAGAGGGGGTACTTTATTCACTATATATTGTATATTGTGAGACATATTCTGTAGATCAGCAGAAAATATGTGGAACAAAAGTGAATCTTTGCAGGCTTAATGTCTGCCTTGGACTGGTGCAGAAGCCCAAAACATAAGTCATAGCATTATTAGCCAAATTCTCTTTATCAAATGTAGTATATTTTACATTGCTTCTGGGGTTTCTGTGAACTTCAACATGAACCAAAGTAACACAACGTTATTGCTTTGTTAGCAAGAATGGGTAAGCTAAATGAGTTTATCAGCTCATGACTAATGACCTGAACATGAGCATCTCTATAACTTTCTAGTCTGCCAATGCCAACCACATCTAACGGTTAAGAGTCAAATGCAGACATTGATGGATTTATATGTCTTACTAGTCTGATTGTGATGCAATAGAACTGGATGCTAGACTTTAGAGGGGCTTTTCATCGTAATTATTAATTTATCATATTTTAATGTTCTGTGGTTAGTGACATGGGGAACATGCTTGTTTAATATTTATATAATATATGAAAATGTTTCCTACAATAACGATTTTAGCATATTTTTAGTATAACGATTTAGCATATTAACCTTGATAAATCTCTGCAAAGGCATCTTTACTTGATTTCTTTACAAAATATTTTAGTAAGAATGAACATATTTATTATTCCTCTAATTTAAAGGATCAGTAACACCAGGCAATCTTGTTACCAAGACTGCCTCCTTTGTTTTACTGTACACCATAATTACAACTATGCATCGCTCCACCATGTGAGTGCCGCACTCCATTATCATCATCTAACTCTTCAAAGAGACTTTATACTATTTAATTTATATATTTAATACATATATTTGTCTTTTGAAGACTCTTCAGAAAACGTCACCCTAGAGTAGAGAAGATCAAATCTTAGAAATGCAACATGCACAACTGACCTCAGTAGCCCTGTATTTAATGCTAACCTAGCATCTCAAACACATACACAGCCTCACAGCAATCCTTCAGCTCAAGAGGCTAAAATAGATGTATTGTGCACACAGCAGGCCATCTGCCACAACCATTTCATGGTAATTATGTAATAATTAGTGGCTCTTATGTGTGCCAGAGCTTACTGGACACTTTAGGAGACCATTTTTCTGCATTTGAGTGCTAATTTGAGAATTTTGGGAACAAGTCCTGTGCATGAACTTTGGTTGGAAGGCACAGGTGGGAGCTCTGAGTAATGCTGGGAGTTCTAGTTTGGGAGGTCTGAGCAATGTTAGTTCCTCAATGAGATACAAAGTAAGTTTGTTGGCATGACATTTTGCTCTCTCACTACACTTGAGAGATTAATTGCTTCTAAGAAAATAACCCAGTCATGCTAATTATTTAACATTTGACAGAGGCGTAGAAGAATAATTGCTTGAATAGGGCTCTGGACACTCCCTGTCACATAATAAGCGTATTAATTAAAAAGGGATGGTAAAACCAAAAGGCTTGCCTGTTACACTGACACATGTAGAAATGGTTCTTCCAGTGTTTCTTTTCCCTATTAACCTTCTAGGACACTATAGGGTCGAATGTAAATAAAATTGCATGTGATGTTTAAAACTTTTCTTTTTTAAAGACTTTTCCCAATTAGTGATCTTTCTATAGTTTGGAGTACTGTGCTTTAAACATTTTAATATTAAAAAATCATCAAGGGCAAGATACCTAATTATGACAAAGAGAAAGCATAGGAGTCCACAGTTAATTGAAAATAATTTTCTGCATAATAGATCCCATACTATTAAAGGATCTGGTGCCATTTAAAAAAATGTTGTCATAAGTTGAATACACTTTGTTTACTTACCTACTCTATTTACTTACTTACATTTGTTACTAAACATCTTTCTACAAGTTTCTTTTTAGAATATTATATAGTAAGGAGTTCAGAGAAACCACAGAATTTTATTTACATGCCATTTTACAATTTTTTCTCTTTATTTTTAAGTTTATCATAGAACATGATATCTTAACAATAGGCTACAGAAGCTCAGAATTGATCCTGTGGTCCCTGCAGTACTGTTCAAGGTGACTTTGTCTGTAAATGAATATATAAGATTTTAATCTGTGATGGAAACTGTTAATCTATATAAAGTAATTGATTGATAGAATATTGTACCATATAACCTACCTAAGCATGATATAGTCAAGTATGATATAGTCAACTGTACTAGCTTTACTCTTTCAATAATCAGGATAGACTGTGGGTGTTCCTTTCAATCTTTTGTCTCTCTTTTATTAAATGTACCCCACATATTTAGATATTTAGATATGTAGCAGTAGAGGAATATAACACTCACCAGAAAAATGAGTGCTTTCATTGTTTTCCCAGAATTTTCATTAAAGTAACCACCAATCTTATATCTATCGTGGATTTTAAGACTCCTGCTGCCATCAATTAGATATTGATTGAAACTCGTCTGTAGAAGACAACAACAGATTTTAAAACCCTTGTCTCCAATAGTTGATTTTTTTTAATGATAATGCAGAAATGAAACCTATAAAATCACAGGACAAGATGATTTCCAAACATTATAAAAGAGTGCTGTCCAACTGGTGGCCCACAACCTCCCCTTGTGTGGCCCCCACACGAAAGGCTGCCTGCTGTGTTTGCTTACCTTCTGTAAACTTTAAAAGGTATCAGTACTGATAATAACTGTCCCCTGCATTGTTTACACCTCAAATTCAGACAGTAAACTCCTTCATTGTTCACACCTTTCATCCCTCCTGCATTGTTCACACCTATGACAACTCTATTGTTCACACCCCTAAAGCCCTGTAATGTTCACACCTCAGTCCCAGACTGAAAGTGCCCTTATGGTTCACCTGTTCACACTTCAGAAAAATTGCTGCCTGCCCTACGCTCCCTGTGTTTCACACTCTGCCTGCCCTATGCTGCCTGTGTGAGCCATACTCTTCCTGCCCTATACCCCTTGCAGGGGTGTATCTACAGAGGAAGCAGACCCTACAGCCCAGGAGGTATAGGGGACCCCGTGAAGCCCTAATGTATAAGCCATTTTAATAAATATATTGGTAAAACAGGAAAACCTCTGCATATTTGGGGGCCCCTAAAATGAATTTGCTGTGGGACCCAATAACATCTAGTTACGCCACTCACTCTTTGTGTGTGCCATACTCTGCCTGCCCTATGCTGCATGTGTGTGTCATACTTTGTATGTGTGTGCCATGCTCTGCCTGAGGAAGTGAACCTGGTGTGGGTTTGTTAGCATTTGGAAATACTAGTTAGGGGGTCCACAAGGTATTTAATCATGTGCTGGTGGTTTCTGTGCTATTCACAGGGAAAGATGGGGCATATGGATTTAAGGGTATGTCTTAATAAGGTTTAAATAATTTGTTTCACATATGAGTGAGCAGTTGGTGCAGTGAGCACTAACCATTTGGTTTTATGGTGTGCTACCACCACTAAAGGGGATATGGTCTTAAAAGTTCTTGTGGTAACATAGGTGTGGTTTTAAATGGTGTGGTTTAAAACAGGGAGTGGTCAACGCTGGCTTCCATTATCGGCCCTCCACTACATACACCAGGAAAATTGCATCCCTCTGTACCACAGAAGTTGGACAGCACTGTTATAAAAGCCAATAACTTGTTCATCTTCCATTTGCACAAAAAAAATAAAAATAAACTGGGCTTTGCAAGGTAAAAAAAGAGGAATTGAAATGATCAAACATGATCATATAAAAAACTCCATTTGCTTAGCAAACAGTATTGTTAAAGGTGGAATCTTTATCATTCCTTTGATGGCCCTTCTTCCAAGCTCCTCTTTTTCCCAGAGAGAGAGAAATGCTTACACCTGTTGGAGCTTGTGGGGGTAGATATCCCTGATCTATGCATGGACTTATCTCTCATGAATAAATTCATGTTGGTGGTAAAATAATCCTGATGAGTTTTTTAACAGTAACATTTTTTCATGTTTTTATGTTATGGAAAGATCTCTTATCTGGAAAAACAGGATTCTAAGCATTTCACTACTCATAACCCCCCATGGAAGACTTCCAAAAAATTGTCTTCACTTCTTCTTGTCACTATAAATTCAATTAAATGGATTAGGAGGACTTTTTCTAAACATGCATACAAGAAGATCTATACTGTAGAAATTGTGAAGGCATTTCCATTAAAACAGAACAAAGTATTTAAGCAAACTGCTGACAAATTTCATACGTGAGTCTTTTGGTTGTTGCATATTCCCAATGGAAATGGTGCATAACAATTCTGACAATTAGGGTACCCTACTATACCAATGACACACTGGAGTTGATTTACAAAGGCATGTGCTAAATTGACCAAGGTTTCCTTTATGAAATGATCAGATCTTGGTTTTATTTTCTACCTGGCGTTAGACTGATCAAAACTAGGCTCTGAAGCATTACTATGGGCAACTGCTCTAATGCCATTTAGCACCTATGTTAGTAATGAACCCTACTGACTTTTTACTAACATCTCAATCACCTACAGTAAGTTTCTTTTGGAGATTTCACAAACATAGTCATATTTCTGCTTCCCCATACTCTTTGCAGGAAGACCTAATCCGTACTTGTTTAATTTTTTCAGTAGTGGAGTCACTGGCATAGAAGTAGGGAATGCACTATTTGTAAATCTACTAATTTGGTTAGTTATGCATGCTGTCTGTACATCTAAGCATCCACCATTCTGGACCCCAATCAGTATGCCAAATAATTCATCATTAGGTTATCTTTGCCCTTTATGGTTTGTATTTTAACTTTTCATATTATCTAGAAGATTGTCCTTCAATTCTGTCATGGATCCCTAACTACCTTGTTTTTCCTATTTTCTTTATTGTCTGCCACCCATCCACTTCTTTTTTTTTCATTCCAACTTCACAATCAGATCTTCCATCTGAGTTTTGGTGACTGTACCCACAACCTTGTACCCCCAACCTTCCTTTATTCACTTTCCTGCTCTTGAGAGTACAGTCCAGTTCTGGACCAGGCTATATCAGCTCTTTGACTCACTCAGTATTGGCCTGGGCTTTACAGGAGACATCAACAAACCTCCATTTCATGAAAGGGATGGTTTGAATTAAAGCTTATTCCTCTTCACATTTGATGGTAATAGGAAATAAAGTCTGAAAGACATCCCAAGTAGATCATAATCACCCTAATGACACAGCATAGCTTAGAATGCTGAAAGGAATAAACTTGAAATGGAGAAGTGGCCCTACGTACTTGATACATTTGTCGTAAGTGTATGGATCTTAAGGAGAATGTTGTAACTTATGTTCTGATAAACATATAAATCAGGATGCAGTCATTGCAACAGCGTGATTTCATTTATATTGAAGTTTTGATTGAAAATATTACAATGGCAAAGATGCAGTAAAGACGTAAATCAGCAGGCTACATTTTACACAGTTGAATTTCCATTCAGAATTGTCAAAATCAGTTATTACAGTGTATTTAATGCTTCAGCAGAACAGCCTGAATAATATTTTTGCCTGAAAATAGTTTGCTGCTTTGAACTGGCAAGAAGAACACAACAAGAAAAACGACATCTAGAAAGCTATGGAACCCCCTCCAGAGAGTAATATATTGGTTAGGGGAAGCAGTTGGTGCCTTTCAGTTCTCTCTCAAGAGATCTGAAATTTGGCAGGTGCTAATGGTGCTCGGAGAAAGTGGAACCCCTACAGCTTTGTCAATTTGGGGGATGTCCAACAGAGAGCATTGTATGTTGCTATGGCAATTGTAATATTGCACAGCACTATAGGAACACAAGCTTAGACGTGAAGCTTTACTGTGATTTAGTTGCCTTCAACTGAAACAAAGCTGGATCTTTTGATGTTAATGCAGTCCACAATGCTTGTGAATCCACTCATAAGCAAGATATACGGTTGCTGTGATTAGTTAATAGCAGAGGAAATGCTGTTTTTCTGGCTGGAATCTGAGAGACACAGATGAGATATCCTTTTGTAGCCTGCTGAGCTAACAGGCAATGTCCTTAATATGATTGTAGGGAATTGTAACTATGTCCTTTAAATCATGCAAATCTCTTTATAGCCAGGTGCACAAATGCAATGCATTTTACTAATTATATTTGGCTACTGCGAGCTCCCACTTCTTGTTAATGGAGGTGTACTAATCACTGATTTAGGCTAATTACTACATACCAAATGCCCTGTGAAATCAGATTATATATAGGGCTCATTTCTGAGGCTGCATGTATTTGAATGTATGTAGCTTTCGAGTTTGTTGTGACTACAGGATAGTTTAAAGAAATGAGTAATGGGGCTTCATGCTAAACAGTTCAGGAAAGATTTCATAATACTTTGGTCACAGAGGGCACTGTTTAGGCTATTGACACATGGGGGGGGATATTTGTTGCCTGTGCTTAAATCTTCATTGCCCACAGGTGATAAATCTCCCCAGAATGCTTGCCCACTGGCAATAAAGTATTACTGGTGGGAAAACATGCACTGTATGGTGTTTTCTGAAGTTGTCAGAGGTTTCTTCCTGAGTCAACAAATCTCCACATCTGCCATGGCCCTTAGAAGCAATCTGTTGACAATGACACTTTTCAGGTCCACCCAAAGTAATATACTGTATTTAGTTGTACAGATCACCTGCAGTTTCCAAGGACAAGCCTAGAATGTATCATTTTACAGGGAAAGGGTACACACTAAATGAAAGAAAACCCCCCCAACCAACAATGGAATTACTTGAAAGGCAGGGCTTATATAATAAAGGAGTTAACATAGTAATGGAGTGCAAAGTGCACGTTTCAGAATTCTAGTGTCATTTTGCCGTTCATGGTAAGGTGCAAATGTTAGTCCCTGATGTTGAAGACACAAAGCTTTGCATGACCTAGCATATTGGCACCAGTCAATTATGTCCATACACAGGGGGTTATTTACCAAAAAACAAGATTTTTTCTGGTCAATGCATTTTGAGCAAAAACTCTAATTTTTTTGTGGTAAAAAAACTTGAATTTTCTCGGGATTTAGTATACCCCGAAGCTGCCATAAATTGTAATCCAAAAATCTCAAACCTGCCAAGATCATGTAGAAGTCAATGGCAAATGTTCCTTTTACAATCCGAAGATATCGTGATCTGCACTGGGTTTCGTCCGATAATCTGAAAAAATCAAGTGATTCGGGTGTAAAATCTGAAAAATTTGTACGATTTGAGTTTTTGCTTGTTTTTATCGAGTCTTTTCCCGCACCAACTTTTTTGAGTTATTTTATTGATAAATAAGTTAAAATCGTGGATGGGAGTTTGGTCGAGCATAGTTTAATAAAAAGATGAGATAAATTTAAGATTTCATAAATAACCCCCTTCGATACACTTCATGCATGCAATTCAACTGGTACATCAAGGCCTGTACAGGTCAGGGCAAATGTTAGGTACAGGACTCCTTTGCACTAGTACTTGGTGCAGTATTTGTCTCGTGCACAAGAATAGGTGGCAGTTAGGTGCAGTTAGGATCATGAGCGATGTGTATGGCAGTTTAATGTGCACAACTTTTACAATATTTGTTTTAAAATATAGTCCTACACTTGAAAAAAATGCAGATAGATAAGGGTCTAATTATTCCTCTACCTGAAGACTGTATGACAATGAATCCTATCAAAGCTGAAGAAGAAAGTTAGATCAGTGACAGTTACACTTCTGGTACATATCTATAGGCTCTTTCTCTTTTCTTTTAGTACTATATACAAAACCAGGAACTTACAGTTCTGCACAAAGCGCAAGAGAAGGGGACAACATAAGACCATGGTGACTTCCCTTAAGTCCAATGTGTACCAACAGGATTACTGATGTAATCATTGATGGCATAGGTGATGTTGTGTGACTAAAGCTATCAGTGATGTAAGAACATATGTGATAATGTTTTGTATCTTGAATAATGTATTATACTGCCAGTGTATTACCAACCAATAGTGATAAAAATAGACCAGGATTCCATGCATCTACATTTCTGCATATTATTTTGTGGCATCAATGCAGTATTAACTATTAGTGATGAGCGAATTGTTTTACCAGGCACAAATTCACAGAAGAAATATCACATTTTGCCATCTGTGAAATTTTTGCAAACTATGATAAAAATTTGCAGTGGAAAAAATTCACCCCGAGAAAAAGTCGCCAAGACAAAAATGTTTCAGCGACAAAAAAAGTTTCCCATTAACTTTAATGCATTTGGACAAAAAAAGTTGCAGAGAGAAAAAAAGTCGCCACAAGAATAAGCGCCCATTGATTTTAATGCATTTGGAGCGATAAAAATGTAAAATTGGTGCACTTAAAAAAAACGACTTCAACGAGTTTCGCACATCACTATTAATTTTCTCATCACTATTAATTTTCACTGTGCTTCTCTGCTCTTTCAGCTTTAACAGTGTCTGGGTGAGATACTTAGCTACATTGGTGGTTATCTTCTCCCTTGTACTTCTCTCATCCTGTGACACAGCTGGGAAATTACTTTGTTGCTTAATTAACTCCAATCCAATACTCCAATCCAATAATTCCACATCCCATGAGTCCAGTAATACCTCAACTTTGTTCCCTGTAGCTGTAGACACTCTTTTTCAGTTAAAGCCCCATTGGAAGGTCCAATGATTTGTCACTGCCCTCCTTTTGCTCAGGAAATGAGTACAGATATAGAAAAATATTGGTTTATATACCATTCAGTCACAGTTTTAAGCATATCTGGTGTTGCAAATACATATTCACCCCAAACCTCACACTGTGTAACCTTTATGTTAGGCTTTCGGGTATATCTAGGAGACCAAAGGCCATACATTTCAATTCTAACCCTAAGTGACCTTAAGGCTGAGCCTCCTGCCACTGACCCATGCATCCCAAGGTGGTTATGCCCACAGTTTTGGACACAATATTTTATGGGGTTGTAGTGCTGGAATTAATGATTCACAAGAGATCTGGAAGGAGTTTGACAAGATGCTGCCTGCTCCAAAACTGCTCACAATGGGCATTGTGTTTATACTGTCCGTTTGAGATGTATTTTCTCCCGTCGTGCCTCAATTCTTCCCTCTCCAATGTGAAGCAAGTACACTTATATCAAATAACACTTGTCAACTGATGGCGTGCTCATTAATCCTGTTGCATCTTTGTGTCTGTTACCCCTGCCTGCAGGAATAATGATTCTAAACTGTCATGCACTGTGTACACAAGTAGTTCTATATATATATAAAATATACATGCATGCATACATACAGTGTGCTATTCTCTATTGAATCCTTCTGTTTGGCCTCTGCTGACCTACACCACTTGTGCACTCTCTATATTAATATTGAATACCTCCTCAGTACAGTACTTCCCATTCTTCCATTGCCTGAGGCTACTACATGTAATGAAAAAAATAGTGAATAATCACAACATTATGAGAAATTTAAAGGGATAAAATTGCATTCATGGATGGATTAACTTACTTGGTATGCGCAGCAAGGGCTACCCACAGCACTGTATAATACTTAAAGAAAAAAATAATAATAATGAAATACAATTGATACTGTTATTGATTATAAAGAAACTCCCAGTAAAATATTTCTTCTACACCTCATTGTATAAAGAGAAATCATTGTGTTGAAAATCCATGTAGCTAGACAAAGAAGATTTGTGATTTTGTTACTCTTATACGGCAAGGCTGGAAATTAAATAAAGGAAGGAAATAAATCAAGAACATACACAAAAAAAGGAATAGAGAAATAACAGAAAATTGAACTGCTTATACAAACAGGTCTTCTAACTTGGTAGCTCTGTGGATGCAGGAGACTTAAAGCCTTTAGAAAGCTGAAAAACTGCTAGGGATATAATTCATCTCAAACTAACTTTTTAGGACATTTGGGCCAGAACAGAATTGATTCTCTCTTTAAAACTTTGGTTGTCACACTTTTTAAGTTCAAGCCCCACTTGAAGGACACTCCTTTGGCAACCCCCCTTGAAGGTTAGTCAAGGCCCTCCTTAACTTATAAAATACAGAAAAATATCAGTGTATTTATCATTCAGTCACAGGCAACCCAATACTCACCCAACTAATATTCAAATGGGAATTTAGTCATATCTATTCTCTAAATCTCACCCTAACTTAAGCTGAACAATTAGGTATATCTCCAATTCTCCCTAACTGGTATTCAGGTTGAGTCCCCCTGCCTCTGTGGGACATCTTTAAACAGACTTTGAAGATTTTACCATGCTTGGATTAAAACGTAGTCCTACTTATCTGCCTTTCAGACCACTGCTTTTTTGCTAGGGTCTGTGTCCCATTAATCATTGAACAGGACAGCTTCATTCAATCTTCTTCACCTGTAAATGGGGCTGATATTGTGGGTCTGTTTCTGTCATTTTCAAAGAATTAATTAGTCCAGTGTATTCAGTAGATTGCAGATTTTTATTTTGCTTGATATCACATCCTTACCCAGCCAATCATCTATGAGGGAATTGGGAACTAGCAAAAAAAAAAAAGTGATAGAGAAGAAAAGGGAACTCATCAAATGAATTTACTTTTCAAAAGTGGTTCATTTTTAATAGAACTAGCTATCTCTTTTTTTTTTGTCTCTTTTACTGCCAACCACTTTGCTGCTCCCATTGAGTTAATGGGTTTTGGCAGCTAAGAGCTGGTGTAATATCTTTCCCTGATGTATATATGTATCTTACAGTACCTGCTTACTTTGGGGCTTTATATATATATATATGCGGACCATATTTGATGAAAAGCTTTGTATCCAAATATAAACATAATTAAATGTACTTAAATATACAACATAAACAATATTTATACTGTTCTAGCAATAATAGAAGAAGCCATCTGAAATCAGAATGATTGGGTTTTCTAGCTGAATGATACAAAATTCCTCTTTGTTTGATCCACAGTGTACTGTATCTCAATCCTTTTTTAAAGTTGCCTTAAAAAATGTGGGGGTGCGGTGAAATTTTTTTGTATTACCCCAAAATATTAGGGTAGTGGCACATGCATGGTGTAACTCCTAGTATTTTGCCACCAAAGGGTTTATTAGCTTTGTTTGCAGATAACAAAACACCTGGATTTGACTTCAATGGCCGTTAATAGGTCTGGCACTGACTGGGATGTTTTTCTGGCTGATCAATGGGTGCACCAGTGGGTCCTAGCATGTTACATTGTTTTGTTACGTTATTGTCTGCAAGCATAGCTATTAAACGATTGGGCGCCAAACTGCCTGGAACGAATTTGTGTGCCATTGACCTTAAAGCACAAGGAAAGCTGGAATCATTTGAGGGTGCCAATGTGTTACTTTGGACAGGTGCCATTTTAGGAAAAAAAACAACAAAAGAATGACACAGTGCCAATCTACCATTTACCTTTCCCAGGCATCCCTATAACCGATTGACAGCACAGTAATGTAAAATCCGAACTTTTCCAGCCCAAGCAACGGATGCATGGAAAAGGTAATAAAAATGGTAGAAAGACATTCAATTAGTTATTTCCATGACTGGTGCAATTTTTTTGCCTGGGGAAAAAAAAACTAAATTTAATTGAATTCACTCACTCTGGGGCTGCCTAAAGTTTGGCACCCCCATTGAATTAGTCATTCTTCGTTCTTCAATCTGATAATTACATGATGATTGCCCTCACAATTAAGAAATGTCATCCTGCTCCAGGAATGAACAGCATCTTATAAAAGAAATTGTTTACATTACCATTATTGTATAGAGTAATTATTCCGACCCTACTGTATATGCTTCATTTATTTAATTAGTATAATTATTATTTTTTGATCCCTTGCTTTTTTCTACAATATTTTAAAATTTAGCCCCAATCTGCAGCTCACACTCAAGGTGTGGCCTAGCCACTTGTATTTACATAAGCAGCATTATGGTGGTCACACCCAGACCAAGTCCCTAAACCTGATCAATCATCTCATGGGCCTCAGAGTAAGTTCATTGATGTTATCACCACCGAGAATTACTTGTAGTGAATAAAGAACACATTATAACATGACAAGAATGTGGTCATTTTCCCTTTATTCATAATCATGTTAAAACAATTGTGTTAGAATATTTCTTGCTGGTGTTGCATCTTTACATTATTGATTCTTTGCTAGTGTTGCATGTTTGATTGATTTGCCATAACAACAGATCTACTTCACATTAAGTTTGCAGTGCCCTTTGTTTAGATTTTCACTATATGCAATAATTTATGGCTGACATTTGGAACAATAATGCTAAAATGTCAGGATCAGGCCAGTTTAGTTTAATTGAGCATACAGATACCAAGGAATTAAAGCCAACATTTCTAGACTACTGTACATGGCTTCATTTGCTCCTCCAATTTGTTATCCACATAGCTATTAAATGAATTGTAGAAAGCACAGGGATTTTTCAGCTTGAGTCCTGCAGGTCTGGTACCTGCAGATACTTGCAAAAAAGCAAGTGGGTTGCAGGTAGGACATATAGGTGTGAGTATTGATGTGGGCTGGCAGGTCACAGGTTGGGACACAAGTCTTATCCATAGCAAGTTTTAAACCTTTACAGATTTTTTTAACTTTTTTTCTACCCCAGCCCACTTCTGATGATGTCATTTCCTGTTTACAGCAACAGCAGTTCCTGTTTCTTTGGTGCTCTGGGGGTCATGGATCAGGTTTGGATGAGGCAGTTGCGGGTCTGGTAGCAGGTCCAAGCGGGTAATAATATGGGTTGCTCCGAATTTCAAAAATTGGTGCTGCATAGGGCTCTATTTTCAGCTTTGGACAGAAACAATGCATTTAGTAGATATCAATTAACAAAGCATTTTAGTAGTTTCACGTTTTTCTTATTGTTAATCACACTTCACCTTTATGTTGCATAACCCTAGAATCAGCTACCCAAGCGCAAATTCACTAAGCCGCGAAGCGCCGAACGCTAGCGTTAATTCGCTAGCGTTTGGCATTTTCGCTACTGCGCAAATTCACTAACGAACGCTGGCGTAGTTTCGCTAGTGTTACTTCGCACCCTTACGCCAGACTAATTTTCGCTAGCGACGAAACTACGCAAATTCACTAACTTGCACAGTGTACTGAACGCTACCTTTTACGCTAGACTTCCTTCGCCACCTCAGACCTGGCGAAGCGCAATAGAGTAGATAGGGATTGTTTCCAAAAAAGTCAAAATTTTTTCTAAGTCCCAAAAAATGCTGGCGTGTTTTCTACATGATGGGTGATAGGCTGAAAAAGATCGAAATTTTTTTTGGGGCTCCCCTCCTTCCCCCCTACATTTCCTGACTCATGGCAACTTACCTAGACAGTGGGCACATGTGTAGAGCAAAATAAAATTTTTATTTGCAGATTTGAAGGTTTTCTTGGCATTTGTAGTGCTGATAGTATTCCTCCATTGAAATTTGAATTTCGCGCCGTATGCAAATTAGCCTTCACTAGCGTAACTTCGCTTTACATAGCGAATCAACGCTAGCGCAACTTCGCAACCTTACGCTACCCCTGAGCGCAACTTCGGATTTTAGTGAATTTGCGGAGCGCTGGCGAAACTACGCCTGGCGAAGTGCGGCGAAGTTGCGCCTGGCGCAACTTTGCATCTTAGTGAATTTGCCCCAAGGAGCCAGCAAGCATGTCAGCCAAAACAGCTGTTAGTAAATAACAACATTTGCCAAATGGCAAGGGAAACTGCAAATACGGGGAACATTGGAATATTCCTTCCTAAACTGCTGTGACATATAATAGTAAAAGGCTAATTAGAACATTTGCATTGACAATTGAGGATTATTGAGACAAATTGAGGGTTATAATGTCACATTGGCCCATATTGCCTGATAGGGACAATCAGAAAACCAAATGATTTCACTGGAATTGAGTTCTTTGTGACTGACTATCTGCAAATTGGCTCTTGACCAATCAATACTATGCAGCATTTAATTATTGTGGGATAGTGATCTTACAAGGAGATACTTGTTTTTCTGTCATCTTTAGCAGCAGTGTTGCATTACACAGCCCTTTCCTGACTCTGTTTTACTTGTAATGTACTTTTTAACAGCTACTACGGTAAAATAATGCATTTTAGGTATTAACATATAATAACTCTAGTGGTATCAAAAAATCAGGAAATATCATTTTATTAAGACATATTCTTGGAGGACTATGCATTACAGGTATTCGACTAGGTCAGAAATATGGCAATGCCATTTTCCACAGATTCCCATTTAAAGGTTATAGCAATAATTTGCTAAACTGGGCACTTTATGCACTCTTCTGGCTACAAAGCCTGAAATGTAAATGGTAGGGCATGAGAGTAGATCAAGATACTGGGAAGGATAGCAAAAGTTTAGCATTTGACTTGCATTTGTACAACTCACATGCTATTATCTCAAATAGAGATTTGCTGCTGGTTGTATGCTTAGACATACAGTAACATTTAATAAAGCAATGAATTAAAACAGAAAGTGGGAAATTGAATTTCCCAAAATATAAGCAAAAGATATGAAATCAAAACAGAAAAAAGTTGAAGAGCATTAAACTGGGAAAATTAAGAAGCAGTAAAATGGTAAAAACATCAATAAAAGATACTGTGGCTTATGTATAAACAGTGGGTAAAATTGTACATAGGCAATAACCCATAGCAACCAGTGATTAGCAGTGAAAGTAATCATCTGAATGGTTGCTATGGGTTACTGCCTAGGTGCAAATTTACTCACTGTTTATAAATGACCCCCTTGGGGGAGAGGGAGTAGAATTAGAAAATCTCAAATGCAGGGGAATGAAAGAAAGCTAAAACCAAATAAGAAAAATTATGGAACAGAGCTTAAGTGTGTAGCTTGGGAATAGGTAAGGAATAGGTAAAAGGAAAAAAAAGCAGTAAAAATAGATAGATAGAGATGATAGAAGACCAACACTCTTCATGAGCTTAATTTTATTAATAATATTAATTATATATTAATAAAACACAAACATATTCAGCAGCCCTATATAAAAACTCGGTACCAATCTACAAAACACTTACCTTGAAGTAGTCTACATACTTGGGCATTTGCATAATTTTGAAACATTTCTATTCTATCTTAGGAAGAACAGCTTGATTTCTACAAATAATAATAATTATTATTATTATTATACTTTCTAAATATATTGCTTTAATTTTCCTAAAATTCAGTTTTTCGTACTTGGTGATTCTAACCTGTGCTGTTCTTGTAGCTTGGGTGGTTTGCTGTACACTGAGTTTTAGAATAGTTCCAAAGCCAAGAAATTGTTTACAAGCTGAAACCATAAAGAGCCAATATACTAGAGTTTACTACAATTCCTTTTTACAGTGCATTAAACCTCCCCCCCTCCTTTTTTTTAAAACAAAGTCTGAGTCTTTATTAGTTTTAAATGCTGCGGATGGACCTGTGGTTTTCCAGAGATATGTGAGAGGAGCTGTTATCTCTTTTAGCGGTAGAAAACATTCCTCTTTGTGGCAAGGGATTGGGTCTTGGGAGTTTTAAAAAGCCAATTACAAAGCATTTTGGGTAGTGCTGCACATTGCTAGATAGTTACTCAATTATAACAATGCTGATGATACAGGCTCTGGAGGAATATTTATAATGTCAGGGAGGTGATATGAAATAAGCAGCCATTGTCCTCACTTTGAATTGTTTATTTTTTTGTACATTTCAGGGGGATTTGCTTCTAGCCCAGCGTTGTTTGCTGTTTACAAATAAGCTTGATTGTAATTTTAAGCAGGAGAATAGCAAGGCCATTGTATGTTTTATTGCCAGTTGCAACGTCTGACACTGGTTTTAATACGTATTGCTCAAACAATAATTTAATCTCCATAATAATATAATAAACCAACCACAAGTGATATCTTGGGTAAAAAAGGTTACTTATAAAGGTTATTTATTAGTTAACATAAACAACCAAAACATAAACTGAAACAGCTGAATGTAGGGCAATGTACAACCACATTTATAAAATAAATAACTATTAACTTCCTTAACATTTGATATCTGCTGAAGGCTTCAAATAATTGTACCAAAGACTGAGGAACCAACCTGCTGTCGTTCCTAGGTGCAGCTTCCCTCTGTAACTCCACACCCTTCCACCAGGCCCCTTCCAACACTTTGGCCCCAGGCCTAACCCCCCAGGGGAGCCATTCCTGCTGCAGCATTACACTAACACCTCCCCTCCACACAGCTACCCACTTTATTCTGGGGAGGAACCTGTTCAAGGTAAAATAAAAAGATCCCTTCCTTTCACTTTTAACTCCTCGTCTCTCCACCCATCCCCAAAGAAACCCATGAAACTACTACCCCCATAATCCCTAACCTCCTCTTCCGGTTCTCTTAGTCCTAGCCCTGTCTTGGCCCTGTCAGTTCCTGTTCACTTTCCCCAGGCATTCTTTTACTATGTCCTTTTTTTGTTAAAGGAAAACTAAGCTAAATAATGAGTTACGATAGACATGCTACATCTTATAGCTTGAGCTTCTATACCAGCCCAAGGTTACTACAGCCTTTTACCAGTTAAAGGTATTCTGCCATGATTTTTATGCTGTATTTTTTTTTTTCTAAATTACACTGTTTACACTGCAGATAATTCACTCTACAATATAAAATTTCATTCCTGAACCAGCAAGTGTATTTTATTAGTTGTAATATTGGTGTGTAGGCAGCCATCTCAGGTAATATGCCTGGTCATGTGCTTTCTGGCAGGCTGTTGTTTCTCCTTCTCAATGTAACTGAATGTGTCACAGTGGGACCTGGATTTTACCATTGAGTGCTGTTCTTAGATCTACCAGGCAGTTATTCTCTTGTGTCAGGGAGCTGTTATCTGTCTGTTATCTGTTTGTTATCTGTTATCTACCTTCCCATTGTTCTGCTGATGGGCTGCTGGGGGGAGGAGGTTATTTCACTCTAACTTGCATTTAAACAGTAAGCGTGACTGAGTTTATCAGAACACAAGTCACATGACTAGGGTCATCTTGGAAATTGACAATATGTCTAGCCCCATGTCAGATTTCAAAATTAAATATAAAAAAATCTGTTTACTCTTTTGAGAAATTGATTTAGTGCAGAATTCTGCTGGAGCAGCACTATTAACTGATGCATTTTGAATTTTTTTTTTTCCCATGACAGTATCCCTTTAAGATCTGTGCCTCCAAAAATGTCCATGGTAGTTCCCTATCTTCTTTTTCTGCTGATTTACGACACACACTCTGGGCTGCTGTCAGTTACCTGGACTTGGGACCAACTCTCAATATACAGTATAAAATTCATAGCGCAAGGCTAATTAATAATTAATTCAAAGTCACATTAAATGACAGTATCAAACCAGCACATTGTGTATCAGAATGAGTGAAATCCGACCTGTTTCGCTTCGCCGAAAATTCCCAGTAATGGCAAAAAAAATTCACCAAATGCATTAAAGTCAATGTGTGTTTTTTTGCTCATCATTTTACAAACTGCGCAACATTATACATTCGAGTCTAGGGACTTTTTTTTAAGGTGAAACACAGCAAAATATTTTGCTCATCCCTAATCAGAATTGATTAAAGGAAAGTAATATGTTAAGTCCAGTAGCTATGTTATTTTGCTGGGCTTGTGATACTTTTGGGGAAAAATGTGCCAGCCCTGGGGTAAAATTAACACAGTACCACACCTCAATTGTACACTTGTGTTTGCTCAGCTTAATAAAATCAGAAAGTGTTGTTCAACTGAACATGCACTGGCCCAGGGATGCCTGAGAGGTTAGTAAATGGTGTCATGCTCAGTTGTATTTTTTAAAAGAGCATTTTAAAGTACTAGGGGTGTCCAGACAGTCTGTTAATGTTTTGATGATTTCCTATAATCCTAAATGTAGCTTATATATCAGAGAACATTGAGCATGTGCAGTGCCACCAACACCCAAAAGATGGCCTAACAAGATCCAAGATGGGGTACGACTTTGGTATTATAGAGCTGCTGAACCTTTGGGCTGGGATGTTAAATTCTGTATATAAAATACATTTATAGCCATATTCAGGATTTAATTGTCCTTTAAACTGGCCCTCCCTCTTACGTGACATGCTTGTATTCCAATCAGAGGGAGAAACTAAATCAGCGAAGGTAAACCCTTATTAAAAAGAGAAGCTCTTCATACAAAACTACTGGTTTGTCATTTATCCAGAGTACGGAATATTAGGGTCATGTCATTGAATCTTGCCATTTTCAGGTCTACTGCCTGTACAATGACTAATGAGACCCTGCAGTTATTTCTAGCAAGACTGGAGACTAAAAGCTGGATTTGGAATAATAATATACTAATTAAGCAGATTTAAAAAATGAATGGGTTGTACTAATAGGCATGAGAAGCTTAATCCTCCATGTTTTTTCCCCAAGTTATATGTTCTTGAAATTTGGTTGGATTAACAGCAATTCTAAATTTAAATTTGCAGGCAGGTTTGGGTGGATCTTATGGAATACATTGGTTTGAAAGGCTGACCAGTGCTTTAATTGGCATCTGTCACCCCATAGGTTTATGGCACATGTAGAGACTTGGGCCAATCACATTTTTTCATGCTGATTTCTGGTTGCTAAAACACATGGAAAGGTCTCTAACTGTTATAGTTTAGGGCACTGTTAATTGTAGCTGACAAGCATTAAACCATCAGGGTTAAATGTGGATTAAATGTAATGCACGTGAGTTGCATGACTGTGTGAAACATTTGCTGTCGTAAGGCAATTCAGTCAGGTTTTTAACAAGAGGAAAAATATTACTTGAATTATAACCTAAGGGCAAGGGCAGACGTGGCGTTTTTGCGGCGTGTTTACATTGCGTTTTTAAAAAAGAACAACCAGCGTAAATACGCATCAACTGCACTACCACTGAAACTAATGGAAAATGCATTATGGCAATTCACACAGGGCGCTTGCAAGCTGAAATCTGCCACAGGATGCCAGTATTGGCGTTTTTTAGTAGAAACGCCAATTAGTCAAAAAACTACCAAATCAATAGACTCTATGGGATCTGCACGTTTGAAACCACACTTTGCGTAAATACGCAGTGTATTTTAAATATGGCATCCAAATTCTCAATGAGAACAATGAAAACAATGAGAAGTGTGTGTTGGGAAAAGAATCCTACGTGCTGAAAAACGCATGTTGACGGTCGCATGTGGTTTCAGTGGTGTATTTACGCCTGGCTGTTCTTTTTTAAGAATGCAACGTAAACACTCCACAAAAACGCCACATCTGGCCTTGTCCTAACCTCCAGCAACTTTGAGGCACAGTTTTAGCTTTTGTGCTATTGACTGCCTGTGTAGCCCTGTGGACTTCTCTTCAGTGAAGCAGGAGAACCCCTGCCAGCATGGTCTTCACAAACAAATATTTGGGGCCCTGGAACTTTATGTGGTGCCACCAGCAGGGAACCTACTCACCTCAGAAGCCCATCGGAAAAAAAGTGAGGTCCAGACCAGGGTAAGGTAAAAGGGGTCTGGAGGAAAGAATCAATGCCAGAAACCAGCCAGAAGTTAAAAAAATATATATAAAAAACAGAGAATAACACCAGCGCAAGGACTTTAAATAACAGAAGCCAACTTGGGCAAAGTAAAAATGGCTGAAACATAATTTAAAATGCATATTGGCGGCAAGAAAGGGGAAAGAAATACAATTTAACCAATCCGTGCATACTTTTTACCAACGGGTGGCTCTGTGATACGTGAAAGTACCAATACAGTGGTAAAGTTAAATAGTTGAAGTCAAAAGTTAAATAGTCGAAGTTGAATTTTTAAAGAGACATGATAAATTTTTATATTAGAATTTTCAATTTTTTTTTCAAATTCGATTCAAATTTGGACTATTCCCTAGTTGAAGTACACTAAAATGACCTTGAAATTCAAATTAAAAAATTCTAATTTTCAATTCGGCCCTTGATAAATCTGCCCCTTAAAGTATGAAGTGCAGTGCATTCCGGAGCCCATACTATAAATAAAGGTATGGGACCTGTTGTCCAGACGACTTGGGACTTTCTCAGTAACTGTCTTTCAATAATTTGGGTCCACTAGAAAATAATTTAAACATTAAATAAACCAATAGGCTGGTGTTGCCTCCAGTAAGGATTAATTACTGTTTTATTAATTTAAAGATTTATTTTTTAATTGATTATTTGGAGGTGGCCTTCCCATAATAAAATATATACTGCAGGGAAGAATTACAAATCCCCCCCCCTTTTGAATTGCCCAAATTAAAGATTCAGAGGCTAACTTGTGGATGAAGGTCGGTCACAGCTTTATTATCATGTTTAATTGAAATGATCCTTGCACATTTATAAACACATATTTCTAAAACTGATGTAACCCTTTATTATATCACCATTTTCAGACCAAAACACCAATGCTGGTCATTGCAAGAGCAATGGGCATGTGAGAACAATTATTTTTCCATATAATGCTAAGGCAAACTACTGGATAGCTGCACTCAGAAAACAATGGAAATGCCTAGGTGCTGGAACATATATCAAAATCAATAGAGCAAAGAAATTCGCACTCATAGGTCTTTTATGAAGAAAAAAATGGGTTTATTCAACGTTTCTTAGACTCGAGCCGTCATAAACATATATAAAAAATCCATCAAATATTAAAGTGAGATTTTATCATTAAAATACATTTAATTAGTGTTGGCCGAATTTATTCGCCAGGTGCGAATTTGCGGCAAATTTGCACGATTCGCCGCCAGCAAATAAATTCTAATTATAAATGCCCGCGAAAATTCACCCGAAAAAATTCACCAGCGTCAAAAAAAAAATGTTGCCAGTGAAAAAAAACGGGCGCTGGCGCCATTTTGTGAATTTTTCGCCGTTTCGTGAATTTCGCAGGAAATTCACTAATTTTCCGGCGAATCGAAATGCCGCAAATTCGCCCATCACTACATTTAATGGCACATAAGAATGCATGCATTAATAAACCCTCAGCACCTTTAATCTATAGCAACACAAGCCTATTTCTATTTATTACATGTGTAATAACAGAAAAACAGAAACAAACTGTGCATAACATGATTACTGTTTTTATACAGCACAATTCCCCACAGACCCTGTTTGTTAATTCCATTAAAACAATTATTCCTATACCAAACATTTATATGTGACATCCAGATATCTATAATAAATAAAATTAGGTGGTTGATATCATTAGTAGGTAATTTCCACGTATACCTTGCAATTCTAATTTTCCAATTTTCAGTTTCAATGCTTGTGGCTGAATGAAACCATCTCCATCCGCTTCTATTTTCAGATCCATAGTTCTACATTGCATAAGGAATCACTCATTTACGGCACATGAATTCTTCATTAGCACGCAGGCTGAACAGAAATGTGAACAGATCTTCTGCAAATTAGATACTGTTTAAGGCTCCCATTGATTGAGCAAGAATGGGCTTATGATTAGCTGAAGGCTTTCTACCTTGTGAGTAAGTGCAGAAGCAAATTCGATTATGTTTAGAAATTCTACACCACGTACTGAAAGTCCCTTCCGACACTCTTTTGCACCTGACTAATGGCTATACTATCCTGTCATCCTTACTGATTCAGGTGGAACACAAGTGTGTAGGGGGCCCTCCAGCTGTTAACCCCTTACAGGAACAATAGTGAGTCCGAATAATTTTAAATACAAATATTTCTGGTTTATTTAAAATCACAAACATTTCAAACAGTCATACTTGCAGTTTTCCAGCATTCAAGCAACATTAACTTTCTTGCCATAGCTGACCTTAGTTTCCACCACAGTTTCCTTAGGGCCTATCCCAGATCTCAGGGAGGGTTAACTCTTACCGTTCGGGACTCCTCCTCTGCTTGGTTCGGTAATACGGTGCCTTTAGCACCCCTTTACCACCCCGCCAAGCCTTCCCGTATCAGTAATCCAGTACTCGACCAGTACCCCTTTACTATCCCGACCAGAATCACCAATAGTCCTTCTTCTTGCCCCAGGCCTCCTTAACCCTATCCTGTGTCTTCCCTATATTCTGGGTCCCTGACTTGTGGGATGTCCACAGAAAACTAATTTCCACTACACTCCTAGGTGTGGCAAGAAACTACCCGGGCTGACTTCCCTATCTCAGACACCTAGTGCCTTCTAACTACAAACTGCTATGGTAGGTTCTACCTTTCTTTCCTCCCTGCTTTAGATCTTCTTCAGGACAGAGCTTCCTTCTCTGACAGCATCCTCCCAATAAAGACATCAACTCTAGGGTGTGGCCTCCTTTTATACCCTCTAGCACTCTGGGCTCCCTCTGCTGGTGGGGGAATAAATTACACCTTTTTACCCTTGAGCACCACCTGGTGACCAATTACCCAAATAACATTCTCGAAATTTTAACACATACTCACACACATTATTCTACCAACTTTCAACCACAAATCAATTACAACATTTGGTTCACCCTCTTACAAGTGTTGTTACTGTATCTTCTAAATGATACACAGCTATTAATTATAATTGAACTTAAACATCCTAATCATGAACTTACACATCCTAAATAATTTTAAATGTATGTGGTTGACATATTAGCTTTCCAATATCACACACACACACACACACACCACACACACATACACATACACCACACACAGACACATATTACAATTATGTAATGGGAAGAGTGGGATTTGCAGACATGGTATATTAAAGAATATACTGTATATATTTTGTCATTTTGGAAGAATATTTCATTACAGACAAGTTGCTGTAAATCGGGTTCATAAAATACAGTCAACAAGCATTATGGGTAGAATTCCAATCTCTGATGTCACCACAAGTGTTTCATTGTGCTTATGCACAGTTCTATTTACTTAGTGCATGTTATACACAGTTATATGTCTTCTAGGGATGTTACATTGCATGTATGAAATTCAGTTGAATAATATTTTTTCCCAACCATATTCACCCAGTCCTTTCATCCATTTTTCCAAACTGCTTGCCCCCATAACTGTGTATAACATGCACTAAGTAGATAAATAGATAGAACTGTGCATAAGCACTGAGGGACACATAGGTAATAGTAGACAATTGAAGCATGTGGAGCAACTGCAACATATGACGCAAGAGCCCTGTACTTAGACAAAAATTGCCTATATTATGTTATTTGTGACTGTCATTAGCAAGTCATTCAAAAACTGCAATGCATTACAAAACTGTGCACCAACAGAGCTGGAAAGTCAAGGCTTATAGTGCAGCTTTATTAAAGCAGCAGTAGAACTAGATACAACAATATTTTTTTTTTTACAATATTACAGCTTTTAAAAGTTGAATAGTAGAAATAGAGTGATTTGAGGTCTTTGGTATCTTGGGATCACAACGAAGATCCGATAATGTTTGGTTAGTGCTAAAAAGAAAGATTAAATTTTTTTGATTTTAGTTTCTAGCATTCATATGTAGAGTTCCTCTCTGCTCTACAGTTTTATTCCTTACTTTGTGTACTCTGCATTCTAACCTGCTACTGCTGTAGGTGGGATGTTGCTTGGGAACCAGTCTCCATTGGGCTACAGGGAAAGTGAGTATGAGCTCAACCCATTCCTTCCTACACACAGCAGGTTCCAGGCCATGCAATGGTTCAGTGAAGTGGAGAATGTATCTACTTCCTAAACCAGTGATCCCCAACCAGTAGCTTGTGAGCAACATGTTGCTCTCCAACCCGTTGGATGTTGCTCCCAGTGGCCTCAAAGCAGGAGCTTATTTTTGAATTCCAGGCTTGGAGCCAAGTTTTGGTTAAATAAAAACCAAGTGCACTGCCAAACAGAGCCTCAATGTAGGTTGACAATCCACATAGGGGCTACCAAATGGGCAATCCCAGCACTTATTTGGCACCCCAAGAACATTTTTCATGCTAGTGTTGCTCCCCAAGTCCTTTAACTTCTCGATGCTGCTCTCAGGTTCAAAAGGTTCAGGACCCCTGTCCTAAACCAAAACTTTACATTTTAAAAAACAGCAAATTTCCTGCATTACTGTCCCTTAAAAGGAATGAGATGATTGCCAATGCTACACTTCCATATCACTTTATGCCTACATTTTATTTCATTATAAAAATCCTAATATTTGATGTTGAAAACTATTGCTACACATCAAGCCATATAATCATCCTCCTATAAGTTTTTTTCTGTTTTTAAATAAAAAGCTTCACTTTTTTCTCTGCAGTTCAATAATTACAAGATTCTACTTGGAGAATTGTTCATTGAGATGACCAAAGAGAACTATTTAATATTTTCATGGCAGGTAATCATTTTACAAGTGTTTTTATTTGATACCTAAGCTACTATGCACAAACACTTTTTTTCATTTTATTTCACATTAACTCGGGATATTTAATTTATGCCTTATAAATGTGGTAATTGTTCTATTTATTCATTAGAGATCCAATTCAGAAGCCTGAGTAGCTTTAGGTTACACACAACAATAGACTACATGATTGAGGGCTCCTTGGTCTTGGTAGGATTTGAAAACTCCTGTGGTCCTACTGGAATTGAGTTAACTGTACTGTAAAACTCAGCAAAGCCATTGAGCAAAAACAGATGGTGTTTCAAAGAAGCTTGGTAAGAGAAAAAAAATTATAGATTTCTCAGGTGCATTTTTTTTGGCTTCAGAAGAACTGAATTCGCTTGTAAACACAAACCTGCTGGTGTCTGAACATAGGAAGCATGCTTGAGCTGAATCTCCAACTGCAAACAGATTACAACGATGACCTCTGGGCCAGATTTCTATGGTTAAAGACAAGAATCTCTTATATCACCCAGAGAACGTACAGAATAAAAGCTTGTTCTCACATGGGGCTTACTGATCAATGGCCATATGGAAGAAAATTCATGATAAAATAAAACCATATAAGAGAACAGAGGAGGGAGTAAAAAACAAACTGAACAAAAAGATGTATGTTAACTTTTAGTGAGAAACCTGTTTAGCATTATCTTCAAAAAAAAGCATGCTATTATTATTCAGCAGAACACCCAGAAGGAAACACCGAAGTCTAAAAAGATCTCTGTTGGAAAACTGCTAATTAAAATGAAAAAATGTCTCTGAATGCAAATAATATTGAAAGGGGAAAAAAGTGTGACTGCTTTACTAATAAAGAATTTCTTTGCTATAACCACCTGAGCTATAACTATGTTCTCCCCCCATATTATGCAGGAATAAAAAAAAAAATACTTATTACAGTAATCATCACCAGAGCTGAAGAAAGGGATCCATAACAAAGGCAGGGACTCGACAGTAACAAAAATGTTTTTAAAGGAGAACTAAACCCTAAAAATAAATTTGCTGCACTTATTGCACCAGCCTAAAGTTTCAGCTTGTCAATAGCAGCAATGATCCAGGACTTCAAACTTGTCACAGGGGGTCACCATCTTGGAAAGTGTCTGTGACACTCACATGCTCAGTGGGCTCTGAGCAGCTGTTGAGAAACTAAGATTAGGGGTTATTGCAAATTATCAAGCAGAAAATGAGCTTGGCCTGTAATATAAGATGATGCTACATTATTAAATTCCGATGCTAGTTGCACTGGTTTCTGTGCTGCCATGTAGTAATTATCTGTATTAATTACTAATCAGCCTTATATTGTGACATTTAAATTCTATGTGTACTGTATATTTTAATTTGGTCCCTAAACTCAGTAAGTGACAGCAGCACAGAGCATGTGCAGTTAATCAGCAGAGAAGAAGATGGGGAGCTACTGGGGCATCTTTGGAAATACAGATCTTTACTGCTAAAGGGCTGTGGTTGACCTGGGTTGGTACAGAAACCTAAAACATAATGTACAACATGGCTAGCCTACTTCTTTATTTAAGCTTTAGTTCTGCTTTAAAAATATGTAGTCCACCATCTGTTGACTAAAAATTAGAGACTTTCTAACTTCTGTGTTGATATTTTTTTATCGCTGACTTCATTATCCCCATTTGTAAGTTGTTTTATAGATAAAACCTTCATAAATATAGCATAGGCCTTAAAACTCAACATTAAATCATTTTAGAAATTGAAGAGAACACCTCAAATTAGGTGTCACATTGTATCTCTTTGATTATTTACAAACCAAGGTTTACTTAAAGGGATACTGTCATGGGGAAAAAAACATTTTTTTCAAAATGAATCAGTTAATAGTGCTGCTCCAATAGAATTCTGCACTGAAATCCATTTCTCAAAAGAGCAAACAGATGTTTTTATATTCAATTTTGAAATCTGACATGGGGCAAGACATCTTGTCAATTTCCTAGCTGCCCCAAGTCATGTGACTTGTGCTCTGATAAACTTCAATCACTCTTTACTGCTGTACTGCAAGTTGGAGCGATATCACCCCCTCCCTTTCCCCCCCCAGCAGCCAAACAAAAGAACAATGGGAAGGTAACAAGATAGCAGCTCCCTAACACAAGATAACAGCTGCCTGGTAGATCTAACAAAAACACTCAATGGTAAAAACCCATGTCCCACTGAGACACTTTCAGTTACATTGAGAAGGAAACACAGCAGCCTGCCAGAAAGCATTTCTCTCCTAAAGTGCAGGCACAAGTCACATGACCAGGGGATGCTGGGAAACTGACAAAATGTCTAGCCCCATGTCAGATTTCAAAATTGAATATAAAAAAATCTGTTTGCTCTTTTGAGAAATGGATTGCAGTGCAGAAGTCTGCTGGAGCAGCACTATTAACTGATGTGTTTGAAAAAAATACATGTTTTCTGATGACAGGATCCCTTTAATAATATAATGCTATATTTTACCAGTTTTCCCTCTGCTAGGATGTCATGCCCATGTATGACAACTTAATTGCTATATAGCCTTTGGAAAGTAGTATTTGGAAGGATCCCAAGCAGACAATACAATATGGCTATGGGACCTGTTATCTAGAATGCTCAGGACCTGGGGTTTTCTGTGTAAGGGATCTTTCCATAATTTGATTCCCCATAACTTAAGTCTACAAAAACATAATTTAAACATGAAATCAACTCAATAGGCTTGTTTTGTCTTCAATAAACATTAATTATATCTTTGGAGCAAGTACAAGATGCTGATATTATTATTATTATTACAAAAAAAAAATCAGAATTATTTCATTAAAATGGAGTCTGTGGAGTCCATTAATTCGGATATTTCTAGATAATGGCTTTATGTAGCAGCAAATACATTACACTACACAAGCCTGGGAAACTTTCATAAAATAAAATAGAGGTGTTATTTTGCCCTACACATGTGCCCACTGTATAGTTATATGTGTTAGGAAATGTAGGGGGGAAGGAGGGTACCCCCAAAAAAAGTACAATCTTTTTCAGCCTATCACCCTTAAAAAAGGAAAAGACGCCAGCGTTTCAACTTTTTTTGAAGCAAGCCCTATCGACTCTATTGCACTTCGCCTGCTCTCAGTTGGCGAAGGCAAGTCTGGCGCAAGAGTTAACGTTCATGAAAATCCACAAGTTAGTGAATTAGCGTAGTTACGTCCCTTCGCCATAGTGCAAAGGTGCAAAGTAGTGCTAGAGTAGGTCCACTTCGCTAGCGAATTTACACCATCGTCTGTTAGTAAATCGGCGAAGTAACGAAATGACGCTGGCAAATTTGCGCTAGCGTTAGCCACTTCGCACTTTAGTGAATTTGCCCCAGTATGTTTTGGTATGCAAAACCTAGGAAATAAAGCAGTCAGGTCTACCTATCTACAGTATGTGCAGATAAATTCTTACGTGATAGAGCCACTGCCTGCAGAGACAGGACTACATAGGCCTCGTTACAATTACGTACAGAAAGAAAACTTAATACAAATAAATAAAAATTACCTTTTTAGGTTGGCGGCTTTCAACTGTCTTTGGTATCAACTGCATAAAAAGTAATTTAGATCAAATTACAAGATCATTGATGACATATTGTAGAATGAAATGAGCAAAGGATAGATTCACTCTGCATATTTGCTCTATGTGCAGGAATGGACATGGCTACATTGTTTTTTTCTTTGCACAGTAGCCTTGCCTATAATTCAACACATTTATATGCATAACACCCACTTTTTAAGGATTTCAAGATTTGCTTAATCTCTTCACTTTCATCTTCCAGAGAAACATATAATTTGGCATTATTTAGATTTGGTGCATGTTTTCCGACCAGCAAGCAGATGAGATAACAGAGAAGAGGACAGTGTTTAGAAACTGTTCAACTCCTCTCTGAAGTAAGGAAAATGCAAATCGCAAATTGCCGACATGAAATGCATGAAGACCCTCTAATCAAGCCCTAGGATTCTTTCTTGGAGAGCAGAGATGTTAATGCTCCTGCAACTGGGGATTCTGTGACCGTGGTTTTTTTCTCCATAACATGATTGGGGTTAATGGTAAATCTGCTGAATGATAATAGTAATAATATTAATACATGCCTGTGGTGAGCATTACAGCTGTCTTTCTAGGGACCCAGGCACTGGAGTGTAGAAGTGTGGAGCCACAATGCTCCAGTAGTGAATCAAGGATAGGTGCTGTGTATGATTTAATAATACCAGGGGGAGAGGAGGTCACTCACAAGCTGAGGTTCAGGAACTTTCAAGGCTGGTTTGGCTGTGAAAATAATTAACTGAGAATCAAGCACCTGCAACTGTGGAGGGATTGGAAATCTCTGAAGTGGTGTCTTAACTCAGATGCTCTTCATATACGAACCTCAGCTTCTCCTTCATATAACAAATTCATTTTCAGCTTACCGTGCTATTGTCCCTTCTATTATTGAAAATAATATATATTTTTTTATTTTCAAACATCTTGACTGTAAATTGCTTTCTACCTCATGGACTGCTTGCTTTGTGTTACATGACAATCCGGAACTTGATGAGACCACGGTGGGAATAGTGAAATCCCCTAGGTGTCTGGAATGGGTTTTAGTAAAAGTGTTTGCATGCAGTCCATTTCTTTTTTTTTTATATAGTGTAGTCGGGATGACAATTTAAAGACTTTGCTGCAGAGAAACTGCCATTAGGTCGTTTTTGCACTGCATTTGCTCAGTGAACATTGACTGCATGGTGGTGACAAGATGACAAGTAGCACACACTGACAGGTGCATAGTGGTTACAAGATGATAAGTACAAAACACTTAAAGGCAAGGAATGGTGACAAGAGAACATGAAGAAAACACTGCCAGAGATAGCACTGATATTGTCATGGATGCTGATGTTGTGCTTTAGCTGAGGTGTGGGTGGGAAAATGGTATTTTACTGTCATGACTGGAAGATATTTCCGAGAATTTGGGTGATTACCTCTACAACAGAGATAAGTGGGAGAACTGGGGAAAAAATACAGGGCATTCTAATATTATATGGAAAACAAATACATACCGTACATTCAGTTTAATAGTACCTGCGGGAATGCCTTTACATGGTATATTAAATCAAGCTGATATAAATGTAATTAATTATATATAACCCCACTGTTAACCCCACTTCAAAAGGAGATCTATTTTTTTCCATAGGAAATAGGCTATAAAAGTAACTGTACAACTGTTGTTCATGGCATTAGGCAGTTGCAATCACCAGTTATTTCCATATTATTTTCAAGTTTACAAATCAAGGAAGGAAAGGAAAGCAGGTGAGTAAAGAAAACAATATTTTGATTGTATGTTTTTCCATTTGATGGCATTTGCGAGGTCTGTAGCTGTGAGCCCTTTGATGAATCAAGGCTTCAGAGTGTTTGTGCTTCTTGATAAAGGGTTGGGCCAAAAGAAACTCGGTATCTCTTTCCTAGAAGTTGGCTCAGTAATGCTGCTATTTTGGTTCATAGATAGGGATGGATGAATAAATTCACCAGGCACAAATTTGCGTCGAATTTTCGAGTTTTGCCACCGTTGAATCAATTGCGCAAAAATTTGCTGGCGAAGTAAAAAAAATACGGAAAAGTCTCTGGCATCAAAACTGTTTCGTGTCAACACTATTTGGATGCCCATTGACTTTAACTCTGGCATAAAAATAGAATGCGAATTCACAGGAGCGTCAAAATTGCCACGGGCATCAAAATTCGAGTTTCGCAAATTTTTCACAGTTTCGCAAATTTTAAGGGGAAAATTGTGGATTTTACAGTGAAATTCGCGAAATGGGAGAAATTCGCCCATTGCTATTCATAGAGATTGAATCAGTGGGCAGAAACAAAATATGTGAAGTACTTACAACACAACTCCTCAACAGTAGGTAGTAGGCCAGTCTAGAAAAGGTTTGTAGAGCTTATTCATGTATGTATGGTACCAGACAGAGCATGAGTAATTTACATATGTTTTTTTTTGTATCACACATGTTATTTTTTTGGTGTTATCCCAAATGGATGTCCAGTGTCTCTTGGAGAGAAGATGTTGTAAAATAGAGTTCCATGTAAGAGTAGTAAAGGAAATTTAATGTACAAGGTTAAACTAGCAGTTTATGAATGGCTGATATCAAGCCTTTTTGCACTAGACAACTTCTTGCCAGGAGTTTAAATGTTGTAGTTGAAGTAGTTACCGTACTGTTTCTTTAATAGAAGGTGTCACAAAATGGCATAGCTGGAGATATTCAAAAAGTATCAGTTTTATATATGTGACCTTTTCCTTGAATTTTGCAAAATAAACAATAGCTCCAATCTGTGGGTTGATCAGGTCTCCAATAGTAAAGAGATTTGTTTTCATCCACCTGTTATACTGTTGGTCTTTGTGCTAGGCTTGAAGGTAGGATTTTTAAGGAAAATCACATTATGGGGACCCTTAAATATTAGGGTATGCCTTTGCATGTTCCATAGGTGAAGAGTTAGTTGCATAGAGGAAAGTAGAGTAAGTGAGGCCATAAAATCTTAATTTTAAGACAAGATGAATGAGTATATGTGGATTTCATCTACCGGTCATTATTCCTCATTAAAGGATCTGTGATTGTACAGTTTGCCTATTGTTTTGGTTAAGAAATTTCTATGTTATCTATTATTTCTTGCACTAAACAAGAGTATGAAATCATTTTAGCACTTCCTCTTCAACTTCCTGGTTCTGAGGAATCCCTGTTTGAAGAAGAGAACTAAGTAAAACAAACTGCAAACTGGTAGCTTTTAGGTGGCGAACTAGGGGGTCGAAGTTTTTTCTTAATTAACTAAGTCGAAGTCGTAGACGAAAGTCGAAGTAGCCCATTCGATGGTCGAAGTATCCAAAAAAAAAACATTCAAAATTCGAAGTTTTTTTTATTCATTCCTTCATTCAAGCTAAGTAAATGGGCCCCTTAGTGATAACTAAAATGTGAATAATCTTTACTGGGGGCAAATCTGGGGTTTATTTAATATTTAAATGAGTTTTTAAGTAGACTTTAGGCATGGTGATCCCAATTATCCAGAAACACCAGGTCCCAAGTATGCTACATAATAGATTTATTAATGGAGATTTTTAGGTGTGTTTTGTATTGACTATTATACAGGAATAGGATCCGTTATCCGGAAACCCATTATCCAGAGAACTCCGAAATATGGAAAGGTAATATTCCATAGAATCCATTATAATTAAATAATACAGATTTTAAAATCGTATTTTCTTTTTACTTGTAGTAATGAAACAGTCCCTTGTACTTCTTCCCAACTAAGATATAGTTAATCCTTATTGGAAGCAAAACAATCCTACTGGGTTTAATTAATATTTAAATGAGGTTTTAGTAGACTTAAGGTACAGAGATCCAAATTACAGAAAGATCCCATATCTGGAAAACCCCAGGTCCCGAGCATTCTGGATAACAGGTCCCATACGTGTACAGTTCAAATATCTGTCTGCGTGCTTTTTAAAATAAACATTAATTCATGTTTTAATTTTAAAAGTGTTTCTTTTAAATATATTGTTGATATCATTTTTATTCAACAATTACACTTCATTGATATTGCTTATACATTTCTTCTCATTCTATTTCTAGACTGGAAAATGATTTCATACTGCCATGTACTTTGACAAAGGCAACCAAAATGGGAAAGGGGAAAGGGGGTTGTGTGATGTTTTTTGCAGCCCAATGATACTGTATAAAAAACCATAGATTCACATTTTTTTAGCCATAACAACTCTTTTCCCCAGTTGTATTCTTCCAGCTTGTTTTTGTACCTTCATTTCTCATATTTGTTTTACTGTTTCTTTAGATTTCATTTAGTTTTAGATTTAATTTAAATCTAAATGTCAAAATAAAATATGGAGCAACATGAATATTAAAAGCAGGGTTATCATTCAATTTATTGTGACGTATCTACCAGGTTCAACAAGGTTTTAGGTGGCATATCTCTTATGCATAAGAGATCTTTATATAATATAATCTCACATTATAGAAAGATTCTGATATAGTTGATTATTAAGAAACTAAGGCTAAGGAATTTAATTTATTATGTAAAAGCAACTGGTTATGACAGAAACTACAAAAGAAAACAATCTATCATATATTTACTGGACCCAAGAAAAGTAATTTTTGTCCCATTATATAAATCCAATCAGTGGCCTGCAGGTATAGCTTGTGTGGTCCCCACATTAAAGTGGGTAAACACTAAAATGTAATAGAACAGTTTTGGGATTCGTCATCCAGAAACCCCATTATTCAGAAAGTTCTGAATTACAGGAAGGCAAACTCCCAAAAACTCCAAATCATCCAGATTTTTTATAAACTATTTCCTTTTCTCTGTAATAATAAAACAGTACCTTGAACAAGATCCTAACTAATGTATAAATGACTCCTTATTGGAGGGAAAAAAATCCTACTGGGTTTGATTTAATGTATAAAGGATTTTCTATTATACTTAAGGTATGAAGATCCAAACCAAATATCCAAATCTGTCATGTGGAAAATCACATGTCCTGAGCATTCGTACCTATACTGAAATTAATTGGCCCCTGCATTGTTCACATCTCAAAATGTAATCTAATATCATTTGCTCTGGTCTAGTAACTGATTGCAACCAATCAGATATTTTCAGGCAGTGCAAACACTGTCCATTGACTGGTTGTTGCCTTAAAACATCTGTGGGACAAACTGTTTGTGCAAACAATGTTGAGAGATTGTTGAAGTTGTATTCTTACTAACAATATCACAAAATACTAAATGAAGTCACTGGCTAAAACTACAGCGCACAGACATCTTGTTGGATCTATGTACACAGGAATAGCTGATGTAGCACTGACAGCTATGTTACAATTGAAAAAAAATGATTTTCCTTGAAGTGCTATAACAGTTCTCTAGAGTGGCAAGCTTCTCTTACTCATATTTACAATAACCAAGAAATATTGGATTTCTAGCTGTCAACCAAAAATCAACTTCTATAAAAATAGCTTTACATGCACTGAAGTCATTTAACTAGGCCCAGCTGCAAGGGGTGATTCACAAGGCTTGGAGAAAGAATCATTTTAGATACTATAAATCTGAATATAAATCCCAATTTTGGGTTGTATTTGCTTTGTTCTAGCTCTTGGAGGCAACAAAGCTACTACTGAGAATATCACATGTTATGTTCTAACTCTTATTCTTAATGATCTCTAATTCGTATCTATTATTTTATAGTATTGTCAACATTTTAACTCAAATAGACCACCAGATTACTAACAAGAGCAGCATAAGAAATGTATTTGACATTTTTATTGAAGAAAAGTTGCAAGGAGACCTTTAATATGTGAGAGGGCAATGGAGATCAATGGAATGTCCCTCTACAACAGATTCCTTCATGGTTAGTTACTGCTTAGCCACCTCCTTTAATACTTGAACACAGAAGGTAAGGTAGAAGACAAGAGCAGAGCAATAGGAAGAAGTGAAGAAGAAGAAGAGAGAAGAACAGAGGGTAGGAGATTAAACAGAAAATCAAGAAGGGGGGATGCTGAGGGTTGTAGAGACAATGGGAAAACTCAAGATGATGGGACAGAATATGAAAGTAGAAAACATAAGGGAAAGGTATAGGAGAGCAGAGTGAAGGAAGGTTGGTAAACCCCTTGAAGAGATGACACAAGGGAGTGATGTGGAAAAAGGAATGAAATAAAGCAAAAAATGTAACAAGGAAACAATACCCAGTGAAGACAATGAATGGGAAGTTTAGAGAAATACAGAGAAACATTAGAAAAAGGGTAAAAACAGTAGATTGTGGTGGGTAAAAAAAATGTAAATTCAGGGTGGTGACAAGCAGTAGGAGATGTAAACTGGAAAACACAGACCTGCAAAATAACTGTATGTACTTCCAGGAATCAGTGTCAGACTGGGACACCAGGGATCCACCCAAAAACCTTAGACTAGGGGCCCACCAAAGAACCATAGACCAGGGGCCCACTCTCAGTATTATTCTTCTTCTCCTCACTCAGCCTCTATTCTCCTAATCTTTATTCTTTACATGCAATAATCTATTATTCCATCTATTTAGCCTTTTTGTTCTCAAAGAAATAGGAAATGTCCATGAATAGGCCAAATGTTTAGTAGCACAAGGGCCCACAGACACTTGAGCCCACCGGGAGTTTCCTGGTTTCCCAGTGAGCCAGACTGACACTGCCAGCAATACTGCGTGTGCATACAGTAAGTTTCTGCAGAACTCCTTAGAATGAATTGCTAGTTGTGCCTGCTTGTATCAATACAAGGATCCTCAGGTGTAAAAAAGTGACTGTTCCCAACAAGTTTTTTTATACATATATCTGCACAAAGTGTTCCCTATAGCTGCATAAGAGCTATTGGCATCCATTCATAGTGTGTTGAGTGTTTCTAAAACAATGTCCAATGTGCCTGCAACATTACTGGCAATGTACAGCACTCGTGCCTCCTCTTAATGAACCTGGCTGTTTGCATTGCAGCATATGAACTAATCACTAAATAACAAACATGGTTTACTTTTTTTTGGTGATTTTAATCATAAGGTGATGAAACAAAGTAGCTCTTGGTCCACCTAATGACCTGGTACCTACTAATTAACGTAAAGAGCCAAGAAAAGGTGTCCTTTTTCTGTATCTTATACTTTGCTATCTGCCGGTGCCTCATTGTTTTCATTATAATCTGTGTTTAGTCCTCACTATTTTTGAGCTGAACTGATATTTAAATCATGGTTATCAGGGTTTTTTTTTTTGGACACAGTCAGAGGGAACCACCGTATCATTACCTAATAACAACTGGGTCTGTTCTGCAGAAAACCAAACCAAACCAAAAACCAAATCTAAAAATCTGTTATTTAACTTCCAACTTGTTTTAGCATCAAGGCACTAAAATATAACAATGTGTTAAAATCAACATGATATTCTATTCATGCAAACAAACCGGGTGTCAGACTGATATCTCACAAACTAACATTTTCTAGAAAGAAACGAAATTCCAACAATCTGTCTTATCCCTTATGCCACTAACAGGTTGTGTGCAAAGGAGGGCTCTTGTTTGGCTTATGTGCTATAACAATCTGTACTGCACCTAGCAGATGGATGCTTGTGCTCAGTTTTTAAAGCTAAAAATATACCTTCTACATCATACATTGGAGATGGAAATAAATAAAACATACATTGGAGGAAACTGGTATTAGTTGCTTACATTGAGCAGCCTGTAAAAGTGCAAATCATCAACAAAGCCTCCAATGTCTCCATAACAGTGTCCAAAATATTGTCCAAGGGTAAATGAGAGAACTTTGGGCCCATTGGGGCTAAACAATTGCCTGGGGAAGGAATCCTTTGACTGGTGTATAGAAAGGAAAACATGCTGTTTAGTAATTACTTCAGTATAACAAGCAACCCTACTGCTAAAAGTAATTTAAACATGAAATATGATGAACCTCATTTGCCCGGTTCTCCAACTTAGACAAATCACTCTGCAAAGTGGCAGCATCCTGCATGGAACTTATAGTTCTGCACAATTTAGTATCATCTGCAAAAATAGAAACAGTACTTTCAATGCCCACCTCCAGGTCATTAATAAACAAGTTGAAAAGCAAGGGACCTAGTACAGAGCCCTGCGGTACTCCACTAACAACACTGGTTCAATTAGAAAATGTTCCATTTACCACCACTCTTTGTAGTCTATCTTTTAGCCAGTTCTCTATCCAGGTACAAATACTATGTTCCAGGCCAACGATCCTTAATTTAACCAGTAACCTTTTGTGTGGCACTGTATCAAATGCTTTAGCAAAGTCTAAGTAAATCACATCCACTGCCATCCCAGAATCGAAGTCTCTACTTACATTCACATAAAAAGAAATTAAGTTAGTCAGGCAAGATCTATTACACATAAAACCATGCTGGCACAAACTCATAGTATTATGATTTGCTATGAAGTCCATTGTCTTATCCTTTATTAACCCAAGTATCAGCCAATGATCAAAGGTACAATAATGTAGCCGTCATGCAGGGACCTGTTATCCAGAATGCTCAGAATCTGGGGGTTTCTGGATAAGAGGTCTTTACAATAATAGAGATCACCATACTAAAAAATAATTTAAACATTTAGTAAACCCAATAGGGTTGTCTTGTCTCCAATTAGGATCAATGTGGTCTTAGTTAGGATCAAGTACACATCAAATTACTTTTTGAAATCATTTTTTAAAATGTGAATTATTTGATTAAATGGCGGCTGTGGGGCAGTTTTACTAAATGGCAAAGTGGCTAACGCTAGTGACTTTTTGCCAGAAATCAAATCTGCATGGACATCACCAATTCACTAACAGGCGCAGATGACAATTCGCTAGAGAAAAAGATCGTTGCTAGCGTTCGTTTGAACTCTATCGCCAGACGACTTTTCCCTCAGGTGAATGCTTGTTGCGCTAGAGTGCAGATTTTACTTTCACCAGAGTTGACTTTGCCACCTCAGACCAGGCAAATTGCTAAAATAAAGCTACATCTTCCTCAATCTTACGTCACTTACATCATATCCCGTCTTTTGTAAATGCATTAAAATTGAAATAACGCTGGCGACTTTTCCTTTTTTTAAGCGGGATTGCCTGAAAAAGTCCTAACAAACATTTAAAGGCCATGGAACATTCATTTTACAGTGGGCTCATGTCTAGGACATTATATGATCTCTTTTGTCTTTATTAAGGTTCCTTGGACATTTGTGATAAAAAGTGGCCACTTCAAACATTTGCACCAACATAAATGTAAGATCACTAGCGACTTTTCACTAGGCATAAACAAATGCTAGCGAAGTATCGCTAGTGAGTATCGTTAGTGAAGTATTGCTAGTGAGTATCGTTAGTGAAGTATTGCTAGTGAGTATCGTTAGTGAAGTATTGCTAGTGAGTATCGTTAGTGAAGTATTGCTAGTGAGTATCGTTAGTGAAGTATTGCTAGTGAGTATCGTTAGTGAAGTATTGCTAGTGAGTATCGTTAGTGAAGTATTGCTAGTGAGTATCGTTAGTGAAGTATCGCTAGTGAGTATCGTTAGTGAAGTATCGCTAGTGTAAAGTCGCCAGCATTTGGCGCGCAGGATGCATTTTAGTGAATTAGCGTAGTGGTAACGAATTTGCACCTGGAGAAGTGGTGTGAAGTGTGCAAAGTGGTCACTCGCGACAATTCACCCTTTAGTAAATCTGCCCCTATGGGAAATGGACATCCTATAATTTTGAACTTTCTGGCTTAATGGGTTTTCTGATAACATATTCCATACCTGTATATATTTGCCACATTTTGTTGCTTGTTTAATTTACTTAGTTCAGTAGGACACTATCTGTAAACTGAATATGAATTCCTTATGTGCAACAGGTAACTCCCCGCTTGCCAGACTTAACTGCTTAAGAACAGGAAATTATCAATATTCAGATCACATCTGTTCCTCCGAATAGCCAGTAGATGGCGCTGCTGAGTCTTAAGGAATCCCTTCCTTTGCTGAAGGCTGTATCGCTCTTCCAAATGTATTTCTGAAATAAAGCCTATCGTTCCACAATAATGTTCGCTATAAAGACTTTCGTTTTTTTTTTTCCACTAACGCTTTATTCATTATGGCTGCAGGTTTGGGCAGTTTTATTATTTTTTCACTATCTTTTAGTATTTTTTTTAAACAGGACCAACTCATGCTGTTACATTAAATTGATGCAGGTAAAACATTGCACTTCATGGCTGTTGCAGAGATTGTCGCCTGCACATATTACAGGGGGCTGAATAGTGCAGTTTGTCAGAAGAGACTGACACCGTGCAGTCATAAAGGGAAAAAAGCATGACCATTGGTCATAATAACTGCACTGTGTAACGGTAATGACTGAGGCAGATTTGTATCAAGGAAACCGCTGTATCTTCTCCTAGGAGCATCAATTAAGGACACTGAAATTCACTGAAAGATATTATTTATTTTCTTTTATACTGCCTGCAGCTAATAACTCATTGATCGTTTGTATTCGCATGACAAACGGAATGGCAATAGCTTATCCAAATCGCTTTAATATGGCAAAAATAAGGGTCAGCTGTCAAGCACAATGGAAGGCGTCATTCTGGGGAATTGTATTTATTTTATTATTAGAGAAGTAGAAAGCACTGCTAATGCAATGGAAGATAGGGATACAGGGTCGCAGACATCAGCTAATAATCAAAGATGACCGACTGCTGTCGGTGACTAGGACGTTAACGAAAAACAGATTTTTATTTTGAAAGGTTGAAAATTCATTGACAAAAAATGATAACAATAAGGCGAGAATACTCATTACTGCTACTTTTATGCCTTTATGAAGGTCATATTATTTATAGATTTGGAAGATGTGTTTGTATAAATATTGTGTACGTATTAAATGGGTGTAATTGTGCTTTCTCTAAAGATAGTCTCTTGTAGTACGTGTAAGAATAAAAAACACAACAGCCCCCTTTATGCATAAGCTGATGGTCCGTAGGACAAGTGAAGAGCTGAAGGTTATGGTAGAACATGAGGATCTAAGCTGTTGCTGAGCATCTTTCCAAACATATTGTTCTGCTTCACGAGCATGCTGTATATACATATTTCCAACTGCAAAATGGCAATTGACAACTGTTCAACTCAGTAGGTTCTACAGTTCCCAAAATGAAGCCTGAGACAATGTGCTCAAGAAAGAAATATATATTGAAATGTATAACTTGTGGTTTAAAGGGCAACCAAGGTCCAGAATCAATATCAGGTCACGGCTTTAACATTTGTCATGTGAAGCGATATAAAAACTGCCTTCTCTAACTAATTGCAATTGTATATTCCATTTCTTTTGATCATGCTACATCCACCCTAGAGCCCTGGCCTAAAATCAAGGAGAAAGGGGTGGAATGCTACTTTCAACGAAGTTTTACAGCTTTAGGAAACCCATAATATGTTGTATTAATTGTTTACTTTGATGATTGTGGGGTCTGTATGTGTTGAAGATCACTTCTGTATGCTCCAATGGGACACTTATCAGATTAGCCTTTACTGGAGAGTAAAATAAGTAATTCAGAGCTTTCTGGTGAATGAGTTTCCAGATAACTGATCCCATATCAGTATTGTTAAGTCTGCCATTGTTTATGAAAATATAATACATTTTATATTGGTATATTTCTATTTCTATTGGTTTATAGTGAAGGGCGAATTTATTGGGCAGGTGCGAATTCACTGCGCCATTTCGAGAATTTCCCAGGAAATTCACTAATTTTCTGGCGAAGCGAAACGGCGCAAATTCGCCCATTGGTTTATATAAATATATATATGATTTCACTCAAGGTAGTTAGAAACAGTAAGAAAAACACAGCCTTGCTGGGGGATCCCATATACAGAAACCCAGTTTCCAGAATGTTCTGAATTTCAAGCATCACTCCATTTTAATCAAATAATAAAAAAAGTTTAAAAATGATTTCCTTTTCTCTGTAATAATAAAACAGCACATTGTACTTGATTCCCAACTAAGATATAATTAAGCCTTACTGGATCATATTGGGTTTAATTAATGATTACATTATTTTTAGTAGACTTAAGGTATGGCATTCTAAATTATGGAAATATCCCTTATCCAGAAAAGCCCAGATACCAAGCATTCTGGATAACAATCTCCATATTGGACTTCATATTTATTATATTAAAATATTGTTATATTATCTCAAGTGCAGTCACTTAACCTTTATATTTGTTACGTGATCAAAATCACCTAGGGAATTGGTTCTGGCCATATCGAATCCCTTTGTTCTAATTCTCATTTACATTGACTATAAGTCTGACATGATGCTAACTATAGTCACTGGATGTGCCTGCAAAATGATTGGGTGGGACAAAGTCAATTGTTCAGATGAGCTGGTTCACAGACACATCTATAAATGTCTCTCAGTGGCTGATGGATCTGTTTACACTCACCACTTGGTCTAGTGCTTCATTAAACAAATGAGAGCATGCATGTCAGGCACAATGTACTGTATATAACACAATGCGTTAATCAATGTCTCCCCTTCAAGCACAACAATTTTCTTTAACCCCAATGTTTTTCTGATATTAAATATAGTTATAACATGCATGATGATAGAGCTGAGAAAGGAATGGAGATACTAAGGAAGGGTTAAACATGCTACAGAAGATGTTATATGAAATATTATAGTCACAGATATGGTTACAAAGCTACAAGAGTATATTTAGAAAAGCAAACCAGAAAGTATTCACAAAAAGTGTAGTTAGCCAAGGACAGAGGCACGAAATTCCGGCTGGGAAAACACAAGTGACACTTTTGAAGGAATAATAAAGATGGACATGGAGTGTCAAGAAGAAAATGGGGAGTGGGCAGTGTCATAAAGGAAGAGAGTGTTTTAGGAAGATCAGGTGACCATGGGATTTGTAGTGAGCAGCTTGTGCTGGAGACATGGTGGTATATTTAGGAGAAATTAGAGATCTCTAAAGTCTGCCAGAGGGAAATGTCACCACTTCACCACCATTCACTTGTAGTGTGGGATTTGGAAAAATTCCATACAAGTAAATATAAAGCTCTTGGGTAATTGTGGCAGGTATGTTTCACCATTTGATAAATATACCTCATGGATGCATACTATTTTTGGGGACAAATAAATATGATCACAAGGTTCTCCAGAGGTGCACAAGAAGCTTTACAATAAAGGGACTTAGGCAGAGGATTTGTGTCAATCGTTTCTTTAACTTAGGGAAGATTAGAAGAAGAAGGGGGATTGCACAAGTGATTAAAAGAATTCAGAAAGTGAGTCAAGAAGAAGAAACAGGGCGATTTCACCAATTCATTCCAGTGAAGTAAAGAGAAAATACAATGAGAAAGTGGGAAAGACTGATGCTAAATAATAATAATCCCCCTGTTGTAAAATATAATTACAGTATATTAGAAGTCACCAAGGAGCGCTATGACGCCAGGACTTGACGTAAAGACACAAGAGCAAAGGGTGAGTGCTTTCCTACAGTGCATTTTACAAGTTTGACTGGCGAATTGCTAATGTGGTGCCTCTATTCAAAAAAGGATCCCGTTCTCAGCCTCAAAACTATAGGCCAGTTAGTCTGACGTCAGTATTAGGAAAGCTTTTCGAAGGGTTAATAAAGGATAAGATAGTGGACTTCATAGCAAATCATAATACTATGAGTTTGTGCCAGCATGGTTTTATGCGTAATAGATCTTGCCAGACTAACTTAATTTCTTTTTACGAGACTGTAAGTAGAGACCTCGATTCTGGGATGGCAGTGGATGTGATTTACTTAGACTTTGCTAAAGCATTTGATACAGTGCCACACAAAAGGTTACTGGTTAAATTAAGGAATGTTGGCCTGGAACATAGTATTTGTACCTGGATAGAGAACTGGCTAAAAGATAGACTACAAAGAGTGGTGGTAAATGGAACATTTTCTAATTGGACCAGTGTTGTTAGTGGAGTACCGCAGGGCTCTGTACTAGGTCCCTTGCTTTTCAACTTGTTTATTAATGACCTGGAGGTGGGCATTGAAAGTACTGTTTCTATTTTTGCAGATGATACTAAATTGTGCAGAACTATAGGTTCCATGCAGGATGCTGCCACTTTGCAAAGTGATCTGTCTAAACTGGAAAACTGGGCAGCAAACTGGAAAATGAGGTTCAACGTTGATAAATGCAAGGTTATGCACTTTGGCAAAAATAATATAAATGCAAGTTATACACTAAATGGCAGTGTGTTGGGAGTTTCCTTAAATGAAAAGGATCTAGGGGTCTTTGTAGATAACACGTTGTCTAATTCTGGGCAGTGTCATTCTGTGGCTACTAAAGCAAATAAAGTTCTGTCTTGCATAAAAAAGGGCATTAACTCAAGGGATGAAAACATAATTATGCCTCTTTATAGGTCCTTGGTGAGGCCTCATCTGGAGTATGCAGTTCAGTTTTGGACTCCAGTCCTTAAGAGGGATATAAATGAGCTGGAGAGAGTGCAGAGACGTGCAACTAAATTGGTTAGAGGGACGGAAGACTTAAATTATGAGGGTAGACTGTCAAGGTTGGGGTTGTTTTCTCTGGAAAAAAGGCGCTTGCGAGGGGACATGATTACACTTTACAAGTACATTAGAGGACATTATAGACAAATGGCAGGGGACCTTTTTACCCATAAAGTGGATCACCGTACCAGAGGCCACCCCTTTAGACTAGAAGAAAAGAACTTTCATTTGAAGCAACGTAGAGGGTTCTTCACAGTCAGGACAGTGAGGTTGTGGAATGCACTGCCGGGTGATGTTGTGATGGCTGATTCAGTTAATGCCTTTAAGAATGGCTTGGACGATTTTTTGGACAGACATAATATCCAAGGCTATTGTGATACTAAACTCTATAGTTAGTATAGGTATGGGTATAAAGAATTTTAATTAAAAGTAGGGAGGGGTGTGTGTATGGATGATGGGTTTTCATTTGGAGGGGTTGAACTTGATGGACTTTGTCTTTTTTCAACCCAATTTAACTATGTAACTATGTAACTATGTAAGTTTCAGTGAGCAAATTAGATCACTGATCACTGATTATAAGTGATGACATTACTAAGCACCATATATAAGGAAATAATTAACAGTATTGCACTTAATTATATGCTCTGCTAATCCATAACTCAGCACATTTTCCATTAGTAGAGTGCAATCCTTTTGTACAAATGCTGTGAGTGCAGACTTGTTTTGTTATTTCTAAACTGTTGTTATAAAGGTACTGAAATCATTCGGGAACTAGTGCAAATAAGTGATATTTTTAAAAAAAGCCAGCGTTTCGAGCACTGCTGTGCTTTTCCTTTGGGACCAACAAACAGATATGAAATGTGTGAAATGAGTTTCAGCTGTTTGTTGGCCCCTGAGGAGGGCACAGTAGTGCTTGAAACGTTGGAATCTTTAGGGTAAATCACTTATTTGCACTAGTTTCCAAATTATATATATATAATCAGTCACTATTGGTTAGTAGATACTTAATTCAACACATGATTTGTATTGAAGTGTTAATTGCAAGAGAGCACAGATTGGTCTGAAATTTTGCACTATGTTATTTAATGTGAGCTTTTTAATGTTTGTATCATCCTTGAAAAAGATCCCAATAGGGACTGAAATGTATAGAAACGATGTAACAATAAAATAATTGATTTTTATAACAGGGAGTGCTGGTCTGAGAATAATTGGTGTGTGTATATATATATATATATATATATATATATATATATATATATATATATATATATCAGTGAAGAGCCTGGGTGCTGTCAGCAAAAAAGCATCATGAATATCCAGGAAAAAAATGAGCACTCACAGGTCTTATCAATCTAGTAGATTTGTTTTATTTAGCAAAAAGAAGCTGACGTTTCGGCTAGCACTCTAGCCTTTCTCAAAGTGCAAAAACATAACAACAACCAAACATTTAAACCCACAGTGGCAGTAAAGGGGAAGTACTGACGTCACTATGTGTCAATGGTGAGGGGGAAGGGAACTCTGTAATGTGTGAGGTTAATTACGTGCCTCATAATAAAAATTAAAAGCGTAACTACCATATTTTGCATTTATAAGAGTAGGAAAAAGTAGCGATAGCAGTAAAAAGGAAGCATACTTTGTAACACTTGTTCAATCATATTAAGCCAAACAGGTGCAGAAAATGGTTACATTTCAAAAAAGTTACATAATATCTTCAGAGATTAAGAGTTCATTGTGGTATATGGTTAAAGCAACATCAGATTAAACAATAAAGTTCAATAAGGGACACAATCATTAGGTGTATACAGGCTATGAGTACTCATACTGATTCTCTAGGGGGTCCAGTGTGTTGTCATAAAGAAGGTAAGTACCGACCCACTTGGAGGCGAACTTTGGAACAAGAAGCAGGAGTCAGAATGTAATAGTCCGATGGAAGGGCTAGTGTGCGCTGCATATGGTTGCATATAGTGGCCGGCCGGATCATCTCCCCGATGTCTATTACAGGTGAAAAGTCAGAGTTGGATGAGATGGCTAATCACGCCTCACGTATCCGAAGGGGTGTGCACAATTCATGCGCATGACTGTGGAGGCATGCGTTGTTAGGGATCAACAAGTGTAGATCTTAGTCACGCTGTTCATTAGGTGGATTTGTGTGAATTCCTTTATTACTTTATTCTGAGACCGAGACACAAATCCACCTAATGAAAAGCATGACTAAGATCTACACTTGAGCAGTTAAGCGAAGGTCTAATACCTCGGTTACTACGACCCGGATCCCTAAAAACCCCTCACCACTGACGCACAGTGACGTCAGTACTTCCCCTTTCCTCCTGTGGGTTTAAATGTTTGGTTGTTGTTATGTTTTTGCACTTTGAGAAAGGCTAGAGTGCTTCTTTTTGCTAAATAAAACACGTCTACTAGATTGATAAGACCTGTGAGTGCTCGCTTTTTTCCTGGATATATATATATATATATATATATATATATATATATATATATATATATATATATATATACTGTATGTATATATTTTTTTCAAGAATCCCAAACCTGTTGTCTCCACTTTAAGATCATGACGTTTTCCACGTGAGTGTTTGAATTGATAAGCAAGATAAATATGAGCAGAGCACATGGCAAGAGAGAGGTAATAACAGGGAGCAGATGGATGACAAAATCTTGCCATCTTCAAACGGCAGTGCGGCTCATGAATAAAAAATCATGTTTGATTACTACTGTTATAAAGCATTCTATTGCAATTCCAACAGGTTTGAATACTCTGTTTATACTGGTACCGAGCAAGAAAATGATTTTATGCCGTAGAAATCATGTCCCAGTGGAACCGTCACTGTGGGATGCCTTGCAGCGCACAAAAGCAGAGAGATTGAGATTATCTTCATGTATTAATATATGACACAGCCCTGCTACCAAGATTTCACTTTCAGAAATACAACTCTGTGTTATTTTCATCTATTTATACCTGCATGACTCCTGTCATTTTCTATTCTGTATATTGTATTTATTGGGATGTTTATCAGGGGGGTATATGTACTGTCGTGTTAATGAGTTTGCAGGAATATACTGGACGTAACCTGAGCACTCAGAATCATATTCTCCTTGCTGAGACTAGAGGGATATTATTCCCACGTTGAGGCATATGCTATCGTGAGCCACAAGGGAATATACCCTGAGAAGCAAGATAACCATCAACTGAGTGAAAGTTTATACCCATAAAATTGGCGTATTAAACTGAACCTGTGCCAACGACACTCGTATTAGTATTAATTTTCTGTAACTGTATTTTCTCTTGCCAGTACCAAACGGGGGTTAGTTTGGCGATGCCGCAGAATGAATGGACTATATAGAATATGACTACTGGCAGTACTTTGTTTCTCTAGCTGGTAAACATAATACATGGAGTCAGTTTTACTAATGGGGAAGAAAAATAACAGACATAGGAAAGCAGGTTTTTTCATCTAGAAAAGGATGCAACCTAAGCATGCCAGGTGCTCAATCCAGAAGCATGGAACATGTTAAGGGGGCATAGATATGCAATCATTGTATTATTAATGATAGTTCAGACAGAACAAAGTTTATTATTGGACACCCCCACCCATCCTGAAGTATCCTTCTTGCCCTTCCAAGCATGTTCAGAATTTAAAAGAAATGGGCTGTCAGAACTACTTTAACTTTGTTGTACAGAATGGCTATATATGCCATTCCTATTGCAAAGAATGGCCAACGGATATCAACATCAGTTAAGTGTGGGCAATGTAAACTATTATATTTATATAATGTTTAACAATTAACTTTTTTGTAACCTCCTATTGCTGCTGAAGGCTGCAAACAATTGTCACCAAGAGTGAGGGGCCTGCCTGTTGTCCCTCCTAGGTGTGACTTTCCTCCGTAAGCCATGCCCCTTCCCAGGCCTAACCACTGTTACTCCCTACACTTAATACCACTCTCACCAGTTTCCCCCCCGGGGGGGAGCCCCTTCCACTGCAACTCTACACTAATACCACCCCCTCTGCACCACTACCCCTCTTGCTCTAGGAAGGGAGGGAGCCCTAACACTCTCCTTCAACCAGGGGTGTAACTACAGACGAAGCAGACCCAGGGGGGGCCAGGAGGTTTGGACACCCCGTGAGGCCCTTATTCATATACAATTTCAATAAATATTGGTAAAACAAATCAGCCTATAGATATTTTGTGGGCCTGAAATAAAATGTGTCTGTGGGGCCCAATAATATGCAATTACACCACTGCCTTCAACTACCTACTTTCTAGCCCTGTCATGGCCCTGTCATTCTCAGTTCCTGGCTCACCCCCCACAGACATTCTGGAAGCTAAATGAATGTGTGGTTGAATGAGAATATGCACTGGGGGTATTGAAATGATTTGCTAATTCTGCTGCCATGATTCGACCTTCTACTTTTCCATAATATCTCTAATATAAATGTCAAGGCTTCATTTCCTAAATAGGTACTCACAAAAGTGAAATATAATTGTCAGGCCTCTGCAGGGAAGCTAATTAAGGTACAATTGTGAAAAGGATACTTTAACTAATACTGACTATATCTTTCATTGTGTCATGTACAAACAGCAGCCTTCTATTATATCTAGGTGGCATTCGGGCTGTAGAGCAAGTTTTCTTTCATGGAGCTACTGTACCTTTATTAGCTGGGGCTTAAAAGCTTTCCTGCTTGTCTCAATAGAGCTCAAGAGAAAAGGGTAGACAAACGTGGTTTTACTGATCGCTTACACATGAGTGAACACGGTTTCTGGAAGATATTTTTAAATTCACCACATGATTTTATTACACCAATAAGAAGTGTAGGACACAAGTGTACCTTCATTAGTGGGGCATAACGTCTTCCTTCTTTTCTCACTAGTGTAAGTGGACATGATATACTATTCGGTTACATACCTCCCAACATTCTTCTAAATAAAGAAGGACAGAAAAGTTGACGTGCAAATTTTTTGACCACGCCCATTTTTGTAGCCACACCCCCTCATTACCATGTTCATTTTACAAAATTTGGCAGGTTGTGAAAGATTGAACATATTTCTGTGGTTTTTTTCCAGTCATTAAAGGTTTGCTTATGAAGGTGAATTTTCTTTTAAGCTGTGAGTCTAATTTTTCCAGAGGGATCTGTTATATTGTTACAATTACTTATTTGCTTTTCTCAAAATTGTTACAAAAGTATCTTATCTGCAGAAGTGGCTGTTCTGGGCTCTCTGCCAAAAGCAATTAAGTTAGAAACGTTCTTTCTTTTTCTGGCTGTTCAGTGCAGAGAAAATCAGGACATTCCAGTACAAACGAGGGACTGTGGGTTGAGCTGTCAAAAGAAGGACGGTCCCTCTGAAAATGGGACAGTTATGCGGTTGCATTAATGCACCTTGTTGCTGGGGAATTAATTATTTTAATTAGTATTATTATTATTATTATTAAATAATTATTTTGAATTGTGACTTTATATCTTCCAAAATAATACATGCACATCCCCCCAATAAAACACAACAACATCCCTGCTTCATTGTAATATATGTAGATTTCCAGGAGTCAGCAGACGGAATGAAAAACAAGTCACATATATAATGCTATGTGCTCAGCTTGACAGAGAAGAAATTCTGAATACATCTAGAGGAGAAGGCAGATAAATCATACTAGCCCAATTCTGGGGTTTGATAGGAAAAATAATTATTGTACTTAGTGATGGTTACAAGGAAATAAATCACCAGCCGAGCCTACACAAGTGTATGTTCATGTATGTCACATATGGGTAGATCAATCATTGTTACGCTTTATATATGATCAGGGAAATACATATATATGCCATTTCTGAACTGTGCACTTGCAAGAAAAGCCCATCTCTTTCCCATCCTCTTAACAAACTCTGTTCACATTTAACTACTGGATCCCCGACATGAGATACATCCTAGCACTAAAGAAGATGTATGGGATTTGACAATCTCTTTAAATATGATTGATGAGGTTATGCAGAATATCAGTGGATTCTCTGAAGCCCCCAAATACGATCACCTATTAAAATAATATCTCCAGAAATAGATCTGTCAACAAGTTGTTCTTTTTCCCCTGGGCTCACAGTTCTAGGCGGTGTCAGTGTAAATCAGAAGTGCAGAAAGTGAGAGGGCTCTCCTGGGGAATCACTGAGCTCCAAGGAAGTGCTAGGGAAATATATGATTTTATTTTGATTATGTTGCACTGATTCATTTGCTTTGCTGCTGGTGGAAGGCACATGCAAACACATGTGGGGGCTTATTTATAAACACTGGGCAAATGTGCACCTGGGAAGTATCCCATTCCAACCAATCAATAATTAGCTTTTCTCAACCAGCTGCAGGTACAACAATGAAAGCATGCATTGGATTGGTTGTCATAAGTGATGGGCGAATTTATTCGCCAGGCATGAATTTGCTGTGAATTTCTGTGTTTCACCACTGGTGAATAAATTCACGGATCTCCCGCGAAAAAATTTTGGAGGCCCATTGACTTTAACAGGGTTAATTTTTCGATTTTCACCGTTTTTTCGCAAATTTTTTGCAGTTTCAAAAATTCTCAAATTATTCAGCAAAGCGAAACGGGAGAAATTTGCCCATCACTAGTTGCCATGAGTCACTGCCCATGTGCAAAATCGCCCCATTTTTATAACTGACCCCCAATTTAACTCTGTTATCTACTGTAGCAAGTTGAAAATGTATTCTATGTTCTGGAATCTGAGAATGACCAATAAGGAAGATATTGATAAACAGTTTTTGCCTGTGCATTACTGGCCTGGTTCACTGCCTATCCTTAAAGGAATTGTTCAGTGTAAAAATAAAAACTGGGTAAATAGATAGGCTGTGCAAAATAAAAAGTGTTTCTAATATAGTTAGTTAGTCAAAAATGTAATGTATAAAGACTGGAGTGACTGGATATGTAATATAACAGCTACAACACTACTTCCTGCTTTTCAGCTCTCTTGGTTTACACTGCCTGGTTACCCTGGTTACCAGACTGTAACCAATCAGAGACTTGAGGGGGGGCCACATGGGTCATATCTGTTGCTTTTGAATCTGAGCTGAATGCTGAGGATCAATTGTAAACTCACTGAACAGAAATGTACCAAGTGGCCCCCCTTCAAGTCGCTGACTAACTCAGAGTTATAGAGCTGAAAAGTAGGAAGTTGAATTCTGGCTGTTTTATTAGACATCTGTTCACTCCAGCCTTTATACATTACATTTTTGACTAACTAACTATATTACAAACATTTTTTATTTTGCACAGCCTATCTATTTATCCAGTTTTTATTTTCACATTTTCACATTTCTATTCCTTTAAAGGCATTCTGTCACAGGAAAACATGTTCTTTTCAAAATGCATCAGTTAATAGTGCTGCTCAAGCAAACTTCTGCACTGAAATACATTTTTTTCAAAAGAGCAAACAGATCTTGTTATATTTAATTGTGAAATCTGACATGGGGCTAGACATGATGTCAGTTTCCCAGGTGCTCTCATTCATGTGACTTGTGCTTTAATGAACTTTAGTCACTCTTTACTGCTGTGCTGCTAGTTGGATTGATATCACCCACCTCCCTTCCCCTCACCCAGCAGCAGGGCCGGACTGAGGGGGCCACGGTCCACCGGGACTGCTTTCCAGGGCCCCCCTCAAGCTGCCCCGCTTCCCTACTATGATGCGCCAACTATCACTCAACGCACATGCGCAACCGAAAAAATAAAATTAACTCGAATGGAGGGAGAGGGGGTCTGACCTGGTGGGGGCCCATGAGGGTTTTTCCCGGTGTCCCTACCCAGCACAACAGAACAATGAGAATGTAACAAGATAACAGCTCCCCGGTATATATATGAGAATAGCACTCAATAGTAAAAATCCAAGTCCCACTGTGACTCCTCCAGTTACATTGAGTTTGAGAAACAATAGCTTAACTGAAAGCAGTTGCATCATGAAGTGATAGCATGCTCTTTCTGAAAGAACATGGCCAGGCACAATGACGTGAGCTTGCTGCCTACATACTAATATTAGAACTAAAAAAATACACTTGTTAGTTCAGGAATAAAATGTTATATGGTAGAGTGAATTATTTGCAGTGTAAACAGTGTAATTTAGAAATGAAAACTACATATTCATTTATATTCTTGTTCTTTTTAGGCACCAACATCTCCCTTTTCTTTCCACACATGGCACAGATCATTCCTTTGGAGGCTTCCATATCCTGTGCTTTTCTTGGCTTATCCTTGACCACTGGGTAAAAGTATGAAATGACCCTGGAGGCCAACAAAGCATTCCTGATCATGTCCCTCCACAGTTATGTTAATGGGTTGCTTGGCAACTCTCTGCTGCACTATCCATCAGCACTTCACAGTGGATGCAATAATACAGGTTCCACGTTGTTAGTGGAAATTATAGCATATCATGAACATCTGCAGCAAACAGAAATCAAAATCAAGCAATTCGAACCTTTTCAAGAAAAAATATAGCATTTAGAAAGTTTTCAACGAAAAATCGTGAAAATCGGAAATTGGCCGACGACAAAACGTGGGAATTCGCCGTGGAATTTGTGCCTGGCGAATTTATTCATCTATCACCAAACATAATTAAGGAATTTAAACTTGAACTAAAACCTAAAATATTCATGTCATGAAATGTAGTATTGTAAATACTGTCACCCATATGTAATACAAGGCACTAAGTTTGCCCAGGAACAGTAACTTATTGAAATCAATAGTTCTGATAATTGGTTGCCAAGGGTCACTGCTCCTGGACAAACTTAGTGTCTTTTATTATATAGCCCCCTATTTGTGCTACATTATCCGAGAAGTTCAGCTGCGCTATAAAAGTAATGATCCATGCCTTTCAATTTGTCCACAGAAGCTTCAGATCTCGGATCTTGCTAGACCTTCTTCTGAGCTATAGGATGTTGATAAGAAATGAAGCTTCTAAAGACAATCGAAAATCAACAAGACTTTCGCAAAAAGTGAGACTAAGGGGGTCATATATTTATTCCTAGGAACTGTAAAAATTGCAAAAAGCCAGAGCAATGCATAGTGTTGTTTGTAATTTGAGCACTGCCTTAATGCCTTGAAGCTCTCTTCTTCTCCTGGTCAGTAGTTAAATGACCTCTTATATCTTTCATAGAAGCTAAAGATCATGTTTGATTATTTATTGGTTGTGATGCAGAATGCACTGTTTCTATGCTCCAGTGTGTCCTGGATTTTATATTTTAGTTATATTGAATATTGTGGGTTCATTTCTAAGCTCATGTAACTGGCAAAAACACATACAGTAGCATGGTGATGTGGTAGGTTTCTTAGGAGCAACAGATCTTCACTGATACTTTGCTGGCCTTGACCTAGCACAGGAAAACAAATTATTCTTTAAGGTAATAAAAATATGTATTTTAAAATTCCCATGCATATATTGACAGTCTGGTTTCTGACGTGACCACTCTTGAGTGAATCAGAAGGTTATTAGCAAACGCTTTATCAAAGTTATTAGGCTGAGTAGAATATGAGAGAGAATTCATTTGATTTGTTTTTATTTCCCCTCTATTTAAAGTGAATATTAGCTTTAGGATATCAATTTATCCTGCCTATCATGGCTCAGAGCAGAAACCTGCAGAAATGAACTTGGAATTATCTCATTTTACGTTACAGAAAAAATTGTAGAACATACACTATTGCTACATAACTAGCTGCTGGTTATTCAGTTATTTAAAACAAATGTGACCTTTCAGTAGTTATTTCTAACTCCTTCACACCAGCCATCCTTGACTAAATGCAGAGCTTTTGTTTGTCATTACACTCTCAGTAAATTAAGCAGCGTGCAGAACTTTATTTATTGACTCGGTTGACAGTTTCTTCTGCAAGATGTTTAGTACCCGCAGCAGCTTAATCACACATCATCACTCGGGATGAGCATAAATATCCTGAAAGACTGGAAATTCTGCTAATTTTAATAATTTGTCAAAGAATCATTCATGAATCCTGGGCTGCAATAATTTTCGGAAAGCTGCTTTGGTTGCCTTAATATAAAACAAAAGGAAGGAGGGCCTAGTATTTAGCTTAATAACAAAACAACAGAACATTATTCCAAAACAACAGCAGCTGCAAGTGTGCACTCATTTAAATCTATCAAAATTGTTACATGGATTTACACTTGCATTCAACATGCTCCTTGCACTTCTGTATAAGGAAAATAACATGGTGCATCTGATAATGCACTTTGTGCGCTGCATTGCACTGTTATTCCATTTACATTTTTTAATATGTGAGTTTTCAGATTATTGAATTGACTTTTCAACTGAATGAATTATGATTTTCCTGTAGTTTCGTAATTCTGTTTGTTACAAATATGGTGAGGCTTGGCTCATTCTTGACAGAAGAACTGCTTACTTCCAAAGGGTTTTTCACTGCTTGAGCATATTTGTATATCTTGATGGGCATCATTTGTCTAATAGCCACCAGCACAAAACCCCTAGATTTCTCAGTGAGCATTCTCCCATAGCATTTAATCTTCAGTCTTGCATTAACAGTTCTAGGTATCAGGCCATATACTGTACTGTCTCTCTCCAATAGTGCTGAACCCAAGACAGAGGCACAATTTCCTGCTTGTTGGGTCCTTACATTGTGCCATAATACAATATGTAAGAAGGAATTCATACAGTGGCATAACTGTAACCCCACGGGCGGGGTTGACTTCTTTCTCTGTATTGGGCCTATAGGTCATTTGCAATGTTTGCATAGTACAAGTGACCCACAATTTTTTCTGCATTGTGGGTGACTTGAGATCTCCACCGGGGAGGGGGGGGGGGGAATCCGGGTACCATAGTTATGCCACTGAATTTGTACATTTGGACAAAAAGGTATAAAATATGTTAGAAAAGAAAAAGAATATTGCTAAGCAAAACACACTGAAATAAAACACTAGGGGGCCCATTTACTTAGCTCGAGTGAAAGAATAAAAGAAAAAAATACTTTGAATTTCGAATGGTCGAATATGGCTACTTCGACCATCGAATAGGCTACTTCAACCTTCGACTACGACTTAGACTGCGAATTGAACGATTCAAACTATATTCTATAGTCGAAGTACTGTCTCTTTAAAAAATACTTTGACCCCCTAGTTCGCCACCTAAAGCCTACCTACTATGGGGAAGGTCCCCATAGGCTTGCTAACAATTTTCTGATCGAATGATAATCCTTCGATCTATGGATTAAAATCCTTCGAATCGTTCGATTTGAAGGATTTAATCGTTCGTTCGATCGAACGATTATTCCTTTGATCGTTCGATCGAAAAAAAATTGTGCAAAATCCTTCGACTTCGATATTCGAAGTCGAAGGATTTTAATTTGCCAGTCGAATGTCGAGGGTTAATTAACCCTCGATATTCGACCCTATGTTAATCTGCCCCTATATAAATATAGTATATATTTAACTGGGATAAAACCAGCAAATAATGATATTATACAATGTACATGGAAGTGCTTGTATAGTCATTACAAACATGTCTTAACTAAATGCGTTGCTCAACACGTAGGACACATGGAAGAAAGTAGCTTTTTTTTTTTAACTTATGCACAATTACATTGTGAGTTGATCACTCTATGCGAGCAGCCGTTTGGTCTCCTAGTTAGCTCTGTATGTGCATCTGAATTAGCAGCAGTGGTCCCACCCCAATCTTTTGTCACATATTCACTCATTATGGGTGTGCCCTATTTTAGCTGGCCCACACTGACAGTTCCCTCCCAGTGCAGGAGGCTTAGCAGGAGGCTTAGCAAACTATTTTTCCACCCTATCTTTTTTAGCACACAACTTCAAAACCACATTACCATTGATGTTAACTGCTCTCTGAATACAGATGCTTATTAAGGGATGCATTAAGTACACAAAGGACATCTGGGTAGCTAGTTCAGTGCATTAATGTATTAAAGAAACACAGACTGATTAATAGCAATTTTGGTGCAGTCAAACTTATGTACATGCTTAGGATATCCTTGAATGCTACCAGAGGAACAACAATTTTCCTACTGAGACTCACTGATTATACTGTACATGCGATAATGAAATATCCAGTTAGTGCCAGTGAATACAAAGTGTTTTATGGAGCAACAACAATATGCTTCACAAAATAAATAGTTATATAGCAACTCTGGGGGAACAAGACAGCTCTTGGAAATATATATGTGCATTCAAAACTGAATTCTTCTATATTTATGTTCTAGAAGTAAATATTGCATGGGGCAATAAAAGAAAAGTTGGTGGGCAATCTATGGAGAATACCAGTATGGGATCTGTTATTTGCTTGGGATCCTGTTTTTCCTGGTTAAGGGGTTTTTCCATAATTTGGATATTCATACATATTTTCTAAATCTACTAAAAAAAAATAATTTAAATATTAAATAAAATAGATTTGTTTTGCCTCCAATAAAGACAAATTGTAGCTTAATTGGAATCAAGTACAAAGCACTGTTTTATTATAGCAATTGCATAGCAATGGAAATCTTCGACCATGCCACCACTGTCAGACAGCAACAGAATCTAGAATCTCCTTCTTGCATAATCGAACTGATAACTATCTCAGGATATGGTCTATTTGGGAACTAAAAGGATACGCAACTTCATGAGTTTGCAACCATGTGCATAAGGGACTATCGCTTCTAGGTTATCATTTAAGATGATTGCGTTTGGTACTTCTTTTAGTCTGGATTCCCTCATCATTGATTGCTTTCAATGTTATTATATTATGACATGATTCCCATATAATATACTGCATCAATATTGAATGCCTTTATTGTCTTTTTATCATGATGTGAATCCCATAATGTATATCCCAAGACAACCAACTGTCTAATTTCTTTCCTTTCTTCTCTTCTCTTTCTATCTTCTCATTCTTTATGATTTATTATGTTTAAAATTATCTTTAATAAAAATATAAGTTCCAAAAAAAAAAGCAGCACTGTTTTATTATTACTGAGAAAACGTTATTACAGTATTTTTAAAATAATAATCGAATAATTATAATAGAGTGGGTGGTGGTGGTCAAATAAAAGCTGGAGGAGATATTGGAAAAACAGATGTATTTTATAGAGGGTATAGGTTAGAGCTGAAAATATATCGTAACCAATTAAAGATGGTTAAAAGAAAAGCCAGAATGGTGGTCTCAAATTGTTATGTGCCTCCAGTAACTAAAATTGATCTTTTAACCTGGACCAGCATTATCTCTCCTTAAAATAATTAATCACTTTTTCTGCATGTTTAGACTAGTCACAGGTATTCATTGAACCAATTTAACCTGGCTGATTGCACATTACAATAAAGGAATACTATACTAAGCATGCACCCCACCCAGGGCATTCCAAGGGATAATCCAACCCAGATCAAAAGTAAACAATTTAGCAGCTCTTAGCTCATTGTTCAGTATCTTTTTGGAAGAGGGGCTGCATGATCCTCAACATTCCTAAACCCTCATATTGTACAGCAAAACGTGTAAGGCCCAGGCCTTGCAGAGGAAAAAATATTATTCACTTTTTATTGGAAGACCATGATGCTGTCCATCATTCTCCAATCCAATATTCTCATTCCCTTCATTCTCAATACCTGGGAGCAGTAAAAACATGGCTGCATCCTGGGCTGCTTTGTTTTTTAAAAAGACTTGTTGGTTTTGGGTTAAAGGTAAGGTTTCAGTCAATGGAGGATTCCTATTTAATTGCACCCCCTCTAATTGTAGGTTTCATTGTCCTTAAAAAATCTGCTGTTATAGCTGTGCTGGATTCCTTGTTGCTTTTTAAAGTTATAGTTCAGTTCCATTTCTGTTGATTAGATGAGATATTACTTTCTCTTAAATATTAAAATTCTTTGTATGAAATGTTTAAAATAGAGGTACAGTAGAGGGGATTATATATTATTTAGTGGTATTTTACCTTTGTGTCTGTATAATTGGTTACCTGCAATTTTTCCAATTTGCACTGCTACTTTGAAGCTGGAGCTTTATATGTACACGAGACAAATCTCTAATTAAAGTCTTTCTTAACTAATTACTGGGATAATTATGGAGTAAATGCAAAATAAATGGAAAGCTGCTTAAACAGTGTGCGTGGCTAGATATGCTGTGATGCAATGCAGACATGATTAGTGATTAAGCTGTTTTCTTATAAGTTGTGTGTAATGTACATGCGGCTATTCACGCAAGAGATGGAAAATGCTGAGGGTTCTATGGTCAGAATCACAGGTGCAGTTGTAAAACTGGGATTTTGTGTTGGTTACAGTACAGGCTTATGCACTTTTTTAAATTGTATTTAAGGTGTATGAAACCGCACAGACAACTGATAAGGTAGAAGAAAATGTAATATAATCTAGTAATATAAAACACAGAGGAGGTTATGTAATAAAAGGCATTACGTTTGCCCAGGGACAGTAACTAAAAGAAACCAATCAGCAGGTAGCTGATTTGAATGCAAACATCTTATTGGTTGCAATGGGTTACTGCTTCCAGTTACTGCTTATTGCCTTATATTACATAGGGGGGAGAAACATTTAAATAAAGTAAAAATGGTGGGTAGAAAGAAAGAAAACCAATCAAACTGAAATACAGGTATAGGGCCTGTTATCCAGAATGCTCTGGACCTGAGGGTTTCCGGATAAGGGGTCTTTCAGTAATTTGGGTCTTTGTTCTTAATGTCTACTGAAAAATAATTTAATTTACCCAATAGGATTATTTTGCTTCCAATAAGGATTAATTATATCTTAGTTGTGGACAAGTACAAGGTACTGCTCTACTATCACAAAGAAACAGGAAATAATATTTAAAATATTGAATTATTTGATTGTAATAAAGGGAGATGGCCATCACTTATTGTGCAGGTATGAGATCCATTATCCAGAAACCTCTCCATTATCCAGAAACCTCTCCTATAGGCTCATTTTTAAGTACCTTGTACCTGATGGTAACTAAGCTGCATGAATCCATATTGGTGGCAAAACATTATTTTAGGTTTAAAATATTTTTAGTAGACAAGGTATGGCTATCCAAATTATGGAAAAATCCCTTATCTGGAAAACCCCAGGTCCCAGGCATTTTGTATTACAGCTCCTATACCTGTAAATCATTGTATTGCTGCAGAATAGTGCCATAGTTCCATCATCCATAAAAAAAAAGGAATACAGTTTTATGCGCTAGTATATTTAAGTATAATTAATTGCAGTCGATTTTTGTTGCTTGCAAATGAAAATCATATTGTTCTGTTCTTCTTCAATGGGGCTGAAAATTTTGATAGTATAAATAAACTGGGAAAAAATAAAATAAAATTTGAATGAAATATTCCTTTCCATTTACTTTTATTGACACGTAGCAGCTTTTTTTCAAGATGAATTATCAAATTTTGTTCTTTAATATCTCGTGACTATCGGGGTCTTTAAAAAAAAATTTTTACTATATTTTTTTTGAATTGAGAGAATAGTCTCAAATATTGATACATCTCCCCTTTTGTTCAAATATGGTATCTGTTTGCTGTCAATATGACTTTTGGAAAATAAATAGAAGGCAATAATAGAAAAAGAGAAAATAATTGCTTAACTTGCAAAAACCAATGTTTAAGTAAGTCAATAATAAAAATATGCAGGCTGAGAATGTCTGTCCATTGAACATGGAAATATTTTACTTGCTAATTTGTTTTCCTTGGTATATACAATACAGAAACCAATGTACTGACTTAGAAGTGATGGGTGAATTTGCAAATTTCAAGAGAAAGATGAAAACTGACACCCACGGCAATTTTGACGCCAGCGTTTAAGTCAATGGGCGTATGAATAATGTTGACATGCAGCAATTTTGACGTGACCGACTTTTTGGACACGCGTCCAAAATTTTTTGATTCCGGCAAATTTTCGTGGGAGTTTCGCAAATTTATTTTCCCATCACTACTACTTTCCGTTAGGGATGCACCGAATCCACTTTTTTGGATTCAGCCGAACCCCGAATCCTTCGTGAAAGATTCGGCCGAACCGAATCTGAACCCTAATTTGCATATGCAAATTAGGTGTGGGAAGGGGAAAACATTTTTTACTTCCTTGTTTTCTGACAAAAAGTCATGCAATTTCCCTCCCGCCCCTAATTTGCATATGCAAATTAGGATTCGGATTCGTTTCGGCTGGGCAGAAGGATTCGGCCGAATCCGAATCCTGCTGAAAAAGGTCGAATCCTGGCCGAATCCCTTCCCATAGTAGTAAGGGAAGACAGCGCTAAGAAGATGACAGAGAACGATACAGGACATGGCACTCATGGAAACATTTAAGCACATTCAGGGGGTTATTTACTAAAATACGAATGTATTATTAAAAAAAAAACCCACAACCAAACTCCCATGCATGATTTGACCTTATTTATTAATAAATAACCCAAACTAATCAAACTGCGGAAAATCTGGATAAAATCGAGCCAAAACCTCCCTGCTCCCTCCTCACACCACTTGTTACTGTCAAAAATGTCTCTTTGTGTGTACTGATATGAAAATGAAGACTTTGGATCTTCTTTTGGAACTGTCATAAGGATAATATGCAGTTGAAGGTAAGTCTTGGATCAACTTCAGCTCTGCTTGTTTCTGAGGGCTCCATATTGGTGATTTGACAGGATACCTGCCACCCCCGCTGTGCAACTGCAGTTTTATACAAGGTACATACATACAGTAGGGATACTTTTAGCAGGGGGGAGGGAGCAGAAGTGAGAGGAGTGAGAGGAGCCTTCTTTATGGAATAATATCACATCAATCACCAGTGATGAGCGAAGCTGACCTGTTTTGGTTTAACAAAAAAGTGTGAAATTGCAGAAATATTTGTGAAATACATTGTCAATGTCAATGGCCTTTTTTGCTGCTTTTTTCTTGCACCAACTGAATTGGATATCTAAGATAGATGTCCCATGACTCAAAATTAGTTAAAAACCCACAGTTTATTAAATATCACATTAAAATGGTCCATACTGAACCCATATGGCCCACCTTATGCATTTCATACCATCCGGGACTTAATCATTGGTGTCTATGTCAGCAACACATTAACCACATCAACCATGAAATTTAAAACCAGGGATATAGAGTAAATTGTTGGTGCCCTGGGAACTGGGGCAAGTCCCTATAACTCATTTGCATTTTATGAACTAGCTATATAGACGGGGAGTCTATATAGCTAGTTCATAAAATGCAAATGAGTATCAATAGTATTTTCCAAATGAATTAGAGTCAAGGAGTGTTTTTTTATTCCCGTACCAAATTTATTGGAGTCTATAGTTTTTCTTCCTGTTATTTTGATGTATTGGTCAAGGAGCATTTTTTTTGTCCAAATGCACTGGAGTTAGTGAGCAGTTTTTTTCTTTTTTTTTTCACACCAAAAGTATCAGAGTCAAATGTTTTTTTTTATCCCCTGTGAAACAAAAAGCATGGCACCACAAATCTCAGGCTCAATATCATGCCCCTGATAACAATTTATATGCCACAAGGTCTTTGTATATATATATATAGTAATGTGTGTGTGCATAATATATATATATATATATATATCTATCTATATATATATATATATATATATATATATATATATATATATACATATATATATATATATATATATATATATATATATACAGTATATATATATATATATATATATATATATATATATATATATATATATATATATATATATATATATATATAGTCAAACACAAGAGTCCTCTGCACTCAACCCATTATCAATATATTTAAGACAGCGACATTTTGTGCATACTGCTACTAAAAAATGCCTTACCCTTTAAACAAAACAGGGATTGTTTGTCCATATATTGCAATATATTTAAGCTGGCCAACTACGTCAAAGTCATCCCATATCTGGCCAGTCCTACGCTCAATTTTATCTGATTCATTAAGAATTCTATTGCTTCATTATACATTTTACAAAGGGACTAGGTTTTACCTGCAACTTACTTGCTGCTTTCAAAGTAAACCCCCATACTTGGCTGCCCTTTTATTAGACACCAGTGGGATCACCTGACTATAGCTGGGAAGGGTGGGAGCTACAACATGGAGCTGGTCACTGCTCCTGTATAACTATAACAAACAAGGGAAAGTTGTGCTCACCACTATTTTTTAAAACCATTAGGCGGGGGTGCAATGAGGCTGTGACCACAAAATACATATAGTCAAATACAAGAGTCCTCTGCACTCAACCCATTATCAGTATATTTAAGACAGCGACATTTTGTGCATACTGCTACTAAAAATGCCTTACCCTTTAAACAAAACAGGGATTGTTTGTCCATATATTGCAATATATTTAAGCTGGCCAACTACGTCAAAGTCATCCCATATCTGGCCAGTCCTACGCTCAATTTTATCTGATTCATTAAGAATTCTATTGCTTTGTAAAATGTATAATGAAGCAATAGAATTCTTAATGAATATATATATATATACACATCAAATATATACCTTTGCTAATAGAAACTTTGCTAAGTTTATAAGTAGAGGCTAAAAACGTCTTTGTTTTTGTAACTTTAAATAAACAGTAAAGACTATTGCTATAGCTTACTAAGTGCACAAAACTTTATATATGTTTTATACATGTGAGGGGGTGCTACCATTATCCTTATCGCAGAAGAAGCATACTCGGTAGACATTAATAAAACATCACCATTGTGGGCAGAAATGGATGGAGCTCTTCTATTTCTGTCCATTTCTGCCCATACAGAATGACTTATTTGAGGTAAATATTTTACAGTTTCCACTCAAATGAACAAAAGGAATTCAGATATGCAGGGTAAAAATGGATGTGCCCACAATAGGCTATGACTGCACTCGAAACTTCTTCAAGCTGCTTGATGGAGAGAGATATTATTGTAAGTTAAAATGTGGGGCATATACAGTAAACCTCTTCAATGATTTATTCACAGTATAGCTATTCTAATAACGAAACAAAGAGATATAATTATAGAGTTGGCATCAGAGATGTGTATGACTTAAGTAGGAATTGTTTAGTGCATTCCTGGGTGCTTTGTAATTCGAGTTTTGACTATTTCTGGACTATTGGTCCTGCCTGAATCTTGACCTTGCTATTATCATACCTGCCTTCTGAACATTTGCCTGGATTTGGACTACGACTTCGACTGACCCCTATTTGTACTACGAACTTGGACTTTGACCCCTTGGACTTCTTCCTTGGTCCTGACTTCTCCCACTGGGAGCCGATGGGCCCCCTGACAAAAATGCATTTATTGAAAAATGGCAGGCACAGTGCAATTGTGTCAAGAGCATTGCCTTTTGCGACGGCAAAGACACAAGAATTCTGGGGGAAAAAATGCTGGCTGGTGGGAAAAAAATATGGCGATTATGCTCAAAATGGCACTATACGTGCCCATATGGCCATTTCTTTGTTTGTTCATTTACATTATAAGGGGGTTATTTATTAAAATCCGAATGTTAAAATCTTGAAAAATTCTATTTTGTTTCACTAGAAAAAAAATTCAAGATTTATTATACCATGATGCTGCAAAAAGTCCAAATCCAAAAATCCTCCATCTCAGACCTGTTGAGGTCCTGTATAAGTCAAAGGGAGAGGCGCCTATCTCAATCTGAAGTTATCGTAGTCCTGAAAATCCGACTTTTTCAGGGCCGAAATTCGAACAAATTAAGCAATTCAGAAACAAAGCCTGAAAAATTAGAGTTATTCAGGAAAAAACTTAAAAAATTGGAGTGATTCGAGTTTTCACTCAATTTTATCGAGTTTTCCCTCGATCCGATTAAATCAAGGTTTTTTTTATAAGCTAAAATTGGGCATGAGAGTTTGATAACATAATTTTTTTTAAAATAAATCCTGAGATAAATTCAGATTTTAGTAAATAACCACCTCATTTTTTAAACAAGTGAAGGAACTGGTGACATTTACTCCTATGATTTTGCAAATAATAAATCCTCCCAGCTGATGCAGACATGACTTATTTTTCAGAAAAAAGTATAGATATGCTAGAGACTATATTCTGTTTTTATGTAATAAGTATTCATAAAGAATACGTTGAAAATGAAGGACAAACATAGTCATATTCAGAAACTCCAACAGGCAAGTCTCTGCTTCTCACCTGCAGCCATCAATGGTACTATAATCCTTGCCCCATGTTGTATAATGACCTTGCTCCTGCTTTGGAAGCTTGATGTCAGCTTCAGCTAATGACAGCTCCTATTCCCACCAGTTCCTTTTGCCTGACATTCACATACCATTCAGTTCCATTAAAAGTTACAGTTAGAAAGTTAAATTGTCCTGCAGCATGATAGTAACCTTAAAAAAATAAAGTTTTAATAGTACAAAGATATTGGCTGATAACTTTCATTAAAATGTTTAGCAGCACTGGTACCTTCAACCAACATTCAAGCAATAGGAAAAAAAAACATAAAATATAAATGATCTCCTGAAGACACACTAAATATGTATAGATTGGCAATGAAAAATCCTTAGCATTAAAATATTTAAATAAAATGGAACATTTACTTCTAGTAATGCATTTGCAATACAAGTAGTATCTATTCAATCTATTATCTGGAATTTTTAGGATTTCGATTTTTCTGCATAAGGGGCTTTTCTGTAATATGGCTCACCATATCTTAGGTCTACTAGTATAAGCCTAAAAAGGTATTCTTGCAATTGTGATTGATTTTTTTTTATATAAAGTGCTGTTTTTTTCATTGTATTTGTATTGTAGGTCGTTATGGTTACCTGACCATCAGGTTCAAGGTCTCCCAGTGGAGAAGTATTCCTGATTCTCTGCTGTCCTACACTTATGCAGAGTACTTGACCAATGGCTAGAGATGCAACTGTACATGCTCAGTCTTTATCGTCACTCATTTGCATAGCAATAATTGTATTGGCAGCCAAAAATATATGCAAGTGTGTATTGAAGAGATGTGGCAGGATCCAATAGCAATTGAAACCAGATCTGCACCAACTCTTCTTGACCTATTCGGAATCAGCTTAGTGGTCCTATTATTGACTAAACACTTGTGAAATAAATATACTGTAAGTACAGTAATCCGTAAAAAGCAAGAATACCCTTTTCACATCTCTAAGTAGGGCTATTTGAGCAAATGGATAGATGATGACATGACATAGGCAACAAAAAAAGTTTTGCCCCCTTTGCCAATCATGAACACCCACTTTATAAAACACTCAAAGGATACTTTTTAAACATAAATTAATTATCATAACTTCACATTTTCCAATATATATTAACATTAAAGTAACTATACTACTGGATCTCCCCCGCTAGCCACTGAAGGCTGTTGTTATGGAGATCAGGTTATCCACCATATTGAAAATCCTGAGGCTAGCCCCTTTTCTCTAGCCCTCCCCTTTTAACAATGGCTAATCTCTACAACCCCTAGCCTCAGACCTACACAACTTCTGCCCAGGCCGGGATTTGTGGCAAGCCCACAACAGCCTGGGCCTAGGATGGCAATATTTTAGGGGGGAAATGGCACCCAGTCGCATTCTAAGGAGAATGCACATGTGCGCTTGTGGGGGAAGGCAGGGAGCAAGGATCTTGTGGCCTAGAGGCACCCAAAGTGGAAATCCAGGCCTGCTTCTTTCATAACACCCCTTCATGTAGCTGCAAATATAAATTTGCCCCCTTCCCACTGTCTTCCCCAGTAAAGGGCAGGTGGGCGGGCTGCAAAGGTAAAATGGTGCCTGATTATTACTGCTCTGCCAACTTAACTCCTGCTATCATCCTCTAGCCAGTCCCTAATTGCACTACAACCCCCACAAACCCTTGCAACCTACCCTCCCTAAGGTCCACTTCCTAGTCCTGTCATGTCCCTGTCCCTACACTTCTTTACGTCCTTTTTACACCCTAACAAGCCCCAGCTAAAATGTAAGTATAAAGCTTTCTATGTTAACCAGAAACAGTGTACTACATAAAGGTACAGAGGCAAATAGAGAAAAGAAATGTTTACTATTTATTTTCTTTGTGTTTCCCTTCACTTTGGTCTTCCCGTTTAACACTACATCCAGCCACTCTGATCTCACTGTGAAATGTGCATGTAAATAAAGAAAAGGTATTTTGCCTGAGTTTAATCTATCACTCAATTCAGTTTGATTTAAGTTGCATAATGAGGATTGACATGGGTAAATTCAGAGTGGAAATTTAAAGGAAATTGGCTGGTACAAAACATTTGCAGTCTCAGTTCACAAGGCAAGTTGAGCTATAGGTTGAATCGAGTATGGCATAAATATATGGAAGGTACATTGCACAAAATCTGGTTCCATTAATTGCTATCTACAATAGGCTTGGGCGAATTTGACCCATTTAGTTTTGCCTAAAATTCGCTGCTGGCGAAATGTCACAGGTGCCCATTAAAGTCTATGGGCGTAAAAAAAAAATTTGACGTGCGTCAATTTTAATTCACCCATCCCTATTTGCAAGCACTATCTAAAGGAGCAATCTCTGTTTTGTAAGTTGCACTTATTTCAGCTCATCAGTCAAAGCTGCAGAGTACGGCATGATGGGACACAAAGGTTCACTGTAGGAGACATTGTCAAGACTTGCTCCACCTTTGCCAACCACTGCCCTCTGTACTTGACCCCCAATAAGCAGGAAGGAATAATAAAAGCCTCCTTAACCTTATAAAAAATCTGATGCAACTGCCTGCTGTTATTATAAAATGGCCAACCAGAACCCACAGAAAAGGGGGACTTTTCGCAACTTCTACCTCTCTCATGCCCCTACTTCCATTTTCTTTGCTATGGGATCATCAAGGTACTTTATGTCTCCTGGCAGGTACTTTGAGACTGGGAAAAACAAATACATGGAACGTTACATGTGTTAAAACCTACAATCAAATAAAGTGTTTACAGGAACATGCTTTTTCCCACATCATATTTAGATTCACCACTATAGCACCCCAATGCATTGGAAAATCAAAATAACAATATCAACATATATAACTCTTGAGAAGCCATTTAAGGATTAGTATTTGTTTACTGAAAGTCTGAAAAATATTACTACAAAATATATTGAAGACCCATACTAGTCTGGTCTTTGTTCGCACAGTTCCACTGAAATTACGGGAAATGCAATTTTCTTTTTATTTCTTTCTAGAAGATTCTGGTAAGGAGAATACTGCAGTGCATTAACATGCAACCATATTTATTAATATCAGTATTCATTATTCATTTCATTTATTGCAGATTACCTGAACATTAAACAAACATTTGGGGCTTTAGGTCCATAATATTATCATAATGTAGAGAGAATGTTTTGTGATTCTCAAGTCCTACACTGTATGGTATAAAGAATTAAGGAAGTCTATTGTTTTATAAAGAGCAGAAGGCTAAGTTGTTCTCCACAGATAATTTGTGATCCTCCCACTGTGACTCACCCATTTGCATTTTTAAATTAATGTATATAGGAAAGTTACTTATTACATGTTTACAATGTTGACAAAGGAGCCTCATTGTCCTTTGTTATGCAAAAAATAATTTTCAGCTGGAGATCCCATTTAATGGATCATGTTTCTCCAGTGACATGTGACTTCTTTTTATTTTTCTGTGTGTAAGGGATCAGACAAATCATTCCCCTGTTTTTCTGTCTGTGACATCATCCAGCCCATTTACAGGCTGGAGAGCTATCCGATTGGATGGGCGCCCAAATGCATCCTTGGGATAGGTGGTGTGCTTGACTTTGGAGCCACATGTAAAGGTTTTCTGACAGAGGTTATAAAGAGATCCCTGCTGCAGCAGCCAGAGAAAGCCAGATCTTGGAACTTGGAAAGGGTTGTGTTTTGCTCTGCTTTGATAAAGCATTTTTGAGCTTCAGGGAGAGCCAGTTTCCATCTCCTGCCTGTGGATAATTTGGCCACTGTGTGTTTCCCCAGGGTGAGGACAGGTCTTGCTCATGTACCTGCCATGTGGGATTGGCTACTACTTTCAATGGGAAAGGTACCTTGGGGCAGGTAGTGCTACCTGGGGACATAAGAGCTCTTGGGGAAGGGACATTGAACTGACTGGATTTATTTTACATTTATCCACCCGGTGTGGAGTGTGGGACTGTGGCATTGAGAGACTGTGCTAGGGGTTTATAGTCCACACAGGTTCCCCGCAGTAAAGTGATATTGTGTGGTTTACAGTTATTGTATACAGTTTTACATACAGTTTAGATTTGTTTTATTGCAAACTGTGTGTGTGTTTAAAGTTTCCTAGTGGAAATCCCCTAAGGTATGCTCTTCAGTGTTCCCTAGGAAGAGGCACTGCACTTATTATTATTACACTTATTAATCCCAGTTCCCAGTACTTTTCCTATGCAAAAGTGACTCAGGGCCCTAGATGCCAAGGGTTAATTGCTATTTAAAGAGACAGTAACCAAATTAGGGTTATATGTGTATTTCTAATGGTGCTCTGCTCCAGCCATGTATCCTTCTGTGTTTCTCTCTTCTTCTGTGTGCAGCTGTATATTCTCCTCTGAAGTGTATTTCTTTTGCACTATTTTCTTGTAACACAATAAAAGTCTGGACAATTGCATTAGGTCTAGTAACCCATAACAAGCAATTGGCATCTAGAATTTACTGGGCATCTTTTGGAAACCAGACATCTGACTGTCTGCTGTTGATTACTAGACCTAATAACCAATGTGTCTTTCCCAAGCTGAATGTGGTAAGTGGTCTTTGTCTCTCTATGGCAGGGGTCCCAAACTTTGTCATTTTGGAGTTCCTTATACTGTACACACACAACCTACATGTATAAAATAAAGTAAACGTGTATATCTATCTAGTGAATGAGAAATACATGCGCTGTGTATGTTATGTCTATTGAAAGATAGGGAGGTGCGAGCATAGATAACTAGCTAGATGGACAAACACATAGATAATAGATAGATAGATGATAGATAGATAGAAAGATAGATATATGATAGATAGATAGATAGATAGATAGATAGATAGATAGATAGATAGATGATAGATAGATAGATAGATAGATAGATAGATAGATAGATAGATAGATAGATAGATAGATAGATAGATCTAAAAAATCTTGTGAACTGTGGTTTGCAAAAATACCATTATTGATACAATGAAATTGCCAAGGTATTGTTAATGAAGCTTGCTAATCCTCTGTCATTGTCATTTGGCATTGGCAGTGCACTCTCTCATTTAAAGAAAAGCCTTAATTACATGATCCCTGCATTGTTTAGAAATCTCCCCTGCACAGTGATTTACAGACCTGGGGCTGAGCACCTACTGAGCCCATGCTTTTGCTTTTGATGTCCCCTTGTTATTTCAGCTAACACCAAAACCCTTGGAGCTGCCAAAGCTTGTCCTGCTGCTAGAAGAAGGAAATCCCACTGTCAGCAAAAGATAGAGTGTTCTGAGCATTACAATACAGAAAACAAATACAGCAAATCTGAAGGATAAATGTTTCAACCATACAAGAGCCTGTAATCAATTTCCCATGCACATTGTGTTTCCACACTGTATAAGCATAATCTTTCTAATAGAACCTAAATAAGTGGCACACACGCAAATTAAGCAGCAGTCAGTTGAATGCCTACCCATTGTCCAGTTATACAGTATATCTAGTGGATCTAACATAGTATAGAAAATACTGTAAGGGAGCACATTTCATAAGGAAATATATATATATATGGATATTTAAGGACCAAAATGGAATCAGAGGCTCATGTTTCCATGCTGTTATGTGATAAGCTGGGTAGGATGGGTATTTGAAATTCATATACTTCTACAACTACAAATCAATTCAGTATTATGCCACCCTGTTCTGCAGAATATTTATGGATGCTACAGTTACATGGAGCAACATTTACCAATGGAAGCATGTCCCTGTACCATTGTTCACTGGTGTTCTCAACCTTACTATGGAAAATGAAGACAGCAGTTCCCATGGGTACAAAGTAGTAGTGAATTTTGGGGCACATTTACTAACAATCTAATTTTGATTTTTTTTCCTACAAATTTCATGGTTTTCTCAATTTTATTAAAAGCTCTAAAAATTTGAGATTTATTAAGTGTAAAAATCACAAAAACAGTTGTTGTCGAAGTCCTATAGAAGTCAATGGGTGCTGAGCTGAATTTATTGGACCACTTTAAATGAATTTGGACTTTGAGAGGTTTTCATGATTTTTTTTGCTAGGAATTGTTTGAATTTTTAGAGGTTTTCGAGGTATTTGTATTTTTTTGACATTCGTATAGTTTGTGAGTTTAGTCATGGTTTCATAAACCTCTAGTCCACTAAAATCTGACTTTTGTTAAACAGGCCCCTTAAGGTCTACCAAAATTTGTTTGGTGAGTGAAAAATGTATTTTCCGCTTTGCATGGCCTTAGTAAATGAGCCTAATAGCAGAAAAAATATAGAAAAAAGAAAATCAGACCTGCAAATGACTCTTGTCTGTATATGTCAGCTATTTGAAACATGTGTAGTGTCAGAATAAGAAACAATAGAATCCCTCAATGACAAAACTGTTTGTTCCTTGTATGTAAGAAGGATTTATTTTCCCCTAATGACATTGTATGATTGAAATACAGTGTGCAGAGAACATTTTTTTTTCTTAGACATGCATTGTGGAACAACAGGGCAATTGTGACTGCAAAGTGCAATATTTGATTCAAATATTCATGCTTTTACCCATAATGCAGCATTTTCCCCATGCTCCAAAAATGGTGCAAAATGGACACAATTATACTTATATATAGACCCAAACCGTGTGCAAGTTGCATCTAGAACTTTCAGAGTGGGGGTTGCATTATATCACATTTAAAAATTGCATTTGCACCCAATTCACTTGGCACAAGTCTTGTGTGCCTATTGGCACAACCTGCTGTGGAAACCCTTAGCTACTACCAGGGCCGAGGTGGTGGTAACTCCAGGGTTCTCCTGGGTCAATATGCACAGTTGGGAACCATGAATCAGAAGAAGCATTGGCAACTATGCTGAAGTGCAGGAATGTGTTTGAATTCAACCACCTTAATGAATTGTGCCAATATGGGCTCCCCATTTCATCCACCGTAGAGCCCCTATACAGCGAGATGCATATGTAAACAACTGCTTTTGTGCATTTAGGTTAAAATATGTAGAATTGGGACTGGTCACTTCCAGCTGATAGTAATAAGTGGCTTAGGATCCAAAGGAGCCTATGGATTATGATGGGGTGGAGATGAGAGTAGCCAGTCCTTAAAGGACCTTATGTCTGTGAGTTCTGGGGTATGTTGCCCTTATAGTTACACCACTGGTGTTAGTGTGCCATGAAGATGTTTCCTATATTTAGTCCATATGACCATAGCACTCTGACAAGTAGGTTTCTGTTGCGTTTCAAATGTTTTTATTGGCTCATTACAGTAGAAAAAGGCAACGTTTCAGGCCGCACAGGGCCCTTTATCAAGCCTGTGACCATATACACAACCCAGTATTAAATAGTGATAAGTGAGGGCGGGGAAAGGGGAGGGGGAGTGTGCTAGGAGGAGTGTCAGGCGGGAACATCAATTAAAACAATTGTCATCATGATACACCTAATACAAGTATTATTGCTGTTCCATCGATAATAAAATACATATAGTGTCCATCATAGCCTGCATCCAATAAGTAAGTTTCATACATCATTCATAGGGGTATAAAGTGTCCATTATTCTTAGTCCATATATGTGGTTTAAAGTCCAGTGTCATAAAAGAAAAGCAAATTAGAGAGTTGTAGACAACCCTTTTGTAACCCCTAAATCCATTGGGCTCAATTGAGAAAATGTATTAACTACATACAAGAAAAAACTCAAAAATCCAGAGTCAAAAATTCAGGGAAAATTATGAAAAATTAAGAAAAAAATAAAGAAAAATACGAAAATTGAAGGCAAATTACGAACATGAAGTGGAACATGAAGATGTTTCCTATTGACAATGAAAGGAAGAAATAGGGGGGCACAGGTGACTGACATGCTAATAATTGGGGGCCCACTGTTACATTTGTAGAATATGATTGATTATTGAATTGTATTACTAAATCTGTGTTGTGGATACATAGCTGGAAGGGTTCTACTGTATTACTAGCTAGCTAGTGGCAATCCTGCTGGTATTTTCTTTAGAGACAGACGGATTCCATCTACCTTGTTCATTCAGGCATGGCTACAGTGTTGTTCTCAATGCCTGGTCAAGTGAACAAATCATTTAAGGGATATATTCTTCTGTAATGGCATAACATTTACAGTCTTGCTTGATCAGTTGATTTGTAGGCGCACCGACTATAGAGCTACTGATTGAGCCATGGTTGTGTGAAGAGTTCACTCCATCAAAGCAGTCATTCACAAAGACACATATCTGATGAGAGACAAGAACAAACAGGTCCAGAATAATGGCACTGAAAACAAGCAGTTCCTAAAGACACACTTGAACGTTTTTTTCCCTTCCGTGTTTCTTTGAAACAAATGTTGCCAAGCTGTAAAAAATCCCAGCTTGTTTATTGTATTTGAGAGGCAATTTCTCAGAAGATACACTAGGAAAACACGTGATCATGATGTCGATATGCAAGACATTCAATAATATGCATATTCCTAGAGATCCCTGCTGTCATTGCATTCTCAGTATATTAATAGTAACAATTATTACACAGTGCTTGCAAATTGTACACAGACTTGTTTCTAATACATTAAATTCTTAGGCACAGTAGACCTTGCAATGTAACGTATAATGCCTAGCACATGACATTGACAATAGAAGCCTGATTTTCTAGAACCAGCATCCAATTTGTCCTTAAAGACTGACACACGAGTAATCAAACACATTAGGTATTCTGGCCACCATGTATCTCCCCCAAAAAGTAAAGGAATATCTTTGGGTTTAAGTTAATCTATACATATTGTTATATAAGAAATAAATAGAATATTGACAGAAAACAAGAGAGCACTATTTCATCTTGTGTAACAAATGTAATAGGGCATATAATTGGGCAATTATAAGATGTATTTTGTATGCATTAACTTGAGGGTTCAGATTTAAGCTATTACAGATTAAGGTGATTTTAATGCATTACTATTTTATTGTTCTTCATCTAAGTGGCTGAATAAATTTGCAAATGGACCATAAAAGCATAATTAAAGAAAAATCGTATTACAACTTCAATAAATGTACTGAATAATTAACTGGAAATAATAACATAAGTAATACATTTTGGATTTCTAGTTACAACATTTTAAAATTGGGCAAATAATCATAAATATATTGGTTAGTGAAAACCAATATTGCTTTTAAACATGGGAGCAATCAATGCCCACACCTTATAGGGCTGCCACTTGTTAAGGAACCTCCATCATATTTATATTGTCAGGAAAGTCTATTGCTATAAGCTGGCTAAACTGGATGGGAGTTGACTAGTTCAGTTGGTTTTAGATGAATCGACCAGCTATGGCTTCCCATATGAATACATTCCATTGAATGGTCAATCTAAGCAATTAAACTCTTATCCTGTTGAGTGAAGTAAAAAAAAAAACCTTTAAGTCTCTGACCCCCATGACAGCATGTTGGTGGCCACTGCTCACACAAAGTGAAAGGGGCACAACTCCCATTATTTTCTGTTAGAAGTAGCAAAATAAATGTCTGTTTCTGTTGCTCTAGTTTAGAAAAATGCACCAAAGTAGTTAACTGGTAGTGATGGGTGAATTTATCCGCCAGGCGCGAATTTGCGCGATTCGCAAAACGGCAGCGAAAATTCGCTCGTAAGAAACATGATACCGGCGATGTTTTGCGAATTTTTCGGCAAATCGAAATGGTGCATTTTCGCCCATCACTATTAACTGGTAAATGCACGTCACACTTTCCTTGTTCTATGAGCTACTGTATCTCAAAAGGTTTATACCAGAATTAAAAAGAATGTAACAATCACAAGGGCCCCACTATGTTTATAAATACTAATAATAATACTATGATTACGCATTGATTGTTTGCAGACATTCTTGTATACACAGTAAAGAGGTCCCTCCAGCTTACTACCACTTGCGGGCAAACTCAATCCTATAGCACAATTTACTCACCTGAGTGGGCAGGCCTGGATTTAAAAATGGGGTGTCCCGCTCATTGCCCCACCCTTCACCTTCCGGTGCATGTATACGCATGCGCAAGTCCTATCTCATTGGATCCTGAGCATTAATAGGGGAATGCAAGATGTTTCATTAAAGCAATAAACATTCACAACATTGCAAATGCTAGTGACCATGTTTGTGTCCTTTTTGACTGATTACTGCGTATCTTGACAGCGCTATATAAATAAATGATGATGAAATGATGATGATTACAGATCTCACAAAGTTTGCAACCAAATGGCTTTTGTATTTTGCGACTTAATATTTAACGAAACTCCATGATGATAACCTTTGCTTAACAATGTAATATTCACCAGCAAATAATACATTCGCAAAACCGTCATTTGTAAACTTCGCTTGTGATTTTTAATTACATTCCCCCCAAAGAGCTAGAACATCTCTCATATGTCTTCAGTGCTCGGAATCCCATTCAGATGCTGTTGGGTGGCATGCCTTCCCACAAAACCAGCCTGTGAGTAGGTGAAAGGCCAATTCCAAATAATTATCAAAATGTCATTAAAACACAATGGTCGGGGAGCACTTGCCCTGGACTTAGCATTTAAATGCCACCAAGCAATCTCTCTCTCTTCATCAAAGTGAGGAAAAAAATAATTCACCAGGCCTTGCCTATGGTTCAGATGAAACCAACCCAAAGCCGTCTCTTAGGATCACTCTTGTCACTGTTGCTGCACCTGCACTGGAGCAGGGGGAACCAGAAAAGAATAAAATCACATGATCTTTACTAAACCCACAGATACAGTTTCAGCCATAAATGACTTAATCTACAAGCCAAATTTATTTTCGCTGAAACATTTTCAGCCTATGATTGATCCGTTAGCCTTATGGATAAAACGTGAGTTTAATAAAAGATCAAGTGATTGAACCCTTTTCCAGTTCCTCCTGTTTGTCTGAGATCTGGTAGTGCAATGACAAGTGCATAGACACAGAAATTAAGTGAAATTAATAAAAGATACTTACAAAACATGCTGGAGAGACAGAAGAGGGAACCTGTTCCTAGAAAACATAGATTTCTTTCCTTTTTATGGCAGTGACACAGAATACAGAGTACATTTAGAAAATAGTACTAGATTCCACATAAACTAGCTTCCCCTCAGAGCGAGCTTCCCCCTTGCTATTTTATCTACAGTACATAAATTATAACAAATAGCTTTATATGGGTTTATGACATTTCTGCAAGCTATATAGAGTTGTTTTTAGAGTGATATAAGAAGTGGTAGGAACGGGTTTTATTATGTAGTTAGACAGAATGCCTGCCCTTGTGCAGTGTTATGATATTCACTGATGCTGCCTTATGGCTGCTCCTTATGAAGTCTGATAGCCTATTTCCATGGAACCGCAAGACAATCATTCAATTCTGATGAAGACAAAGTGGTTGGACATTAACATGTTCAAGTTCCATTATTATTACAGAAACATGACAAAAGGTGGAGTTGCTTAATTTACCTGATTATTTCATATCCATAATTATACAGGTATAAGGACCTGTACAATGCTTGGGATCTAGGTTTCCTGGATAAGGGGTTATTTTTGTCATTTGGATCAACAACTTAGGGGCACATTTACTTAGCTCGAGTGGAGGAATAGAATAAAAAGTACTTTGAATTTCGAAGTATTTTTTGGGTACTTCAACCATCGAATTGGCTATTCGACCTTCACGTACGACTTTGAATCGAACGATTGGAACTAAAAATCGTTCGACTATTCGACCATTCGATAGTCGAAGTTTAAAAAAAACTTCGACCACCTACTTCGCCACCTAAAACCTACCGAACCTCAATGTTAGCCTATGGGGAAGGTCACTTAGGAAGAAACCAGTAAGTCACTTATACAGATGTTAGCAAAGAGAGGCACCCCCAATAACTAAAGTCACTTACCTTATAATGAGCCTCTTCTTTAAGAAATCGTACAGTATAAACATAAAAACTGGGTAAATAGATATGCTGTGCAAAATAAAAAAAAAGTTCAATACAGTTAGCCAAAAATGTTTAAAGGTTGGAGTGAGTGGATGTCTAATATAATAGACAGAACCTAACTTCTTGCTTTGCAGTTCTCTTGGATTCCATTGATTGGTTACTATGTTTAATCTGGACACAATCACATTATAATACGAAATCCAAAAAGTACAGTACTGTACATGTGCCCAGTCCTGAAACTTCAGGAAAAATGTCCCCTCCACACTCAGAAGCAAAATACAGTTTGAAGAGGTGTGCTGGCCCAGCATAAAAGGTTATCAACTTTAATTACTGGGGATCCCTAACAAATTCCTGGTATGTGTTTTTTTTTATTTTACTCGTCTTTTAACACCTTCCTGTTCAAATTATTACAATTATCGCCAGGGTCAGAGAATGATGAGAAATGAGAGGAGAGAACCAGAAACATAAAATACCGTATATACTCGAGTATAAGCCGTCCCGAGTATAAGCCGAGGTACCTATTTTTACCTCCAAAAACTGGGAAAGCTTATTGACTCGAGTATAAGCCGAGGGTGAGAAATGCAGCAGGTTCTGGTAAGTTTCAATCAAAAAATTGAGGGTTTCTGCTCCCATTGGAGGTGCTGGCTTCTCGTTTTTGGATGCCGGCGACCATTCTTGGATGCCAGCCAATATTCTTAGAGACTATTCTTGGATGCCGGCGACTATTCTTGGACGCCGGCGACTATTCTTAGGCGCCGGCGACCGTTTTTGTGCTTGACCCGAGTATAAGCCGAGGTAGAGTTTTTCAGCATATTTTGGGGGCTGAAAAACTCGGCTTATACTCGAGTATATACGGTAAACAGAAATTCAAATTTGCAGCTGAGTACAATCATACAAAGGAACTTAAGAACATTGTTAGCCTGCATTCAATTGTGTGACTCATGCCACAAACTCTTGAATAAAGATTTCGATGGTTTAAAAGAACTGCTTTCTATGATCGATTTCTTATTATTAAGCGGTGTATGTATCTTTTCTGTATGAATATTTTTGTGCTATTGTTTATCTTTTTACTTATTTATCTCTTTACTTATTGATCAGTTATAATTTTTGTATGAATAGAGCCTTGTGTATACTTGGTGCATTCTCAGATTGTACATTATTCATATGTTTGCTTAATATTCTCTTTACTTACAGATTAGTTAAAATGCCAGAGGTTTTGAAAACCAGTGAGTAGCAAAGATTCTTACATTTGATTCTTACTATTGAAAACTGCCTTAGCATTGCACAGAAAAAATACAGAACCCAGACATCTATAATAAATTGTACAAACTAAATGTATTATATTGAACAATGGTTTTGTGGTAAATTGGTTGGTGTGAGCACAAACACCCACGGTTACCAAAAGAGATCATTGGCATAGGGTTGATTTTAGCACTGAGCTTTTCAAGGACCAATGAAAATTGAAAAAAGTTCAGATGGGCTAAAGCCCATATTTAATATGATGTGGAATGATGCATTTGAGAAATTATCTACCATTGTAATTGATTTTTAAAATAGAACCCCCATTTTAATTTTTTTCAGGGGACCAAAAAACAAATAGCGTAAAATACAGAAACATTTTGGAAATCAACTTATTCTTCAAGTACTCAAAAGATATCAGCACATGAGTCATGTACAAGAACTCTTTGACAGTCACATGTACAACCTAAAGCTGTGATGCATAGACACACAGACAGACAGACAGAACTATGGCAGAAAATGAATATGGTTAGTATTTTAAACCTCTTAATTTTACTAATAATCACATTTATAGAAAACAAACTGACATTTTTGGGAACATCAGGACAAAATGTTGGCTTAAAATCCAGGGAAACGTGATGTAAAATCAGAGAAACGTACAAATTGAAATGCATTATACATAATATTCTACATTCTGCTAAATAATGTGGTTATGTTCATAATTCTTATTACTATGCCTTACAAATTCACTGTTTAATTTCATACTGTATATGGGTGTTGTCTCCTTATAAATAACTTTATTGTTGAATTTTTTTGCTGCAAAAATCCAATTTCCAGCATTGGCCTGGACATGTCTAAACCAATGGGTATAGTATGTTCATATAATGCTTCCTATTGGATGAAGCGGCTCACATTTAAAACTCCCATAATCATGCCTATAGCTCATGGTGATAGATGAGTAATTTACTGTAAGCCAACATGATTACTTGGAATGTCCATGACTGTTGTTACATAGTTACATCGGGTTGAAAAAAGACAAAGTCCATCAAGTTCAACCCCTACAAATGAAAACCCAGTATCCATACACACACCCCTCCCTACTCTCAGATAAGTTCTATATACCCATATCTATACTAACTATAGAGTTTAGTATCACAATAGCCTTGGATATTATGTCTGTCCAAAAAATCATCCAAGCCATTCTTAAAGGCATTAACTGAATCAGCCATCACAACATCACCCGGCAGTGCATTCCACAACCTCACTGTCCTGACTGTGAAGAACCCCCTACGTTGCTTCACATGAAAGTTGTGTATAACAGTTAATCATGTCTTTATAATGTAAGGTGATTAAAGTGCATAATGGCTTCAGACTATTCTAGATTCATAAAGGAAACTAACATATTGTATGCCTTTCATTTGGCAAAAAGGCATTCTTATTGTTCCTCCTAGCTCATCATTTAAAATATGTATGCCTAGTTAGACTTCTGTCAAAAGGCATGTTGGAGGCTATTGTTATTGGCAGCTATGGATACTGGCTGGAATTTGTATTTTAACAAGAAATTTAAAAAGACTATGTATTATATGATGGATTGCAGGTATCTGTAGCTGTACCTGTATCTTGTCAGAATGACTACTTTGTTTAATGGGAAACCCATTCTACCAGAGATAAAGAAACACAGCCTTTGTCTCTGGCATAACCAGGAACCTTTGCCTTTCTGTCTTCTCTGGGTAATGAGCTGTGTTTACCGGATTTCTTGCTGACTATGAAGAGTGTGTAGTCATACCTCTTTTTGCTTTGCTCAGATTTTTTATCCAATTTTCATGATTTTCACAATTTTTTCGGAATTTTCACACGAAAACTTCGGGGTATTGCACGAAAGCCAGCGTGCATCAAAAAATCATTGTGACTTCTCCCATTGACTTATGTGCAACCTTGACAGGTCTGAGATGCCAGATTTTCAGTTTCTGACTTTTCCATCCTCAGGGTTTAATAAATTCAGAAAAATTCGTGATTTTTGCATTCAGAGTTTAGTAAATAACCCCTTTAGTGATGGCTATGTACATAGTTTTCATATTATTAGTACATGTTGCAATGAACACAACCAAAGAAGACCCATTTATCAAAATTTACACTTTAGTGGTTTTAGAGTTTTTTGAAACTACACTTAGGGGCAGATTCACTAAGGGTCGAATTTCGAAGTTAAAAATACTTCGAAATTCGACCCTCGAATTGAAATCCTTCGACTTCGAATATCGAAGTCGAAGGATTTAGCGCTAAACATTCGATCGAACGATCGAAGGATTTTTCGTTCGATCGAACGATTAAATCCTTCGAATCGAACGATTCGAAGGATTTTAATCAAACGATCGAAGGAAAATCCTTCGATCAAAAAAAGCTGAGCAAGCCTATGGGGACCTTCCCCATAGGCTAACATTGACTTCGGTAGGTTTTATCTGCCGAAGTAGGGGGTCAAAGTTTTTTTTAAAGGGTAAGTACTTCGACTATCGAATGGTCGAATAGTCGAACGATTTTTAGTTCGAATCGTTCGATTTCGTTCGACTTCGATCGAATTTAACCAATTCGATGGTCGAAGTACCCAAAAAAAACTTCGAAATTCGAAGTTTTTTTTATTCTAACCCTTCACCCAAATTTAGTGAATCGGCCCCTTAAACTCTTTCTCTAAAATCATGAATGCCATATAATTTATTACAAGATCCAAATATAAAAATCATGAACAAAAAGAAGCTGAATGATCAGCAAAAAAAAACAAGAATACCTCAAAAACCTCTAAACCATGGGCAATTATTTGCTAAAAAAAATCTGAAAACCTCTAAAAGTCAAAATGGCTAAAAAATGATCCAATAAGATCAGCGCAGCTCCCATTGACTTCTATAGGACCTCAACTTATTTTACTTGACAAAGATCTGTATTTTTATTGGTTTTCACACTTTTGAGTTTTTTGAGTTTTCGAGAAATAAAGCAGTTTTTTTTTTTAGAAAAAACTATTCAATTAAAATAGAAATTTGAATGTTAATAAATAGGCCCCTAAGCCTTTGGTAAGTTTAAAAAATCACTTGAAAACCTCTTGTGTAAAGATTTTTAAGAGGATATTCATATTTATATTGTTTTTCTTTTTTTTTTTTTTGTACCCTATTATCACTAATGCACATGTTGTGGTCTAAATTGATAGGCCTGGAATTTACTTTTTTTTTTTAAAAATTCTGTTGTCTTGTACGTGTCTGTCCAAAGAATTCAAAATTGATGAAATATCTTTGGAAAATCCTACTCTACTGCATAACAAAAGCTTCACAATGTCTTTCTATTCTATAGAAGACACACAGTGGCTAGTGGTACAGATTAATGCATTTTTTTATGAACATAAATTAAATCTCATTTGTGTAATGACCTCTTTTACTGTTAATGTGAAGCCTTGTTGTGACTGAATTAGCACATAGTAGTTCAATAAACTATATAGTTTAGGGAGTTCAATATTATGAATAATTGGGAAGTTCAATATTAAGTGGGGAATGCTTACTTCAGATATATAAATATGTTTGCAGTACACAAGGAAATGGCCAAAACTAGAAGTTATTATGAAGAAGACACAGAGCTATATATTTTTTTTGGTACTAAAACAAGCATATGGTTTTGATTCGTATGTGGGTATTAATGTAGTAGTTTCTGTAAAATATACAGTACATGAGCAATTTCTTTGTTTATACTGCAGATATTGAATACATATATATATATATATATATATATATATATATATATATATATATATATATGTATTGAAATGACTTACAAAAGTTGGATCAAAGGCAGGTGACAACATAAGGGGAAATTCAACTATAGTTGAAACAGTGTGTTGTATGGCAATGATAAAAGAAAGATGTATGAGTGCGAATAATTCTAAAAGGATCAAAAAAAACCAAATAGTTGGAGGTAATGAGGATGACAATTAAGACATTTCCTTCTACGTGGATGGTAAAAGGAATAAAGAAATAATTAAAATATTAAATAACTAGGAATCAGGAAATATAGCATGGGAAGATATACATTATACAGCTGGAGACATAAGGAATTAATGGGTTTTAATTTGAGAAAATTTGGTGTTGAAAAGATGTGAAACAAAATACCAAGGCTTTGTAAGGAAGGGAATTTGCCTTAAATGACTTCATTCATCCCTAATGTAATAAATGAAGGCTTTGCTTAGTTACTCCATCATCTGTCTCCCATTACAGCTTTGTACAGCTCATGCAGAATTGGTTGCAAACTGTCTGATGAAAAATTCCAATCACTCATGAACCCACACAACTGGAACATTGAAGACTCCCTTATATGTTCAGTATTAGATTAAAAACAACAGATTTAACTTCATTATGTTGGCCCAGGAAGAGACATTGTTAGCCAATAGCCAGGTAAGATTGTTCATAGGGCCTTACCAATACATTTCCCTTAATTTTGTTACTTACCTGCACCTGGACTTTTCTTATTATGTACAGTGTTCCTACACAAAAAAAGTAAAATACATGTCTATACCTTTCTTTTTTTGTTCTGTTTAATCATGCCTCTTTCAGTGCAATGCAAATGCTTGGTATAAGTTTATATTGGCATTATGTTCTGGCAATGAGCAAATTTATGGTATGCCCTCCCCATTCAGTTGTTTGTATTTTTACGTATCTACAGTATATCTAGATATTTTGAAAAAATAACTTACACAATATGCTAAACAGGCTCCAAAGCACATATATTTCACTCGAGCCATTAGTGACATGTACTGACTATTTTATGGGAGCTGCTAACCTAAGCCCATTTATTAAAAGGAACAGTAACACAAAAAAAGTGTTTGAATGGATTGAAAATATAATGTACTGTTTAACTGCACTGGTATTACTGATGAGTTTAATTCAGAAACTCTACTATAGTTTATATAAACAAGCTGATAGCCATGGGGGGTATCCATTCAAAGCAGAAAAGGGAGAAAAGGGCACAGGATACATGGCAGATAACAGATATGCTCTGTAGTATACAATGGGATTCTTCAGAACTTATCTGTTATCTATTGAGTATCCTGTGCTTCAATGGCTGCCCCCATGGCTACAGAGCAGCATGTTTTTATAAACTATAGTTGAATTTCAGATGCAAACTCACCAGTTTTACCAGTGCAGTCCAATAGTACATTATATTGTCATTCATTTTAAACACTTTCATTTTCTGGTGTTACTGTTCCTTTAACAACCTTTAGAACGGTATATGCCTTTAATATAGCTCTAAAGACATAATATGCCTACAGACATTATATGCAAAGCTGATAATACTACTCTTTTGTATCACTGTGACAACAGTAAAAACAAATCACATAACAGGCTGAAAGCAGAACCTAATTGATGTCTAGATGTGACATTTTAAGTATTAACCTTGGGTTGTCGCTAGTCTGCAGCTTCCACTTGGCCAGTCCGTCACCGATTCAAATGCCAGTTTTGATTTGGTTTTGTAATGTGACCACATGTCCACTAAGTAGTGAACCCAGACTATTAATTCATTGCAAATAGGCGTCTGAATGGCATTCATATGGTAATGACTTGAGTCATTTTGTAATGTGTCAGACTTGAGTCATGGCTGAGATGTGAAAGAATCTATCCCAGTGCTACTCAGCACGATGAATCTTTTCTTGAGAACTGCCATTCCATTGTGCTTTTGCTGCTGATCTAATTTATTTAGTGGAGGAAAAGAAAGAATGTGTGTTACAGCACAGTTACAGCATAGACCAGCTATGGCCCATATAACTTGCACTGTTTCAGAATTTGTGGATGAACCTGGCTATTTTTTTTATTTAAATAAGCACATTTTATTTTCTGATGTAATGATAGTGGACTATGCAAGCATGTAAGCACTGGCACATGGATCAAAAAGCCATCCGGAATCACAGAATCCACTGCACTGAAATCTTAGTCTTCTAATGTAGTACATGAACAAGGAAATTATTGGCAGATATAGAATTAGTGGGAGGCAGTGGGTGTTACTAAAGGGAATAGTTAGTGGGTCTGTAGCCAAGCATCATAATGTTGGTGTGTAGGCAGCCATCTCAGGTAATTTTGCCTGGTCATGTGCTTTCAGAAAGAGCCATTGCTGCACTATAGAACTGCTTTCTGGCAGGCTAATGTCTCTCCTACTCAATGTAACCGAAGGTGTCACAGTGGGACCTGGATTTTTACTTTTGAGTGATGTTATATCTACCAGGCAGCTGTTATTTTGTGTTAGGGAGCTGCTATCTGGTTACCTTCCCATTGTTCTGTTGTTAGGCTGCTGTGGGAGGGAAAGGGAGGGGGTGATATTACTGAAATTTGCAGTACAGGAGTAAAGAGTGACTGAAGTTTTTCAGAGAAGTCACATGAGTGGGGACACCTGGAAAACTGATAATATCTCTAGCCGTATGTCAGATTTCAAAATTAAATATGAAAAAATCAGTTTGCTCTTTTGAAAAACAGATTTCAGTGCCCAAGTCTGCTCAAGCAGCACTATTAACTGATGTGTTTCCCATGACAGTATCCCTTTAAATAAACCCAATTAGGATTAATTGTATCTTAGTTGGGATCAAGTACAAGGTACTGTCTGATTATTACAGAGAAAAGGTAATCTTTTTTTAAAATAATTATTTGATTATAATGGAGTCTATGGGAGATGGCCTTCCCATAGTTCAGAGCTTTCTGCATAATGGGTTTCTGGATAACCGATCCATACTATTGCCTTCAAAATTATACTAGCTCATTAAATGATCATCTCCCTCTAGCAACTCTATACTGAACACAGGCCCCACGCTGACTGGTATTTTATATACCTGTAACCATGCACAATGTTTAGGAGTGGCCTTGACCAAATGTTGAGTTTGAGCCAAACCTCCAAATAATAATTTTCTCCAAAACCTGAGAACATTTAAATTCATTTTTAAAGTATTAAAGGAAAACTTTTTGAAAGTTCAATCCCTTTCCGCCTAGCTTTCTAATATACTATAGTACGGCCCAATCCCTGACATCTCAGAACTTCTCATTTACAACTAGAGGATTAAAGGTTGACCATTACTAAATAAGACATTTATGGGGAGCTACTGTGCATTATTAGAACCTATTAACCCTTTAAGTGCCACAGAACGTAGAATCTACGTTCTGTGGAAAAGTATCTTGAAATGCCACAGAACGTAGATTCTACGTTCTGCAGCATAAGCGTGCGGGGAGCTCAGGAGCGGCTTTAAATGCTGCTCGCTCCTTCCCCGCTCGCTCACAACCCCCTAGGCAACGAGCGGAGCGGGTGGGAAAGGGGCTCCTGAGGCGCGATCGTCCAGGGGCCCCACAAACGCAACAGACGCACGTGGCTGCGCGCTGCTGCTGCTGCCTGCACTTCCGGGTCCCTCCAGCGACGCCCACGCATCGGATCAACGGATCTGGCGACTCCCTCCTGCTTCTCCACTCCTCCTGCCATCATGGACACAGATCTGCAGCTACACACCCCAGGTTAGTGTAACACACACACAAAATACACTTACACACACTTTATACACTAATACATGCTTAGATTTACACTTACACACACTCACATACATTTTTTGGGGGATCAGGGGGGTCACACACACTTGGGGGGGTACATACACTTGCACACACAAACACATGCACATAACATGCAATTTACCAATTGTACACATGCGCACACACATACACTGTTGTGTAGCTTTTTTTTTTTTTTTTCCATATTGCATTGTTGTGTTTTTGGCTCAAAAAAATGTTTTATTGCCTTTGCGAATAGCGTATTCGCTAACCGTACTGTGCAATACCTTTTGTATGTTATTTCGGTGATTATTTGGAAATTTTAGGGATTTTGGTGCATTGTTAGCCATTTTATTGCATTTTCAGCGCTGCATAACTGTTGCTTGCTTTATTCTGTCCGTAAAACCTATTTTGCCAAGCTATAATATTCAAACTGTAATTCTGATGTCTGATTACACTAGTCTGAAAAAAAAAAAGCATAGATTTTTGTGGTTTTATTGGATTTTAGTAATTTTATTTGAATTTCACACTTTCTGTATTATTTTGTTATGTCTTGTAAATTTTATCTACTATATATCCAATTGGGCGTCTCTGTGCGCCACATAGTTTGGTATATCTATGCATATTGGGCATCAAAGTGTTCAGTAGACCCCTGGCGTTCATATTTAGAATGTTTTATGCTGATACGTTACGAAATGTGGGGCATATAATGGGGTAAAATTCAAGCTTTGTGACGATTTTCAGAAATTTGATAAAAACCGTTATGTTCAGCATTGCTTTGCAGTTTGGCAGTTTGCAGTAGAAACATTTATTTGCCCATATTGGATTCGTCAGAATGTGTACTTTCTAAAAATATATGGTTTTCTGGGGTCTCTGTACTGTTAGGGGGGTCTAATGTCGCATAATACACACACCAGGTGCTCATATTGCAGCAGCCAGCGCGTCAGCCGTGAAAATGTATATACACTATTGTCATTTGGGGGTCTCTGTGCGCCACATAGTTTGGTATATCTATGCATATTGGGCATCAAAGTGTTCAGTAGACCCCTGGCGTTCATATTTAGAATGTTTTATGCTGATACGTTACAAAATGTGGGGCATATAATGGGGTAAAATTCAAGCTTTGTGACGATTTTCAGAAATTTGATAAAAACCGTTATGTTCAGCATTGCTTTGCAGTTTGGCAGTTTGCAGTAGAAACATTTATTTACCCATATTGGATTCGTCAGAATGTGTACTTTCTAAAAATATATGGTTTTCTGGGGTCTCTGTACTGTTAGGTGGGTCTAATGTCGCATAATACACACACCAGGTGCTCATATTGCAGCAGCCAGCGCGTCAGCCGTGAAAATGTATATACACTATTGTCATTTGGGGGTCTCTGTGCGCCACATAGTTTGGTATATCTATGCATATTGGGCATCAAAGTGTTCAGTAGACCCCTGGCGTTCATATTTAGGATGTTTTATGCTGATACGTTACGAAATGTGGGGCATATAATGGGGTAAAATTCAAGCTTTGTGACGATTTTCAGAAATTTGATAAAAACTGTTATGTTCAGCATTGCTTTGCAGTTTGGCAGTTTGCAGTAGAAACATTTATTTACCGATATTGGATTCGTCAGAATGTGTACTTTCTAAAAATATATGGTTTTCTGGGGTCTCTGTACTGTTAGGGGGGTCTAATGTCGCATAATACACACACCAGGTGCTCATATTGCAGCAGCCAGCGCGTCAGCCGTGAAAATGTATATACACTATTGTCATTTGGGGGTCTCTGTGCGCCACATAGTTTGGTATATCTATGCATATTGGGCATCAAAGTGTTCAGTAGACCCCTGGCGTTCATATTTAGGATGTTTTATGCTGATACGTTACGAAATGTGGGGCATATAATGGGGTAAAATTCAAGCTTTGTGACGATTTTCAGAAATTTGATAAAAACCGCTACTTTCAGCATTGCTTTGCAGTTTGGCAGTTTGCAGTAGGAACACATATTTACCCATATTGGATTCGTCAGAATGTGTACTTTCTGAAAATATATGGTTTTCTGGGGTCTCTGTACTGTTAGGGGGGTCTAATGTCGCATAATACACACACCAGGTGCGCATATTGCAGCAGCCAGCGCGTCAGCCGTGAAAATGTATATACACTATTGTCATTTGGGGGTCTCTGTGCGCCACATAGTTTGGTATATCTATGCATATTGGGCATCAAAGTGTTCAGTAGACCCCTGGCGTTCATATTCAGGATGTTTTATGCTGATACGTTACGAAATGTGGGGCATATAATGGGGTAAAATTCAAGCTTTGTGACGATTTTCAGAAATTTGATAAAAACCGCTACTTTCAGCATTGCTTTGCAGTTTGGCAGTTTGCAGTAGGAACACATATTTACCCATATTGGATTCGTCAGAATGTGTACTTTCTGAAAATATATGGTTTTCTGGGGTCTCTGTACTGTTAGGGGGGTCTAATGTCGCATAATACACACACCAGGTGCTCATATTGCAGCAGCCAGCGCGTCAGCCGTGAAAATGTATATACACTATTGTCATTTGGGGGTCTCTGTGCGCCACATAGTTTAGTATATCTATGCATATTGGGCATCAAAGTGTTCAGTAGACCCCTGGCGTTCATATTTAGGATGTTTTATGCTGATACGTTACGAAATGTGGGGCATATAATGGGGTAAAATTCAAGCTTTGTGACGATTTTCAGAAATTTGATAAAAACCATTACTTTCAGCATTGCTTTGCAGTTTGGCAGTTTGCAGTAGGAACACATATTTACCCATATTGGATTCGTCAGAATGTGTACTTTCTAAAAATATATGGTTTTCTGGGGTCTCTGTACTGTTAGGTGGTCTAATGTCGCATAATACACACACCGGGTGGTTATATTGCAGCAGCCAGCGCGTCAGCCGTGAAAATGTCTATACATATTGTCATTTGGGGGTCTCTGTGCGCCACATAGTTTGGTATATCTATGCACATTGGGCATCAAACTGTTTAGTAGACCCATATGTTTATATTTAGGATGCTTTATGCTGGTAATGATACATGGACAATACGATGCTGGAAAGTTGAAGCTTTGAGGCAATTTCCAGATATTTCACCAAAACCGCCAAATTTGGCAAAGCTTTGCGACTCAGTAGTTTGGAGCAGAAAGGCATGGGTACCCATTTTAGATTCTGTAGAATGTGTACTTTCCAAAAATATATGGGGTTGGGGGGTAAAGATATATTTCTGTGTTTTTACCCCACAAAAATGCAGTCAATGTGTTGATTTTTCATTAGCTGAAGTTACCCACAGGACAATTTGTATGTGCTAACTTCATTTTGGGGCCTCTAAATGCCATATACTTTGGTAAACTTATGAACAATGGCCACCAAAATGTTCAGAGGAACCCTGGCAATCATATTTAGGGTGCTTTTTCTTAGTACGTAATGACACATGGGTGATATGGTGCTGGGAAATTGAAGCTTTGAGGCAATTTTCAGATATTTCACCAAAACCGACAACTTCGGGAAAGCCTTGCGACTCAGTAGTTTGGAGCAATAAGGCATGGGTACCCATTTTAGATTCTGTAGAATGTGTACTTTCCAAAAATGTATGGGTTTGGGGGGTAAACATATATTTCTGTGTTTTTACCCCACAAAAATGCAGTCAATGTGTTGATTTTTCATTAGCTGAAGTTACCCACGGGACTGTTTGTATGCGCTAACTTCATTTTGGGGCCTCTAAATGCCAGATACTTTGGTAAACCTATGAACAATGGCCACCAAACTGTTCGGAGGAACCCTGGCAATCATATTTAGGGTGCTTTTTCTTGGTGCATAACGATACATGGGTGATATGGTGCTGAGAAGTTGAAGCTTTGAGGCAATTTTCAGATATTTCACCAAAACCGACAATTGTGGGAAAGCCTTGCGACTCAGTAGTTTGGAGCAAAAAGGCATGGGTACCCATTTTAGATTCTGTAGAATGTGTACTTTCCAAAAATATATGGGTTTTGGGGGGTAAACATATATTTCTGTGTTTTTACCCCACAAAAATGCAGTCAATGTGTTGATTTTTCATTAGCTGAAGTTACCCACGGGACTGTTTGTATGCGCTAACTTCATTTTGGGGCCTCTAAATGCCAGATACTTTGGTAAACTTATGAACAATGGCCACCAAAATGTTCAGAGGAACCCTGGCAATCATATTTAGGGTGCTTTTTCTTAGTACGTAATGACACATGGGTGATATGGTGCTAGGAAGTTGAAGCTTTGAGGCAATTTTCAGATATTTCACCAAAACCGACAACTTTGGGAAAGCCTTGCGACTCAGTAGTTTGGAGCAGAAAGGCATGGGTACCCATTTTAGATTCAGTAGAATGCGTACTTTCCAAAAATATATGGGTTTGGGGGGTAAACGTATATTTCTGTGTTTCTACCCCACAAAAATGCAGTCAATGTGTTGATTTTTCATTAGATGAAGTTACCCACAGGACTATTTGTATGCGCTAACTTCATTTTGAGGCCTCTAAATGCCAGATACTTTGGTAAACCTATGAACAATGGCCACCAAACTGTTTGGAGGAACGCTGGCAATCATATTTAGGGTGCTTTTTCTTGGTGCGTAACGATACATGGGTGATATGGTGCTGGGAAGTTGAAGCTTTGAGGCAATTTTCAGATATTTCACCAAAACCGACAATTGTGGGAAAGCCTTGCGACTCAGTAGTTTGGAGCAGAAAGGCATGGGTACCCATTTTAGATTCGGTAGAATGTGTACTTTCCAAAAATATATGGGTTTTGGGGGGTAAACATATATTTCTGTGTTTTTACCCCACAAAAATGCAGTCAATGTGTTGATCTTTCATTAGCTGAAGTTACCCACGGGACTGTTTGTATGCGCTAACTTCATTTTGGGGCCTATAAATGCCAGATACTTTGGTAAACTTATGAACAATGACCACCAAAATGTTCAGAGGAACCCTGGCAATCATATTTAGGGTGCTTTATCTTAGTATGTAATGATACATGGGCGATATGGTGCTGGGAAGTTGAAGGTTTGAGGCAATTTTCACATATTTCACCAAAACCGACAATTCTGGGAAAGCCTTGCGACTCAGTAGTTTGGAGCAGAAAGGCATGGGTACCCATTTTAGATTCAGTAGAATGTGTACTTTCCAAAAATATATGGGTTTGGGGGGTAAACATATATTTCTGTGTTTTTACCCCACAAAAAATGCAGTCAATGTGTTGATTTCTCAGTAGCTGAAGTAAAGTCCTGATCAATTTGGATGTGCTAACTTCATATTGGTGTCTCTAAATGCCAGATACTTTGGTAAACCTATGCATAATGGGTATCAAACTGTTCAGTGGACCCCTGGCAATCATATTTCAGGTGCTTTTTCTTGGTACCTAATATAGTTTGGGATATGCGGAGCAGCAAAATAAAACCTTTGAAATGATTTTTCAGAATTTTGAATTTTTTGTTGAAAAACCGCTATATTCAGACAAGGTTTTATGTTTGGTAGTTGGGAGTAGAGAGACATAGTTACCCATTTTGTAATCGGCAGAATGTGTACTTTTCAAAAATGTATGGTTTTCTGGGGTAAACCTACAGTTTCAGGATTTTTTGCCTTGGAATCTAAAGCATGCCGTTTTCTGCCTTAGTGCTTTCAAAATTCGGTAATATACTGCCGGGAGTTTTTGCTGTACAGAAATCCGAAATCTCCCTAAAACTATACATATCTGGTATTGGCACGTTCGAGAGACATAAGGCTTTCCAAATCAGTTGGATTTTCATCCGTAAAATGAAATATTTTTCTGGTATAAATTGATATACGATGAAAAATGGTAATTTTTCATTTTTTTTTGGTATTTAGCACTATAAATTTTTTTGCACAGGTGGAAATACATGAAAACTCAGGCAGATTTAGAAAGCTCAGTTTCTACCGAAAAAAACAATGTATAGTTTTCCTAGGTAAACTATAGGTTTCCCCTCAGAAAATGCCCCTAAAGTGAGAGAGCACAAAATGTTTCAAAAACGGCTGGCATTTCGCGTAACCAAAATGTGAAATTCTGCTGGCACTTAAAGGGTTAAAACATTTTCTAATACGATCCCTAACATGTTTGAATAGGATTTATTCAGGTGGCCTTGTTTTCTCCCAGATGCCAAGAATGTACTAGGAGTGTGTAGTAGGGAAATTAAATTGTGGACTCTACATGAGTGATTAAGCATTTTCTTAACCATGCTTTGTAAAGCAATAATATGTTGCCAGCTATGTAAATAAATAATAATGATAATATGCTATTTTATTGGAGTCAGTTATGATAGGTTTCTCTGGATGGCTAATAAGGACCTTAACAAAACACAGTGAGAATTGTTATGTGTACCAGGATTAAATTACTCATAGTATCACCTCTGCATTGATTGTAAAAGCAATGCGTGAATAATAATTTAAGCACTTCTGAATATAATTTCTATGTCCTGCTTGCTTTTTTGACAGTAATTGCTAAGTAGCAATGCTCATAGAGTCTGTAATTTAATACAGTGGTGCTATGATAGGATATTTTGTGGCATTCTGAGCATGCACGGTGCATGCAGATGTCAGAGAACTGCATTTCTTGCTGGGGAAGATGATTTTAAGTTTACACCATGTGTTTGACAGAAGATTAACAGCAGAAATCCCTGCTGCTAAACCTTCTGTGAAAAAGAGCAGTGGAGGCAGCCATTCTGAACCGGAGCTTTTGGACAATATGCTTGACAATCCATAACTTAAATGGGTGAGTTTTAAATGCCTCCCTCCTTCGCAGAGCTCGCTGGGGAAACTCACAGTTTTTAATCCTTTGTTGATGAAATGAATAGTATGAACACAGGATGTGCAGAACACAGGGCAAGAGATTGCTCTACAAGTGCTGAGAGCCCCCTTGACTTTAACTCCAGTTCTCAGTTGTAAACCTGGCAATGTAACCACTAACCGCAGCATGTTGTTATTTAAAGCTCTGCATTGACAAGGTAGCTAGAAACAAATACAAGCGTAAGCTATAATTGGAGCTAATGCATCTTGTACTTTTCACAATGTGATATTGGTTCTATCATGAAGTAGTTTGTGCTCCGGGTGAATCTGTTAGAGAAAATGTATTTATTATGCTGTGTAAAAAGTGGAGTAAAAGAATATTGGTGATGTTGCTCTCAACAACCAATCAGATCTTTGCTTTTGTTTTCTAACTGTTGAAATCTAATTGCTGATTGGTTGCTGTTGGCAACATCACCAGTAATGCTTCACTCCACTTTTTATACAGCATGATAAATAGGCCCCTTAGACTCTATTATTAAAAAACAACAACATTCCATTGGGAAATACATTAAGCATACAAATCTTGACATAAACTGGTAGTCACACTAAGGTGGTTACTTGCTAAAACTCAAGTTTTATGGTCTGACTTTTTGGTCCAATAACTCAATTTTTTCATGGAAAAAAGAGAATAGCCCTAAAAACGCACAATTCTGTTTTTCAATCAATATTTTTGAGTTTTTCCCTGACCTGATTTATTAGAGTTTTTTTTAATGATAAATAAGGAAAAATCGGGGATGGGAGCTTGGTCAAGCTTTGTTTAATAAAACAATTATATTAATTCAGATTTTAGCAAATAACCCCCTAAGTGTTTTAGCAACAGTGCACAAATAATTACTAAAGCAAAAAATTTATAGAGGTAAACTGCTCAGCCTAGGGATACAAGAAGACATAGGGGCAAATTTACTAAATGGCGAAGTGGCTAAAGCTAGCAAAAATTTGCCAGCGTGACGTCATTTCGTTACTTTGCTGATTTATTAACATTGCTGGCGTAAATTCGCTAGTGAAGTGGACCTATTCTAATGCTACTTCACATCCTTACGCCAGGCAAAGTTGCGCTATGGCGAAGGGACATAACTACACTAATTCACTAACTTGCAGATTTTACTGAACGTTACAGTACCTCTTGCGCCTGACTTGCCTTCGCTACCTCAGACCAGGGCGAAGTGCAACAGAATAGATAGGGCTTGCTTCAAAAAAAGTAGAAATTACCAAAAAACAATGGCGTCTTTAACTTTTTTAAGGGTGATAGGCTGAAAAAGATTGTACATTTTGTTGGGTGTACCCTCCTTCCCCCCTACATTTCCTAACATATGGCACCTAAACTATACAGTGGGCACATGTATAGGGCAAAATAACAACTCTATTTTATTTTATAAAGCTTTCCCAGGCTTGTGTAGTGTAATGTATTGGCTGCTACATATATGTCCATTGTACTTTAACTTGGCTCCGTATGCAAATTAGGCATTGCTAGCGTAACTTCGCTTTGCTTGACAAATTAATGGTAGCGCAACTTCGCTAACTTTTGCCTCCCTGAGTGCACTTCGGATATAAGTGAATTAGCGGCACCTGTTGCTGTCACGATCGCCGCCTGGAGCAATTCCAGGAGCTCCGGGCGGCGCGTCCTCCCCTGCCGGCGTCGCTCCCAAAATGGCATCGGCAATGACCGCCACGTGGGTAGCGGCGCCGGCGCGATGACGTCAGCGCGCCGACGTCGGCGCAAGGACGCCAATGACGTCACAATGGCGCCAAATTCAAATATAAAAACGCTACCAAGACAAGTATAGGAAACTTTCCCTAAGTGTATCCTGGGTTCCCTGTGAGCTGCTTTTGCTAAATCTTGTTCCTGATTATTATTCTGACCCTTTGCCTGGACTTTGGACTTTGCTGTTATCTACCTGCCCGTGAACTCTTGCCTGGATTTTGACTACTCTTTTGATTAACCCTTTGGACACCGCAACCTTGCTCTCTCAAGAGGGCTTCCTCCTCAATCCTGACTACCTCCCTGGAGGGAGCTCCCGGCTCCCTGGCAGTCGTCTGGCGAAGTGTGGCAAAGTATGGTGAAGCCATTGCTGGCGCAACTTCGAGGGTAACTAAATTAGCCCGATAGTGAGAAAAGATCATATACATGAGATCAGTTTATCTGACCAAGCCCCAACATTTAAACTTCACATGCGATAGTATTTATTTTGCTTCCTTTATATACTGTATGCACATGGTTCAAAATCATTTAGCTCTCCAAGCGCATCACAAAAGTCTTCTGTAAATACCAAATTTACAGTGAACAGTAAGATATTGTATTGATGCTTGTGGTAGTGATCAAAACTTCCACCCATGTTCTCTTCTCATTTACTTCCATAAGAAGGGTCACGGGTTACCCAGCACCAGCAATTAATGCTTCTGAATATGCACATTCATTTTTAATCTCTAATTTCATGTGCAGGATAGCCTGCAATACATCACATTCACTTAAATGGAAATGAAATGAAAATGCATACATACTGGTATTTTATACAGGACATATATATTAAATTTAGGAAAAATGTTCTGTAGACTTTTTCCTGTTCTAGTCTAACCTTCTCAAATTTGAATCTACTCTACTAGTGACAATTCTTTTTCCTTAAATTAACTTTTTAGTGTGAAAGAACAGACATATTCAAGGCTATATAGATATGTGGTCTATTACATGAATCGACTTTACACAGTAAATCAAAAATCCTGAACAGCTACTGTTCTCTATAATATACATCTATAGTACTTAAAGGATAAACAAACCCTTAATAAAAAAAAACTACAACCCACCCTACATAGACCCCCCTCCCTCCTTCCCCCCCAGCTTAGCTGCTACCTGTCACGAACTGCACCCTAAATCCAGAACCAATGCTAGGCTCCCTGGTCTCGGCTCTTGCTTCTGCCTTTAACAGCCACCATTCACTTCGGGAGGAGCCCTCAGCTAATTGGATGCCGCCAGGTTTTAATAAGAGAGGAGCCAAGCGAAAGGGTCTGGACGAGCAAAGGGGCACGATCGTTAGCAAGGTTTTGGACAAGAGGTGCAGTTCAGGAATTGACCAAAACGTAGTCAGACAAGCCGGGTCAGTAAGAGCACATTCCAAACAATGTCAGACAGGCCGGATCGGTGCAGGAGGAATTCAAGCATAGTCGGACAGGCAAAGGTCAAAACCGTGAAGACAATCAGAATGGTCAGCCAGGCAAAGGTCAGAGTAACAGAATACAGAATGGTCAGCCAGGCACAGGTCAGAATAGCAGAGATTAGAATGGTCAGACAGGCAGGAATCACAACAGGAATCAATACTAAACACCACCCAGGAAATACTAAAGCAAACCTACAACGGGCAAATGATGATGTCATGACGTCGGTGACGTTGCGCATAAATCCAAGAAGTAGGCGCAGCGCGCAATAGAGGAACCGGTGCCCTGAGGAGAAGGATCACCGTGGCGGGCGTCCCTGCAGAGAGCGCGACAGGCATCCCCGCCGGCCCACTAGGCCACCAGGGTGTGTCCTCACACTACCCCGGGCAAATGCCCCTAACTCTTTACTTACCCCTCTGTGCAGATTCTGTCCAGCAGAGTTCACGGCAGCCATCTTCTTCTCAACGGTAATCTTCGGAATGAGACCGGGGTAGTGGCGCATGCGCAGTTGGAGCATTCTTATGTTTCGAAACAACTGTGCATGCGCTGAAACTCACGAAAATTGCTGAAGCACCGGTCTCATTCCAAAGGTAACTGAAGCGAAAGAAGATGGCGTCTGTGAACTCCGCTGGATAGAATCTGCACCGATGGGTAAGTAAAGAGTTAGGGGCATTTGCCCGGGGTAGCATCTAGGCTGGGGGGGGGAGGAGGGAGGGGGGTCTATGTAGGGTAGGGTTTTTTTTTTATTAAGGGTTTGTTTCTCCTTTAAGGGAAACTCATATCAGCTCAGAGCTGATTGGAGTCAATATGAATTTTGAGCTTTCCAATGGCTTGATCATGCAACCAAGTGACTATATGTTAAATTAAAAGGCAAATGATAATTTAAAATGACACCACACACACATATATCACTGCTGCATTCATAAAGCAAATAAAAATACAAGCATCTATATTGTGCTCGGAGGATGAAGGATGAAACCCTACCAATTATCTGAAAAAGGTTGGCAGAAGTCATGAACCTATACCTTGAATATAGGTTACAGGTTGTGGGGTTTTCCACTATCACTGACAAAGAAAAAAATGCAAGGTTGAATTTTTTCAAATTTCTAAATTCAACAGCTAAAACCTGTTCTACAGGTTCTTCTACAGAAGTCAATGGGAGGTGTATCTTAGCAATCATTTTTTTAAAGATTTGAACCCTAAGAGGCAACTAGTATGACCTCACTTCTCACCAGACTTCACCAACACCTTTTTGGGACCCTGGCACTTTCTACTGTGGTCGCTGATAGGGAACCTCCACACTTTGGTGTAGAACTACAGTATGGGCTAGAAAGGGATCATTGTCAAATTTAGGAAATAGGTCAGGGCAGGCAGCAAAACAAGGCTTGAACAGGATCTAGATATACCGTAACCTGCTTGGATATCAGTGGCAATTTAAATACAATGAGGCACCAAGAATTGGCTCAACAACATTGAAATGCACAGCTACAGTGTACATCATGTCACTCATGTAATGATGTCATAACGCACTACACCACACAATGATACGCTGGGTGCAAAAAGTGCACTTGCTTGGACCAGGGTCCAGCACATCAAAAGGTAAGTGCACTGACCTCCTGGTGCATTTCACATGAACAATGTCATTTTTCTTGTGATAACATTTTTCACAATTTGATTCTTAAAATATGATTCTATGATATTCTTAAAAAATTCTTAAATATGCTATTAATCGAATAAAAAGAAATCAATTACGTTTTATCCATATTTTATCAATTCTTTTTTTTTTAAAAAAGCAGCTTAGAATATTCTGCCTCTCCAAGTATCCATAAAACATGATGTGGATGCAGTGGGTAAGTTAGTTGTGACTGTACATTGGTCATGGATTTAGGTTACAGGTTTCATTTGTATTATATTGATTTATTTAGAATAACTAGCAACGTAGGAATGTTACGCTGTGAATTAAAAGTCAGTTTACCTGCTGGCATGTTTTGTTTGTCTTCTTCTGGAAACAGCACACAGTAATTTGATTTCAGTCAAAATTGAATTTGGTGGACTTCAGATTTTTTTTTCTGCCTTCACTTTGGTTATTGCTGAGTGAGGTGTGAATTGCTCATCCATATTTATTGAAATAAAAAAGCTTTTCGTTCAGTTCATTGCATGCATAGAAGAGACATGTTCTGCAATCATTTTTGTGCCAGGAGGATTATGGGGTTGGTCCTTGTAAACTTTTATTGGGTTCAGGGATTTCAAGAAAAAAGGAAAACGAGTTTAAGAACCCCTGATGTAAAATATAAAGTGAAAGAGGTTAAGCAGAGGAAGCTGTTTTCACCTGAAGGTAATTCTGCTTTCACAGAACGGAACGTTGAATCCGAAGCTGTAAAGACATTTTAAATCCAACTCTATTCAACAATGGCATTTTTTCCTCAGCAGGTGTTAAAAGCAAATGTCTATTTTTGTGGCTGAAATTCGATGTGCACTGCAGTAATTCCCTAGGACCTCAGACTTAACTAGAGCTGGTTGGGAGGCTTTTGTATACTTCTGAGACATCACTTTGGATTCACAAGAAAGAGTTTCTGAAGCCATATAACAATTCTTGATAAAAAGTGATATTTTATGCAGCACATGATAATTGCAATCCTATTAAATGTCTCACCTCCTCTGGGTTTTTATTTTTCTCTTGATACAGTCATGTTCACAGTGTAAAAAGTCCTTTTTTTCTGCTACTTCTCCATATTAATAAAACTGCTGAAGAAATAACTGCGCTAAATGTATTGAATGTAAGAGGCTCTTCATACAAGCAGACTATATAATGGTTGGCTTATTATTTTAAACTAATATTATGCAACAGCTGGCATGATTAGTGATGGGCGAATTTGTTCTGTTTCGCTTCGCGACAGATTTCGCTAATTTCCTATGAAATTCTTAAAACGGGCAAAAAAATCGTGAAACGCTGATTTTGAAGCCAGCAACAAATCGCCTGCCTCAAAATGGGCGTCAGCGTCAAAGTTGAAGCCGGTGCCCATTAAAGTCAATGGGCATCCTTTAATCACCACCACCGAATTTTCACGTCAAAACTTATTCGCCGGCGGTGACACGCACAAATTCACAGCGAATTCGCGCATGCCGAGTAAATTCGCCCATAACTAGACATGATTAAAATAATATTTAAATATTAACATGATACCATTTTCAAGTGGCCAGATTATTTTGTATAGAATGAACCAGTATAAAAAAAAGACTAAGCAGCAACTGTGCTCCATAAAGAAAATCTTTATTTAGTCCATTAAAAACAGACCACCACGAGACCACGTTTAAAGAGACCTTTAAGGGCGGTAATGCCCAAGACACACTGGAAATGGATCTGCTTTGTTGTACAGTCTATGGTAGAATGAACGCGTAACAAATTAAAAGTTTATAATAATCATTAGCATTAGGAGTAATATCATACAGTCTTGAGAAATATAGTTAACAGATATAATAGCAAAAGTATTAAATGTCTGACCAAAAATGCCTAGGAATCAGCAAATCCGGAGCTGAATATGCACTAGAATTTCAACAATTCCTTTTGTTACGCCAGAAACCATGATGAAAAAAAGCCCAATGAATCCAATACATTTGGCATCAGAAAAAAATACCTTGACTTCAATGCATTTGATGAAAATGAATGATTTTGCAAATGTTTCAACGTGCTCTATTATCAAGGCCTGGGACAAATCCCTGAAAGCACCGCAGTCAAAACACTGGTAGGATTTACCACCCCATTACTATTAATTGTTGTAAGTATTTTTATAGCAACTGTTTTTTCTTCTCATTATTGCCAGCATATGTTTCTATACTGGCAATAATAATTGCAGCAACCTAATATGGCTGTGCATTACACTAATCTTTCCAGTTGTAGATTACGTGCCGCTCAATAGGAGGGAGTAAAAAAGTACTCATCCCCATATATGACTGTTATATTACAGGCCCTTCTTAGGTAAACCCTTGATTTTTTCAATTAATCGTTATTTATTATTTTTTTTAACATAATGGGGATTACAGTATGTAATATAAGACACCAAGTTTGCCCAGGAGCAATCACCCAATCAGCAGGTAGGGTTTACTGGTCACTTGTTTAAAAGCAAACATCTCTTTGCTTGCTATGGGTTACTGCTACTGGGTGAACATAGTGCCTTTTATTACATGGGGGTTTGTGCTCTCTCTGGAACTTTCTGTTTATCTGTAATCGCCTTAAAGTTTCTAATTTACAGCATCTTATTATCTACATTTATTAGGAACAAAGATGAATATGAATAAAAATGAATTTCCTTACCAGTTTGATCCTCATGGCTGTCACTTCATCTACTACAAAAATCAAAATCTGCATTTTGTTTGTTAAAAGTAAGTTGACCCCAGAAAACCATATATTTCTGGTAAGTACACATTCTGGTGAAAGCAATATGGGTAAATATGTCTTTATACAGGTATGGGATCCAGAAACCTGTTGTCCAGAAAGATCCAAATTACGGAAAGGCCGTTTCCCATAGACTGCATTTGATGCTAGAATCCAAATTTTGGAAAATGATTTCCTTTTTCTCTGTAATAATAAAATAGTATATTGTACTTGATCCAAACTAAGATGTAATAAATCGTTCTGAGATACAAAACCAGCCTATTGGGGTTATTTATTGGTTACATTATTTTCTAATGGATTAAAGGTATGAAATTACGAAAAGGTCAGTTATTTGGAAAAAAAACAGTTCCCAAGCATTCTGAATAATAGGTCCCATACCTGTACTCCACATTTCAAAGCTTTGTAATAGTTAAAAGTGCCACAAAATTGCCACCCAGTACTAAGCTAAAACATGCTAAATATGGGTCTTCTGAATAGTTTCATGCCAGACACATTTTATGGGCAAAAACATAAAAAAATAACTATAGACAGTGCAAATAATAGTTAAAAATCAAATGAATAAAACCAATATAAATCACTGGTCAAAAAAAAAACTAACTGAACAGGTATGTTCCATATGACCTCCCATTTCAAGTCACTTATTGGTTACTTACTGGTAACAGGTTAAAGACCTGCAAAGGAGGAAGTTGGGCTCTGGCTATTACATTAGAAATAACTTCATTTCAGCCTTTATAGATTACATTTTTGGCTACCGAACGATATTAGAAACATTTTTTATTTTGCACAGCCTCTCTGTTTTTACACTAAACAATTCCTTTAAACATTGTTGTAATCAACAGCAATGCAGATCTGAAAACACAATAAATGCAATAAAATATCTAAAAATGCAATAAAAACACTAAAATATAATAAAAAAAGTAATTACATAGAGTAATTAGAATTTGTGTTAATGTCACTTGCAATAAAAACATTTAGAGGGGAAAAAACACTTCATGTGCTAAAAAAAAGCTTTAAGTATTATTGCTAAAAGCGTGTGTTTTCCACTTGCCTGAGTGCAGGAAAACAGTAGAGATAAGACGACTACAGGAACTGAACTGGAGGGTGGTTAGTGCTGGGTGTGGGTGGGATGAAGAGACAACAGCAGGTACATAGTTTTTCCTCTCTGCTTTGTCCAGGGGAAAGGAATGTGGGTGTTTGTAGGTTGTTTAAAAGTATTTTCCACTGCCCCCTAACCCAAAAGTGCTGCAGAATATTCAATCTACAATGTTTGGCTTCTGTACTTTTACCTGTAGACCATACATTCTACACTCACAGATCTGCATTCTAGATTGGACAGTAAAGGGTAATGGCAGGGCACCAAAGGGGATTGCGAAGGTGCCAGGGACTGGGAGGAGGGTTGGTTGGAAGGGGAAGGGATTATTGGGGCTTGTACTCCATAATGGGATTGGAGGAGGGCTGTTATTAAAAGGAGTGAAAAGCCTCACCTCTTCCCTCTGGATCCTAGAGCACTGATGGAGCTGCCCACCCTTCCTTCAGTTCTGGTGGTCGATTGACATTATATTATGTATGTATGTCAATTTTACGCTGTTTAAAAAAAAAGGGGGGGTTCCATTGTTATGTTTCAGCATTGGGTACAGTTGTTTTTGTCACAGATTGCGGGCGGGGGAAGAAGTGTGTCCTTGCCATTTGTTATATGCTGTACTGGCTTAAAAGGATCCTGTCATCGGAAAATATGTTTTTTTTTCAAAACACATCAGTTAATAGTGCTACTCCAGCAGAATTCTGCACTGAAATCCATTTCTCAAAAGAGCAAACAGATTTTTTTTATATTCAATTTTGAAATCTGACATGGGGCTAGACATTTTGTCAATTTCCCAGCTGCCCCAAGTCATGTGACTTGTGCCTGCACTTTAGGAGAGAAATGCTTTCTGGCAGGCTGCTGTTTTTCCTTCTCAATGTAACTGAATGTGTCTCAGTGAGACATGGGTTTTTACTATTGAGTGTTAGATCTACCAGGCAGCTGTTATCTTGTGTTAGGAAGCTGCTATCTGGTTACATTCCCATTGTTCTTTTGTTTGGCTGCTGGGGGGGGGGGAAGGGAGGGGGTGATATCACTCCAACTTGCAGTACAGCAGTAAAGAGTGATTGAAGTTTATCAGAGCACAAGTCACATGACTTGAGGCAGCTGGGAAATTGACAATATGTTGGAGCAGCACTATTAACTGATTCATTTTGAAAACATTTTTTTTCCCATGACAGTATCCCTTTAACCTACATGGTCTGCTTATGCAATGGCAAGGTACTGGGATAATAAACATGTTCAATAAAGCTGTGGCCGACCTACATCCATCAAAAGGAAGCTTTTGGTCTCTGTCTGGTTCTTTATTGGTATTGTTTAGTAATGGTTTGTATGCTCATACAGAAATCACGCATGCCTCCTCACAGTCTTTTTAAAGCTTGTTTCTCATTTTCAAAGTCAATTGAACAAATGCATTGTTTTGTGACTTATATGATGCACACCTTATACCATAACAAACACTTATTTCAATGGACTGACCATCAGACAAAACAATGCATTTTAGTTTTGCAGGTTCTTACCCATTAAGGGCAAAGATCTGTCACTGTCATACTGAGCTCTAGTAAGTGTCAGTGGTAGAATCTTCAATCATCTCTACCGATCCCTCCCTTCAAAGTCCATACAAATGCAGCAAGTGACGTTGAAATGTACACTACCTACTGTTGTGCTATAAGGCATATTCTACTTGCAGTAATCCAGAAATGCCAATGTGATATTTTTAACAACCCTAAGGATGTTTATCAGTTCTGCATTGTGATTTCATGGCTGAGAAAGAACGGCTGCTGATTTATTTGGTCTGCTTGCCTCCATTAGTACTGTAAATCTTACACTGTAATTTGGCAGGGATGCAGGGAGAATGCTTTCTGTTTCTAATTAATAGCAGGATTCACATTTATTGCACCTAACAGATCCCGGTTGGAGCTCACACCATAGATTGTAGACTTCCTTCTGACGTCAGTGACAACACTAATCATTTGGGCGGCCCTGTGTTGTTCTTCAGTAGTTAGCATTCTGAGCCGCACACAGAGAAGATTAGCTGAACACAACCGGCTGTCATTTTTTAGCGGACAAAAAGCATTAGTAGTGAATGTCTCCCCTCAATTACTTTACCAGATTATGCGCAGAATTACATGCAAAAAAACACTTGTTGATAAACAATGCTTCTGGAAGATGGAAATCCTCTAATCCTTTAATATTGTAATGTATTGAAAACATGCAGCAGAAATTAGAGTTCTGGGAAGACTTTGACAGAGAATGAAATCTGACAATTGGAATTTAAAAAAACTCCAGCCCAGTCACATAAATGGAAAGAGGATAATAGGGCATTAAAATAGAATTCATTAGTGCATCTCAGAAGCAGCGACAATAGCAGCCTGTGGTTGTTACTGACATAGACATGGAATATCACACAGAACCAAACGCCAGCTATGCTTCTCTGTCCAGACACCTAAGGTTAATAATAGCACGTGACAGCACCTATGGTTCCTCTATCTAATACAGGAGTGAGACCTGTTATCCAGAATGTTTGGGACCAGGACTTTTCTGGATAAAGGATCTTTCCATAATTCAAATAAGGGAAGGCATGTAGGCAGGGGTGCGCCTTCTATTAATGCTCTTTAACAGAATGCAGGGGAGTAAGTGCTTAGGGAATGAATATACAGTATATATATATATATATATATATATATATATATATATATATATATATACATATAAATTCGAAGTGTTGCGGGCACTCTCCATTAAATGATTCAATATGCCTGGTTGTGAAACCAATTCATTATCTATAACTGCTGCAAGAAGATCCGCACTCTCAGGACTTATAAAGTGTAAAAAAATGTATTGCATGGGACTGATGTTTCGGCCTCCCCAAGGCCTTTCTCAACTTTGAGAAAGGCCTTGGGGAGGCCAAATCGTCAGTCTCATGCAATACATTTTTTTACTCTTTATAAGTCCTGAGAGTGCGGATCTTCTTGCAGCAGTTATATGTATATATATATATATATATATATATATATATATATATATATATATATATATAGATATATATATATAGATATATATATATTTATGACCACTTTTTTCACTTTGCAAGACAAAGTGCAGTTTTATCTCATGTTATATAGTTTTTTTAATTTGACACCCTAGCAATTAGCCCATTCAAACAGAGTGCAAACTGCACACGTGTGTATATATATTTAATAAACAAGAGCCATGAATATCCTGTGAATTATATGCTTATAAATGTTGCTTAGTAATGTTATAGGTTATAATCGGAGCTTAGTGGTCATTTTTGTTCTGAAACTTGTGTATTATAATAAATAAAGTACTAATAAGTGCTCCCTTTTGCAAAATATGAGGATATTAGAAGTTAGCTCTGACTTTCATGACCTGTATAAAAACACTCTGCCTTTGGCCTCGTGCTTTTATATGGTCATGGAACTCCTCGGTAGTACTTTATTCACTATATATACAGGTATAGGATCCTTATCTGGAAACCTCTGTAATCCTAATTTATTTACTGTCTCTTTAAATCTCAATTTACCCTTAGCAATTCAGGGTCCCTGAGTCCCTTTTGTATATGAAAAGTACGGGAAACTGGGATTTACAGCGCAGTGCCTCCATCTATGGAACACTGAGGAACACTGGGACATGTGGGACCTAACTAACTCACTATTAGGTACCTGACTGTTTCTCCAACACAGTCCTTTTTATTATCAAAGTCCCAATCCTCTGGAAGGGGTTAATAACCACAAAGTTCAGTTCAAATAGAATGTCCCTTCTCACAGGTCTTTCATGAGAAATTCAGTGGTTTATTGCAACGTTTTGACTCCTGAAGATGGCTTGAGTTTAGGAACCAAAATGTTGAAATAAACCACAGAATTTTTCACAAAATACCTGTCGGTGCGTTTCTTTCTTTTTTTGTACCTTTACATTAATTTATAACCAGCTCTCAGGCAGTTGTGATCCTTTGATTGTGTGTGCTCCAGCCCAAATATACATACATATACAGAGAGAGACAGAGACAGAGAAACAGATTAAAAATACAGAAATAAAACTTCTTGTAGCTTTCAAATTACTTTCTATACTTACGGTCGACATTAACCCCCCACTAATGGTGCACCTTTTTTTGTCATCTAGACAACAGAATAAGTAGATATTCTGGAATCTTTTACAGCTGTTGGTTCAAAAGTTCACAATAAATATTTGGTAAAACCAAAGAATTGTTTTGTTTATGGTTCATCTATCTATCTATCTATCTATCTATCTATCTATCTATCTATCTATCTATCTATCTATCTATCTCCTATCTATCTATCTATCTATCTATCTATCTATCTATCTATCTATCTATCTATCTCCTATCTATCTATCTATCTATCTATCTATCTATCTATCTATCTATCTATCTATCTATCTCCTATCTATCTATCTATCTATCTATCTATCTATCTATCTATCTATCTATCTATCTATCTATCTATCTATCTATGTGGCACATTAAAAATGGGGCATCTATATTTTTTACACAGAGCCTCATTTCAATATTTAACGTGACAACCATAAATTCTTGCATAGAAAAAAAAACCTGCAGAGTCTGATAATTGTTTTGAAAAACCCTACATTCAAGAATACATCTGGTCACCTTGTAGATAAGCACCTACTTAGACTGGAGAATATAGATGGTAGGGTGTATATGTCTATCTGTCTTCACACTGAGTTAATGTCGAAGCTGACATAGTTATCACAACCCTGCATCTGTTTGTTAAATGGAAGCTACACTTCTCACCACTCAAGGGCAGCAAGTGATAGAAAGAAAAAAATAAAGAAGTAAAATGATTCTGCCTTCCAGAGACTGCATATCAGATCTCAGGAATCCATCCTCCAGTTCATATTGTCACTTCACTTTATTGGCAGAATCATCCCTTTGAAATCTCTTTTGGCTCAGTTCAACATCTGAGTGATTTTTGTTCATATGAAGTGTGAGTCAACCCTTTCTCTCTTCCCTGTGTCTATCTACACATTCTAATATGGTCTTGTCAAACATGACAACCTAGAGACGTCAAGGGGTAACTAGTGACTGAATATTAATGATTATTGTCAACAGTCTAATTAGCAACTAGAAAAATAAAAAAAATATTTGTCATTACTAGTTAAGCTTATTGACATATTCTTCTAAGACATTTTATTAGCTAAAAAATTAGCTTTGATAATATATCAGCAGGCTTTAGTTAAGCACCAGGCTTAGTGTCCTCCAGACACTTCTAGCAAGCACTAAGCTGAGAGCAAGGGTCACAATGTAACTATTCTCTAATGTTCTAGTGATTTTGATCAGGCCTGGACTGACAATCTGTGGGTTCTGGCAAATGCCAGAGGGGCTGCTATAAGGTCCCATAGAAAGTCACTATTTAATGGTTTGGTGGGGGCTGTTTGGGCCTCTATGTGGGCTGATTGGGCCTCTGTGTACCTGAAATGCCAGGGCCTATTTTAATTTTTTGTTCCTACAGGTAGGTGATGGGGGTTGTTTAACATATTATTGCACTGCTCGAGGATGCTAATAGCTCAAAGATGTTTACACCAGAAAATGCAGACTAAAACGAAGGTTCTCATACTGAGTTGAGAATCTCTAAAAGTAGAATCTATTCATATGACTATAGGGGGCCCATGGAGTTAACTTCCAATGCTGCTCAGAAAGTCCTTGGTCAGTAACCTATACCCTGTGGAAGGGAAGGATTCCCCGGTGTATATAGAAGGTGGTGGATCTGCCAGAGTCTTTGGTTTAAGTAGGCCTCAATACAGGAGTCCAAACTCCAACTCAAAGGGAACCAGTCCTTAAAGAAGGTGAGGTGTAGTGATCCCTGGAACAATGCATAGCAATAAACAGACAAGCTCTTGGTGTGTCAGGGCTATTGGTAAAGAGCAGTCCTGTGCTCCACCAAGGAGAAAAAGTGTAGGGTTATTATACCCCGAACAACACCAGACTGTCCTCCAGACACTTCTAGCAAGGGCTCAGCTGAGAGCAAGGGTCACGATGTAACAATTCTCTATTGTTCAACAGTGATTTTGATCCTTCTGCCCATTACATGACACAGAAACTGTGGAATTATTCCTGGCTCATACCCCATTCATTAGCCTCTTTAAAGTGAGGTGAATTTACAATCAAATCCGTAATTTTCAATGTTGCCTTTTACTGAGCGTCGGGTTTGGAAATTATGAGATGAAATTTTCATTGCAAAACAGCTTTGTCACATCTTGGCTAAATCCCGAGCTGATTGATGCTTACAAAATTGTAGCTGTAGGTGAAAAAAAACATATTAAGCTCTGAAGCTGCTAATTTTTCACCGTGCTTCATTTACACTCTTGGTGATATATTTAGGCTATAGATGCCTAAAAACATCTACAAATTTCTTGGCACTTACAATGTTTTACTTTGAGGAAACATTTGTAAATATGTCTGTAGAAACCTTTGGGGATACATTATACTCCTACTCCCAGAAGACAAATTTACATTGTATCCAACTCTATTTGGCATGTTAAATCGCACCGGCAGGTACATATTGTTCCTTAATCACAGCACCATGCTCCGTACCGACTATCCTATAATTTGCATGTAAAAACTAGGCTTCTTTCTTGCTGAGCCCTAATATGATTTCTCAGCAGTATTTTTACAGTTTAATGATTTGTGTAATAATTTGTGAAGCCTGAATATCATGTTGAATGCAATAATCTAGATTCTACCCCCCCAGGGTGAATGCAACAATGTGCATCTAATAAATGGTAAATGTGACTGTTTCACAAAATGAATGAATCCTTTTTTCAATTTTTTTAAAATGTAACTGATTTTGGCACACCTTGAAGCTCATGTCACATGGGGAATATTCTTAAAAGGCAGATTTCAGCACAACCCCACCTGCTGAAAATTGATCAACGGCTAGGAGAACCGCCACTATCACTTTCACTTCAAATAGAAACACACAACAGTGCTGGTATTGGCTTAAAAACACAAATCTTCCATTATAATAAATATTAAGCAGCAAAATGGCCTCTATGCATTACTATGTTTTTTATTTTGCCACATGGACTGTCTAAATGCAACATTAAAAGCTGAATGTTATTTTGTATTTAGCTTTATTTTGCCAAGATTCAGTGAAGGTGTCACTGCCTTAGCTTGCAGTTTAAGCATGGCCTATGAAGGCATATAAGAAGGCACTAAGAAGGATCACTTATAGGTTCTCTAAAATGAATGCAATGGAAAGCATACATTGACACAGTTCATTAAGATACAGTTCTTGCATCCTGCACTTCCACCTCATCCTGCCTCTTCTGATGAATGCTTCTGTTGATGCTGTGGAACCCTTGAACTACCACCACCCTCGACTTTATGGAAGCTACAGCTACCACAGTGGGTTGTATCAATAGGTGACCAGAGATGCTATGGTGAATTGGTCAGCATTTTGAACAAGTATTCTGGAAGTAACACAACTCCTAATCACCAGCTTGTACTTGTTGGTATATTTGTAATACCCTATGAATCCCTCCTTTCCCTGATCTGCTCCTCTGCCCAAATATGCCTCTGCTCTGTCTATTTCCCTGCCCAACCCACACAGTTTCCCACCCTGTGACATCATCACTCTGCCCCAACCCAGTGATTTCAGAGCATGGCCACTCACTGGTATTATGGGGAAAACTGCATTAAAAATTGCAATTTGCATCTTAAGTTTCACTTTGCATGTTGCACTTGTTTTTGGACATTACACCTACTGTCTTTCAAGCTGGTTGCCCAACACCTCTTACAGGACCTGCAAAATATATTGGTGTTGGTGTGTGGTGCATGTTAAAAATAATAATAATAAAATATATTCAGGATTGTTATCTAGCATCATTGGAGGTGTGGCAAAAAAACAAACTTTTGAACTGTCTGAAAATGTAGTAGCAAATATATGGACTAAATGTTTATATCACATAGGGGGTTACTGTATGTTGCAAGCAATGAAGTCTAAATGTTGCAAATGTCTATTAATTCTCTATAATACCAACAATTAATTCACACCATTGTAGCATATCAATCTCTTTCTCGGGGTATTATGTATTTATGAAACGTCCTTTCTCTGGTCATTGACATTAGCCATTCCTCTGATGTTGCCTGTGCTGTTTACAATTCCCTAACTATTTTCATTGTTAGAAGAGGGAAAGCTATCTGAGCTCTACTGTTTCCCCAACGTTTTTTTTAACCGTGAGCCACATTCAGATGTAAAAAGAGTTGGGGTGCAACCCAAGTATGAGAGAGGTTCCTGGGTGGTGCAAAATGAGTACTGTGGTTGACTATTTGACAGTTCACCTGTTTAAAAGCTAGCACGTTATTGGTTTCATACTGCCTTTTTTTGTATACTACAGTTTATAGATAGCTGTGAAGTAATGACAACCAATTATAGTTAGATGGACATCGCCTATAGTAGAGGTCCTCAAGTTTTTTTGTACCTCTGAGCCGTATTCAATGTAAAATGAGTTTGGGAGGGTGAAAAAAGTTCCTGGGGATTCCACATACAGTACGTGCTGTGACTGGCTATTTGGTAGCTCCTATGTGGACTGTCAGCATAGAGCCTCTGTTTGGCAGTACACCTGGTTTTTATGCAACCAAAATTTGCCTCCAAGCCTGGAATTAAAAAATAAGCACCTACTTTGAGGCCACTGGGAGCAACATTCAGGGGGCTGGTGAGTTAAATTGTATAGATAAAGCTAAATCTGAAAAAATATATAAATATTCTTGCTGGAAACAAGGGGAAAAGCTGTTCCAAATGTTAAAATTCCCCTCTTAACATCTCCATTGCGCAATTATAAGGGGAAAGAACCATCTGAACTGAAGGCTTTTATGGAAAAGATTTTCCAAGCTGTTATGTAATTGGACTATTTCTAACATGCTTCTATCACATCTTACCTCTTCTACCGAGATTTCAGGTCAAAACTGTCAGTAAAGGTGACCTCTCCCCAGCACTAAACATTTTCTAGCAGATAACATGAAACCAGTTGTGAAGAAGAAAAAAATAGCTCACGTCAATGTCTTTCTACAATTCTGACACATTTTAAGTGAAGGACAGAAGTGGCCTCAACCGCAGATTCTATAAGGTACTCTACATACTCAAAATAGTCTTTCAAATGGTGTGGACAGAACAAAGGAAGTGCTCTATTATTGCACAGTCCAAATTACAGTTTCTGTGAATAACACAAATTATTGTGCAAATGACGTTGGATATAAACACCATCAGAGACAGGAAACCTTTTGCAATTTAATGGGAAATGAGAATGGATGCATTTATAACTTATGCGTGACACTGATTGGGAGGCATGCAAGGCATGCAAGGGACCTGACACCTGTGAACGTTTAGCACTGTCATATAGATTTTTTTTAAAAATTGCCTATATTGTTTTTGTGGCTTCCATAAAGTGCATAGCTTCCAGCAACTGAACCTCCCTCTTGCCTAGTTGAGGTCAGGCTGCTGCCTTGGGAAGAAAGTGCCTTAGAAAAAGGAATTCTGGCAAACTTAGCCTGTCCTCCATCTACTGTAAGTGCAGTGTGGCTCAGTGCAGGGCTGTGAGAAGAAATACAATGTTTACCTTCTGACACCTATTAGAATTGAAAGGAAGGTTTTCAGTGTCGGACTGGGACACCAGGGGCACATCCAAAAATTTTAGACCAGGGGCTCACCAAAAGACCTTAGATCAGGGGCCCACTCTCAGTACTATTATTATTCCTCTCCTCACGTAACTTCTATTCTGCTAGTCTCTTTTCTTTACATTCTATAATCTATTATTCAATCTATTTAGACTCTTTATTCTCATGGAAATAGGTAATGGCCATGAAATATGCCAAATGTTTTGAAGCAGGAGGGCCCATTGACACCTGGGCCCTCCGGGAGTTTTCCTGGAATCCCTGTGGGCCAGTCCGACACTGAATGTTTTAAAAGTCTATAACCTCTTCCTCAAACTCTTCATACTGTTGACCATTCCAAACAAATTGCATAATACAATGCACTGTTTATATCAGTAAGCATATAACAGATTTATGCATGAGCAAAACATAATAAAAGGAGATATATACCCTACATATAAAAATGCAAAAGATTGCTGTTCTGACAACATTTACAATAATTTTTTTAGTACTTTATGATCTTAGCATTTCTAACACTGATAGTATTATTATTAAATTATGTTTAACCAAAGCTGTTTGGCCTGGGCAAGCACTGGGCTGAATGAGTTTATTTTACTGAAGCAGGAAGCATCCATTCTATTCTCAGTTCTATTGCTCAGTGTGACAGGAGTGATGAAAATGAGCAATGAAAATGAGCAGCTAAATGTAACCCTTTTGACACCCCTTTCTCAGTGTTACACTCCACGTGTGGTGCTTAGCTTATGGCACGGGACTAGGGATGGGCGAATTTTTTCACCTTGTTTCGCCAGAAAAATTATGCCCATAGACTTGTATTGTGGTGTGTGTCAAAAAAAAAAAAGACGCACAACAAAATTTTTTTGACGCCCATAGACTTTAATGGGTGTCTGCGACATTTCGCCGGCTGCGAATTTTTGGTGAAACGAAACAGGTCAAATTCACCAATCCCTACACGGGACAAACCTGAGCCACTCCGCAGTGGTATTTGCAGAGACTAGGTACCTGGTACTTACTACTGCAGTGCCTCCACCTAGTGGGATCGGCGAATGCACCTACGGGTGGCCCCACTAGGAATACAGTAATAAAACATCACTCCTAACCAGGTGGGGGTAGGGCCTCATTAACTAACTTGTTTGTGCTAACCATCTAGCTAACTAAAGAAGTGTGTCCTTCCACAAAACAGTCTCTTTAGGGTCTTGTCCATAAAGTAAACTCACTCCATATACTCTTTGGATGCTTTAAAGAGCTCTCTTCCGGCAACTCAGACATACAGTGCAACTACCAGCTCCTTTGGATGCTCAGATAGGAATCTCCTGCTGGTTGTTCCTTCAGTCTGGATTCCTTTCGCACACTCTGTCCCTCCAGGCACAGTATCAGTCTTCCCTGTGCCAGCCTGATCTAAATGAATGCTTTTGGTGAAGTATCTCAGCTCTCTGGGCCCACCAGCAGCAGTCTGATCTCTCTCTCTGTCCACCATGTGGTTCTTTCTGCCAGGCTTTTCTCTTCTGCTAGTATCTGTGATTTCCTCTTCCTGTCAGCCACTCACTAGCTGCTGTGTCACTTCCTGCTGCACGGAGATCACTGAACAATTGGTTGCTAAGTAACAGCTTACAGCACACAGACATAGGATCTATGACTGTGCCCTTACAGGGATAACAAGTGACATTCAGGTTGCACATTCAGGATGTTAGCATTGTACAAATTGTCTATTACAGGTATGAGACCTATTATACACAATGTTCGGGACGTGGGGTTTTCCAGATAAGGGATCTTTACATAATTTGGATCACTATACCTTAAGTCTAATTGAAATCATGTAAACATTAAATAAATCCAATAGGATTGTTTTGCCTCCAATAAGGATTAATTATATCTTGGGATCATGCACAAGGTACTGTTTTATTATTCCAGTAAAAAAGTAAATACTTTTTTATATTTGAATTATTTGATTAAAATGGAGTCGATGGAAAAAAACCTCCCCGTAATTTGAGGTTTCTGGATAATGGGTTTTAGATAATTGATCCCATACCTGTTTTATTATAAGGTGCAGAAGAGCACATTGGCCAAATCTACATTCTTATACCTTAAAGTCCCCTTTAAACAATATAAGAATGCAAAGAATTGACTAGTCTACTCTACTAGTGATTGGCAAAAATTTTGGCCAGGATTTGCCACAACAAAAACACCCACGGACTCCAATGTATTGTGCACTGAAAAAGTTGGGCGGTTTGGAAAAAAGCCCATTGACTTCAATTAAAGTGGCTTGCAATTTCCCTCTGTTTCGAATTAATCACTAATCGTCACTACTCATTTATCTGTGTTATAACAGTGCCTCATACACCATAGTAACATAGAAGCAACATAGTAAGTAAGGTTGAAAAAAGACACACGTCCATCAAGTTAAACCTTTTAGTTTTTATTATCTGCCTAACTGCTAGTTGATCCAGAGGAAGGCAAAAAAACACATCTGAAGCCTCTCCAATTTGCCTCAGAGGGGGAAAAATTCCTTCCTGACTCCAAAATGGCAATCGGACTAGTCCCTGGATCAACTTGTACTATGAGCTTCCATAACCCTGTATTCCCTCACTTGCTAAAAAGCCATCCAACCCCTTCTTAAAGCTATCGAATGTATCAGCCTGTACAACTGATTCAGGGAGAGAATTCCAGCTCTCATTGTAAAAAACCCCTTCCGAATATTTAGACAGAACCTCTTTTCTTCTAATCGGAATGGGTGACCTTGTGTCAGCTGGAAAGACCTACTGGTAAATAAAGCATTAGAGAGATTATTATATGATCCCCTTATATATTTATACATATGTAGCGCTATAATAACTGACTTGTGCTAGGGCAGTTTTAAGCTACTTTCCTTGGTGGGCTGAGACCACCGATGAGCTCTCTTTCTCAGGGGTAAGCCCTCGCAACGGTGTGGAGGCAAGGGTGTATTGTAACTGTAACCTGGTGCAATAGCACTATGATGGGCACCAGTAGTTCTTTAACAGTTGAACAAAGAACAGTATTTATTTAACAACAGCACATAGATCATTTAGCACATTGATCCACAATGGAGTATAGAACATACACAGCAGCATAAAGGAAGCATATACTCACAGCACGTATAGGCTGAATCCCCACAGGCTAGGGAATATACAGCAGAGAGTAAGTTGACAGCATGTGATGGGTATTGCCCAGTTTTCAGGATATCTTCCAGTGGCAGACTAGGGGAACTCCTGACATCCCTATCTCAACACTTGGTTCCCTACTCTGGGTCAGTAATACCCTGGGATCTTAATCCCTCTAATCTCCTCGGCGGAGCCTTGAGCTGCTCAACTAAATAACCTCTCTATCACTCCTAGAGTGATCTATAAAACGAGTATAGCTGTCTAATTACTAGGCCAAGGCGCCTAGGGTCAGCACTAACCATTCCCTTCCAGCCTGCTTGGTTGGGCTAAAGCACTGGACCCAGAGCACATGGTTCCTAAACCTTTTATATTCTGGCACAGTGCCTCTAGAGTACACTGTGTGAACTGCAGGGGTTACATAAGCACAAGGTCCCCATAAGGACCCACTGAGGTGTCCATATTACTAGGGATGTGCCTATCTGTAAAGTGTAAGGGTGTCTAAGATTTTCACATCCCTACATTCTCCCCCTGGTGAATTCCTTCCGTCCGGGCAAGGAACCTTTCAAAGAGCAAATACTGAAAATATAGCAGTTAAGGCACATCATGCAAGAAACCTTTTCAGAGACCAAAAATACATTGCACTTAGCTATATGTATTGAATTTCTATACCATTACCTTAAAACCTCTTCGGGGTAACTCTCCTGAGTAACCCAGGTACAATGGCATAGCTGGAAAGAAACATATCAATAGCAACAGTTTCATTCATGGGCAGGTAAACTTTATCAGTAAACACCTGCAAAAGAAGGTACAAGTTAGAAATACTGCATTTCAAACACATCAGTATTCTAGTCCATCAAATAGTCGAACCCACAGTCCTTTCAAATGCACCTAGGAGGGTAAAGGGAAAAATTGGATGAACCTACCAACGGGCAGGTGTTAACTAAAACAGTCCTTGGACCTAACTCCAGGAGGAGCGAAACAAGAAAAATCCTTCCCTGAAGAAAGTTCAGTCACTTTGGAGGGACAGCAAAAATGTAACCGGAACAAACTCCCAAAGGAGCATCATCAGTGGGAAAACACAATGCCCTTCCAAAAACAAACACCACCCACCAGTAGACTCAAATCATGTGAAGAAACCTGGCCTTGGTGTCTTCGTAGGGGATGTAGTACTTGGGATGGGGTTTATCCACCCATTGTCCATCTACCAAATAGAATTCTAAATTGAAATACTTGGTGGGGTTGTACTTTCCACAGCTCTTAACAGCATTTTGAAGAATGGTGCGGCCATACCACTACTCTTTCTCAATGGAGTGCAGGTACTGCCAATCCTGCTCACGCCTCACCTTGTCAGGGTTTGTGAGGCAACTGTGGTGCATCTTTTCTTTTCTTAGGATCGATCAGCCAATTCTCATAAGATGCAGCCACCTTTTCGTACACCCACAGAGGAGCATAGGGCATAAAGTAACCCCAAGTTCGATGGACATCGAAGTTGATTACTCTCTGCACTCTGGAGACAGAAGTAAACACATTTGGATCTGCCGGTCCTGGCAGCACCCAGAAATCTTTTTCCTCCTCGGGGCCTATGATAGGAGGAGCAATGAAGCTACAAGGCACTTCTGTAGGAGGGCCTGGACCATACTCAGATTCTGGAGTCTTCTCATATTCTTCCCATCCTGGAGCTGGTCCTAAGGGATTATCTTCCTTAGGCTTGGGAATAGCAGCCAGCAAATTCTTTTCCCTCTCCAGGGATATCTTTCCCCACTCGTAGGGGTACAATTCAGCCACTTGAGTGCTCTCTCCAGGCTCACTAGGAGTTTGAGGCACAATCACTTTGGGGCATACAGGGTTGGTTGGCTCACTCACCACAGACCTTTTACTTTGGCACTGAATCTGTGCAGGAACTTCCAGTATGGATTCATCAGCACTATTCACACTGGAGGACATCAACTTCTCCAGTAAATCCTCATCATCCTCCAATATTGGGGGGTCTCGAATGGAGGGGGCTACGGGTGCAATCGGCCCCAATCGGTTGAATGAAAACTTTCTCCAATCCACATCATGGCCTATGACTGGATTTGGAGTAGGAACAGCAAGGGCTGTATAGATGGTGACAGTCAAATCCCCACAAGGCTTCGAATCACTGAGCAACACTTTGCGGGATGAAGACTTTGACTCAGAAGAATTAGACCTCACATGAGGAGCGGCAGCTCCTGTAACAACCATAGGAGTATTGGAAACTTGAGATTCAACCAGAGGGTTCTCTGTTCCAGAATTCGAAACATGCTGAAAATATTCCTCCTCCGAGGATATAAGAACAGCGTCAGGCTTGCAGGCCGCATCAACTTCAAGCGTGTGCCACGCCCTTTCCATACGTTCTTCGGGTGGCGGTTCTGTAGCAGGAACACAACAAACGGGGGCCCTATAGCAGAAGGGGTACACACTTCTACCCCTGGTGCATCCGACACTGCTGCAGATACAACCAAAGGTGTAGGCATCACGGCCGCCAAAACATCACACAAGCCCTCAGGCTTCAATGAAGGGGTAGTGGAGCACACATCTGCCGTCCAGCCTGACGGGGTTGTTTCACTGGCCGCAGCCACGGTCGCAGGCACATCTCCCTCAAGCGGAACCACTTCGGTTGGGGAGGCACAATCAGAATTGAGTGAAGACTCACTAGGTGACTCATCTAGTGCGGCTTCGGGTACGGGTACAAAGGCCGGCTCTAGCGCGGGCTCTGAGACCTTCTTTGGGACAGGTTCTAGTGGGGGGGTCGCAGCCGCTGACACCCCCGGGGCCTCCTCTATCTCTTGGTAGACCAGAATAGTTTTGCCGCTCACCTTGTCCCGTGTCCTCTCCACCAATGGAGGTTGATCAGCCCGGTTAAAGGGTCCCATCCATAAGCCGGTCTCGCATTGCGAACACACGCCATCCGGGTCCTCCAAGGCGTTGGGCGATTCCATATCACACACGCCACAGAACGCAAAAGAACAGTATTTATTTAACAACAGTACATAGATCATTTAGCACATTGATCCACAATGGAGTATAGAACATACACAGCAGCATAAAGGAAGCATATACTCACAGCACATATAGGCTGAATCCCCACAGGCTAGGGAATATACAGCAGAGAGTAAGTTGACAGTATGTGATGGGTATTGCCCAGTTTTCAGGATATCTTCCAGTGGCAGACTAGGGGAACTCCTGACATCCCTATCGCAACACTTGGTTCCCTACTCTGGGTCAGTAATACCCTGGGATCTTAATCCCTCTAATCGCCTCGGCGGAGCCTTGAGCTGCTCAACGAAATAACCTCTCTATCACTCCTATAGTGATCTATAAAACGAGTATAGCTGTCTAATTACTAGGGCCAAAGCGCCTAGGGTCAGCACTACCCATTTCCTTCCAGCCTGCTTGGTTGGGCTAAAACAATGGACCCAGAGCACATGGTTCCTAAACCTTTTATACTCTGGCACAGTGCCATCTGGTGTACACTGTGTGAACTGCAGGGGTTACATAAGCACAAGGTCCCCATAAGGATCCACTGAGGTGTCCATATTACTAGGGATGTGCCTGTCTGTAAAGTGTAAGGGTGTCTAAGATTTTCACATCCCTACACATAGTTATCATATCACCCCTTAAGCACCTCTTCTCCAGCGTGAACTTCCCCAATTTGGCCAGTCTTTCTTCATAACTAAGATTTTCCATAACTTTTACCAGCTTAGTTGCCCTTCTCTGTACCCTCTCTAATACTGTCCTGTTTGAGCACTGGAGACCTAAAATGTATGGCATATTCTAGAAGGGGCCTTACCAATGCTCTATAAAGTAGAAGAATGACCCCCTCCTCCCGTGAATTTATGCCCCTTTTAATACAGCTCAAGACCTTATTTGCCCTTGATGCTGCTGACTGGCATTGCTTGCTACAGCCAAGTTTATCATCTACAAGGACTCCAAGGTCCTTTTCCATAATGGATTTACCTAGTGCAGTCCCATTAAGGGTATAAGTGGCTTGGATATTTTTACATCCCAGGTGCATGACATTTATCAACATTGAATCTCATTTGCCACTTAGCTGCCCAGATTGCCAGTTTGTCAAGATCATGTTGCAATGAGGCCACATCCTGGATGGAATTAATTGGGCTGGATAGTTTTGTGTCATCTGCAAACACTGATACATTACTTACAACATCCTCCCCTAAGTCATTAATGAACAAGTTATATAAAAGTGGACCCAATACTGAGCCCTGAGGGACCCCACTAAGAACCTTACTCCAAGTAGAGAATGTACCATTAACAACCACCCTCTGTACCCGATCCTGTAGCCAGTTTCCTATCCATGTGCAAAAGACTTCATTAAGCCCAACAGACCTTAGTTTAGAAAGTAGTCTGCCTCTTCAAGCACTCATTCCTAACTTAAGGGATAACTCACCAGTCTAGATAAGGATTTTAGAAACACATCATTAGCAGCATTTATAATATATTTTTTATTTTGCATCTTTTAGTCCCCGTAGTACCCAGCAAGGAGATGTCCTGTAAGCTCACAATCCCATTCAATTTTCCTATTAAGAAGTCAGCTCAGGATTGTTATTATGTAGATAAGTACAGTTTCTCAGGTGTAGCTCTATTCACCATGGATTCACATGGCTACAGATAAAAGGCAAGCCCCTTTAAATGGTTTCATTACACCAGCAAATTAGCTGACTAGATTAAAAGATCAAATTAACAGAATTTTAATTATATTTTGAGTAAGATAAACTAGTCCATCAGCTGAAATGTGGTTACATTGCTCAGCTCCAGCCATTGTCTCCCATATCATAATTCTGTCTATCTCCATGTAATCCTTTCATCCTCAGTGACCGGCTTACTGAGTATAAAGAAAACGTAACTGACATTTGCCTTTAAACTTACAAATCTTAAGTGAAGGACAATTAAATCTGACATGTGTGATCTAAATAACGGATATTCCTCAGTATTCATTGATCCTTGAAATATACTCAGAGTTATACATTTATAAATCCATCTGCGAGCGTCTCTCTGTTGTTTACAGATACCATCCAGTTCTGTCAATAATACTTACATCATCAACTGACCTGATACCAGTAATGCATCCAAGGCAAGAGAAGAGTGCATTATATGATTGCAGAAAGATCCCGTGATTGTGTCCGTGAGTGCTCCCAACAGACACTTGCATTGGACCAGCTGTTTTCATTCATATAATGACAAATGATAACTTATATTTGTCCCCCCATCAAATCACTCCTTCTTCAAAAAAAAAAACCTGTGGCAGTAACTTTGAAGATCTATGTTCAGGGGCTGATTTGAGGTTTGCATTATTAAAATAAATCTCAGTGGGGAAAATTCCAATTATAAAACGATACGGAGAAGAAAGAGCATTCTTTTACACATGACTGCCAACACATTAGAGGGAAAGAGATGTAGGTCAATGTGCCCTGTACCCATTTTAAATGCTGGTACAGGTATGGGACCCCTTATGCAAAAACCCATTATTCAGAAAGCTCCAAATTATATATGGTCAACTCTCACAGACTCCATCATTAGCAAAAAATTAAATGTTATAGAAATGATTTCCTTTTGTCTCTGTAATAATGAAACAGTGCCTTATACAGGTATGGGAACTTTTATCCAGAATGCTCAGGACCTGGGGTTTTCCCGATACCATATCCTTCCATAATTTGGATCTTCATACCTTAAGTCTACTAGAAAACCATGTAAACAGTAAATAAACCCAATAGGCTTTGTTTGCTTCCAACAAGATTAATTATATCTTAGTTTGTACTGTTTAATTATTACAGAGAAAAAGGAAATTATTTTTAAAAAATTGGATTATTTGGATAAATTGGAGTCTATGGGAGACAGTCTTTCCATAATTTAGAGCTTTCTGGATAAAGGGTTTCCAGATAATGGATCCCATACCTGCACATTATGGTAACTAAGCTGCATGAATTCATATTGGTGGCAAACCATCCTATTGGTATTATTTAATGTTTCAGTTATGTTGCACATGACTGCCAACACATTAGAGGGAAAGAGATGAAGGTCAATGTGCCCTGTACCCATTTTAAATGCTGGTACAGGTATGGGACCCCTTATCCAAAAACTCATTATCCAGAAAGCTCCAAAGTACATATGGTCAACTCTTATAGACTCCATCATTAGCAAAAATTAAATGTTATAGAAATGATTTCCTTTTTTCTTTGTAATAATGAAACAGTGCCTTGTACAGGTATGGGAACTGTTATCCAAAATGCTCAGGGTTTTCCCGATACCATATCCTTCCATAATTTGGATCTTTATACCTTCAGTCTACTAGAAAACCATGTAAACAGTAAATAAACCCAATAGGCTGGGTTTGTTTCCAACAAAGATTAATTATATCTTAGTTTGTACTGTTTAATTATTACAGAGAAAAAGGAAATAATTTTTAAAAATTTGGATCATTTGGATAAATTGGAGTCTATGGGAGACAGCCTTTCCATAATTTAGAGCTTTCTGGATAATGGGTTTCCAGATAATGGATCCCATACCTGCACATTATGGTAACTAAGCTGCATGAGTTCATATTGGTGGCAAACCATCCTATTGGAATTATATGTTTCAGTTATGTTAAGCAGATTTAAAGTATGGAGATCCAAATTATGGAGATATCGGAAACCCCAGCTCTCAAGCATTCTGCATTAATTTGATACTGCTATACTGGGAACAGGGGTGCTCCACCAATGAGGCGAGTTGAGACACTCGCCTCAGGCAGCATCGCCCCCCTGGTTGCCAGGGGCGGCAAAAATGCCGCTCCTGGTAACTAAGAGCTATATTTCCATTTTTCAACCTGGAAATTTGGCTCTTCTAGTGCAGAGAGCACAATTGTACTCTCTGCACTAGCGACTGGACCACCCACAACCCCCTCCAGCGCAACATGGACCGCCCCCTCCGGCGATTAAGGTGAGTGCCGTAGGGAGGGGTGGCAAAATGAAGGCTGCCTCAGGCAGCAAAATGGACAGAATCGCCCCTGACTGGGAAACATAAATTCTTTAGAAGAGTGTTGGAGATGTAAATGGTTTACTTTCACCTACTGCTCAAGAAGTCCTTGGTCAGTAGCCTACTGTATATCCTCTGGGAAGGAGGCATTCCCCGTCAGTATTTCTGGACTCCAGCAGGAGGTGAATTTGCCAGTGGTCCTGGGGTGGAGGTAATTTCAGTACAGAGGACTTAAAGTATATCAAGACTCAGCAATCATTCATTAGTGAAGCTGGGGAAACCCTGTGAAAGAGGACCAGATAGTTACTATCATCCTGTCATCACAGGGGGTTTTTTTTGTCTCAATCCTGGCTGGGTGCTGATGTGAGTGCATTGCCTCTCTTTGTTGCTATATTACTAAATCTATTGCCTCAACTATTTCAGTACCAAGTTCAGTTTTTGATGAATAAACCTTCAGTTCATGGTGTTCATATCTTTCATTCTTTATACCGCTCCAGCAACTACACCTTTCCTGCAGACATTTCCAGGGAGGGCTCAGCTAACTGGATGTTCCTGTGGCAACGACATTATGGGGGGATGAGAACTCCTCTCTTCTAAGGAAAGAAAAACACATGCTTATGGGTTTTCCATGTGCATTTATACCACTACTGGCATTTCTACAGAAAGAAAATGTGGCATTAGCCTAAGACAGGGCTGCAAAGCACCATTTCTCTTCTATACAGCAGCTGTCATATACTGTAGAAGGAATTTTATTTGACCCCTTCATGTTCAATTACACAAATGATGTCACAACTATGAAATAATACTGAGATATCACAACCATAAACAATGTTTAGTGCCTTGTTGAATGCTTAAGGTAAAAGACACAAGAGGTCAACATTTCTCAGTGTTGCGCATGGCGATTACACACTACACAAGTATTGATCTTGTGATCAAGGACCCTGGAATATTACAGTTCTAGGATTTGCAGGTCACAAAGCACCGTGTACTGACTGCTATGAAACCAGCTTCCTCAATGTAATCCACTTATGGACACCAGTAGGAGGTAACATAAAACGAATATATGCTGCAGATCTGTTTCTATATTTGGGTCATATAAATGAGAGCAGAATATTGATTGCAGACCTAAAATTCTGTACAAATGAAATAAATGCTTTTCTTTTTATAAATTAAGACACAGCTGAGAATTCAAGCTGCAGGCCCCATCATAAGTAGAAGGGAGTTAAATAATATTCTCGCTGGTACGCTCCTGGAAGTCTTTGAAGAAACTAAATTTTAATTTGTTACTTAACCAATTTATTATAATAGAGCCTTACATTTAAAAGCACCAGGAATTCTGTAATTGGTTATGTCACTGAAAATTAGAGCAGATTTTGCGATGCTCTGGGTGATGTCCATTTATCCTGCCCACTAAATGCCTTTCTATTTTTCTCTTTTATTGTATCAGGCTGTGCAAACAGGACCAATGTATCGGGGAAAAGAAATCTATAGAGGACACAAAGATAATTATCTGCTCCACGTCATGGAAAAATTCTGGCAACATCAATGTAATTATGTAAAGTGTTAAGTGTTAGAAACCCTGCATGGGCAAAGCTATTTTTATTCAACATTAAACTATGGTTAAAATAAAAGAAAATATAATAACATTTACCAATTGTGTACTTCTTCTTTGACTGTGAAAAGCAGGTTAACTGGGGGATAAGTCAGCACGCATAAAATGGATGAGTATATCTTTCAGCAGTATTTTTATATTTGCTAATGCTAAAAGCTGCTTTCCTGTTGAAGAGGGAGCTGAAGTCTGAATGTAACTTTAGCATGAGTGTAAGTGTCAAAGGTGGGCCTAGCGACCTATCACAGAGCAGCGGTGGGTGTATACTATACTTCTATTGGGTCTCGGTACATCTGCATCATTGGGAAACTTGAGCAAATAGCCATCTCAATGAGCGTGCAGTAATCGGACACGGCCGCTGTCCATTCGGTTCTCAGTGTCACTGCACAGACGTTTCAAAAACGAAAAGGTGAATGAACTCCGGACCTGTCATTAGAGTCAATGATTACTATTGGTGCACCTCAATTCTACCACTTGCGGTGGGGAATGATAGGCACGGCGCTGCAAGGAGTGGGCGGCCATCAAGTGCACAGCAATGTTGAGGAATATTACAATGTTGCAATGGAGATCATAAAACTTAAACAGATAAGGATAGCTACAATTGTAGCTGATGAGCTTGTCAGGGAAAGTCTTAATAATGTATCAATATCAACATGTCCAGAGTATGCACTTCATGATATAAACTGTCCCCATATAAAAGTTTGATACAGGGATTCATATGAAACAGCCAAGGGGGAGGGTTTCATTCAGTCCACGGGGAGATACTGTGTCAAGGCGATATATCCATCTCGACTCCCGTTTGAGGAGAGCCAAATCTCTGTTACCCCCTCTCGTCAGAGGGGGTTGGTAATCGACCGCCATACAGCGAAAAGTGGGTAAGGTATGGCCCATTTGCATAAAATGTCTGGCCACAGGTTGTTTAGTGTTTTTTTTCTTTTAGGGCTTTACTTATAGCCGACCTGTGGTTTGTGATCCTATCCTTCAGTGGTGTAGTGGCTTTGCCTACATAATAGAGGCCACACGGGCAAGTTACAATGTATACCACAAATGATGTGGTGCAAGTCAAGTGATGCTGTATTTTTATGCGTTTTCCAGTATGTGGGTGGGTGAAGTCTTTGCCAGTAAGCATAGATCTACACGTCGTGCAGTCAGGGCACCGGTAGGACCCCAATTTCTGATGACCCTAGAGCCAATTCGGGGCTTCCTTAATTCTGTTTACGAAGTAAGTTTTCACCAGGATATTTTTTTGGTGCTGGGACATGGTGTAGAGAAAGTGTCTCGTCCATGGCGATAATAGGCCAATTTTTTTGCACACACTTCTTTAGGTCTTTGGACAGATGTGAGTATGCGGTGGTGAAAATTAACTGTGCATTCTCTAATTTAGTAATATGCGGTTTATATATATATATATATATATATATATATATATATAAAGCACTGGTAGCAATATAGTCGTGATTGATATTTGAAATTGTTGGGAGTATACAACAAATGTTAATTGCTTCTTCGCTGATCCTGAGTGCTGATATGCTGAGAAAAGTTGGCTGGCATTGTCAAGCATTGTGGCATAGTCAGATGCTAGTACATTGCTAATTATATAAGAAAGGCTTCTAATGCTTTTGAGGCATGATTGATGTATGGTACTACAGCCAAACCACAAAATCTGTTAGAATTTTTTTTGCAGCATCCCAGAAGTAATACTGCAGAGCATCAAACTTACAAATATTAAACTAAATATTCCTGTTTTACTGTATTAAAGCCCAGTGGATAGTCTACTCATTAATCACCAGCCTGGACATTATTTACTTCTTTCATTTTCCAATTAAAATAGGTATATACTGTAATATAGGTATACAGTATGTTAGGCTTTATGCGGATCAAATTGTAGAGGAGAGGAGGGCTCACAAGCAGCTTCCACCAGCCACAGACTTGCCTGAAGGTGAGACAGGTTGAATGCGCTGTGAAAAGAGGCCGGAGAGTCCGGATGAAGTAATAAGGGTAAAGATGGACGAGGTCAAGCAGATCCGGGTCAAAGGCAGGCAGCTCAGGTTCGTAGTAAAGTCAGGCCGAGGTCATGCCAAGGCTGTATATATCAGCCTTGGCTCAATATTTTCAAAAAAATGTTGGGTTAGTAAGCACCGTGCAACCCAGTAGATCTAAATAATTAATTATTTTTACATTAAATGTGTATATTTTCAGAACAATTCAGTATTACACATAAACCTCTTTGCATTGCAGGTCTTGTATGGCCCATCGATGAACAAACTCCATGACCTTCTGCAACGGAACAATTTGACTGTGCAGTGTTCATTCCAGCTGTTTTGTGAAAGTGAATTGACCAGCAGAACAATGAACCTGACTCTTATGAAAGCATATTCTCTGGGAGCCAACCATCGGATTTTTTTTTTACTAGGTGTTAGTGTCAGGAGTGTGAGCAACATGCCACTGTGCAACTGTTAAATGATTACTGGATGCTGTAACAGCCTCAGCTATTTGGCTCATCACCACCATCCCAACATCTGCATATGTTTTAGTGTGCGTAGTTACAACAAAAGCAAACTCTTTTTTAGAGTTGTTGAATGCTATGATATGTTTTATGTCTTTCATTTACTTCGTTTAACCTCTGCCATTCTAATCATGTTGTAATATTTAAAATTAGGGACGGGACCTGGATTTCTACTTGTGCATGTCCTCACTCTAACCTTAGATAGTGTAACATTAGTTCCAGTCCAATAACTAAGTAAACACATGGAAATCCAGATGCAGGGAGTGTGAACCACTGGAAAATGGAAGAAGAGCCCAGCGGATACAGTTTCTTGTTCATACGTGTCAAGATTAAAATTAAGGAAAAAAAAGGAGAAAGAAGCTGTACCTATAGCAGAGGTTATTGGTGGTAAATACCATTAGTGGCCATTCTCCAGAAGGCCGAAAGTTTTAATATTGAATGTAAGTTCGGATATTTATTTGGTGTAATAAAGTATAATCAAATCTTCTGAGCCACTGTTTTGTTGCTCGAAAATATTTTCCAGCCCATAGAACTCTGTGGACTGACCCTCCTGGGGATCCGTAGTTTGCATGCAGTAACCAGGAAAAGAAGGGGAAATCATGAGCAAGTGGAACAATCTTTAGCAGGAATCCGATCATTAACTGTAGTACTGTAGTGTTAATGATCAGATTCCTGCTAAAGATTGTAGTTACAAGATCCTTTTGATGATATGAGCGAACAGGCTCCCAAACTTTGGGCGCTCCAGCTCGTAGTACAGTCTGCTTGTAGTACTTGCTCATGATTTCCCCTTCTTTTCCTGGTTACTGCATGCAAACTACGGATCCCCAGGAGGGTCAGTCCACAGAGTTCTATGGGCTGGAAAACATTTTCGGCTGGAAAACATCTCTATTTGTATTTTTGAGGATCGCGGAGGAGTGGTGTATGTGAGAGAGTGATGGCTTTACTGAGACACAACGTGTACTTAAAGAGACTTTAAGATCTGGGGAATGGGACAGATCCTATAAACTTTGGTGACTTCTTAGGAGGCACACACTCATTTTATTACCTATATTCTCCAGAATGCTGCATATGAAAGACTTGTTTTTGTTACCCTTCACATGGAGTTTGGTCCTCTACAAAAATGTCTTATTTGTGTGAGGTCCCACAGTAACTGCATGTGTGGGCTCTTTGCACCTCCATATAGTTGTGCTAAGTGCCATTGTGTGCATCCTACTAAACTAAACCATGCACTAGTTGATGCTGATGAACCCTGGAGCTTCTTTCACCTTCAATGTGACATTAATTCCAGAGTTGTGTCAATAGGCATGGTAGCCAGAACAATCACACACTAATGCTGTTTTAACATGTGCGTCTGAGGTCTCTAAGATGTGTCAGGTTCAGCGCAGGTACCAGCTGATACTGACTATGTACCTGTCCCCAGACCCAGCAGTGCAGATAAAAATAAATATAAACAAAAAAAAGTAACTAATCATTCAAAAAAAGCTAGATCATAGGCTCCTTGTGTCTCCAGGTGCACTCATGATTTTTGATGATTATATTATGATATTGCTAAACGTTTGGGAGTGGAAGTAGCCTAGAAGGTGGGCATGTGGAAATGGTAACCTAGGGACCCCACATCTCAGTAATCTGCCACTGTGCTTAGGGTCTCAGAGAGTGACTGCAAATACAATGGAATTATGGGAAGAAACAATATAGCTAAAAAAAGTGTTTATTTGCTTCCAACAATTGCTCTTCCCATGCTGCACTGACTGTTTGTAAATCACCCTTCATGACTGCTCCAATGTCAGTATATCCAATAGGCCACAAATGAGACAGGAGCCCACAGACTAATGTGGGTGAAAACAATGATATATATATATGTCCAATTTATTGTGGCAAAAATGAATAGCACAAGCTTTTAAGAGGAAATTCCATTTCAATTTCACCTGAAGAGGGGGAGTTTCCACCCAAATCTTGTGCTTTTTATCGTTGTTCTATATAAACGGTATGGCACAAAGTTCCCTATGGTTCTTCAGTGCAATATATAGGATATAGATGGATGGAAACCACCTGATTTTACACCTGCAAATGTCAAAAATACAAATACATTTAGTGATGGGCGAATTTGGCGTGTTTCGCCGAAAAATTCGCGAATACCGTGCCTTAAGCAGCTAGGAGATGATTAAAATTACTGTAGATTCCAGGCAAACCTTGGTCATAAAACAATGGCATTATAGAATGATGTTAAATATAAAATACAGTAAGTTATTATACTGCCATAGAATAGCTAATTTAGCATAATGAACACTATAATATTATTAAATGCATTTAATGTGACACACACACACCCTGTCAGATTAGTATTTTTTGGATTGGTTTTGCTTTGCCTTGCCAGTGTTATTCTTTAAAATACATGTACAACCCATATATCGATTGTATAGGAAATAAGAGACCATAACAGTCCTCTGCTCGGCATTTTCAATGCATAGAGTTAACGGTCAACAACAGATGGAGTGTTGCAGGCAGAAGCTTTTATCTGCTATTATCTGTAAGAAAGCATGGAAAAATCTCTTGATATATATATATATATATATATATATATATATATATATATATATATATATATATATATATTGTATACACATGCCCTGAAAATAAATAGAAATAATCGACAATTAGCTTTTCTAGGAGCTTGTACATCCCAAAAGGTAAGAATTCTGGAGATAGCTCTAATTCATAGACTCAAAGATGCAGCAAATTCCACACTGTGTCATTACAGACCTATAAGTCTTTGAAATGATTTTAACTGCACTGGTACACTCAACACTTTTACTCGTTTTTTAGGAGTTTTGTATGTCACAGAAATGTGGGTGAGCAACCAGTGGTTATTTAAAATTATGTTTTTGTAGAATAATGTTTCTGAGCACAGAAATTTATTTAAATGATATTAATTTAAAGCCACTATATAATATGATAACTACAAGGAAGGAGAAGAGTGTGTTTTGCACTCAGTTAAGCCAACAGTGGTTATTAACAGAAACCCTGGATGCAAATGCAAGAGTGAAAAAACTCTTTATAAAAGCCCTTGTGTAAATGATCTGACTAAGTGCTGTACAGATACCAAATGAAATCCAATACAGGTATGGGATCCGAATTACAGAAAGGCTGTCTCCCATAGGCTCAATGTTATCCAAATAATCAACATTTTTAAAAATGACTTCCTTTTTTAATAATTAAACAGTTCCAAACTAAGATATAATTAATGCTTATTGGAAGCAAAACCAGCCTATTCGGTTTATTTAATGGTTAAATGGGTTTCTAGTAGGGAATCCAGGATTCAGTTCGGGATTTGGCCTTTTTCAGCCCGGCCGAACTGAATCCAAACCCTAATTTGCATATGCAAATTAGTGGTGGGGAGGGACATCGCTTGACTTTTGTCCACAAAACAAGGAAGTCAATTTTTTCCCACCCTTAATTTGCATATGCAAATTAGGGTTCGGATTCGGTTCGGTATTCGGTCGAATCTTTCACAAAGGATTCAGGGGTTTGGCCGAATCCAAAATAGTGGATTTGGTGCATCCCTAGTTTCTAGTAGAGTTAAGGTATGAAGATCCAAATTACATAAAGATCTTTCATCTGGAGAACCCCAGGTCCTGAGCATTCTGTATAACAGTCCCATACCTGCATTCAAAATCTAAAAACAAAGCCAGCACCAAAGGAACAGGAACAAACAAGAAAAAATATATAGGATACTATTGTTTGGTAAATAGCACCCTATATAGAGCTTTGTGGAGATTACTAGGTACACCACATGTGTTTTAATCCCCTTCCAGTTACAACGCCACCATCAGAAAAAAAACAAGATAAGATTGACTTTCCTTGATACAATCTTGTTTTTTGCAGATGGGTACTAAGGCTAGGGCCACACTAGGCGATAGCGCCGCGATTTGACTCGCGGCAACTTTTCGCCGCGACTTTTAATCCGCAATCGCTGGGGAAACTTTTGCGCTGGCGTCTATGGGGAATCGCGAAAAATCGCCAGCGTAAAAACACACGCGGCAATCTTTTTTCTACTGTCGCTCGAAATTGCCTCGCTAGGCGATTTCGAGCGACAATAGAAAAAAGATCGCCACGTGTGTTTTTACGCTGGCGATTTTTGCGGATTAAAAGTCGCGGCAGAAAGTCGCCGCGAGTCAAATTGCGGCGCTATCGCCTAGTGCGGCCTTAGCCTAACACATGTTTGGTTTTACAGCTTGAACATAACAATTAGCCCGGGACACATCCCTCTGGTACTGGCTGTGAAGTGATGTGCAGCAGCAATAGTGTAAAACTACTTTTTTATTTTTTAAAATAAAGTTTTAAAATACACTCACATGATATCCATAATGTAAAACATGTCTATGTGGACGTTTCATTCGGGCTCCCCTTTGGCGTATAACCTGAACACATGCTTGGATCCAAATGCAAAATACCTTGTAGCGTCTTTTCCTCTTGTTTGCCGGTGGGGCGCTCTCCTGTGACATCTCTTAGCCTTCCGCGTTTCGTCTGCAACTTCCTCAGAGGTATTGGAGGAAGTTGCAGACGAAATGCATAAGGCTAAGCGTGTGTTCAGGTTATATGCCAAAGGGGAGCCTGAATGAAACTGGAAGGGGATTAAAACATATGTGGTGTACCTAGTAATCTCCACAAGCACTGTACGGGTGTTACTTATCAAACAATATTACCCAATATATTTTTTCTTGTTAAACTGCCCATAGATGTAAAGATTTTTAAAAGATCCGATCGTCATCATGAGACCACAATTATCTCGAAACAAATTGTCCCTCAACTAAAATCAATATGCCAGGAAAACAAAGGGGAGCTGGCTGCTTGGCCCTGCAAACATAGATCGATAAAGATTTTTTAACCTGGCCAATCAATTTTCTGACAGATGTCGGCCGAAAAATCGTAAGATGTACGATCGTTCGAATCCCACTAACCGCACGATAATTTCGAATGATTGGTCGGACTTCACTAAAATCGGTGGCTTGGCAAGAGAAATCTTTGCGTCTATAGGGAGCTTTAGTTCCTTAGCCTTTGGCTCTGGCTTGGGACTTTCTTTTTGGATTTTGTTCCATACCTGTACTGACAGGTCCAAGACACTCCTGAGCTTGAATGTTACTCTCCACCCTGCTGTATTGCAGTGCTGTATTCATGGGGACGGCAAGTGCAGGTCTCTGCACTTTATTTTAGAGCAGTTACTTGCACTTGCCTCTCTTTACAGATGATCATTCCATACATTACTGGTTCTTTAGTGCACAGTGTTATACAGTATGTGTACTTCAAATTAGTGGCCACAGGCTGCCAGCCCTACAGCATTAGTGTTCCAGGGAATGTAACACTGCCACTGAAAATCACCGTTTTTAGAGAATTTGCCTGCCCTCTCCAGCAGGATTCCATGCTCAGCTGAGGTTGTTGATTTATAAAAATGTATCTTCAGCATCTCCCAGGTATTTTCTGCACAGCCCATTTACTACATGTGGAGCAACACAGTACATTGGAAACTGTATAAGTGCCGGGCTATTTCAGTTTCAGTCAATATACAAGGAATGCTTTCTAATATTTCCCAGGCGATTCCTAGCGCATGGGCTACATTTACTTCTTATGCTCAGGTAGAGCCTTGCTTACTTTATTGGAAGTGACAGATACAGAATCCCAGTAAGCAGCATGAAACCATAACTGAACACAGTTTACTGTGGGCACCATGTGTTCATTAAAATACAATTTATCACATGTTATATTTTTTAAACTATGACTAAAATATACAAGCGCATCACTATCAGGCAGTTATACAGTACACGCATATGTTCTCTAACAGAGTATTTCACTGGGAGCCAAATTCCATACAGATTTCTTCTCAGTCTTGTCCCTCCCATGTCACTTTGACTTATTGTTAAATAAGAACACAATTACAGTACTGTAAATGCTTTCCTGAGCTTGTTCAGGGAATCAGACCTCAGTCTTTAAGGCTCTGAATCTTGATGAAGCATGGCATATGAGAAAAAAGTCTTGGTGTAACAGTCTATAGACACAGAAATGGTCATATGGAATACAAGGGAGAGAATTTGTTGACCCCCCCAGGCATACTTAGCAAAGTACAGCAGTCTTCTTGAAACACACTGTAATAAAACAGTACACAAGAAAACCTGTAAACGGCAGTGAATACTAACTTGCTATATAAAGATCCTACCTGGCGGGAGCCTTTTGCTGCAGCTACAGCAATAAACATATTTCCAGCATGCGTAGGGTTAATAGTATATCCACATATAAGCTACTGTTTATAGAAAGTATCACCATCATCGTTTACTAAATGCCATTGTTTGATATTATCACGCTGAAATACTATTCTGCTATGCTTTGATGATGTCACATTGAGGTCAAATTCAACCGCTCCCAATGATCTCCAGTGTAGGTAAGTATGTTATGCAAATCTTTTTAAGAAAATTAATGCAGAGTAGACAAGGTTTAAATCAAAAGAGAAAATGGGCAGAACTACTATCTACAGACCCAGATACAATAATAAATTCAGCACCATTCTGCAAAATTCTAAACCATACTCTTAATGCTCTCATACACTTAGGGGCCGATTCACGAAGGGTCAAATATCGAGGGTTAATTAACCCTCGATATTCGACTGGGAACAAAAATCGTACGACTTCGAATATCAAAGTCGAACGATTTTGCGCAAATCCTGCGATCGATCGATCGAAGGATTTTTCATTCGATCGAACGATTAAATCCTTCGAATCGAACGATTCGAAGGATTTTAATCCAACGATCAAAGGAAAATCCTTCGATCAAAAAATCACAGGCAAGCCTATGGGGACCTTCCCCATAGGCTAACATTGACTTCGGTAGCTTTTAGCTGCCGAAGTAGGGGGTCGAAGTTTTTTTTAAAGGGACAGTACTTTGACTATCGAATGGTCGAATAGTCGAACGATTTTTACTTCTAATCGTTCGAATTCGATCGAATTCGATCAAATTTAACCAATTCGATGGTCGAAGTACCCAAAAAATACTTCGAAATTCGAATTTTTTTTTATTCGAACCCTTCACCCGAATTTCGTGAATCGGCCCCTTAATTTACTACACTACCCAGGAAACCGATAACTTTTCCATTTCTTTTGTTCCAAAATCCACCATGGGTTGAATGCAGTTTTTGATAAATATTTTTGGAGGTTGTGCAGTATTAGCCATTGACATACTTGCCTAAATTATCATTTTGAATTCCTAGCATGACTTTCTTGTTCTCCAAACCCAAATCAGCTACTTGCCCTTCTAAATGTTAAACAAGACCTTCTGAAATCACTTCTTAAGCAAATATGTACTTATTCCCAAGCTGCATGGGCTGTACTTGCTAATTGAGAATTATATGTGGGTGAGCCCTTAAACTACTGGCTAAATGCAGTAAATTCTTTGAATAGCTAGTGACTCAGTTATTCATAGCGAGCATTTAGCATTGGCTGAATATTAATCATAGCTTAGAAATGTTCAGTTCTAATGACAAGCAAGTTTAAACTCTGTGTAAATTTCACTTGACTCAAGTATCATACGATTTCCAAGATTTTATAAGGTAGTATTTTTGTGTGCATAAAATTGTCTTAAGAAATATATATATACACATATCCTATAATGAAGAAGAAAAAGTAGATGGAGAATGCTACATGGCCATATTGTGGCATGAACAGTATATTGACAAAAAAACATGTGGAGCTACTGGAGGTACCTTTGGACATATTTTCATTTCTAGGAGGGTTGTGGTGGCCATGAGCTGGTATGGAACCCCAAAACACAAGGCATTGCATTGCTAGCCTACTTCTTAGTCAAGGTTTAGTTCTCTTTAAAATAAAAGCCAAATAAGCATGATAAGCTGAAGAGGAAAAATTAGTGACCTTTATTTTCATGTTCAATCCTGTTTTTCCCCCTGTATTTTAAATAATTCTGCCCCTCTGATTGGTATCATCATAATAGTTGCATCCCTATCCCCAGTGAGTAAGAATTTTGAAAAAGTAAGGGGTAATCATTTGTGCTGGAAAATCATCGACAGTATTTCCAGCTCAGGTTTAATGAAATGATTTAGGGCTCTGTATCTGTTCTATTATATAACACTGCAGCATGAGCTTGTGCTTCTAACAACTAATGTATGACAAAAGAAAGTAAAAGAAAAGAACTTTAGAATTTAAAAGGGATTGCTCACTCTAAAATTAGCTTTTAGTATGTTTACTAGGGGGCCTATTTATTAAACCTCGTTTTTTACTGATCAAGTTTTTTAGGGGGAAAACGCAAATTTTTTATGGAAAGATAAAAACTCAGATTTTTCGAGACTTATCATACCCCAAAGTTGCTAAAAATCAGAATCCCTGATGTCCCTGAAGTTGACATCGCGATCAGTGCAGAATAATACAATAAAGATAGGATTTTGAGATTCAATTTTTACACGTTTTTTGAATGGTTTGCCTTTTTCTTCTGACTCTTTTCAACTTTAGAAATGGTGGGTCGTTGACCCCAGCAATCAAGTACTATTTCTCTGTGAGACTACAATGTTATTGTAACTTTTTATTACTTATGTTTCTATTAAAGCCCACCCCTCTCTGTATTCCACTCTCTTATCCACACCACTGCTTGTTTAGTGTAATTTGGACCTTGGCAATCAGATAACTATGGAAATTGCAAACTGGAGAACTGCTGAATAATAGCTAAATAAATAAAAAATAATTAAAAAACACAATACATCAAAGAATTCATCAAACTAAAAGTTATTTTTTAAAGGTCAACAACCTTTTAAGATATACGATTTAAAGAGTAACTAGACATCATTTACTAATCTTGTATGTCATAATTAAATGGAATTTATAAAAAGGACAATTGCTATCGCTGATCACATTATCCATCTACTTGTTCTATTTTTTCATGGCTACAGAGTTACAAAACAAACAATATTCCACTATTCAAAGAATAAAAAGCATTTATAAATGTTAATATATATATATATAAATATATACATATACATATATAAATATATATATATATATATATATATATATATATATATATATATATATATATATATATATATATATATATATATATAAATTGCCTAAGGCTAATATAAGTAATCAGACATTCAACTATACATAAAATCTGTATGCCTTTAAGAATTCTTTATTAAACTGACTGCAAAGTACCAATCCTTATATCTAACCTGCCTAATCATAATTATGCCTAAATATGTGTATAATAAAGATCTGGAGCTTCTTCTTATGTCTGGACAGTATTACTAAACCTGTCAATAAATATCTTAATGTGTAAAGTTGCTTTGCATGCATTATGCATTCATTATCTTGCTTTCATTTCTATTAGTAATGTGATATTGTTGTAAAATAAATATAATCTGTGTAATGCTCTTTTAGCTTTATCTCCTGCTATGCTGGAACTGCTATCAAGACTGAGTACAAGATATAATCAGGGCTTCAACTAGCAGGATCTCTTTTAACTTTCTTCAAAGATTTTCTCAAGCTGACAAATCTTCATAATTCAAACATGTTTCAGTGATGAGAAGTTTATATACGGTAGATCTTAATGCACCTCTGTGGGGCTGTATTCCCCTTGTTCAATTTGAGTGCAATGAACAGGACGTTTGCTGAACATATTTTTTGCCTAGTGTATTAAGGAAGGAAAATATATTGTTTGTGTTATTTATTGAGCTAAACAGGACAAGCATTGAGACTGCAGCTACGCCATGTTTGCTCCTTGCAAGGTAGAATATACAACCCTGTAAGATATGGTAAACCGAATCCCCAGGGAAGTGACTGGATTGCTGTTTAAGTATGCTCTTCTATCCATAACATTTGGCTTTGGACTTAGCCCTCAGCTACTTGAGTAACGCTAGTACTTAATGCATGAGAATCCAGTACTCCCACAGGGGCAGGCAAGGGTACTCCTGGGGAAGGAGCCGGTAAGGAATGAGCTGAAAGCAACCAGACAAACCAGGTCAGAACCAGATAACAGGAGGAACAGAATCATGAGGCAAACTCAAGGTCTAGAAAAGGCAGAGGTCAGAGCCAGGAAGTCAAACAGGGTACAGGAACAGGTTGCGGGAGTCAAAGGAACAACAATTGCATGGAACAAAGTACCTAGGACCAAGCACGCTTGACCGATAACAGGCAGTAAATCAGTGCAGAGCAGCTTCAATATCCATGTTTACCCTGTTTAGCTCAAGAAATAACACAAAAATCACAAGGGGTTATGTGCTAAAATGTTTTAGTCCATGTAGGCCGTGATTCAGCACTGACCGATTAAACCAGCAGAGTCGCTACATATTTTCAATAAAAGCGGCTTTATTTAAACACAATAAGTGATTATAGGCAGTGGGTAAGTGGTCAAAACCAACGCGTTAGTAAAATGTTTTGCCCAGGAGCAGTAATTCATTGCAACCAATCAGTAGAATTTACTGGTCACATGTTTTAAAAGCAAACATCTTATTGGTTGCTCTGGATTACTGCTAGTGGGCTAACGTAGTTAGGGTTAGATTTATAATTTAAAAAATGCCAAAATGTATATTACCCCTACTAGTCTTAATGGTGGCATTAGGTTGCAGCCTGAAGGCTAGTATAACTTGAGATTTGAGATGTAAACGTATTTGCTGTCTATATAATGCCATACACAGGCACACTATGGCCCTAACAATCCCCCGAGGGCAATAACTTCAGGATCTTCAGTTGGACAGCATTTCTACTTCAAACTTGGAATCACTTTTCTGTATGAATAAGTTTACATACAATAACCATGCATCATCTTTTCATTAAGTGACAATGACATGCATCTATAGAATTCATGAAAACCATTAGGAATGTTGCATTGTATGTCACAAGCAGTTGACACCACAATGAAGCACATTTCCCAGATCCTTACAACACTTAAATATGTTTTTATAATGTCAGATAACTGATCATTACCAAAGCATACAAGGAGCATTACACTGATAAATATGTACGGCTCCGCATGGCAGTAAGTAGATAAAATAAAACAAACTGGCAGTTCTTGCTGTGGAACTCTATTTTTTTCTTTGATCACACAGATTTTCTTCCACCATGGAGACAGTGAAACACTATTAGAAACATATTAATTATCTTGTCTGCAGCTTCTGTAAAGGCTCCTGCGTCTCATTTTACCATGGCTAAGCAGTATATGGGATAAACAAATATTAGATGATCCGGGTTTGGAAAACACATGCTTTTTATAATCCTCACTATAACCACATTGTGTAAAGGGGATTATTTCACTATACATTGAAAATGTCAAGCTGCTCTGTTCAACGTGTAAATGCAATACATGGTTTACCACTCATTTAGTGACTTTAATGTTCTTTTTATGTCGCTGGCCACTGGATTTTACAGTTTCTCATTATTACATATGTAAAAGGCATTTATCTGCAGTGGGTTGCATGAAGGGCTGTACTAATGCAATATGGATAAGGACTAGGTGCAGCACACTACCACCACAATGTTTTCTGAATGTTATCCTTTAAGTGTGTAAGGCTATACTAACTTGCGTGGCATTGTTACTCTCACTTGTAGCTTTACCCTAATATTTGCTCTGGATGAGACCTCTTATTCTCAGGGGATGATCCCTCGCAATGGTGTGTGGAGGCACGGTGTTATGCAGCTGTAACTGTATGCAATGCACAATAATGGGGTGCCAGTGGTTCTTGCAACTTAACCATATCATTTATTGATTAAAGAACAGCATTCACATAAGAGTTCAGTTAGATATAAGCAGGAGCATAGAACAACAGTGGATAGGCATATACTCACAGCACCAATGGTTCATATAATTTTCTGACAGGGAAGATATACAGCATACACATGAGTACTCCCAGTTTTTAGCCTTTTCCCTAAGTGAAGCTAACTCTGACATGTAGTCCCTACTCTGAGTAATCAGTACCCAGGATCCTAAACTCACTCAACACTCCTTGGTGGAGCCTGTGCTGCTCAGATAAATAACTCTTACTGTCTACCACTCCTAGAATGATGTATTAAAGGCCTATCACTTATTAGACATAACCTGTCTAGGTTCCACTTCAACCTTCCTGTCTTCTCAGATAAGGGAACTAACAAAATGGACCATGAGCACATGTGTGCTCAGCATATATATTATAACATTATCAGTAGCAATAAATATAATCAACCGGACTGGCTGTTTTTTCTTATTCCATGAAGAGGTTTTGCTAGTCATCTAACTGGCTTTCTCTGAATTGAGAAAGCAGGTGAGATGACTAGCAAAATGTCCTCAATGAAAAAGAAAATACAGCAAGTATAGTTGATTTGACTGATTACTATAGATATACCATGACCTGGATAAATGAGAACCTTCACAGACATATTATAACATTATGTCACCTAGAGGTCAAACCGGGGAAAGCTAGAGGTCAGGCTTTATCACAGTATCTAGCGCCTGTATAACTAAGGGCCCCATTAAACTTTAAGGAAACAAGGATTAGCATGAGGAAATGTGGTGTGCATAAAAAAATATTAATAGTGAGCGCTCCATATATATATTTACCTAAAAGGCTGGTTTTACTTCCAATAAGGATTACTTATATCTTAGTATGGATCAAGTACAAAGTGCTGTTTTATACAGGTTCTATACATTATACATTCTTTGAAACCAGCCTATGCTTCTTCACTTTCTGAATTCCCTAAAGGAATGCTGTGTCACTTTATTCATTTTTTATGTTTCCCATTGATCAGAATTCGACAAGGCAGGCATTTGCTGTAGATGTGGTTCATTTTAAAAGAAATGCATATTAGCCATTATACCCAAATATAACTATTCCAATGGATTACTGGCAATAAATGTTCTTCCTAAAGAACTAACATGTTAAGTGGTTTAACAGCTTACACCGTTTTGAAAGGAAGCACATAAAGCAATGTGTCAAAATTAATGTTTAAAAAAATAGCGGCTGGACAAAAGGTTGTTCTCAGTGGACTTAAATCTGATATTTCTACCTCATTTACTATGTAACTGGTTTGGTTTGTGAGTATCTAGAGTAGAGGAAAATGGTTAGGAGAAAGACAGTGTGTAAGTGACTTATAACAATGTCAGATAGCGCAACCACAAACCTAATCCACACAGGAAATGTTCAGTGAAAGTGCTGAGTAGCACAGTCTGCCAGCTGGTCACATTAACAACACAAGAGATAAAGGGTCAACAGCAGTCATTACCAAAGTGAGACCACTGCTAATGGTTTAACAGATAATAAAAAGGGTGAGCAGGCTTCTGTAAAAAATGTGCAACTGTTAACATTAATAACTAATACTTCATGTTCTGAGGCCAAGTGTGACAGACTAGTACTGGAGGTAATGCCTAACTTCATCTGGTATGTAAAAAAAACAGTACAAAAATGAGCAAAAAGAAAGGAAAATCTAATAATGTTGTTTAGATGTTGATCAGTATTTTAGTTGTGCATTTTTAAGACTTGCTTGAAGGTGGCATAAATGTTTTGGCTCTAAATAACTGTCTTTCCACTAAAATGTTTAATTACTTAGCACACAGTACAAAATGCACTTTGTCTTATCCATTGGTGGCCCCTTTATGTTTGGAAAACTGACTTTAAGTATGCAGAAAGGAAAAATTAATCACACAGAGGAAATATTGTGCTCTCCATTAGTGCTCCATGCTGATATGCATTAGAGGTCATTTTAAGTGCAAAAAAAGTGCTTCTTCCACAGCAATTGTGTCTGGGCATATGTGCACTCTGCACCTGTAGCATTTGTGGAGTCACTTGTCTTTATGTATCTTTTTATAAAAGTACAGGGCTCATTTCCAACCTGTCCCCAGTGGTTGTAAATGACTAGATGACTAGAGTGTCTGAATGTGGAGAAGTGTAGGGGATGGTTAGGGGTGGAAGGGGGCATGCCTTTGTGCCTCTCTCAGCCTACCCCTCATGATTACAATGGTACCAAATACAGGCAAGCTGTATTCATGAAGAAAGTGCAGCTCCTGTGCTAATGTCTTTGGTGCAATGCACAAAAAACATGGCAGTTTGTATTTCGTATATCCCTCTGTGTTCGCAGGGGTAGATATTCTGATCAGAACACAGAGAGCCAGTGATTCCTAAACAAGAAAACTTGGGTTAGCCACTTCCAACAGCACTGTAAATTCAAAATATATGTATAAATGATTACAGATAGGATTCAACTCTATACTCTCTATAGAGAAGAGCAAATATGTTAAAGTGTAGTTAAAGACTACAGATTTAAGTAGGAACACAGAGAATTACTTCAGTGCTCAACTGGACTTTATTTTTTTATGAGATGGCCATTGACATGATTACCACTATAGCTGCTTTCAACTCATGCTGCTTATTCCAGTGGAGCTGCCATGCAAATTAGCTTTTGTTATAAATAAAAATAAAATACAACATGTGAATATGCTCCTTAAAGAGAAAACATACCATTCTTCTGTTATTGGAAAAAGACTTTGAGAACAAAAAGGTGTAAGAAGACTGTACCCATAGTGCAATATGTACATCTTAACTGTTACAAGGACTACATGAGTTCATTACAAGAAACATTGCCCCATCCTGCTGTTTTTTAATATGTAAAATTTCCACAGTTTTTATTACTTTCAGATAACTTGCCCAGTCCTGATGGAGAAAGGCAGCAGCAGGTAAAAATAGACCAAAAATAGCCATGTGAAATGATCGCCAGAGTGTTATAGATTTGAAAAATAAGTAATATACAAATAAAGAAGATGAGTGGAAGCAGCTGAAGGCACTGGAATGCCTGCAATCTTTTCTGCATGCAAGCCTGCATCTGCCTTCTTAGCCGACAGATGAGGCAGCCTTTATTAATGCATCTGTCACACATGGAGCATAGGCATCATGTCAACATTCACTATTTGTTTCTTGGGGGAAAAGATTTGGCCGAGTGTTTGAGATACTTCAATTTAACGTCTGCTGAGTCTGTATAATTACGGCTACTGTGTTAACAGTTTTGTTTGCTTTTGTTTGTCATGCTCTCCACAGTGTTTTTCTGTCAGTGTATACCTCCTTGGGGCATCATTAGAAAAGTAATGCTTCTGTGCATATATAAATGTCATATGGAGTAAGCCAACTGAAAAATGTGCAGGTGCCATATGTTTCTTCATAGAGATGGTGATGGCCATATTGCATCAGCATGCATGGGGGAAATTTTATTTAAGGACAGTCTAGCAGTAACATGAATTATTGCAACATCTTCAGAATAGCATGATAGGAGTCGCTGCAGTGTGTATACACACCAACGGCCATGTTTGCCAAAGGTCTTTTTCCACCAAAGCAGTGTTATGTCCGTTTCCAACAAATCCCTTCTTGTAAATTATTTGTGTGTATTCTTCTAATACTGACCCTTGTATTCTGATTTTCTTTATGTCAGGATGCCAAGTACCCTTCCTCTTCTTGCCTATATGAACGTCTCTGGTTTTTGTTGCCTAGCTGTTACTTCCCATCTCTGTCTGCTACATTACATCTCTCTTAAAGTGATACTGACACTAAAAATGTTCTTTTCAAAATATTAATCTACATTAAAAGTTATCTATAGGTCACGTTGATTGTTTTTTGCTGACGGTTAAGCTTTTGTAAGTAATTGTTACTTGAAGTTCCTAAACCTGACTGTTTTGCCAAATTGATTGTCCCTTCTTAACCTGTCAGTTAGAGTTTCTAATGCTAACGAACTATTGCTGCACTAATATGGCAGCCCCCTCATAGAGGAACAGGGCAGTAAGAAAGCTAATGAAAAAGCATCAGGCAAATACTTTTATGGCAAAATTATAAAAAGCATTAAAAGACAATGTTTTGATAGAAAATAAAAAAGGTTATTTTTTGAACCCAGTATCTCTTTAATATTTAACTCCATTTCCTACCAATAGCATAAGAAGTGGTCTCAGTCACATCCAGGCTTCCTACTTCCTGTGGCAGAGCTCCCCTTGCCCCTGGAAATTACTTCTCAATAACATCTAGGGTTGCTAACTTTTCAGAAGGAATTCTGAAGGAGGATTGCAGAAGCAAGAAAGGAAGAGAGAGGGTATGTTTACAGTAGATTCTGGGTGGATTTGTGGTGGTCAAGGGGCTAAACTGGGGTCTTGGCAGTACCAGCCAGGCAGCAACTTACCTTACTCACAGCACCTGCGCTTACAGCATCTGTAATTCTGCTACTATTTTGGGTCTCATAAAGCCATCTGGGAGATATGTACCTTCCCTTGAATGTTTTCCCAGCCACAGTGCCACTATATATAATATATACAGTATGTATATTTAACACCTTTTGATCAATGTCTGCTCCCACTCTGTATTACCTTCAGATGTGGACTCTCAGACCTGGTCAGGCAAGTTACAACTCCCTGCAACTTCTTGTAGAGCTCCTATTCCTGAGCCTGACCATTTGAGACCCAACACTGACAGTGACACCACAAGGTACTAATCCTTTGTGTCCTACTCATTGAAACCTCTGGTTGATCTACCAACTTCCCTGATCCTGCCTCTCATTCCTAGAACAAGCTATTACAATTATTTTCTAGTAATTCACTGACTGAAACCTAGCTCCGCTCAGTGTCGGACTGGGACACCAGGGGCCCACCCAAAAACCTTAGACCAGGGGCCCCCAGGGGGGCAATACTTACTCTGGCCTCTTCCACTGCCAAGAGTAAGTCCAGCAATATAAAGGAAACACATGTGCCAGTAAATTGGTTGCAGTGAGGGAATGCCACATCATTTTTGGCAAAATGGTTTGTCTAAATTAAATGTAAACATATTTAGTATAGGGAAAACATTTGAATGCAAGCCAGCTACAGTAATTATGTTTGCATGTAATGCATGTATTACTAATTAATGTAACTTTATTTTAATATACTCAATTAGTAAAGACTAACATTAGCACAGGAGTGCACCTTTAGTTAAAAGACCACCTGGCTATGGGAGAGCCACACAGCTAAGCACCTTTCAAGTGATAAATTCATAAGGCTACAAATCCAGTTACAAACAGATTTAATAATACATCTGGCATAAAGCCTACAAACAAAAAGGAGGAAGGGTAGAATAATAAAGAGAAAGGTTGTTAAAATCATTAAAAATTTCTGCTGTAGATTCATAGGGTCACCAACGAAGTATTGTGTCAAAACTAAATCTGTAATCTGTTGCTTCCATAATGGAGGAATATATCCTCTATTTTGCAGCCTGGAATTTGTTCTATAGAGACAATCTTTAATATTATGTATTTCAGTTTTATTACATACTTATGTTGATAAGCATCCAATAATAATATCTATATTATATAATTGTAATAGACATTATTATATTATTATATCATTATAAGAATAACAAAGCTTTACCTAATACACTTTAAGAAAAGCATCCAAAGACCTTGGCAATTAAAGTCAATGACAGAAAGCAGAAACTAAATTGAATCAAGGTATAATGAAGTATGCTAGACAGGATAGCAGGATATAGTGGTGTGCTGTGAAAATGATTTTGAACCTACTGTATGTCTTTCATTGGCTCATGTAAATCCTATTAGAAGGGATTCCCTTAGGTATTAAACACAGAAATAAAAAGTATGTACGTGTATGTTGATACTGAGCGGCAGAAGATTAATGTAGCACTGTGTTTCCTATGGGATTAAGCAACACAGTTGTTCAATAGGCTTCAGTAGCATGGCACAGAAAATAAGTAAAAGGTTTTGAACTGTTCCAAACTACAGTATATCCAGGAATTTCCAATGTATCTGTGAAAATAGTAAAGAATTCATAAAGAATGCATGTACATGTTATGAGATGGCGTAAAAAGAAGTAAAAAGTCAAGGCCAGTGGAATAACCACAGGGTGCTCTTATGATCTTCACTAACCTTTCAACTGGTATAGTTATCAGTAATCTAGAAATTGGTGATTTGTAAATATTTTCCAGATTGAAAAAGAAAGCTACTTCAGTTGCCTTCAGCATTAGAAATCCTTAAATTGTCCTCATTGTATTGTTTCTAAAAAGTTAAATCACCCAAACAATTTTCAGGGTAGTATTCTAGTGTACAATAAAAAATATCTGCACTGGGGAATTTCTTGAGGGATTTAAATGACTTGCAGAATTATTCTTGTACGTACATCAGAGTGGCATTTAAAACATTTACCCCACCAGGGGGGTCAGATCATCAGAACAAAGAAGAGCACAAAACTCTTTGGGACATTCTCGTATTGTAGAGCTTCTTAAGCTGCGGGGCTTCTATTTGTGGTGGTGCAAAGGCAGTGGATTTTTATTAGCTAAATAGCATTATAGAGACTTAGGGGAAAGCTTATAGTCTGTCCCCCAATGCTCCTGAATCTATTGCAAGATAATAGCTACAGCAATATCTTGTTTGGCCATATGGGAACCTTACGACATATTGTGGTCTTGAGCTGAAGAATTCTGATCACCTTTTTTTGACCATGCCCCTGAATACCACATCCATTTTACAAAATTTGGAAGGTTATGGAAAGTTTGAACATGTTTCTGGGGGTTTTATGTGTTATTACAGTTTTGCTAATGAATGTGAATTGCCCTTTAAGCTGCCTGTCACCGTTTCCCCAAAAGATCTGCTTATCTGCTACAACTGTATCTTTGCTTATCTTAAATAGTTACAATTGTATCTACCGGAAGTGCAGCTGCCAAGTTTTCTGGACCTGCCAAAAGACTCCTATTTAATTACATTTCAGAAACATTGCATCTTTTTTTGACAGTTCTGTGCAAAAGATCAAAGAGAAACTCGGGACATTTCAGTAAGAAACCAGAACCCTGTGCCCTGAGCAGTCAAAATCTGGACAGTTGGGAGGTATACTACTAAACTGCACCCTGTGCGGAATATCGAAGTCGAAGGATTTACTGCATTTCCTTCGTTCATACGATCGAAAGAAAAATCATTCGAACGATTTTAATCCATCGATCGAACGATTTCCCTTCGATCAAAAAAAGCTAAGAAAGCCTATGGGGACTTTCCCCATAGGCTAACATTGATCCTCGGTAAGTTTTTAGGTGGCGAAGTAGGTGGCTGAAGTTTTTTTTTAAAGAGACAGTACTTCGACTATAGAATGGTCGAATAGTCGAACGATTTTTCGTTCGAATCATTCGATTCGAAGTCATAGTCGAAGGTCAAAGTAGCCAATTCGATGGTCGAAGTAGCCAGAAAAATACTTCTAATATTCTAATCCTTCACTCGAGCAAAGTAAATGTGCCCCTGAGTGTTAATAACGATAATGATAATAATTTAGGCTGCTATATATAAGCACTGAATAGCCAACGCTAGTCCGCTCAATACATCCCAGACTATTTACCAGCCTTTTTTTTCATACTCTAAGTGCATAAAAGTCTTTACAGGTCTAGAGACATCTTATGCATACAGTAAATAGGGCTGTTATTACAAATTACGCCTATTAACCACCCTCATATACAGTATATGAACAATAGACTGTAGAACAGGAAACATACTGTAACTGCTGCTATTCTTGAGGAACTTATTTGATTGGTTGCTGCTATTTTTGATTGATTGCTTATAAATGCTGCTATAACTGGATTAATTACTTTAGCCTATTTATTGCTCAATACTTTTAAATGAAGGTTATTGCTGTTATTTATGATTGATTTTACTGGATGAATTTAGTAATGTATTGATTGGATTGAACTGAATTGAGTGTGCGTAGATAGAAAATCAGGTACACAATAGAGATATATGGCTTTTAGTGGGATTTTAAGCTGGTCAGCCACAGGATAGAAGTTAATTAAAATTGTTATAAATAAAATTGCACTATATAGCCTTCCATATCTCCTAATTTAATATTTGGAATTGCCTCCAAGGATTGGAGGAGTTCTTTAAAGGGGGCTTGAGGTGGAGGATTTGGTGAGGGGAATCTGTAGGAGTGGTCAATTATTAAAGTAATTATTATAATAATTATAAGAAGAAGCACAATTTTTCCCCATAATTGTCCAGAGAAGACAATTTTGCTAAAACTGAATTAGCTTCTTGATATCATTTTGCAGCAAAATGCCTTTAATCTAGATTGAAACTTCCTACATAAATGAATGTAAGGCCTACTGACAAAATTAATTTTGATGGCAGCTGAGATGCTCCCCAGGTCCTGATAAATACCGATTTCAGTGTCTCACTGAAACATTGCATGTAAATATTTAGTTTAATATCAAAGTCAAGTTGCAAAATCAATAGCATTATATATCAAACAGCACAGTATACTCCAAGTATAAGTTGGGAGAACGGTGTATAAGAGGGATAAACCCTAGCTCTAGTAAACTATTCTGTTCTGGATTCACCTCTGAAAATATTGGCACGCAAGCATAAAAATACTCCTGTTCTACATACTGTGATTTAAAGTATTGCAGACAGAGATCACTGTGAGAATTATTAAGCAGCTTATACCTCTTTGTCCCCTGTGTCTTTCCTACTAAATCTGTTCCCAGCATGGGCAGATGATAATTACAGGGTTCCTTGTATGTTGAGCACAGGATAAATGTGTAATGATTATAAATTAAGGATCAAGTCTGATATCCATATCTATTCATGGAGTGTCAATAAAACATCTCCAGGTGCCCTATGGGCATGTAGCAAGTGATGGATCCAGTGTAGGTTCTTCGATGTTGGTGTATAGGGTAGAACATCATCATGCAATCTAGTACGCTCTTGCTCTTAGCACCCAGGTGTATATAAGATCCCTTAGTCTTTGGAATGCCAACAGGATGCTTTCGCACATTGTAAAAATTATAAAGTACTATATATAGTTGTCCAGTGCTGTCCAATTTATGACATATAGTGGGCCAATTGTATGTCATACAACAGGTTGGAATGCCGTACTGAATTAAAATGATGATGTCATACAGTGAATTCTATGGAGCCTGTGAGCTGGGGGCCATACAAATCCTTTGGAAGGCCACATCCAGCCTGCGGGCCTCCAGTTGGACAGACCTGCTGTAGTCTATCTACATAGTTCTCTAGCCACCATGCAAGTGCTCCCATCTACTATAGCTATTTCTCTAGTATTCCCTGGATGGCAGGGAACACACATTTAAAAACATAGAAACTGATACATTGGTGAAAATAAAATGCCTCGTTATTACAACAGTTTAGAGAGCTGAGCAAATGAGCCAAGTTTCAAATCTCTTGAAACAAGGGGAAAAGGTGTCTGAATTGGGGTTAACATTTGAAACCGACACAAATCCCTGAAATCCACACTGCAAATCAATTCCTATGGATTTGCAAGTCCTATGCAATGTTGCAAATCGCAGTGATTTGAGAGAAATTCTAATTTCACAGAGAGGATTTGTGCACGTTGGGTCCTGTACAAAGAACTCATGTACAAAGGAGAGGAGGTGGAACACTGTAATCAAGTGATGAAGTGGTTTTTGATCCTGGGCACTCTGTGCCCCGCTCTCTGTAGAACTGGAAGCTAAATGAGCCTGTGGTATCATCTGAAAACACAATGTAAAGACAACAATAGAAAAAAGAGAAGAATAAGCTAGACTGACACAAACACATTGCCTATCTGCAACATTCAATAGATCCTATTGATCTTAATACAGAAAATGATTACCGTAATTTGCAGTGCAATGAAAAAGCAAAAAAGTCAGTGACCAATGACTCTTACTTAGCGGCAACTTGCCTCCCCTGGTTTTCATGCCCTTCTAAATCTACAAACTATCCATTTATCTTACATTTTGCATTGTACTCACATAATGTTCTATTCCACAGAGCCAGCAGAAATCATCTTCAGTGTGCCAGCACTCAGTTAAAACAATGCATTACTTGTCAAAATCACCCAGAGGAGAAACTAGCAATTCCTGAGCCCAGGGCAAGATCCGACAACACCATCCAATTTGTGAGTGAATACTGCCAACAAATAAATAACCAGATATCTATAGATTCTTGTTAATGATAATAACCAGACTAACAATAATGTAGCTATGGTAAAATTAGATCACACAGAGGAAAAATCCTTACTGCGTAAAAGATAAGGGGTCTTATTTACAAAGCATGGGGCAGGGTGAAAATGCTAAACATTAACAAAAAGACAAGCACCTTTCCCATGAACAAAGCACTCCCTGCATTCAGCAACAGCACATTCATATATAGCCACAGGCGCTCACTGGATGGGTCGAAAGGGGACTATTTTTATACCCATTCACAGATAAATGAGTGATAAGATCGTTCCAGACCATAAAATGATTCCGGTATTAATAATTAATGATCAGTTTAAAAAAATATATATATACAGTGTATATATATATATATATTTTTTTTTTCCCTGAGGAAGATCACTATGATGTGATCAAAACATTGGAGTTTCTTTCGAATTTCTATTAAAACCAGTTACTCTAACTGAGCCTATGAATTATGGGAAGGTCATCGCCTGTAGACTCTACTTCATTGAAATAATTCAAGCTTTTAAAAAATGTTTTCCTTTTTCTCTGTTAGTAGTGTTAAGGTATGGAGATAAAAATTATGGAAATAAACCGTATCCAGACAATCCCAGGTCCCAAGTATTCTGGATAACAGGTCCCATATGTAATGTGTGTGTGTGTACTCATATAGTCAACATATAGCTCATTACTACCTCTCTTGCTATAGAATTGTATAACCTCAATGATGCTGTTATGAAGGTTAACGCTCCTTTCCTTGTCAGTGGACATCAACTTGCATGTATTCTATTCCATAGGGACAGCATTTTGCACATGCTGTTGTGATAACCTTACTTATATTTTCACATGCTGATCACATCAGTATCTACCATAAAGTATCTAACATTAAACCTTTCCAGGTAATCTAGATCATCTATTCCCTTAATTAATTTGCTTTCCACTCTCCCCCCTTTTTATGTCTTCTGATTATTTTCTGTTAATGGTTGCCTGAAACTGTTCCTGGTGTTCAAAGTGTGGCTGAACCAATATGTTACACATTGGCAGAAGCCCTGTTTCCTATATGTTTACTCTGTATTGGACTTTGCAGCCAATATCTGGCATCAATTGCTGCTAACAAGACCTTTTCTACTACTATCTTCTCCATCACTGATTTACCTTAGCTGATTCTTTTTCGTTTTCTTTTCATAGCTGGATGGCAGTTATATAGTGTTTACATGGCAAATGAACATGACTTTTCTTTTACCTGAGCGAAACCTTATCAGTCAGACTTAGGGGGTCAGTAGTAACTAGAAATTCTTTCTGTTTTGAGCAAAGGAGAAAAACGTGCAGGCTGACTTGACTAATACATACAGGTATGGGACCTGTTATCCAGAATGCTCGGGAACTGGGGTTTTCCGGATAATGGATCTTTCCGTAATTTGGGTATTCATGCCTTAAGTCTACTAGAAATTCATTTAAACATTAAATAAACCCAATAGACTGGTTTTGCTTCCAATTAGGATTAATTATATCTCAGTTGGGATCAAGTACAATCTACTGTTTTACTCTGGACTCTCTGCTAAAAGCTTCTTATCTAATTAAGTTTCAGAAACACAATATTATCTTTTTCCGGCTTCAGTGCAGGCCATCAAAGGGAAATGTATGGGCTGAGCTCTCAAAATCAAGACTGTCCCGCAAAAATCATGACAGTTTGGAGGTATGAAGTAGACATGATCCACATGTATGCTACCTTAGACCAACAATTGTGGGAGCAGATAAACGACAAAATGCTACAAGCCAAAATGCAAAAAAAAAAAATGACTGTACCATGGGGTCTGCCATCTTTTCAGATGTTGGACCTTTGACTGTGTAGGCCTAGGGCAAATATCCATCTTGCCCATTTATTTAATTGGTCCTGGCTAATGCCTTGCAGAACTTTACATAAGTGTGTCTTACTATTAAGAACTGGGAACAGAAAAAGCCCTTTGAGAGCTGAACTGATTTTAGCTAGTTTGGGTTTCTGTCACTTGCAATGGACCAAAAATCCCCACAGAATTACCACCAGTGGGCAACAATGGAGTCACAGGGGCCACTGCTCTACCATTTCCAGAATAGATTAGGAGGGAGAAGATTGACAAGAGAGGCAGATTGGATGCTTGCACATTGACAGTTTAATAAAGTATAGAGAAACAAAGCAATTGTAAGCACAGGCAAGATAAATAAAAGGCAACAGTTTTACTGGCTTGGCAGGACGGAATCAAATGGGAAACAAAAACCAGAGACAAGCAAAGGAAATAGGGATCAGGTTCCAAGTACAAATTCAGGTTCAAATACAGAAATCAGTAACCAGTACCAGAGACCAGAAGTATGGAGACCTTTAGGAACTGGCAACTGATAAAGCCAGATCAGGATTTATATGAGGGCTCTCTGCTAGGAATTCACCAGGAATTGGCTGCACGCACCTGCCAATTAACATAAAATAGCTGAGTGTAATTAACAGCACAAGGGATCCTGAAAGCAATGTGACTTTAGTTCAAGTTACTAGCTATGGGCTGCTTTTGATCTAGAGCCAAGAGAGTGGATTCCCTGGATTTCAACTGGCTAAGGGCTCTTACAGACTAGCGTTTTTACCTGCGCTCCCCTGCGTTCCGTTTTTCTGCGTTCAGCTGCAGGGGAGCGCAGGGATAGACGCATTACATTTTTTCCAATGGGGCTGTACTCACACAGGCGCATGTAGGCGCCAAACGCAGGTTGAGATGCAACATGCTGCTTTTTTCCTGCATTTGGCGCCTACACGCGCCTGTGTGAGTACAGCCCCATTGGAAAAAATGTAATGCGTCTATCCCTGCGCTCCCCTGCGGCTGAACGCAGAAAAATGGAACGCAGGGGAGCGCAGGTAAAAACGCTTGTCTGTAAGAGCCCTAAGCAGTGTTGATATATCAAACCTGTGTATATCTTACAAATCAGCAAACCAGAATCATTTTTAGAACCAAAATGAATGAAGATGTATAGAAATATAGACTCTACCTGCACCTTAACTCCACCGCCTGGTACAACATCTCTATCAGAAACAGGTTCCCGACACACCACCACAGAAATATAGTTTGTTGGCTAATAGCTAGTGGGTTCCACACCTGCAGTCACTGTGCCTAAGTCTAAGTTTTTTCATTCCCATGTTTGGAATTGCACATAAAGCAGCTGATTTGACATAACTGGCATCCTCAATTACATCACCCTCACAGACCTTTCCAGAAGTCATATAATTCACCCTAGAGACATCTATTGGCCCTTGTAACATAAGGTTGAAGCTAGAAGTATACAAAGGGTGGAGTTGAACCATGGAAGGATGGCTAGAAAAATTGCAAAATTATTTTTTTTTGCTATGAACTGGATTTCTGATAAACACCAGGTCCCCTTATTGACATTTTCTTATTAAGCAGCTGTACAGCAATCTCTCTCTCTTTCTCAAACTCTCTCTTCCTGTCTATATATGTATAAATACATCTGTACAAATACATTCATACAATTGATTGAAATGATAGGAGGTTGCTAGTGAGGCATATTTCCCCAGATTCCTCAGCCAATCCCTCCTGTTACAATAGGATGAACTGTCAATGATATACAGGTATAGGATCCCTTATCCCGAAACCCGATATCCAGAAAGCTCCGAATTACGGAATGGCTGTCTCCCATAGACTCCATTTTATCCAAATAATCCAAATTTTTTAGCACTTAGATACAATTATAACTATTTAATATACACAAAAATATAGTTTTAACTCTTTAAAAGAAGCAGGTCTCTTGGAGGAACTGAGATTTGCAGTTAAGGACAATTTATCTTCAGTAGCAAAACTGTAATAACTTAAAACACGGCCCTTAACCCCCCAGAAACATGGGCAAACTTTCCATAACCTGACAAATTTAGTAAAATGGACGTGGCATTTAGGGGGTTGGGCCAAAAATGGGTGTGGTCAAAATATTTCGCAAAGTAGCAGATCTTTCTGTCCCTTTTTACATTTTTTCAAATATTAGGAGGTATGCTACATTAGTAAGTGTAGACCAGGTCTTCACTACCTTCATGTGCCTGAAGGCTGTTCTGTCACTAATATCTTGGGGTAGTGTGGAACCCCCAGTCAGATCTTTGCTTTGGGCCCTCTTGTTACCTTAAAACAGCCCTGCCAATAGCCTACTCAGAAAGAATGTTCTTTATACACAGTATATTATTTATTTATTCTATATTCACATATAAGCTTAAATCATATGCTTTGCTAGTGTCCAATGGCATCCTGGCATTATTTATGTTAATGTGTTAACAAGTCTTTGTAAAGTGTATGCTCTGCCTTTAGAGCAACCATTAGAAGGGATAGAGAAGACCCCTGTCAGGGGCCCATTTGAAGTCGGGGAACTGAAAGGTGTGGGCTGCCACTGAAAGGGACAGGGTTTGGGCAGATCTGGGTTGGGATTGGAAAGAACAGGGGTATGGAAAAGTGGGTCTACTGTGCCTTACAGCAACAATGACTACTTAAAATAGCTTGTAACATTTAACTGGAAATATACTTATCAATTAATTATCTAAAATCGTCCCTGGGGAACAGCACTTATCCTGTGCCCATGAGTGGGACAGAATACAGAACTAGGCAAATAAAAGGAGCATGACATCCCAAATGGTAAGTGGGGGTAAAATAATGGCTGGATTCTTAACTGAATGGCATGACAATAACATTTGTTTCACCTTTAAAGGTTATTTTCCTAAATGGAATGTTGGTTTGTGTTTTGAAAGCTGAAATGTGCTGCCCTTGAAGGGAAGAAAATCAACTTACCAGTTTGCATATGCGAAAAACCTTTACATACTGTACCTTTAATTTCCTCAGTTCACCAATTTCACCAATTCCATTTCATTTAATAACAATCAACATTGACTGGGCAATGGTAAGACAAAGGAGACTTTCTTGATGAATTGTTTATTATGTATGCATGATAAAGAGTTTGATGTATGATGGTGAGCCATGTGAGCCATATGTTGTTGGGATAACATTTGCTCCTTTGTATATTTTCCCACCTCTTTCTTCACTCCCCGGCTACAACTAGGATTATCATAATATACACCCTTATGTGGGAGCATTGTACATGTACATCTTCTTACATATGCTTTTTTGCCATTGTTGCAATAAAACATAATTTTTTGAGAAACATGTAAAGCTTGTAGTAGATCTCCCTATCTGGTGAATGTGCATGCATGTAAAAACATACAGTCTTTGACAAATTCAGTTTATATTGAAGGATTTGCGCCTCTTTTAAATTTGGTGCAGCTCAAGTTGTAGGGGACACAATCACATGTTCATACTGGAATTCTTGGGGGAAATGCTGCATTGTGGGTAAAGCAACAATGATCTGTACACATTGAACACTGTGCTACATAAACAAATGAGGCTTCTGGTAAGTACTTTGCCCTAAAAGATCTTGTTGCTTTTGACTAAAGGGATTGGTGAAACTAAGCATATAAATAAACCAATCCTACAATGTTTCTGTTAGGGAAACCCACAAAGTCCATTTAAATGATAATGAGAGATGCTGTACCCTATACAGATGTACCAAATACAGAATTCCAATTGGGATTTGGCTAAATCTAAGCAGTTTTGGCAGGATTGGGATTTGTCTCCATATTTAGTGTTGAGTGGAACCAAAAACAGATCCTGTGGTTTTTTACTTTACTTTCCTTTTGTGACCCCCTTTCATGTCACGTTACTATTATCACCTCCCTACTTTGTTTAAAGCACATGGATTTGATGGCATGGTTGCTGGCAGGAGGAAGGGTGCTGGGAAGATGCAGGTCCTTTCTGTGCCCCCCTATCACCACAGGCCCCCCTGAGGTCACAGACTCTGCTAATGGGTAGTTTTGTCTTTACTTGTCACATGTCTTTTAAAACTCTTGACAACTCTAAGTGATTTTTTTTGTTAACAAATTATGCATTTTTCTCCTATTTTAATGTGCAATTTAGGATTTGGTTTGGTATCAGACAAATTTTTGGGGGAGGATTTTGTGGTTCTCAGACCCGAGAAATGCTATATTATGAATTTGGTGCAACCCTGATATATTCTCTAAGCAGCTAAATAAAAAAAATAAAAAAAGGAGCAGGAGAGAAAGTAGAAGAGCTGATGATATGAGAGGTGGGGTGTTATGTAACTATTACACATCTCAGCTCATGCATGCTGCTAATAATGCATGCCTCCCACCCTAATGCTTTTCATAGACAACCATCCCACCCAATCTGACACCCATGGGATAGAACAGAGCGGTAAATGTCCTGTATAAAGCATTCTGTATGCAGGTACTAAGGAATAACTGATATAAAGATGAAATATGTGTGTGTGTGTGTGTGTGTGTGCGCACAAATGCTCTGCAGAGGGAATTCCACAAGTGTGAACATAGTGGTAATGTATGCAAAGGGAATTTGCTTAAGACTCACACCCTCCCTTTTCATGATACTGCATAAAGAATTTGTTTTGGAGCATGAGTCGTGTATGTGTGTGAGTGTGTGTGTGTGAGTGTGTGTGTGTGTGTGTGCCACTCTCCTCCCTCTCTAGTCCTGATCACACTGCTTTGATTCTGTGGCTCTCAGTAAACAGCTGAGACTCCCACCTTTTTTTCCTCCTTCCCTTGGACAAGAGACATCAGTTCGTCTGTGGAATCCACAATCTTCGGCTGTGAGGGTCCCTTGCACCTGTATCCCCCCCTGCAGCAGGTCCATCTTGTTTAATCATTGTCTGCCGTCTTGTGTGTGTGTCAGTGTGTGTGTGTCAGTGTGTGTGTGTGTAGGAAAAGAATGAGCACACTATGCATCCAAGGAAGCAGTGCTGAAGGGCAGGGGAAATGAAGCAGTGCTGCTGGGATCTAGTTAGGGTGCTCTGCTTGCCAAAAATGCATCATGCATCTTAATTTGCTCAGTCCAGTTTCTTGCAAAACGCTCTGGAAGCTCCAGCGGCTCCCAAGTGCTGTCTATCCATTGCCCCTTTTTTTTCCTATCACGATGATGCCTGATATCTCCTGGCCATTTGATGCAGATCTGGATATTAATTATTTCAGAAGCGGAGCATCCTCCTCCTCCTCCTCCATCCTCGCTGCCCCCAGGCTCTGAGATCCAGGCTGGTGCTGCTGCTGCTGCTACTGGAGCCAAGGCACTTGCGTTTTTTTTTTTTCAGTGAGGGGCAAAGCTCTCACATGACTGAGCTCCCCTTGTGCCATTCTCACCCATTGCTGTCTGAGGGGAGGGGAGCCAGGACAGGTAGAGAGATACCCAGTAAGTGGGAAAGGGATGCTGCTGAACTTTATTCTCTCCTGGTGTGTGTGTGTGTGTGTGTGTGTGAGTGTGTGTGTGTGAGAGTGTGTGTGAGAGAGAGGGAGTGTGTGTGTGAGTGTGTAAGGTGTATGTGTGAGTGTGTGAGTGTGTAAGTGAGTGTGTGTGAGTGTGTGAGTGAGTGTGAGTGAGAGTGAGTGTGTGTGAGAGAGAGTGTGTGTGAGAGAGAGGGAGTGTGTGTGTGAGTGTGTAAGGTGTATGTGTGAGTGTGTGAGTGAGTGTGAGTGAGAGTGAGTGAGAGGGCTCTGCGGATTCAGTGCAGTATCCTCCTCTTCCTCCTCCTCACCCTGGTTGGTAGAAGCTCAGACTGGCTGTGCCAGGGAAGCTGGGTTTTCTCCTATAAACTGCCAGTGTCTGATCATTGTGCATAAGATCAGTTTACAATCACGATTGTTTGATCTCTGATCCCCTCTATATATCATTCCTCTTTTTTTCCTGATCCCTTATTTTTTTGTTTCCCATCCCCATCTCTCTCTCTCTCTTTTTTTTTTTTGCAGGTGTGGTGACAGTTTGAATTCTGCCCAGTAGGTGGGACTTGGTGACTTAAACACCCGGGTTTTTTTTTTTTAATATATTTTTTTTTTCTGGTTTCCTTCATCTCCTCCTTAGAAGTCTGGCAACATATTTTGGGTGGGAAAAAAAAGGAGAGAATAAAGAAGAGAATAGTGCGGGATCAAGGCGGCCGGCAGCAGGGGTGATGTATTCGCGTGGATTGGGACTGGCAGCGATTTCAGGATGAGTTTGGCTGCGGGAGGATTTTTCATCTGATCAAGAGAAAGGCTCAGCTTTGCTCCTCTTCTTCACCCCCTTTTCTATCCCTCCCCCCTGTATTTTGGGGTTGGAAAGAGGATGCCTGCAATGGATGTGTGGCTTGTCCCTGGCAAGTGCAGTTTGTGGCGGATTTTGCTATTGTGGAGCCTTTGGCTGGACTCGTTGGGGTCGGTGCTGGGCTGCCCGGCTAACTGTGTGTGTAACAGCAGCGACATTAACTGCACCAAGCCTGATGATGGCAATCTCTTTCCTCTATTGGAAGGGCACGAATCTGCCACCAGCAATGGCAACTCCATCGTCAACATCACTGACATCTCCAGGAACATCACTTCAATGTAAGTAAATCTCTTTATCCCCTCTAACCAACCTGTGAATAATAAGGAAAGTGCAGCCACTTCTAGTGTGAATGGAATTGCCTCCCTTTATCCAACACAATCATTTTGCTTCTTCTTAACCCCTTTGGTGCCACTGAGAGCAGCACAGCACCTCTCTTGGGTGGTTAAGTGTGGATGAAGGGGATGTCCGAAACGTGGGATCTGTGTGTGTGTCAGTGGTTCCCATACAGCCAGTTGTTGCAATACAGCAGCCTAAAATAACTCGGGAGAGTCAAATGTTCTGTCTGATGAGATTGAGCCTAGAAACGAGCGAGGACCAGAGGCAACGCTGTTAATTGCCATGAATGTTGGCTGCTCTGTGCCGATGAGCAAACGTTTTCATGTGGTTGAACCGTAGGCGATGCAGCTCAGTGGGACGCAACATGCAACAAGCTGCTGCTCCTTTCAACTCTGCAGCCTTTCACAAGCCCCAGACACATACAACTGACCTGAACGCATTGACAGTGGTGCAGAAAAGCCTAATGTCTCCTTCTTGCTTCTATGTAATGCAGTTGTTATAGTGGTCACAGCATGGCAAGGGTTAATGGATGGTACATCCTTGGTACTGAACGGTTCTGTCTTGTATTCTCTGCTGACAACCACATACAGTATGCTATTGTATTATTTTAATATGACTATTTATTCTATTGCTAGCTCCCTTCCTCTCACATTAATAGAAGAAAGAGAAAGACTTGTAGATGCAGCTGCCACAATGCATACTGGTGGTACATATAGTTATTTACTGTAGCACTGAATAGGGCACTATATGCCATTGCTTGCTATATATATATATATATATATATATATATATATATATATATATATATATATATATATACACCATACTTCACAAAGAAGTCGTAAAATGTTAGATGCTTCTGCACCCAGGCACACAAATTGATTTTGTGCTGGTAGCCCTTTGGAATATATATATATATATATATATATATACCCTACTAGACAATGTGTGAGTTAACAGTTGTGGTTGTGGATACAGGGCTGAGAGCTCCCCGCTTGCTAAATACAAGAAGAATCTTCAATTTCTCTAATTCATTAATCACTGATGTGCTCCCCCCCCTTTAAATATCATTTTGCCTGGGCAAAGGGTTACCGATTATCCTCTTGTTTGTCTGCATTTTTTTGTTTCTTCACACCATGAATGTGTGAAAGAGCCCTGGGTAGTTTGTCCCCCACCCTGCTATTACACACTCAGTCCTGTGTTTAGAGATTCTGCTCCATCCATCCAAATGTTATACACTACACATATTCCTTAGGAGGAGATTGGCACCTGGAACTGAAGCTTTATTTCATGAGACAGCGTGACAATCTCTACCATTATGCAACCGCCTTATACACTTTTTTTTTTTTAATATTAATTGTACTGTTATTTCTATAGTTCTGCATTAGTTACAAATGCTCAATGTGAATTCATTGGCAGCCTTTTGGCAAATAAGGGTTTTGTGCTGTTCCTATAGAGTAATACTGTATTACCAGACATTTTTATAACTCCTTTAGAATAAGAAAGGTACTGAGCTAGAGTTAGAGAATATAAGGACCATCATGATGGGCCCCTGGAAATGTAAGACGTTTGGATGACATTAAAAGGGACATATTAACCAGTGATGAGTAAACCTGAATCCCTACAGCTAGTATTAAAGTGCAATATCCTGCATGATAGGCAACGCATGCCAATGAAGCTGTACGTTGTACATAATAATAATTACATAGTATAATATGCAGGTTTATTAACCTTGTTCACCCTAAGGGTCCCTGCTGGAGGCCAAGAGTTGAAGGCTTTCCTGTTTTATACTAAAACCAGACCTTGCAAGGCTGAGATACATTGCAGAATATGCAGAACTCATATTTCACACCGGTTCTGGATCTACCTCCTATTCAAACCCATTATGAACACAGAGGCAGAGGCAGGGTAATGGTGTGTTAGGCAGCTGCAGACGGCAGGGCTAGTTATGAACTTAAAAACATAGCACATCTTCATCTGTTGATGCAAAGCAATACTTTCTTTAGGAATGAAGCAGATTTGAGGATTCTGTTGGAGGCATGGTTCCGCTTGGGCCACAAGCAATGATCTGTTAGGAGAGGATTATGGGATATCTGATCAGATTGCTCTGGTTCTATTTATTTTATTTCAGTTAGTCATTTACCCATTGTTGCATAAAATGTGGCTGAGGTAACTGACGGAAACTGTGTGTCGTTCATCTCATGGAATCCTGCCTACAAGTTCTTACATAACGGCTGGAGATGTAATACATCAGGAGTATGCAAAATGACGTTCTCACTGAATAAGAATAATATGAATCATTCTGTTGTGGGGGATGTCAGCTGCTAGATGGGCTCTTCTAGTGCACCAGATCCATACAGCTTATTTTATACCATCTGGGACAGAAAGCAGACAAGTGCAAGCTAGCCATTACTCTCCATTTCTGCACTTTAGCTATCATGTCCCACCATCCTGTAGCAGAGCTACAATAGCAACATAAACTAACAATATTGCAACAATATCCTTACATGACATTGTATCACTTTGTAGCAACATCATATACATGTAAATGGCAAGCTTGTGATTTTATTGGTTTATCTACAGTATAAGTGCAATGGAATCTCTAGCTTTCATTTACTTTAAACGCTGGTGGCTGATTTGAGTTTAATTTTAAATTACTCTTTAATTTTTCATCATTAGGTGATAATCCATTCGAGGATATCATTCCCCAGCATGTATGCAGCACTTTACTCATTAGTCCACAAATTAATCCTGTCTGCAGTCAGATTCATATGTCTTTTCCCATGCCGGATTTGGACACTGATGCCATTTTTTCTGCTTGCCTATAGTCACAGCATATGCTCCCTGTGTAATGCTATGGATCTGGCTTAACAAAGTCTTCACTTAATCAGTATTCTTGTGCCTTGCGCAGGCGCTCATTTGCTTTATAAAGGGAGGAAGCACAAGGGATCACTTTCATTGGATGTGTTTGTGCAGGCAGCACTCTAACTTATACACAAGCACCCACCTCCCCCTGAAAGACACAGCCCCCCTTCCTCCATTCCCCAAACACATAGTTTTAGGGTAAGGGTCATAGGGTCAGGGGCAGAGACAAAGAAAGCAGTCTGTGTAATCGTATAGGGAGGAATGTTTTAAACCAACAAGCCATGTATACGATTATGCTGAAAACTGCTTAAAAAAGAATGATGCACTTAGTCATTAACCAGATACCAAATTCTATAAAATGACAATCTAGGATGGCCATGAAGGATCCACAATTCTTCTCAGTAATGCTAGGTCAGTTTCAGTTTTTTTTTTTTTTTAAATTACATTTCAGATTTCTTTGCGGGAGTGGCAAATGTGGACCTTTTTAAAATGTATTTAAACCATCTCAAAAGGTAATAATTGTAATTATGATTTAAAGCATCAGCATAGCTGGCAGCAGTGTTCCACAGCAGAAAATGAGAAACTCAATCATGCCACAGGCACTGGCAAACTGGGACAAGTTGTTATAGTATGTACTGTAATTCAGTGGAATTCTAGGCACAGTTACAATTTACTGTCACTTCTAAGGCAGAGGTTCAGGGGAATATATAAAAAGTGTTAGATGTGGTCAGTAGTTTCCACCTAGTAATTACAAGGTTTTGCCCATTATGTGTGTTCTAAACACTAAAAACACAGCATCAAAACATCAGAAATCGTCAGGTACTACTAATGCCTATGGGAATAACAGGAAATACCAGCATGCTGAAAAAATGCACATTATTATCAGTATTATTAACACGTTTTTCTAAAGCACCAACTTATTAAATAGCTCTGTACAATAAATGGGTGTATGCCTAGAACATACAGATTTCCATACAAAAGAAACAACCAATTACCAATACAAGCAGCAAAGTGGGCCCTGGCCAAAAAAGCTTGCAATCTAAAACTGAAACTCATATAAATATGTCTTTGCACCAGTCTCATAGGTATAATGCCTGGGTGGGGTAAGGGGGTTTTGGAAGTTTTGACAAACACCCTTAAACTGTTATATGAGTCAAAGAAATATTTTTTCTTTTGTTGCTGCTAATTCTGAATACTATAAGCCTCTCCCATAAAATGCCTCTACCATAGAACTATTATTGGAATTAAAGGGGTAGCTCATCTTACAATTTACACTTAGGGGCACATTTATTATTGGTCGGATATCGAGGGTTAATTAACCCTCGATATTCGACCCTCGAAGGATTTACTGCAAATGCTTCGATCGAACGATTCAAAGAATTTTAATCCATCAATCGAAGGATTTTCCTTCCTTCAAAAAAAGCTTAGAAAGCTTATGGGGACCTTCCCCATAGACTAACATTGGTGCTCGTTAGGTTTTAGGTGGCGAAGTAGGTAGTCGAAGTTTTTTTTAAAGAAACAGTACTTCGACTATCGAATGGTCGAATAGTCAAACAATTTTTAGTTCAAATCGTTCAATTCGAAGTCGAAGTCGTAGTCGAAGTAACCAATTCAATGGTCGAAGTAGCCAAAAAAATTTCGAAATTCAAAGTTTTTTTTTTCCTAATCCTTCACTTGAGCTAAGTAAATGTGCCCCTTAGTGTAATGTAGACATCAGTATTGTAAGACAATTTGCAATTAGTCTTTAATGGTTATATTTATTTATTGTTTAACTTCCAGGGAATGTTTACTGCTATCTGGTTGTTCAGACTTAACTAGCCTAGTAACTAGGCAGCAGTTTGGAGATCAACACAGATCAATAGGGGAGGGCCTGAAAATAAACATAAGCCATTAAAAACAGCAATGATAATAAAACAAACCTTCACAGTCATCAGTTTTTTGATGGCTGCGGTCAACGACCCCTGACACCCAGATGGTATTTTTAGTGGTAGGCTGGATATAGGCAGAATAGGAGTAATAATCGTTCAAAAACCATGCAAAATAAATAAAGAAGACAAGTTGAAAAGGTGCTGAAAATAGGGCATTCCAATACATGCTAAAAGTTAATATGAAGGTCAAAATCCCCATTAATGCTAGTAGTGTTTTTAATGGTGCAATAACACTAAGCAGTTCTTTCAACCTTCAAATATTAAAATGAATGTAATACAAATATAAATATGTTGTTGCCATACTACATAATTTGAATATGCTGTAAAATATATAGAGGAAGTTATAGCTGTTTAGCCATATGGACACTTCTTTGCTGTCCAAGGGGCACACAGCTGTAGAAGGTTAATGGTTCACATAGCAAGTCATTTCCAGCCAATTTAATAGCTTGAGTTAATTGAGTTGATTGCCAAGAGCAAATTTTGTTGACCAACATAGGTGCTTGGAGGAACACACATTCTGAAATTCAGTATAGAAGTCCTTAATCCTAGATAATACAGCAGAACCTTATGAAGTGAAGTGGTGTCTAAGCTCCTTATTCTGCCTCTTGGAAACCTAAGGGGTTCCCCTGGGCAGAAGTGCAAGAGAACTAGGGGGTGCTGGAGTGTTATCCACTTTTTATCCAATGTGAGTTGCATAGTACATCATCAGGGGCCTCAGTTCAGCCCTGTCCTTATCTTCTGCCCATGTGCTTCCCCTGCCTGTCCCTCTTGACAAGAGCTCTGACACACGCAGACAGTGTCTCTGTTGAAGGGAATAAAGGCAGGTCTGCTGCAATTCAACAACAGGGGAAGGCAAAGCACAATAAATGGATGCATTGTGCCTTGGAGGTTATGGATAACCCGCTCCTCTCCACTAAAAGGTACCATACCTTTTCCCCTTATGTATCTATTTAACAGAAAAAAAGATTAAGTTAAACATTTAGCAATGAAAAATTGCCAATCATAGGCCTTATTTGGTATTCCTGGGCAATTGGTTCTAGGGAAGAAGCTATCAGGTGTTTCTCATTCAAGTAAATGGGAAGCAACAGAGGTGGTTTTGGGCAATGGCTGAGAAATGTTTGGATGTGGTATCCTAAGAAATGGTGCTCCCCATTTTGGCAAGACTTGTGACTTGGAAAGCTCAGTACATTGAATCCATTTAATGAATCCTGCAGGTTTTTGTGGAACCATGCACCTAAAGTTTCTTCAAATGGGTGTATGCTATTATATTTAATTGCAGGCTGTGAGCAATGTTAATTCTTCTAAAAAGAGGGTGCTCAATATTCACACAGATGAGAGAGTGCACAGAACATTTTTGACTGTATTTATTATTTGCCATTGCGTAGATGCAAAATAATTAGGGTGCATGAAAAGTGATATTTATGGAGCTGATCATCTAGCTGATTTTGTTAAAGCTAGGGTAGATTCTCAGATAATCATACAGGTATGCAAAAAAAAAAAGAGCGCCTCACATGAACATGGAGATATTTTAGACAAAATTGCAGAGATGTTCAGAATATTAATTGAGTCCAGGGTCATGTGTCTAGGGTTTTAATAGGTGTGGGAAGATTAGCTTTTATAATAAAATGCTGCAGAATTCTGTACAGTGGCCAAACTGATAGGATTTCTAAGCATATTGTCCCACAGGTCTAAAAGAAATGTCCTCTCGGCTAAGGACAGATGTGTTGCAGAAAATGATCTTGTTACTTATGACCTTACCTGTCCTTTTATAGGGATATTTTGATGTCCTGACTTGCCTAGGGCCCTCTGGGTCTGAATATTGACACCAACCCTAAATGGATTTCCACTGTGACTTTTCTGATATGTTGTACCTGCAGTATTTACATGGTAATTAAAGGGCAGCCATGATATAAGTCAACTCTAGGCATATGACACTTTTTATTCTTTTTCTGTTACCTAAAGTGATACTAAAGCATCTAAATGAAGACATACAGGTAACCAATTATTATGCATTTGGGCTTTAAGCATTGTGTTTCGGATACAGCTCATACTGTTTTCTAGTTCTCCATCATGTTAAGAGACCTCAGTTTTGTTTGTGGATATATATATCACTACCAACAGGCATGGCAGACAAGGAAGCCCAAAACACAGAGAAAAAAAAAGCTGAAGGTCTATGGAAATATAAAACAAGCTGCACAAGCCAAGAATGTTTGTATTTCAGGAAACCAGCACTTAATTTAGATGCATCCATTTTACTTTAAATCTCCAATCTGAGGATGCCTGCATTATGGCACAGATGTTCTTGAAAGCAGCCTGGATGAATCTGTAGATAACGATGATAAATAGCATCCGAAATATCAGACAGGACCCAAGGCTAAATATAGACGAAACTATTGAGCGCTTTGTAATTACAATTGAAAGTCCATAATTTACATCTTTGTGCAGCCAATAACGTACTGAAAAGGCTAGTGGTGCTTGTTTATGGCAAAGGATAATATGCAGGCTCCGTAAAGCACTATGGAAGACGTTGTGTATAAAATTAACTAAATACTATAAAGGTTGATGTATCGGATTATCAGAAATCCAGAACTTTTAGTGCACCAGAGCAAAGGGTGAATTGCTGCTATTTTAAAGTCCTGGAACCTGTATCGCCAAAGACCAAGTATTAATGGATGAGCGCTTATGGATGACTGCCAAGCATGTAGGAGCTTTCACCAGATTCCTTTTGTTTCCACTGGACACAGCCTTCTAATACAGAGCTCAACGTTATTCTTTGATGCTAATATCATAATTGTGGGCTTTATTTTCTATTAGCATTCTCCATGGTTAATGAGATAATCCTTCCATCCCCTCTGAAACAGTTCTGCTGATCCTTTTTCGTTCTTTTATAATTGGCAGTGACACTTCTCTGTTAGTACCTGGTGATGCTGAAAGGTGTTTCGTTAAAGTACAAGTTGCCCATATTAGATTGATCAATAGCAGGAACACAGTGACAACATCTCTGGACTGTTTGGTAAATGCATCAAAGATAGGGACCTGACAGCAGATTTTGAGTATTACATTGATTGCAGCAGGTTATACAGTACTGGAGAATGTCTAATTCCCTCCCTCTCTATCACTTTTGATCTTTTTATTGCCTTCTTAACATTCTCATTCATAGTAATTTATTGTTCTGTTGCTGGCCTGCAGCTTCCATTCACTTTCGGTACAACTTGGAGGGCTGTTTTTGGCATTTCAGTGCAGAGACAGCCAGAGGTTGCAGGTCTTTGATTTACAGTATATTTTCCCTGCAGCCGCAAACAGTGCATCATATATTATAGTAGACACATTATAGCTATAAGCAGTGAGAGCTTTGCACTGTTAAATTGTGTACATTGGTATAACTTAGCTAGATGAAAAAGATTGACATTGGGCCTCATTGACAGAGTAACCAATCACTGCCTGGTAACCAATCAGTGGAAACTAAGAGAGCTGCAAAGCAGGAAGTAGTGTTCTAGCTATTATGTTACACATCCAATCACTCCAGCCTTTATACATTACATTTTTGACTTAATTGAAAACATTTTTTTTTATTTTGCACAGCCTATCTATTTTATACTGAATAATTCCTTTAATATATTTGCACTTAGCACTCCTATGCCTTAAGTCTACTAACTGTCAGATGCTAGCCCCAGCGGTCAGCAATTAGTTAATTGCCAAATACACCTAAAAAAATGAAACTGTCATACAACAATGCAAAATTGTAGCTAAAGTACACACTGTTCTTCTATAAAGGATATTTGGCTATATTCCTTAACAATTATTCAAAATTTGCCATGCCTTTGGAAAACATAACATTTGTTCCAAATCATGGTGTTTTGCATGATTAATGTATTTTCGTTTTTTTCAATTTAACTGATTGATATCTTTGTTATAATGATTTCAAGGGAAATATCAATCAGGAATTAACTTCAAGGCATGTATGATATGGAATTAATATTGCAAGACAAATTGTTGGCCTTTTTTTCATCCTTTGTGAATATTTAACTTAGTTACTGTAGGGTTAATTTACACAGTCTTGGATGCAAATGGCTATAGTTTTTACCCATAATTACAGCCACACTACTAGTTACGTCCACCCCAGTTGTGTGTAATGCAGCAAAACAAAATACTGGGGCTTTGATCGGGTGCACCTACTGTTTTTGCATCAATTATGGTGCCCCCAAACAGTATTTGTGTCTGACTCACTGTGGTGTCTGTTGACATGACCCACTGTGGGAACCCTGGAACTAATGCCTGGCACTAGGTGGCAGCAGCTCCTGGGTCTCCCAATGTCAATAGATGCAGTTGAACACCATTCAGCAGAAAATTAAGTATGGACACCATGGCAAGCACGTGGAAGTGCAGGAATGTGTTTTGGGATGAGGGCCCTAATGTATTGTGTCAGTATGCACTCCATTTTAGGGCAGCCAAATTTCTAGATGCATTCATACATTACATACATACCCCTTATTTGTACTGCAGGTCTCCATTTTGGAATGTATGCCATTATTTGGTTGCCAAGGTCCAATGTAAACATAGCAAACAGACCAGAGGGTTGAATGACTGGAAGTTGAATAGGAAAGGGTCTACCTAGAAAGATATTCATTAAATCACTATTGAAAATAAGAATTCAGCCAGAGAATAATGTTTTTGGCTTGTTGTAGGAACTAATAAAAAATTAGACCAATTGCAAAATATCTCCAAATATTAATCAACATCTACATTGAAAGGTGAAATTTTCAGGTGAACTGTCCAATTAAATGATCCACATCTCATTATTTTGATTCAGCTGATTTAATAACGGATAATAGCATTTACTTTCTCTTTCCTGTTATTGAACTTATTACTCTGAATAACTACAGTTTAATGAAAAAAAAATATCCAAATCACAGTATACTCAATGAGAGGAATGTTTTCAACATTCTTGGGGTGCACTTTTATTAAATTAATTCAAAAACAATTGAAAACCTGGAAATGGATATAAGCTGCTTCTCCTTGTTATTATAATATACTGTATATGGCTTGTTTGTAATGCTGAATTGTACTCACAAATACGTGAATGATGGGTTCTATAATTAGAGTGAGTAAATCAGGTCAGTAAGCACATGCAAGAGGAAAGAAACAATTTGTTGCTGATCAATCCTTACTCCACTAATTAAACCAAAGAGTGTTAGAATTACATTGGGATGCAGGCCAAACAAAGACCAAATGAGAAAGTGTCCTTCCTACTCTAATTTCTCATTTTGTTAATAGGATCAGTATTTTGGGGTAGAAACGGTAGGTCAAGTGGGAGGTCAACATAAACAGATGTGGTTAACATTAGTGTTTAAAATGATGCATTCAGCCTTTGGCCAATAGCATTTTTTTTGCAGATGTTAAATAGGTTGGTCCAGACAATTATTTGGCCAACACACAAAAGCATGGAGTCTTATATTTAGAATATTAATTTTAAGAAACCATTATCATTAGGGATTTTAGACATGAACAGTGTGCACTATAGTGCATTTGAAGTTCATGGTAGAAATGGTGCTTGCAGTGATTTTTTTTTTGGTGTCCTATATTTCTCATTCACTCCTACCTACAGATAACATAGAACACCAAAGATCATCAATGAAACTTACAGCCAAGCTGTAGACTTTGACTCTGACTCTGAGGAAGTGCCGGGAGATACGGCAAGAAACGCGCAAGTCAGTCAGCCTTGCATATCCACCTCTGTAACCCTCATTCATGTGTTTGTTGAAATAAAGCCTAATATTTTGCACCAATGCTGTTGCCTACATACCGTATCCTGGACTAGCGCCGAATGTGATGAGAATACCGAGTGTCTTAAGCTGTAGACTTTGGGCCAGATTCAATTCCGTGAGAAAACGGTTTATCAAGATTACATTTGAGATGCAATTCAATTCAGAAAAACCTATTTCACTCTTTATCACATGATAAATATCTATGTGTATAAGGGAAAAAAACTGGAACTGAATTGAAAGAAGTTTTTTCTCCTTGAATTGAATCTTGTCTAGGAGTTTTCGTGGGTCAGATTCACCCATCACTAGTCTGTTTTCTTATGGCGGGTCCTTAAACAACACTGGACAAATTTGCATCTGGGCAGTAACCCATTGCAATCAATCATTGCTCTCATTGTTCTCCCTAAAGTTCGCAGAAAACAAATCACTGATTGGTTGCTATAGGTTACAACACAGTATTGATAAATAAGCCCCATTATGTTCACATAAAATACAGTAAGGCAAAAGGACTTTCATGTTTTACTATGTGCTTGATACACCGATGTTCAACTAGTACAGGGATGAGCCATCACTGGTTATGTGCAAGAGGGAGTAAAAAAGATTTCTTAATCAATATCTATAGGTTATTGGTTCTTGCTTCTAAAAGGAAACCCTTTGAAGTGAGTGTGTTGAAAATGTACCTGCATATTAATATTCCAGCTCAATTGCTAATATTCCAGCTCAATCAGTTTGGTATGTTATTTAAGTATATTAAATCATGTTTCGTTTCTCACTGGGCCCCCTTCTATGCAACATCAAGTGTTGATTATGAAACTTCTTTTACAATAGAAAGAAGAGTTAAAATAAATTATTAATAAACATATTCATATACTTCTTATTTAATAAACGTCTCCCTTTGTATTTTTTTTTACCCATGTACAGTAAAAAATATGGGACCTGTGCAGCTGAGTCCCAAAATTAAGATTGACTGTAAGAAAGGGGACATTTGTCAGCTCAATCAGACTAGTGTAGCCAAATATTTACATATGTATAAATGCCATCTTATGGTAATCATTTGCTGTGGTTTAAATACCATACTGAATTCTTGCCGTTGCTTACTGCTAATGCCACAGGATATTTAGAATGTAACTTCTACTAATAAACACACCGCAGTGGTATTGTAAGCCACGGGCCCTCTCAGTACTACCGGGAATTCATACAGCTAAATTTGTACACTTATCCCAATTGCAGCTTTATGTCTGTAGAACATGTCTTCACATTTCCATGTAATTAATGACCATGTTGTGGTTTCGCTTTCTCCACCACTGGACAGTTTTCAAAGCCAAAACAAGTATGGATTGTTGGTGGTTTTCCATGCTGGAATATTTGTCAGTAAAGACTTCAATCAGGACTCGGAACACCATAGGAACAGAACGGAAGACCTGCATTTTTCATGCAAATGTGAATTTTTTTGTCATAACCCTGTAAAAAGATAATACATGATTACATTTATTCATTCATTCCTCCCCCCCCAGTCCAGCTTGTGGGTAGCCATTTTGACAGAATGATAAGGCTCGCATGCCTTGAATAACAAATAAATCCTGTTCACATGGCAGTCTAATGCATTGAAACAGTTGGAAGTAAATGGCTCAGCCTTCTAGGGTTAATGCTTATTTTTAAAATGTTTCTTAAGTAGCTTTTAATTCCCCTGGTCTGTCCATCAATAATGCTTTTGTTTTCATTCCCTCTGTCCATTTCTTTGGGATTTAGTTACTTCTGACAGCAGTGCACCAAACAGACATTAGGACTGGTCTCTACATCATGGATTAAAATGGTTTACCCTTCAAAGGATGCATTGACAATGATTTGATGTATTACTCATTGCCTTCATGCTGTTTAGAATTAGAACTCCCAATATCCTCAGCTGCAGGAGGGTCATGCATCTCATGGTTCAAGAATCAAGAGACTATGCCAAGGATATTCATCAGGACTATCAGGGATTAATTGTTATTCCTCAATCTCACTCGGGACCACAAAACATTTCTATGAATATTATATCAATACCAATTTGAGATACCGAAAAAAAACTTTTGGAGAAGGCACTCAATGAAGGCAATCTTCCACCAGGCAAATAAATTCAAGTGCATTGTGTCCACAACCTTACACGTTTTGTGATAAACTCTTAAGCATAGGCATAGGCTGTGGACACAATAAACTTTTCACTTTGAATTTATTTGCCTGGTGGAAGGTTGCCTTCATTGAGTGCCTGCTCCAAAAGTTTGTTTGTTGTGAGGGCTCTGGGCGGTGCATCCTGGGCCTCTTCCTTTGTGTGGTGAGTTATCAGTTTCTGCTTGCAGACCCTAAACTACAGATTTTTCACCAATGCTTGAAAGGTACAAGGTTTCTTATTACCCCATTACAACAGTTCCTGTGAACCCTGGACTGAACGTATGCTCTAATTTATGATCTTTATTTTAATGCTATTATGGAAATGCTCATCCCAGCATGGCCTTGATGTTGATCTCATTATGTCATTTATATTTTGATAATAATACACTGCATCTGTTCAAATACAACTTCTAGCATCCCCTATGAACAGTGGGTGGCAATTTAGCAACGGCTGGAGAGCAACACTGATTTATATAATGAGAAAAAGCCAATAATTCTTATGCAATAAATGTACTTTGTGAGTACATCTACTTTTTGCCCCTAACAGGCCCTGGTGATACTGAGAGGCCCCAGGGTTTTACTCTTCTACTCTGGCCCTTTTTCCAGGATTGTATGTAAATGAGGATAAAATATACAACCCATTAGCTATCTGGCTCTCTGTGCTGAGGGTGATCCACCGTCCCTCCTGTTCGTGCCATGTAATCAATATACAATGTCTGGATTAACTAAGAACTAATTCAATGTGATAATTAAGTATTCATATTTCAAAAACACGCTCTATCATACATTTGGTTTTATGTGGGTGTAATGCATTGGATAATTCATGGGTTTAACATCCCAGGTACCATATTCTTTACAGAGAAGGATATGGCATGTTTAGGTTGAATGTTGAATCTTGCAGGGCTTGGATGGCTTTTATGCATATAACTTTGGATAAAAGAGAACTCATTAACTTAATACAGGTATGGGACCTGTTATACAGAATGTTCGGGACCTGGGGTTTTCCGGATAAGGAATCTTTCCGAAATTTGGATCACCACAACTCCACCAATTCTACTAAAAAAATCAACTGAACATTAAATAAACCCAACAGGATTGTTTTGTCCCAATAAGGATTAGTTATATCTTAGTTAGGATCAAGTACATGGTATTGTTTTATTATTAAAGAGAAGAAGGAAATCATTTTTAAAAGTTTGAATTATTTGGTTAAAATGGTGTCTATGGGAAATTGTATTCCAAAAATACAGAGCTTTCAAGATAATGGCTGTCCAGATAAGGGATCCTAAACCTGTATTGGTGCAAAAAGTAGAAATAACGATTTTATTTGGCTTCCTTGTAATGTGTTGCATTTATGGTGTTTACAGCAATGCCCTTTGTTATATTCACTGCATTATTGTATGGTAGATGCGAGTTCAGGTAAAAAAATGATTATTTCCCATACCTACCATTATCAGTGTGAATGGTTCCATCAGTTCCAACGTTATAGTTAAAGAACATAGGGGGGGATTGAAGTTGGTCATACATTTTGTGTGAGCCCAAAATAGACATTAATGATGAGTGACCCTATGTGTCCCTAACTTTCTCTGTCATTTGCAGAAATGATAGATTAGTGCAGATTAGTTTGCTTATCCCCATGGTCAACGCTTTGCAAACATGTGACTGTGAATAAAGGCAGGTCAAAAGTGTAGCCCCCTCCCACAGATCACTGCATGGTATCATTCACAGCAAAGGAATCAGAGGTGAAAACCCTATATCTATATATATATATATATATATATATATATATATATATATATATATATATATATATATATATATATATATATATATATATATAGTATGCTTTCTATTGAGACTACTGTTAAATCAGGGGATTAGGTGTATATTTATATATTGCGCTGCCCTAGATGATAGATACCCCCACAGATGTCTCCCATTATAGCTTTATACAGAATGAGATTTGCAAGAATATCAAACAATAATTATTGTATGCATAGAGAGAGAGAGAGAGAGCGAGAGAGAGAGAGAGAGAGAGAGAGAGAGAGAGAGAGAGAGAGAGAGAGAGAGAAGAGAGAGAGAGAGAGAGATTGCATACAGATATAGAAAGTAACAAGGGCCCTGCTCCATAGAGTTTCCAATCTAATCATTTAGGCTAAAATACATTTTTTAGAAAAGTACTAAAATTATAGGCACAGAGTTGCATCAGGCGGCCAGTAAGTATTGTCGATTGATGCTATGGACTATTAGACATAATGCAATATTTGCAACATTTATTAAATTACTGCTATAAATGTGTTAGGTCCGAACTAATATACCACCTACTATAGGTCAAATGGTCAGGTGCAAGGTGTTTTTGCAGCTTACTGGGGTAGATTCAGGCCTTTGCAATATGTTTTGGAGCACATAGAGTTTTTAAGTTGCAGGGCAGAGTGGATTATGCCTATATTTTGCACTTGCCATCTTTTCCTTCACATAATAAATGACCCCTACTGAAACACAGCATCTTGAATTTCAATGTATTTGTATAGAAATAAAACTACTCTTGAAAGAAGTATGTTGGGCAAGACAAAGCTGTTAAACTAGCAGACTATGAAAAGTCATTGGCTGACCTCCATTTTTATAGACTGAAGCCTTCGGCCTTCTTTTCTGCAAAATGGTTCAGATATTTATGTGGCCTTATTTTTAGTTCCTTGTTCTATAATTGAAATCCACTTCCGAGGAATGTTTTATTGCTCGACAACTCTACCTAGGCATGATATTTTTCAGTTTATTGTAAACTGGTCACAACCCTTTTATAAAGAGAAGTATTGTGCAGCTATCTAATTTGAGCTCCAGTTTAAATCCTTTTTGTCCATTCTTGAGAGTGACACTCAGAATCCTTCTCCGCTCCCTTCTGTCTATCGACAAATGGACTGATCTTTTGTTGTGTGTTGTATTTTCTTTGGCAGACCTGAAAGGCCAACATCTTATGAGAAATGCTGGAGAGGTTAGCAACATTACATCAAAAAGATACAGGAAAGGTTGGAGATGGAGGTCAGAAGAGACAAAGAGGATGTTTGTTTTGCTTTGTTTCATATTTTCTGTATCTATTTCAGCTTTTGTCTTCCTCAGCCTTTTTCGGTTGAATGTAGTCAAAAACAGGTAATGAAAAAGCATGCAAACATTTTTCCCATTTTGTGTATTGTTAATACTTAATATAGATTTTGGGAACAAATAGTGTCTCATTTGCCATGGAAGAAAGGTTATGCAATTTATAGTTTGCACTATAATTTACAAAAAATTGTTCCAAATACGAAACCAAATCTAAACCATAGTTTGCATATGCAAATTTGAGATAAACAAGTAAAATGTTGCAAAGAAAATCAATTGGAGTTCTTTTAATATTTGATCTCAAAATTTGATTCTAATTTTTTTTCTCTCTATCACTAGTATATTTACGGGGGGGAAAACCTGAATCACATTGTTCTGTTCCTTTTCACAAATGTGACTGTTTAAAAAAAAAAAAAAAAAAATTTAAATAATTTGGAATGTTGAATACAACTTGCACTGACTTCTGTAGAAGCTCCCCAAGTTTTAGGTGCCAAACTGTTGTCATTTGAAGGTTCAACTGATAAAGTTAGGACAATTCAAAATTCAAAACTGTGCTTCTTCAGTACGATTTGCTCGAATTGTGAAAATAAATGAAATCTTAGATTTTATTAACTAGGTTCAAACCCTGAGGATATGACTAAACGTAAATTCTCCACAAAGTGTTCAGATTTGGAAAAAAAAAACAAACTGAATCCAGAATTTTGTGCATCCCTAGTTTGTACCAGTAAGAAGCATAGTTAATAAAGCCTTTTACTAATAGTTGTTATAATTAGGTCAAAAAGCATACTGACCTTCAAGAAGGTCATTAAAACTGGCCAATAAATATTATTACATTGCATAATTCATATTTTTGTTCTGTTTGTTGCCCAAAAATATATATTTTTTTTCCTTTTATTAAACCTCCTTTTGTTTCTTATGGAAGCACTTTCTTTCCTCTGCACGCCCATCTCAGATCCATTTTCCATGTTCTCCTTTTTCTCAGAATTTCTATATGCCCTTTGTGCTATTCTGCAATCTGTCACACGTAAGGTCCTCCTGTCTCTGAGACCTTTTGTCTGTTGCTTAATCTGGCCCGAGAGCGATTGAATCTTAGAGTCTGTATGCAGTCTGATGGTTCCAAAAGAGACAAAATAAAGGGGGGAGGTGGAGCGACCAAGTTAAAAAGAGAAGTACCAAACATTCGGGGACTTTAGATAATTATAAAGGGTTGTTTTATAAATATGTTTTGTCATGGTCTGAAAGTAGGCAATAGACTAAGAATAAGCATTTCTAGTGAATTTATTCTCTACAATGGGGAAAAAAAACTACCAAAATAATTTAATTTATGCAGGTATTTCTTAATTATAAGTCACACAGAGTCACAGTATTCAATTTATAATAAGCAATCGCCTGCTTAAGTCTTCATGGAAGAGCAGAGCTTCATGCACGACAATCTGTGAATTGTAAACCTATTTCAATGTAGAGCCTTTCATGGATATTTATAATAGAGTATCTCAACAAGGCCTGTAAGCATTTTAATCTCTTCCATGCTTGCCTAATTTTTTTAAACTTCATTCACTTTGAAGGTAGCTGATGACAACTGTAAAATATACAGGTAGCTGGACTTTACAAGGTCATGGCTTCCATAGAAATATACAACTTACTCATTCACCTTGCTGAAGGAGTTTGAATCCCGGCAACATCCTTCTGAATTGGTATCCTGGCAGGGATTCTTATGTTTAGTATGTGTATTTTAAAGAAACAATTCAGAGAGAAGCTCCATTGTGGTTCATGGATGGGATGAGTATGAAGGTCTTTTGAGTGGCTAACATAGCTATGGCATCTGCTATCCAGAAAGCTCCAAATTACAAGAAGGCCATCTCCCATAGACTCTATTTTAATCAAATAATTTACATTTTTAAAAATAATTACCTTGTAATTAATCCCAACTAAGATATAATAAAGCCTTCTTTGAAGCAAAATCATCCTATTGAGTTTAATTAACGTTTAAATAATATTTTTAGTAGACGCAAGGTATGGTGATCCACATTACAGCAAGATCCGGAGATCCGGAAAACCTCAGGAACCGAATATTCTGGATAACCAGTCACATACCTGAAGCTGTTTGTTATGGAAGGCATTTATATTTTTGGCTGATTATATTCGATGGGCCATCGAAGACGGGAACTTCTTTTCGCACTTATAATGCACTGACAATACAGACAATAAAGCCAGACAGAGAATTGTTCCTATAAAATACAGAACAAGGGAATTGCATTGAAGCCAGGCTGCTCATATCTGCTGCTGTTGAAATACTGATAGCAACATAGTGTGTAGTTGTGTGTGTGAGCACATGGAATGTTCTGCCTTTGCTATCTTAATAAGAATCTTATTTTTTATTTTCTTGTGCCTAAGATGCAGTGTTTGTCAGCACTGGTATTAATAGAAAACAGCAGAATCTGATTGTCCGGGTAGGAAGAGGATTCAATTTCTACCAGTGCTTCAGCTTTACTCTTCATTTTCCCTTTTTAAATCTCAGACTTCAGTCATGCTAAAGCATAATGATGCTGAACAAACTCGACTGTCATCACTTTGGCCCCACAGATATGTAACGAGAACCAGTTTTTTTTTATACATTTGCTCTGAACTGCAAAATAGGAATCAGCATATTCTGAAGCCATAATTTTACTTGTTTCAGGCAAATCGTAATGTTAGAAATGTGAGAATATGCCTTCTCCGCTGAGGTCTTTTTGGTCTCAGAAAAAAATGTATAGATAGATTACGCAACATAAAATGCAGTTCCGAGCATGAGATCATACCGATTGGTGTTTCAGGCTTTGAGAATCTGCTTGTTTATTCAGTTTTTATACTGTACCTGTAAGATTGTTCTCTTGCGAAAAGGCAAATTCCTTTTAAACAGATAATCATTGTATTTGTAATAATGACCACTAGAGGGCAGTGTAAAGCACCTTAAAACGTGACCTGTTAGGAGAAACCTGAGTATACAGAATTGTATACATCTGAAGAGCAAACACAAATTACGAAGATAGTCTTTTACAATCCTGAATGGCAATAATCATATTTTTATACTAGTAACAATCCGCTAGCGTACAGAGGGATTAATTAAGCCCATACAGACACCTCACCCCTAGGTCTCATCTCCGCAGAAAACATATAATTACAAATATCAAACCTTAGTAATCAGTCTCAACATCAGATAGGAAGCCTTTTATCTTCTGTATATTCATTTTGCACTGGGGCTATTAGAACTGAAATAAATATATTTTACTGTAGTGTATCCCTTCCCAATATGTCTACCAAATATGTTTTTTCACCATTATTATGAGTTTTAGTTCTCCCTCTTTCCTAATTCTACTTTACTCCATTCCAGACAAATATAATCAGATAGATTCCTTCAGATATGATCAGGTATGGGATCCGTTATCCGGAAACCCATTTTTCAGAAAGCTCCAGAAATTACGGAATAGCTGTTTCCCATAGACTCTATATGATTGAAATAAAAATGATTTCCTTTTTATGTGTAATAATAAGACAGTAGCTTGTACTTGATCCAAAATAAGATATGATTAATCCTTATTGGATCAAAACCAGCCTATTGGTTTATTTAATGTTTAAATGAATTTCTAGTATTATTATTATTATTACTGTAGATCCGTTATCCGCATAACCCCAGCATTCTGAATAACAGGTCTTATACCTGTACTGACAAAGTCCAAGTTTATTCTTGTGTTATGTGTTAATATGAATTTTCCAGAGAACATTATATTGTTTGTCCAGCATATCACAAGTTCATGTCTCCCTAGTTTTGCCCTGTATGCTCATAAGATTAGTTTCTGTGTAACCTTATGTTTGTCTTTAGAAAGCTGTAATGATTTCATAACCACTGGACACTGCTATCAGATATGATAAAATGATTCCTCCTTTGCATCATTTACAAGCTTATAGACCCTTTCTGTATATCTACTGCCTCCAATCATTCTTGCTTTTGATATCTGTTAGCATAACCAATTGTATTCAGAGCCCGCCTGCCCCTAATGAATCCTACCTGATCTTCATATTGCAGAACTGGTAAGAAGCTGTTCTTGTTTGCCGATATTTTCTAATTCTGGTTATTGCCATAAGGACTTTAGTACATAAAATGGCAGAGTTTCAATATAGGATTATCCAATAGCACATATTTGACCAGATTCAATTCAAGAGAAAGGTTTATCACACGAAAACTCTTGGAGGAGATTCAATTTGAGATTCAATTCAGTTCAGAAAAACATCTCACAGTTGATCATGTGATAACTCTGTTTGAAGAAACTGGAACTGAATTAGGTGAAAAGTAATTTCTCCCTGAATTGAATCCCACCAATGTGTTTTCACTTGATAAACCATGAGATAACTTTTTTTTTTTACATAAAAATATGGCTCATTATTGGAAAACTTTTTTTCATGGAAAGGCTGTATTTATAAACAGGTAAACGTTTTTAGATTTACATATGGGTGGCATATATTATATATTTTTTTTTTATAGAGAGCTACAATGTTCAGGAGTATACAGTCCCCAGTGGAGATTAATCTAAAGCTGGGTTCTCCAATATTTTTAATCAACATTCAGATGTACAAAGGTTTGGGAAGCAAAACAAACATGAAAAATGATCCAGGGTGGTGCAAAATAAGTTCTGTGATTGGTCATTTGGTTGCCCCTATATGTCAGTCTACAAGGGGTTCTGTTTAATTGTTCACCTGTTTTTTATAAAACCAAAACTTGCCTCCAAGTCAGGAAGTTCAAAAATAAGCACCTGCTTTGAGGCCACTGGGGGCAACAAATTCGTAACAAAGAGTAACTTATCAACATATGGTACCTGATTTATGCAAATATGTTCTTTCCTCATACTAAAGGTGGCCATAGACAGAGAGATCCGTTTGTTTGGCGATGTTACCAAACCAGCAGATCTATCCCTGATATGTCACCATATCTTGAAATGTTACTTGAGGTGGGCAATATCAGGCTGAACCAATTATGGGCCCTAGGGACCAATGATCGGTTTATAAGGAAGGGTAACGGCTGGTTGGATTGTGGGACCACATCAATGAACAGATGCGGCCGCAATCTGACTGGATTTTTAGTCCCGTCCGATCTACATCTGGCTGACTTTCAGCCAGATATTGATCAGGGAAGCCCGTCGGGGGGCCCCATACATGGGCCAATAGGTCTGCAGCTTTTATCGGCACGTTTATGGCCACCTTAAGATACATCCTTGAAAGTTAATTTAAATAAAAATGTATGCACAATAAATGTGTTGAATGTGTATTAAAAAGTAAGTTCAGAGTTGAAATAAAAGAGCAAAAACAGAAGATGATGAGAGAAGAGCAGAACTGAAGGGAAGGTAAAGGCTATGCTAGAAATTACAGTAAGAGAAAGTGAGAGAACAAAAGGGTGAAGGTGAGAACAGAAGAAAAATTGGCAGGGGGATAAAGCACATGAAAGGAAAAGGAAAGCAAGTGAAAAAAGATCAATGTGTAAACTAGTAAAGCTAAAATTAAACCAAATGGGATAGAAACTTCTTATTATATTAGATAATTTCAAGAATGGGTTGAATGGCTTTTTAGCAAGTGAGAAAGTACAGGGCTACTGAAATTAACTTTTAGTACAGGTATGGGATCTGTTATCCTGAAACCTATTATCCAGTAAGCTCTGAAAGTCAGTCTCCCATAGACTCCATTTTAATCAAACAATTCAGATTTTTAAAATTGATTTTCTTTTTCTTCTGTTATAATAAAACAGTACTCTTACAATTGGAATCCCAAACCCAGAAAAAAGGCTCGATCTTCGCCTATCTCTTCGGGAGGAGCCGTCCGCTACTCGAATGCCACCAGGTCTCAATACTAGGGAATCAGGGAGAGAGTTGTGGGCAAGCAAGGGAAGCGCATGTAGTACCGGAGCGAAGAACAAGAACCGTGGACTGGGAACAGGCCAAGGCTAACCAATCTTGAGAGGTAGTACAGATTCAGAAGGCAAGAGAATAGTCAAGGTCACAGGCTGAGCCAAACACACCAGTACTCCAGTACAAAAAACGTTAGTAAACAAGCGATGGTCAGGACAGGAATCGGACAAGACAAGATCAGGAACAGGCAGGGTCAGGCACAGATCAGGAACACTCAGAAGTAGCACCTAGGAACTAATAACAGACCTTTACATTGGGCAATGAAGAATTGACACCTGCGCCCTTAAATAATTGAATTTCGCACCAGAGCAATGATGTCAGACGTGACCTGCACCGAATATAGCTGAAGATCAACGAAGGCGTGCAAAATCCGGAAGAAGAACATTTCTCATTAGGAGGACATTGCGGACCAAAACAGACACAACGGGCATCCCCATCGCACCCTCACTAGAACACCAGGCAAGTTCTTCACAAGTACCTTGTACTTGATCCCAACTAATTTTATTAATCCTTATTAGAGGCAAAAGGGTCCTATTGGGCTTATTTAATGTTTAAACTAATTTTGAGCAGATAAAGGGGCACATTTATTAAGAATTGAATTGTGTTTTCCACAAAAAATGTAAGTTTTTGAGGTTATTCTTGACTCAAAAATCGATTATTTTTTGGGGGGTAGAAAAAAAAACTACAATTTTTCGAGATTTATTATACTCTGACCCTGGAAATAGCTTGAATCCGAAAATACACCATCTAAAACCTGTCAAGGTAATGTAGAAGTCAATGGTAGAGGTCCCTTGAATCAAATGAAGATAATAATAGCCTTCATAATGTTCGAGTTTTTTTACGTGGGTTTCGTTTGAAAATTAGATGAATTCAAGAGAATCACAATTTCTTTTTTTTTTTCCTTTTTTTTGCAGAAAACTCAATCAATTCCTGTTTTCGGGTTGTTAACCACCAAATTCACTAATTCGAGTTTTTTTATATCTGAGGTTTTTTTTTTATTAGAAACCATTGCTGTGCATTCATTCGAGGTCATTCGGGTTCTTAAAAAGCCTTTGATAAATTACCCCCTTAATGTATGGAGATCCAAATTACAGAAAGATCCCAAGTCCTGAGCATTCTGGATAATAGGTCCCATACCTGTACAAAGTGCAAAGTTTCACCTTCCTCTGGTTAGGTAGGTTTCTTTAAAATGAAAAAGTTCAATTCAATGGACATGTGTCTTTTTTCAACCTTAATTACCATATTACTATGTAAAAAGAGAAAGGGAAAAGATGTATGAAGGAAAGATAAGAAAAGAGTGGAAAGATACTTGGTAATGTAGATATGCAAAATGATAATAGGATGAAATAAAGTGGAAAGAAAGACATTAAAAAGAGAAAAATAGATGACATGAACCAAAGTGGAAGAGACATGAGGAATATACTGAAAAGCAGAGAGATGACAACACATATATGTAGAATGTGTGCTAGTCTCTATCTGGTTGGGAGTCTGTGCCTCAGGGCGTTTGTGTCCATAGCAAGTCCTCTGTCCGGAAATGAATACATCAAAGGTATACAAGACAGCCCTTGTGTTTATCAATGAGCTCTCAGGAGAGATATAATTACTGACCAGCACATTAGGCCACTCATTATACATGAATATTCATTAATCTCACGTAATAAAGGGATTCGGAAGGTACACCTCACAAATAAAAGATAAGCAAAGGAGCAAACATATACTGGAGATGTGTGGCCAAAATACATAACATGTATTATTTATTTAGTCAATTGGAAACCAGGATTTTTGTTATTTCACTTTTAAAGCTGGTAAAAGTGCTAATTCCTTTTCTTTCTGGACTTGGTTAGCTAGTTTTTTCCTTCTTTATTTTTAACAATATTCATTATAATTTATTTAATTTATGATTTTTTTTATTTGGTAGACTTATTATTACAAAGCTCTCTGTAGCTTGCAGATTCTTTAAAAGAAATAGTGATTGCACTATAGGACTAGTACATGCGTTTGACTGTCATAGTGGTATTTATTTTTTGGGTATGAGTTTATAGAGCTGGGAGGGTGCAAAAGGATCTGTTCAAGAGGTATATATGATCTGTAACCAAAAAGCTGTTATTCAGAAAGCTCCAAATTACCCATTTTAAGCAAACAACTGATTTTTTTTAAAATTATTTCATTTTTCTGTAATAATAAAATGGTATATTGCACTTGATGGTAAATATGCTGCATACATCCTATTAGATCCATTAATATCCCTTATCCCCAGGTCCCAAGCATTCTGAATAATAGGTCCCATACCTGTATGCGATAATCAAAAGTTGCATCAGAAGTTTTAATTTTGTTTTATTAAGTCTAGCAGCCTATGCAGAGCATTTACCAGTATGGAGAAAAAATGGGCATTGGAAGAAATCTTTGGTTGAAGAAGTCAAGATCAGGGCTGACATTCAATGGTTAGAAGCAATAACGCAGTTCACAGATGGTGAAAGGGAAGGTTCAGCTTCTGGAAAGCAAGCATGGTCAGAAGGCAAGCAACAAGTCTCTTTTTGTGGAACTAGTGGCCATGGTGTGTCTCTTAAAATGACCTAGAGTATTTTTAAATAGTAGATTTGTAGTGAAATGTTAAATACATAATTTGATGTGTACTAAACATAATCATATAAGTAGCTCAGATCATCAGTTCTGAAATTTATGTCCCTTTTTTGAAAACCCAACTTAAACATAATGCATAGAAATAGTGTTCAGGACAAGAGAGGAAGATAAGATTTAAGACACAAATTAAGATGATGGACAAGTTATTAATTAATACAGTGCTGCCCAATTCATTACAAGTAGTGGGACAGTTATATCTCATGCAGCATGTTTATGTAGGTTATTGCTATCATTTTGTTTTAGATGCATTGACTTTCTCTGCTAGGAGAGAATAGTACCATAAGCTCTGCAACTATATGAAAAACATTGTTTGTTTGCATGTGTGTGTATAAGGGGGAATACTGCGCATATCATGCATACTCAATGCTCTTTGCAATTAGAACGGATTGAGTAGGCTTTGCATTTAGTAGAATTATTGGCTACATTGGTGAACAAGATTCCAGGAACAGCCATCAGACCCAATTAAGCCTAGGAAATGATTTGATCAGTTGCACAGCAGTTGGTATTGTGCTAAACTAAGTGTGAATGTTTCTATGCAGTAGGCCACTGCCCGAGGGATGTGCGCCTAATAAGACTTCCTCTGGCACCCAAAATTAAACAGTACTGTGCATGCAGAACCAATCTGAATGTAATTTGACATATAAAAAAAACAGAAAAGCCAGCTGGAATGGGAGGACTCTGGCTTCTTAAATGATGGACACTATGAACTACTTCTAAGCTGCTGTGTGTAATTGATTGATTCATGATTAAAACTCAGTCACCGAAACCTGGGACACTCTGAATGTCATAATAATGATGAAACATGCTGCTTTCCAGATACAGTAACAGGCCACCAGATTTCATGGCTTGCACTCAAAAGACTCAGATAAACACTCTGTCTCCTTTTTCATACAGACAGAATCAAAGGGGAAATGAAAGACTAAACACTTGCAGAAGCAGCGGGTCGGCAAGGGGCAGTTAGAATGTTGATAAATGATATTAGAAGCGTGTGAGTTCATCTGTTTTGAAATAATGGAGAATCATAAAATCAAAAGAAATGCAACTCTAATATTCACAGTCTCGTCTATCAATGCTTTTAATGCTTTACATTTAAGACTATAAATATGTGAATTTTTTGTCATGTAATCAATATGTTTAGCAGGTAAAAGTGAGTGGAAAAGGTGTTTACTGTTGTGGATTTGTTGAAGTGGATCGGCTCAGTCATTAGTTCAATAGTAATATAGAATTTTATACATTCCACTTCAATAGGAAAAACTGCTGGTGGGTTATTAAGATCATTATTGATTTTTTAGGGTCAACAACCAGTCCAGCATCGGAGCAGTTATACTGAGTAGGAGGATACTTAGAAATATTTTTATTGCTTTTATCAGTACTAACGAGTTTGCACAATATGTTTAATACTAAAAGGCTGTTGATCCACCAGCTGAACTGAAGGAGCTCAAAGTATTTGATACATTGGTTATAATTTGACTACAAAGAATAAAATAATACTCTGGGCCCATTATCTGGGGCAATTTGCCTCTGCTGCAAAAGCCATGAAATGCAATAATTTTAACTATGCCATTAGTGTTGTTGGCATTGACCCATTTCTCTAGTACAAGCCAGCATACCTTTACCGTTAGTACTAATCTATGGGTTAGCTCACCCTGGTAATTACTGTTAATTGTAATTTCTAGCTCCATATTGACAACTCTTCCAATGGCAGTCTTTCTAGATTTCTCTGTTATATTCCATCATGGCATCACACTTTCATTTCTCTAGTTTGATTTCATTTCTCAGAATGTTGTTAGGCAAGGAAAATAGCTGGGCTAATGTGTAGAGTTGAGTGATTCAGCTATGTTTTAAATTAGAACAATTATTTGGTCCACATAATCCTATTCACATGCAAATCACCAGGGGAATGCAATTGATGTTCATGGTGATTAGTATATTACAAAGCTCAAAGCTTCATGGAATTCTAATCCTGCCAGGTCAAATCACTCAGTAATTTTAGGTGGCACAGAAAGTAGTGCCATGCTCTGATCAGTACACGTAGAAGGAACATTTTGCATGTACTGTGTAAGGTCTATTCCAATTACATTCAATAAAACAGATGTGGAACAAATGCTTATTTGGGGATATTTATACAAGTAGGTAAAAAAAAAACCACTGCGGAAATATAGCTTTATTTTAACTAAGGCTTATTTATAAACACTGAGCAAAGTTGCACCTGGGCAGTAACCCATAGCAACCAATCGGCGATTAGCTTTCTTCAGACAGCTACAGGTTGAACAGTGAAAGCAATCATCTGATTGTCATGGGTTACTGCCAAGGTGATAATTTGCCCAGCATTTATAAATGACCCCCATTGACTTGTCTAAACTGGAGTGGTTAATAAGCCATTAAGTGGCTGCAAGTAAAAGCCAGCAAATGCCAGTCTAGTAAAGTTGTGTAGAATCTAGTGCAGCTAGTAACTCTTGAACAATGTTACTGTCTAGACTGATAGCTACGTAGGCTTACTATGTGTTTTTTTATTTCAACTCATGAGCACTTATATAAATATTGTACCCAGAGTTAATGGGAAACATTATTTCACCCCCCCCTTAGCATTGTTTAATTTCATTTTAACTATTTTTCTAGAATGATATTAGTCTTGTAATTATGCCCCATTGTGATTGGATTACTATTGTGTGACTATTGATACAATGCAAGTTACCCAGAGATGGGTTGCAGTGAATAGTTTAGCTTAAAGTTTAAAAAAGTGTCTCGTTTACAAACAAACAGTAAAAGCTGTGTGCAACTATGGATGCAGTTTGCAATGTTTTCTTACTCACAATGCAAAATGTTTACAACAATTGCTGCTCCTGGATCATTGTATCCACAATGCTTTAAAACTCACATAATTGTACTTGTGTGTTTTGACCCATCGTACCCATGATTCTATAGGGTATAAGTCTGCTGTACCTGAGACACAGCCTGCACTGAGAATTCTGCATTAAGGTGGAGGTAGTTCCACGATTCCCCTGCATCAATAGGCAGGGATTGTGTTTAGGTGCAAATATTTTTAATGCATTGCATTAATATGTGCAGCATTAGTGTCCACTTTGCTCAACTGTGATTGTGGCTGAGACCATAAATGATTACTAAAGAGTTCAATACAAAGTCTAACACAATGAAAAAGAGGTGGCAATAGCAGAACTAGACATATAGAAATTGTCCATGATTTAGTTTGCAGACTTTACTCTTCGAACAGTTGCACAAAGATACTGATTAACCATAATTATTTGCCAAAATATTCCAAGAACAGCATGAATGGCCTTGTTTATATTCAGTCAAAATGATGTCGCAAAATCTTGTTTATCCCAAAATAGAACAAGAGGGAACTTTTATGCACCATTTTTAACATATGGGGAAGGTTTACTGTGCAGAATCTAATGAAGTATGAAGAGGGAATTAGGTAATGCAGAAAGTGGAGAGTCAGCTTTTACTCACGAATCTGTTTCCCCCCACCACATACAGAGGAACATTCTCATTAACCTGGTGTCTCTATGCAGCTTTTTAAAGGTCTTCAAGGAGTCAGGTTAGGTTTAATTGTGTCTTGTTTTACTTGGCTTCGTAATTTGACTGAACTTGGCTTTAGTAGCACATTTCACACTCCTCCAGGCCAGATCAGTTTTTAAATGCTTTGGCCACTTGCATTTTGCTGGTATGATGTATTAGGCAGCCATTTGTACAAATCAAAGTATGGAAGGATTTGTATTTTGCATGAGGTCTTGGTTTTGGTTTAAAGGGATAATGATATTTTTAGGCATTTTAGGCTTTTGGAATGCAGCTAAAAAAAATATACATTAGTTAATATAATAAGAAATAAAAAATAAACCAGAGGATGAAACATTCTATTTCAAACACCTCAGTTGCCTTTCTTCCTTCAAACTGTGCTTTTCTTATCTGCCAAAACAATTGCCTGACTGTGAAATCAATGATCTGTTTGTGTCTTCCATCTTTTATACAGAGCTGCAGAAAGCCCGCTTGCTTCTGTCATTTGGTTGGATGTTGTATCATCTTTTGTCTAAAGTTACTGAATAGTATCACCTTTATTGTTTTTTTTTGTACAGTTTGAAAGTCCTCCTTTTTGAGTTTGCTAATTTATTACAAAAGGATTATTTCATCAGAAATGTACTTTAAAGCAGCTGCCGTGTCTTCTGGGCTTTGGAATCAAGTTAATGTACTGTAACAGATCTATCCTTGCTTAGTGCCACTATCAATTTACTGACTTTCTTTTTAAAGGTGTACTGATAATAGAATTAATGCATCATACCTGAAAACAGTGGGTAATATTGGGTAGAGTTAGTTCCGTTTTGGAGATAAATATCTGCTTCTAAAAAAGATATATTGTACTTACATTTTGTATATTTTTGCTAAGTAAATTGGTCAGAACTTTAACAGTCTTGCAATGCTGCCTAGGAAGGTCTTGTCTTAGCAACAAGTACACATTTCAGAATGCACATTGCCATGTAAATACAGAGTTTTCCCCATAATTCCAGCACCATTGAAGGTACATCACAAACAAGAGAAAGAGAGTATTTTTCATACTATTTTCATGCACTTGGTCCCTACACATAGGCTAGACTAATGTAATGCCACTCCAATGACAGACCAATAACCACAAAACCTCAGTGCCACATACAAGGGTTGGATGTACCTTCCTGCCTCCACCCACCCATCTGGGGCTAGTTGCAGCATTGTAATTGACCCATTATATCTCCAGAATGCAGTTTCACTATGCTTCGCTATATACCTTTACTCCCTGTGAGAAAGATCTCCATTAGTGATGGGTGAATAAATTTGGCAGGTGGGAATTCATGTTGAATTTCCACATTTTACTGAAACTGAAAAAAATTTGACGCTCGTCGGAATAGTCGATCACGTTAAAACTGTCGCGTGTCAACATTACTTGGACTCCCGTTGACTTTAACATGGGCGTCAAAACTCGTGTTTTGATAAATTTTCTGCTTTTTCGCACATTTTGCAGGAAATTCTCAAATTTTTCAGCGAAGCGAAATGGGACAAATTCGCCCATCACTGATCTCTATTGGGCACAGCTAATTGAACACTTAAAGGGACAGATTTATCGAATAGTCAATTTGAATTCAAATTTTAATCCCCCTATTGGAATGTAAAAATTTGATTTGTATCGAACCATATTGAATTTTCGGGTAAAAACCATTCGATCGAATATTAGCCATTCAATTTTTTTTCTTAAATAGCCTCCCAGTCAAATTGTGAGTATATTAGAATTTAAAAAAATTCACCAGAATTTGAAATTCGAACGTTGATAAATGGGCCTCCTCGTAAAGGCAGCACAGGAATACAAGTGTAATGTAGGAAATAACATCTGGCTTGTGTCATATACATTTTGCATACCAAGTTAAGGACAACAAACATTTGTGTCAGTGTTTCCTGAGGAATTGTACATTTGTCACTTCCAGGACTGCTATAAGGACAATATTTCCACCGGAAGCGATGACAATGCGGGAGTCAATGCCCCATGCACTATAAGCCTTCATGTAATAAATGTCTGATTATTATGGGTTACTGCAGTGGGGTCTAGGGATGTAGCGAACTGCCGATTTGGTGTTCGCGAACGCCGTTCGCGAACACCGGCAAAAAATGCGAACGTTCGCGGACTGTTCGCGAACTTCGAACACCCGCTAAAATCGTTCGATTCGAACGATCGAAGGATTTTAATCATTCGATCGAAGGATTTTCATTCGATCGAATGCTAAAATCATTCGAATCGAACGATTAGAACGATTTTTAGCGTTCGATTGAATGAAAATCATTCGATCGAATGCTTACAATCGTTCGAACGAATGGAAATCGTTCGATTTTTAGCGGTCGAAGGAATTCGAATGGTCGAATGGTCGAACGATTTTTATTCGAACCGAACGCAAACTCAAAATGCGAACGTTCCCAAACATTCGCGAACATTTGGCGGACGTGAACGGTCGAAGTTCGCGCGAACTAGTTCGCAGCAGAACAGTTCGCTACATCCCTAGTGGGGTCAGCTAACATGATATCACCATATAACTACATAAATATGAAACTAACCAAGCTAAAATATAGTTGAACCATTTTATAAAGGTTTACCAAGGAATGGGCTATATTATAGGAATAACTCCACAGTAAAAGGGATTTAATTGTCCTCTGGGTTCTCCTGTCATGCATTCCTTCAAATGAAATGAGTAAACCTGTGTTTTGTTTCATAGACACGTTGGTCTTAGGTTGTTATCCAGCTGATGGCACTTTAGCATTCTGACACCATATACATTTTAGTGACCTGCATAGATCAGTTTCTGTTGACAATGCCGGTGAGTGTGTTGACTGTGGGAGAAAGGGAGCTGTCAGTGCCAGGGAGGAAAGCCAGCTTTAAATTGCAACCTCCACCACACTGTTTCACATCAAAGAGTTGGCCTTGAGCTCTTTGAGTTAGGATCTTAAATGTCAGCTGCCTGCTTGGATTGCAGCACAGGGGATAAATCATTACAGTTATAAGCTAAAAGGGACCAAGTGACCTGATCTCGAGGTCAGTGCTGGTTTTTTTCCCCCTTCACTTTCATTCCCACAGGTTCACTGCCATATATAGTAAGTAATAACATACAAGGATGCATTTCTATAATCTTCTTATTGGGATCGATATAAATGAATAGTTGGATCATGTGCTGTGCCGGTCAGTGCTCTGCAAGCAGAAAATCAGTTGTGTATTTCTCTAAGATGATCTGATTTACCAGAGATAGTGAGGGATTTTATACTTCAATAAAATGCACTTGGCCTCCATGGGATACCCATATCAATTTGCCCTTCAGGGCACTGAGGTGCTCACAATAGGAGCATTTTCTTCTAATAAAATCATTTATGTAACAAACCCTGCTCTTCAGGACTGGAGTTAAAACATGCTGAAGATTACTGATGGGCGAATTTATTCGGCAGGCGAGACTTTGCGATAAATGTCCACGTTTCGCAGCCGGCGAATAAATTTGCGAAATTGCAGTGAAAATTCACCGGTGTCAAAAATTCTGACCACGGCGTCAATTAATAGGCGTCCATTGACTTTAATGCGCATTGGAATTGCAGACGTTGTCTGTATTTCATGTTTACCAAGCAGAAGCAACAATAGTTATACCAGTGAATGCATACTAATTAAAAGAACCCCAGCAATTGCCTTCCTAGTGTCAGATGCCTTAGGTACAAGGAGAAAAAAAAGATTTAATACAAGAAGTCACAAAAACTGCTATGTTAAAGTAAGCTTATAGCTAAATGATCAGCTTCATTGCTCCAGTAGCTGTACCTCAAACTGTGCTCCTTATGAGACCTTTTGTCCTCAGGGGTGAGCCCTCGCAAAGGTGTGGAGGTTGGGTGCAATATCACCGTAACAGTCAAAGAATGGGTGCCAGTGGATCTTGAGCAATAGCTAAACTGGTTTATTATAACAAATCCACAAGGGTGAGTAAAGCAGTTATAATGAACAGGATCAGTGGATAATGAAATATACTCACAATAAAAAACAATGGAAGAGTCTCCCCTCTAGTAGCACTTAAGAAGATAATATCACATTGCCTTTCCAGGGCCTCTCTGGTTTCTCGGAAAGACACCTCCAATGTGGAACCCAGGTGAAAATCAAGTTAAATCCCTATAACCTGGCTTTTCCTCCTGTCTAAACCACAATGCCCTTGGTACTCTGATCCCTGCTAATCTCCTCTATAGAGCAAAGAGCTGCTCAATCAAGAAAGCCCTACTCCTGACTGACTCTCCTAGAGAGACTATTAAAGGGTCCAACTGATATAACCCTATGCTTCCTGGTGTTCCACTCCTTCCCAGTCTATGAAGGTTTTCATTCATTCAGGTCATGGTATATCTAGTAGAAGTAGAAGTTGCTGATTAAGCATTTATGATGTTTTACTACTTATCCAAGCAGCTTCTTCCGTTCAACAGAAGAAGCTGCTCGGACGAGTAGTGAAATGTCTTCAACAATTAATCAGCAAGTGCAGTTGCTCTAGATTCACTCCTTCCCAGTTTCTCCCTTGGGGAAGCTGCTGGCAAAAGCCTTCAGAGGCACATGGTTCATCCTTGTGGCTAAACCCAGGATAGCTATGAGTCATTTTATACACCCAAGAAGTCGGGAATTGCTTCCTGTATTATTAAGGGATCCTTGGTGACCAAGCCTTAGGGGATTGCACTATAAATGGGGATGCATTTATCCATCCTCTACAGTAATATGAATCCAATCAATGTAGAATGTGAGTCTTTATGCACAGAACTATTCTTTAGCAAACAAAAATATTCACAATGGAGATGAAGATATCTTCCTGTATATGCTGAAGTCATCGCATATTTCTGTTGGAAAGCAGCCTGCTGCTGCTGACATAATAGCCTCTATGTTGCCTATTAACAAAGCTCTGGCATGAAATGCATAGTACAATAGTGTGGAACTCCATGTTTAGGTTCATTGGCTTCCTACACAGTTGATAACACAGAACATACGAATCATACATAAGTATTGGTTGTTTTGGCTCGGGAAAGCAGATAATGCTTTCAAATGTCATATTGTTTAGATTTATAGTTGCTTGATTTGGAATAGTGATGAGGGAAATGCTATAAGATGCTATAATTCCACAGAGCAGTATGGGTAGGGTTGCCACCTATCTGGTTTTGACCCAGACAGCCCTGTATTTTGAAGGGCTGTCCAGGTATAAACTGCCTGCCTGGTTTTCCAAATTAGGAAAACCAGGCAGTATTCCCTATGATTAACAATCACCGTGGCATAGCCCTGCCCCCCCCCGATGTCACTGCCTGCCCCTGCTGCATCACAGCCACCCTAAGTATGGGTTTATCAAAATACATTGACAAATTTTCACATGTATATGGCAACATCAAAATGGTCATATTCTATTTATGTTTTTATATAGCATTCACCTATAGACTTAATATAACCAGGATTGATTATCCACCAAGGAGAATTTCTTCTAAAAAACAGTGGTATACAGAAGAAATGGGTCTGATTAATAAAAAAAATGACATAAGCAATATTTCACACAAATGAATTTCTGTTCTGACTTTCCTTCTGCTCATAGTAGACTGAAACAATCCTTGGTCATTAGTTACAAAAATGGTTATTATGATAAACTCATGACTAATATTAATACATTGTGTTACAGTTTTGCCATCATTAGTGTAAATAATTGGTGCAATAATGCATTCATTAAAAGTACAAATGTGCCTGAAACATAAGAATCGTAAAGATAAAAACAAGAGTGCTTAGTGTGCAGTCCCCCAGAATTATGTACCTGATATAATACCTCATCTAATAGTGACATTTTCTGTACACGGTGTAGGTCGCAGGACATTCCATAAAATAGTGATTGTTTCAATCTCGAAACTGATACTCTTGTATTAAAGAAATATATGGAACTCCTAAGGATATAAAAAGATAGTTTGGAGTTCTGTATGACCTCAAGAACTAAACGTTCCTTGGTACCCTATAAAGACCACCCCAACCCAACACAACAGTCCTCCAGCCTAAAACATAGGTTCTTCTGTATCTGGTGCTTAAATGCAGAGCTGAGCAGTGGGGATGGTGACTTAGTGAACTTAGTCACATCACTTGTAACGACAGGCTCATATGCACTGAAAGCCAGGACAAGGTCAACTTTCAGTGCCCATGCTCCTGCTAAGCAATCATGACTATGGAGCATGGGACAGTAAAGTACATGGCCAAACATGGCAGCCACTAAGCCTGTTGCATTGCTGTGCTCATGGGGACCAGATACAGGCAAAACATTTAGTTTTAGGAAGTGGGGTTGATGCTGTTGGGAAAGGGACAGGGACCAAGAAGTTAAAGGGGTAGTTGAGTCAATTTGCAATTGATCTTCATTTTTGTTTTGAATTTCAGCAGCTATCTCATTGGTATGGTCCAATTTACCAGTAAAGAAATGGGTTCAATGACAGACTGGAAGTTGAATAGTAAAGATTCCTGACCAGGGAATTAAGCAATACATAGTAACAATAGCAACACATTTTCAGAATTGCAGAGTTTTTTGACTGCCGGAAACCAAATAGCAGTTTGAACTGCAAGCTGGAAAGAGTTACAGGTGGAATTCATTTAAAAAATTAATACCAAATCTATCATTGCTCTGAACAAGATAGATTTAAAAGATAACGTAAAGCCAAAATTTCCCTCTTGATAACAATGGTGGTTCATTCCCCATTATAATCTTCACATCACATAGAACGCATTGATTAAAAATCAACTGTAATATTTTCATTATGCTTTTTGGATCATGGGTTTCCAGATAATAGCTCCCATACCCCTGTATCTGCCTTAACAGGAAATTCCCTTAAGGATCTTTGAATCTTTTTTGGGTGACATTTTTTTTCTAAACCAAACAAATGAATAGCCTTTCAGCTGTTGAGAGCTATAGCTCCCAGAAGTCATATAAAATGGTTAGAGTTATAGTTCACGTAATAGGAAAGGCTGTAAATCTAGTACACTACCACAGGCCAGGTAGAATAACTGAGCCACTGTTTATTCACCCCTGTGATCAAATAGGAACTATACTGATTTCTGGAGATCACCTTAGCATGTCTGCTTCAGGCCAATAAAGAGAGATTTATGATACCACTGTGAAGCAAAACATGCCTCCTGAGGACAGAGGAACCTACTAAGCAATAATACAGAAGATTGGGTTGCCTTTAATGATGTAACTCCTACAGCTATGTATATCAGTCACGGGGATGAATTAATTACTGTACTACAGTGAATGTAGAATAGTTCATGCTGCATTTACTTCGCTATGTGATCATCTGCTTCAGGGGTTATTGGAAAGAGTCAATTGAGAGTCTTAAAAAGTTTCCCCCTGCTTGTATGTAGAAAGAAGCTTGAATATCATTAGCACACATCTAGAATCTGGGGCAGTTTTATAGATCGGTGGTGCCTCTGCAGACCTAGTACATAAATAAGAGGTTGTTTACTTCATTTATTTTCTGAATCAGATTTCCCTTAGCTCTAGCCAGCTGAACCCCACATTGAAATGGTTAGACGTGACTCGTCTTTTCATTTTATAGTAGAAAAGTAATGTGTTTATGACTGCTCTAAGAAACTTCCCCAAACTAAGCAGCTTTTTTTCTCTGAAACATTCAGTTTGCTTCGAAGGTTCAAATATATTATAAATATTCAGAAGAACAGTGTGATAAAGTTTATGTTAGGCAACTTCTGGCAGATGCTTTATAATCTTTTTAGTAAAAGTACCATCCTGTTGCATCTATGGATTAGTATTACATTTCTGTGGGCACTTTTTAGAGATGATTTATTAGTGATAAAGCTGACATTTTTCGTATTTCAGAAAGTATGTGGAATGAAAATGAATTATTGTATACAAAGTTTTTTGTATTGTATACAAAGTTAACCTTCATAAAACTTTCCTACATTACTTATAACGATATTTGGATACTGTATACTACTTTCAGAACTGTGTATTACAAAGGACTTCAGACTATTATTATTTACCATCAAAGCCTCTTTTTAACTTTTTCATCCATCGCAAAGTATACAAATGGAATATGGGTTATTGAAGGTACAGTGTTATGGGACTGGAGTGTCAACAACAATAAAGTGCAGCTGATCTCAGGCTTTTACTTTCACAACCCTGAGCTTCACCTGCATGTTGTATTTTTAGACTACAAAGTGAATCATGTTTATTGGTAAGGACAATGTACTTTACCCAGAATATGAAAGAGAGAAAAAGCATGACAATTGATTTCCTTTACTGAAAAACATAAAAAAAATATAGTAGGTACATTCACTGAAATGTATGAATATTGCAGTGTATGGATTTATATTTTTATATGTCTCTTTAATGAGGAAATAATGACTAGGAGCACAAACAATAGCAGTGTCACTGGACTTCAAATCTGCAGATGCAACCGTTATACCAAAAAATCATGGCTGCAGCCATCTTTGTCAAGCTGCACTTATCTAAGGAATACAGTTGAGTAGAGGGGCGAAGAGCTGACTGGCTATACATAGCAGAAAAGACCACTATTTTATGCTTGGAACAAAATCAGCTAGTCAAAATCTGCTAGCTGTCTTCAGCCCTGTTGTGGGCAGTAGCCTCCTCTAGTTTCGGCATTGATTCGGCTTGTCACAAACAGACTTCAGTGGATTTTGGCTCAAAATGCAAAGACTTGTGGTTCTTCATCAAAACCCACGGCGTCTGTTCACGCCAAGCTGAGCCAAGCTAATTCAATGCAAAAAAGAGAGGAGGTTACTGCCTGCAGTAGGGCTAAAAAAAAGCAACCAGTGGATTTCGGCTAGCTGATTTCTGTCCCCGTGTGGCCCTATCCTTAGGATAACTTTGGTGATATCTGTTGTCTAATTCTTTACTGAATGGTAATTTTCATAAAGGAATATCTAGCCTTATCGATTTAAATATGGCTGTTACTACTAAATTTCTCACTGCAGCCATAGAAGAACACAAGCTCATTGTGGCCCTATCCTTAGGATAACTTTCATGATATCTGTAGTTGTCTAAATTTTTACTGAAGGAGAATTTTCATAAAGGAATATCTAGCATTATCGATTTAAATATGGCTGTTACTTGTATATTTCTCACTGCAGCCATAGAAGAACACAAGCTCCATTATTCATAGGAACCTGACCTAGAGGGCTTCAAATGTCCTATTTGTTCATGGCTGAAATGAATTTCTCATGGAGGTTTTACCTATGGCCTTGGCTCTCTCCACACAGATGTCTCAATTGGGTGACGGTATAGATGAACCAAATATGTTTCCAAGATTATAGGTTACCTAGCTTGTTTATTGCATAAACCCATCACAATGAGTCATAGTGGAAACATGTCTGGGTTTAAAGCCCCCCTGCTGCCTGCCTTTGCGAAGAGAATAAAAGCAATTCTCAAAGCCAAAGCTTATATAATACTATTAATATAGACTGGTACCTTTTCTTTCCTGTGCCTATTGGCATTCAGTCTTTTGCTCTTTGGCTGCTGTTTTATTTTACTATTCTTATCTCTCATGCTGCTAGCTAAATCTCCTAAGGTTTTTTTTTTACTATATTACACAAATATAATATCTAAATCTTTCCCACAGAGATATTGTGACGAGTATGGGCGATGGGTTTCAGTATGAAGAGCGCTACTGTAAAGCAGACTGCTGTTTTATTGTCAGGAGGAAGCAGATACAATTCAGGTGATTAGCAGAAATCAGGCCCTCCAGCCAGGAAGATCCCTATTATGAGTAGCTGTTATTATGAGGCTTGAGATAAAAATAAATGAATACACTGTCATCACCCACACTTTATTACTCTGCAATAGAAATATGTCTACAATATATTCTGATGCATACCCTGTATATACATATTCATTGACATTCACAAGCAGAACAGAACCTTTTTTTCTAATTGAACTAGTAACAGTATAGACAGGGAAGAAAGTGTCTCTTTATGGTAGGACATCTGACCTAAATAAATGTATCCTTCTTAACATATTGCATCTCTGATATATTAGCAGCTCCCACAACTGAGTAGGTGTTTGAAATGAAGAACAACTTTTATAACGCACACATCGTAGGTGTATACATTTGAATATTTACCGAGTGTCAATAAATAACACTGCACTCTCTGAAAGGGGGGTGGGGGAGAGAGAGAAATTGGAATGAGGTTAGAGAAAGAGACAGCAGTAGTCTCTATATCTTCCATAGGAGTTTCAGTCTTATGAAGCAAGCTCGTCCGAAAACAAGAATGACTATATGAGTTTCTATTACTTATCATTGCCATATATTATCATTGTTCTATTATATGTTATAATCATGTTCAAATTATTGTAATTATTTTACTTCTCAAACTTCATCATTTAGCCATCAACATTAACATGTCTTGCAGGTTAATCTGCAGTCACTATTATATGTCATAATAATAACAGCTGCCTGTTTGCCATACACAAGCCAATATAAACTGCCCTCCGGGTCCCTTTTAACTGAGTCGATAGCTTAATGGTCAAAGTATTGGGCCATGCTGACAAGATATCACACCAGATATCATCCAGATATCCCATCAAGTAAAGACTGTATGTGTCTGTTGATGTGGTCCTCTCCTGAAATATCTCCATAGGCCCAGAGACCAAAGGATTGAATTAGTATCATTTGATCCTTCATTAGGGTGGACATACAAGCCAAACAAGCAACTCTTTATGTTATGTTTTGAGTCATAGTTGATGCCAGAGGAAGAATTCATTCATTCCTTCCCTTTTTCAAATATCTAATCAGTGTTGTGGATTTTGCACAACTGGAGTAGCAAATCTGTCATTTAAAGGGAAACAATTCTATAGAGAACTAGGGTGTGCAGTGGGACAGCTTTATAGTTGGGTTTAGAGTCTCTTTAAAGCCAGACTTTCATCTCTTTTATCTATTCATTCTACAGTTCCAGTGTGCACTAGGTCAATCCTCCCAAAGGTCTTGTGTCACAAAACGGCTTTGAGACATTACCTTGCAACAAGTGTAGTTATTGTATCATTAGGGGGCCCATTTACTTAGCTCGAGTGAAGGAATAGAGGAAAAAAACTTTTTTTTTGGCTACTTCGACCATTGAATGGGCTACTTCAACCTTCGACTACGACTTCGAATCGTACGATTCAAACTAAAAATGGTTCGACTATTCGACCATTCGATAGTCGAAGTACTGTCTCTTTAAGAAAAAACTTCGACCCCCTAGTTCGCCACCTAAAAGCTACCGAAGTCAATGTTAGCCTACGGGGAAGGTACCCATAGGCTTGGCTAAGTTTTTTTGGTCGAACAAAAATCGTTTGATCGATGGATTCAAATCCTTAGAATTTTACGTTTTTTGATTGAACTAATAGCGCTAACTCCTTTGACTTCGATATTCAATGGATTTAACTTTGACAGTCGAATATCGAGGGTTAATTAACCCTCGATATTTGACCTTAAGTAAAAATGCCCCTTGGTGTGTATCCAGCTGGAAGAGGACAGAGATGGCCAAAAGTAAGAAATAATCCCATAGGTTTTCTCATTGTTGATCTGCAAAAATTGAAAACTGTGTTTAATTTTTATATTCCATTAGTTAGGCATAACAGCATGTGAGTTCAATGCCCCTTTTTACCTGAGTTGCTTTCTAGACTACCATGTGCTTTGTACTGTACAATATGAGTATCTGGAAGTTTTGGATGGCAGCTATTGTAATAGTTCATATTGATTGTGACAACTTTAGTTTAATTTTCAGTATTTATGATGAATGCAGTTTTTCAGCTATCCCTTCTTCGTTATTGTCTTCTTATTAATATGGCTGATGTAATATAGATATAAGAAAAGGACGAGAGCAAACAAGAATCAATGCAAAGAAGGCTACATTTTTGTTGCCATCTTGACTAATAAGAGATAATAGAATTCTAGGCACATTTCCAATAGATACAAATTAAAAAATTTACATACCCATTAAGATCATAGCTATACGGAATATTTTTGTTTACGATACAATTAATTCTGTTGGAGAAAGCCCACCACTGACTTAAAACCTTATTCTACTACTGCTGAGTGTTTATTTTCCATGTTACGGAACCTTGCCAAATTGTGCTGTAATTAATAATGCAGTGATTGGTCTATTATTTATTTCATGCAGCATGGTGAGGCCCTAATGGAATTAAACAGCAGAGTAAGAATGTAAAGGATGGTTAACAAAATGCAGCGAACTTTTAACATTTGCAATGTCTTACAAGTCTTGATCCCATATGTAAGAAAACAATTAGATACTTCTTAAAACCAGTAGCATAATGCTAATAATTATTTTAAAGATCTGATTAATTAAAATATCTTTTTGGTAATTGTTGCATTACTTTTATTAACAACTCTGCTAATTGTGTTTATCGCTAACCACGCTACCTCTACTGAGGCGTGGGGTTTTTCATGTCTTACAAGACGTTGCCAATTTGTGCTGTAATTAATAATTCAATGATCAGTCTTTGTTCAGCGTTGAAAAACACTTTTGTACTATTCATTGATTAATTGCCATCTTAGAGTCACACCAAATCCAACAGCTTAGAACTGTATTAGATTTACTTTTAGTTAGAGATGTTTATCTCTCAATCTGCCTGCCCATCTGCTTCTGGACAATGTAGGAATAACACTCATCATATACAGTAAGTTTGTGTTACATTTGATACAGAAACAATGGTGTGAGTAATTGTATTGATACTGCCATGGTTTAAAAATGCAGCATTATTATAGAAATATAATACAAACTTAATCATACAAAATAAATGAATTATACATTTAAAATGTATCTCTTAGTGACCATATGCCAATACAATCCTGACAAAATTGGTACTTGCCACTGGTTCATGTTAGTTCATTATATTCTATATTACATCATCAATTATTCATTAACATAGAATAGTGCTGAGAAATGACACTGACTTCTACATTTTATTGGCATACTTGTGTTTCCCAAATGGTTATACTGTATGTATTCTAGATATAGTTCTATGGTACAAGTATGGAATCTATTATCCAGAATGCTTGGTATTTGGGGCTTCCTGGGTATGGGATCTTATCATAATTTGGATGACTGTTCTAATTCAACAAACGAAAAACATTTAAGTATTAAGCCCAACAGGATTATTTTGAATTGTTAGTACTATATAGGTGATGATCTTACTTAAGGCAGATTGACAATGTTTTTGAAAACAGCTTACAATGCTCGAACAAAGACACTGATAAGACATGCTGTCAGATATGCCTTCATAGAAATAAGAAAAGTCCCTGGAACAACTATATAAGAATATATTTACCAATATCTCCATTGGACAAATGTCAAGGCAATAAGAAAAAGAAGAGGTGGAAAGAAGAATTGAAAACTGAAAGTATGTATAAAAAAGACATTTTGCCCCAAAAATATCTACTAAACCATTTATCATCATCATTATATTATAGGGGACATAACTTGCAAAGGCAATATATAATATACTGTGCCACATTAAAAACACTAATAGTACATACGATTGGACACACTCTTGTACCTTGCCAAAGAGGCAGGTGTCTTATTCAGAAATCATTTTCCCCTATTGTTCTTATACCACCTACTGGTCTAAGTACTCTATAAGAAGCAATGGCAAAATGGCAAAATGCAGAATTATCAGTCTGTATATGCACAAACAATCCCTGTTTTGTTTAAAGGGTAATGCATTTTTCAGTAGCAGTATGCACAAAATATATGTCTTAAATATATTGATTGGTTGAATGCAGAGGTCCTCTTGTATGTGTGTATATATATATATATATATATATATATATATATATATATATATATATATATATATATATATATATATATATATACACACACATTCACATAATATAATGTAAATGTTCTAAGAATGAGTGCCATGATTTGGTCACATATACTCTGTACTGATAGAAATGTATGGAATGTAGTTTAGCAGTGAAAATTGAATTCTTACACAATTTTATTAAACTTGTGATTTCATATACTGTATATTTGAGTGGGCTGCTGAATTGTATAAATGTGCATGTTTTTTGGCAATGTTACAATATGGAAATCAAATAAGATATAAACTAAATATACAGTATAAATAAATAAAACAAATAGTCACAACAAAATCTGGCTTATAGAGGCTTTAAAGATCTAATAAGTCTGAGGTAATAAATGTTGTGTTGAACTATAGCATTCAGAACAAATTGTGTTTTTTAAGCCTCTAGTCAACAATACAATTATCCACCCACATTGAAAAATTATAAAAATGTCAGGTTTGAGGAGACAATAACACAGTTAACATTTTAAATTTGCTTTTACATTTGAAAACCCTGCTAATCGTTCTTTTGTTTCCAGGAATTATGGATTTAACATTTGCACTGTGTTTCCATAAATACATAGAGTAAGGAGTAGAATAATATGTAATAATTATGATAATAATAATATGTAAAGCATGGCTGTCACATAGGTCCAACGCTATAACAATAGCAATCATATACCCAAACTTATGTCAGCTTGACCAATTATTCAGTGGGGCACTATATTGTAGTATATATATATATATATATATATATATATATATATATATATATATATATATATATATATATATATATATATATATATATATCCTAGTATTGTATCAAAATAATCCTGACACAGCAAATGGTCTAATTGTTAGTATTATTTATTTATAAAACAATATAGTTTTATAAATATAAAACATTAATAATATAATATTATAATTCTAACAATAAAACCATTTGCTGTGTCAGGATTATTTTGATGCCACTGAAATATAAAACCTGCTACGCTTTTAACAGAGATGGGGTCATAAACTGTTTGGCATACATTTAGACGTAGCAGTGTGCATTGCTGCTGTTCACAAAGCTGTATTTGCACAAAGTGCTGGTCAGCATCTAGTTGCAAAACCTAAGATAAATATGATCATATTAAATGGGTAAATCCATATTAGCATGTGCTGCTATGCCAAAAGAATGTAATAAAACGCAAAGGAAAGTGGAAAGCATAGAAATAATATTTTTATATCACTCTAGACCTGGTGTATGCTATTGACGTCAATGGCATTGAGCTGGCAAAGAGTTGCCAAATAATTGTAAATAATCAATCCATCGCTTTGTAACTACATGTGGAGTTGTTTGGCGGCAAACATGTTTATAGCTGTAGACCTGCTTAATAACATGGTCATAAAAAAACCGACCCCTTAAAAAGTATAATGGTTTTCTTATAGATAAAAACATTTGAAATGCAAAAATATGTAAATAATAGGGAATATGGCTGCAAGCAAGGGATTAAGTAGGAAATAAAAAAAGTCAGACTAAACCATCTTATTTATTATTAAAAAAACACAATTTAATCAGATCAGGGACAAACTCAATAACATCGACTAAGACCCAAATCGTACAATTTTTTTTAGAGTTTTCCCCAAATCATAAGTTTTTTCCCCGAAAAGCCAGATTTTTTTAGATTTTTTCAGATTTTTGCCCAAAAGTCTGAAATAGTCGGATTTTTGTGCTAATTCCAACGCAGACCACAGAAACTTCGAAATAGGATAGGGAACTTTCCCATTGACTTATATACACCCTTGGCAGGTCTGAGATGATGAAGTCAATGGGCCTCAAATGTTTTTTTTATGGGCAACCATTTTTTACACATGCCACAATTTTTCTCGCTCCAAATGCATTAAAGTCAATGGTAGTTTTTTCTTGTGCCAACTTTTCTCTTAGACTTTTTCTGTCCTGGTGATTTTTTCCACTAAGAATTTTTGCCGCATTTAAAGGAATACTATACCCCCAAACAATGTAGGTCTCTATTAAAATATACTGAGTAAAACAGCTCATGTGTAAAACCCTGCTTCATGTAAATGAACCATTATCATGATAATATACTTTTTTAGTAGTATGTGCCATTGGGAAATCATAAATAGAAAATTGCCATTTTAAAAAATAAGGGCCGTCCCCTGAGATCGTAAGATTCACTGTGCATACATACAAACCACATGTAAGGTCACATGAGCCAATTAACAGACAGAGTTCTGCCTTTTGCTTCCTCACTTCTTCCTGTTACAGTTAGTGTTGTAGTATTTCTGGTCAGGTGATCTCTGAGGCAGCACAGATAGAGTCACAAAATGGTGGTTCAAGGCAAGAGAAGTAAAAGGGCAATATTTATGTAAATATATATTCCAGTTTGGTAAGATTTTTTAATATGTCATTCAACTTGATATAAACTATCTGTTGCTTAAGTATTCATTTTGGGGGTATAGTTTTCCTTTAAGTGAAAAAAATTGCAGTTGGTGAAATGCAGAATTTTGCTGCAAACCCATGGCTGCCAAAACAATTCGCTCATCACTACTTGTTTTTACTACTTCACCTGGACCCAGAAATTACATGGATAGATATGTAATAGATTTTTCGATAGATAGATAGATAGATAGATAGATAGATGATAGATGGGCAAATGTTTCTACTAGGAACTTGGAACTGGAGAACAGTTGAAAGGAAGATATATTTCTCCTAGGTTCATCTCCTACTCACTCATGTACAGCAGTTCTGAGGTGGTTAATTCCCTTAAAAAGTCTCACCTGTGGAATACTAATGTGGTTTTAGATTTGCAAGGAGCCCAGAGAGAGAGAGAGTCCCAGAGTGAGAGGTGAGAACTGAAAGAGTGAAGGTCTGTGATCTGTGTAAAACAGCGTGGAGTGTTAGTTTCTTAAAGAAAATGACTTTAAAAGGTAGATTCTTTTTAGAGCCATACTTTTTGTGTTCAGAGTGAATTCCAGTAGGGGTGCAGTATTAGTGTATTAATTAATGTGGTAAGGGGTTTGTTTTATTTTGTTTACCCACCTTACTCACAGAGTCTGGACATGTGTAAATGATTGGACTTTAGCCTGCTAAAGAAATGTTTGTTTGTCTGATCCTGCTCATCTATGTATATTATTTAAAAAAACAAAAAACACTATGGCATGTTTGAACATACTGTATTAATTCCACAACATAGCTATTGGATAGTGTCCTGAGAAATAAAGTGGCCTGTTGTAAATTTGTCTGAATTATTTCATCAATTTGCAAAGATAACTTTCAGGCCATACATTAGCAAAGGATACTTCATCTGTAGATGAATTTGAATAATGAACCATTAGCAATGCTGCTTTCCTTTTGTCATTCTAATAAAGAGATGCTATCCCTCTTTGAAGACAGAATTACTGCACATATTAGTGAACGGGAAAAACAACTAATTGTTGAAATATTGAGGCAGTAATTCAAGTGTGTTTTACAGTCAGACCTTCACTTATCATTCCCATATGAAGATCTTATGCATTTTTACATCTTTTTTTACACCAATTCAGTGTGTATGTGTTTCACATTTAACACAATATTTTCCCTAATTTTACACCACCATTTTGGCATAGTGTATACATTAATACATTATACATTAATACTGCACTGCTTAAACCTTGTCATTAGCACAGTAAAGTTCTGCCTTTCAAAGAAAAACGGTTTCCCTGCTTATAGCTTTTGTATACTTGAAGCTTAAATTGCCTTAACACATTTCCTTCATTTTCCCCCAAAAAATATCAATTTCATATTTATTCCATGTTCCATATTTGTTTCTGTTTAAAGGATTATCTATTCTTAGTTTTCTCATTGGCAAAATTAAACTTTTAACTAAATAAAAATGTAATTGTTTTTATGGTACAATAGAGAACAACATGACAAACCACTAGTACACTAGGTAATCTGAGCGTAAGATATTCTCTTTATAAAATATTGTTGATTTCATAAACATCATAATAACACAGTGTAGCAAAGATACATCAAATCATCGCCCAGCCCTCACCATCCAAAAAAGTTGTTCTAAAAAATTGTAATTCTATAGAAAATGGTGACAAAACATGTAATATGAATATATATTCTTCAGTTGGTCTTTAAGTATTTTTGCCATTCTTAGTAATAAAAACAAGAGTTATGAGTTTGCATTTACGTTTTTTTGTACTCTTCAGTATTTAAATATATAAAAGTCCAATACTGGGCCCTTTATACACCTGGGCTCCCCAGCAGCTGATAAGCTGTTACATCCTTGTTGGGACTTAAAGGTCTCTGTTTCCAATAGGAAAACAATGTGTTGAAAGTGTCATGGCAATGTGATGGGTTTCCTGCGTATCCCCTTGTAGGAAAAGTAAATTGCTTTAAGTTTATTTTGCCAAAAACATTGGCTCAGCATTTGGAAAATTTGAATTTGGAGCTACAGAAGTGTTCTTAGAAATCCATTTCTGTCATTGTTGTGTAAAAATCTTTCATGGTCTCTCTAGCCCATAATTATTCTTGCTTCACTCTGTATTGAAATAGGTATAACATTTTAATTGGCCACTGTCAAATAGGCCAATGTTATGCTTTATGATATACAGTATAAATAAAAGACATGTATGTCATCTACATAGGTTAATGCTAATAATTACAATTTTTGTAGATTATGGAGAGTTGAAACAATTTCCCCATACTTATGTCCAATCCTCTGTTGTAAATGTGCAGTGCACATAGGGGCACATTTACTAAGCTTGAGTGAAGGATTGGAATGTAAAAAACTTTGAATTTCTAAGTATTTTTTTGGTTCTTCGACCATGGAATAGGTTCCTACGACCTTCGACTTCAATTCAAACGATTCTAACTAAAAAACGTTCTACTATTCGACCATTCAACCATTCGATTCGTTCAATCAAAGTATTTGTGCTAAAATCTTACTTCGAGGGTCGAATTCGAGGGTTTATTATTTAAAGCACAGATAATAGAGCACTTATGACCCAATTTGTATTTCCCACTACTAAACTTAAATATGAAAATGTTGCTTTCCTTTGTACACTTTCACTATTTTTTTTCAGAGACTAAGAATATATTAAATATGAATTTAATGTGGCAAAAAGTCTCAGAATTTGTGGATGGATAGAATATTGTAATTAAAATCCCCTAAAATATAAAACTTCTGGTGGTTTAGGACTTAACAAAATTAGATTAGCTGTTGTTCTGTTTCTGGATATTTTCAGCAGATCATGATGCTTCAGCTCTAAAATATACCCTTTCTGGCTTTTGTAAAGGGGATTATAATGTTTAGAAAGAGGGCACTGATGATTCACTCATCTCCTTACCTTTTATTTCATTGGGGCAATTACAAATATTTCATAAGAGTATCTTGACAGCGCTATATAAATGATGATGATAAGTGACCCAAAGAATAGTGTGGTTTTGGTTGTCATGTTCATTCAAAAGCCATTGTTACTACTGATATAACAATAAATTATAACAATGAACATTAAGACTTATGAAATTAGTTTACATTTTAATCAATGACATTTAATTAATGTCATCTTCCTGAATGAAACATAAGAACCATACTTAAAATATTAAGCTTAGTCTGTTAGTCTTAAAATGTTTATAATATCTCCTTATAATACACAAGAACCATGAAAATCCTGTAAATTATATCCTCATAAACAGTGTTTAGATATGTCATCGGTTATAATCAGAGCTTCATTATGTCATTTCTGTCACGACTCACTGAAAATTGTATATTATAATAATTAAAGTACCCCCTGTTGCAAAATTCCTTGGTAACTTATAATATCCTTATATTTTATAATAGGGGTACTTTATTCACTATACTATGGTTCTTCTATTCATATTACTCACCTGAATTTTTTAAAAATTAATTATATAGAGCAGTGCTCCCTGTGTTTGCCATACTCTGTCTGCCCTGTGCTAACTGTGGGATGTGAGCCTGGTAGGGGTTTGTTCTGGGTGTTTGTTAGCATTTGGAATTTTTTGTTAGGGGCCCCTAAGGTGTTCAATCATGTGCTTGGGGATGCTGGATGCTTTGTTATCCACAGGGGAGGAGGCATATGGATTTAAGGGCATGTCTTAATATGACATAAATTATTGGTATCCCTGTAGTGAGCACCAACCATTTGGTTTTTTGGTGTGCTACCACCATTAAGGTGGACATGTTAAAAGTTCTTGTGGTACCATGGGTGTGATTTAAAGTGGGTGTGGTTAAAACAGGGAGTGGTCAACTCTAGTTTTCCATTATCACCCCTCCACCACAAAGACCAGAACAATTCAGCACTTGGCACCATATTAGTTGGACAGCACTGCTCTAGAGCAACTATGATTCATACATACACAAGTGCTTTCCACAAAATGTTTTTTGTCTATTTAGTAGCAAATGCCATCTGTATATCATTCTTCTTTGGTAAAAAGAACACATTTATATATGTGGGCACATTTGTGATGAATCTGTAATGTGGCTATCATAGAAGATTATTGAGTGGGCTGAAGTGAAAGATTTAATGTGCAGCACAGTGGCGGAGCTGTATATGCCAAGGATAATTGGTTTCTAATGTGGCCATGGACAAAATGTTCATTATAATCAAAAATCATTGAAGTCCTTGAGAAACAGGGCAGTGGAGAGTTTTCATTAAGTGGCAAAAATATTTAACCTGAAGTGACTAATTAAAATTGGGTTATTACAGTCCTTTAATTATGAGATATAAAGAAGGAAGCAGCCTCCGGATAACATTACTCCATTTGTCTTTGATCACCTTGTGTTACTTTTCAGCATCCCTTTTCTACTTGCCAGAATGAACAGATTTGTGTACATGCTGAACAACTATTCACCTTGTCTGACACTTACTAGCAAGACTATATACTCTACTTACTAGCCACCTCCTTCCAATGGATCTTTGAAAAGCATTTTCAAGGACCCTTTTTAGAGGCATTTGTTATTGAGTTCTGAAGCAGACACTTGGCCATGTCTGTTACTAGAATGGAGTTGGCTGGGCCTCTTTTAAACTCACATTTTGAGATACCACATGGTTTTCCACTATTTGTTTTAAATTAAAATGACTTAAAACTTACTTTTCCCTGTCAATATCTACATACATTCATTAGATTAAAAAGCACTTGACCCTATGTTTTGCTTATAAAATCATATTTAATTTATTCAAAAGATTGCTGATTTACTATTTTTTTCTTCTCAATTACTCATTAGTATATTGACTTGTGTAAAACATGACCTTTCTCCTTGAAGAACAACTTTTTACTAATGAAGGTTTGATTACCAATTTCTTCCAGCTAATTAAGGACAAGGTCCACCATATCTCAGAGGCACTTCCAGAAGTGTTAGTTCATGATATTAATACTAGGGATGTAGCGAACGTCGGAAAAAAAGTTCGCGAACATATTCGCGAACTTGCGCAAAATTGCGAGCGGTTCGCGAACGGTTCGCGAACCCCATAGACTTCAATGGGAAGGCGAACTTTAACATCTACAAAAGACATTTCTGGCCAGAAAAATGATTTTAAAGTTGTTTAAAGGGTGCAACGACCTGGACAGTGGCATGCCAGAGGGGGATCAAGGGCAAAAATGTATCTGAAAAATCTGCCTGTGTGTGCTTGGAAGAGATAGTGTAGGGCGAGAGCTGTTAGTGATTTCAGGGACAGATGATAGTAAGTTTGCTGGCTAGTAATCTGCGTGATACTGCTCTGTATTGGAGGGACAGAAGTCTGCAGGGATTTGAGGGACATTTTAGCTTAGGTAGCTTTGCTGGCTAGTAATCTACTGTTCTCTTTAAACAACTGCCATACGTTGACCTTGTAGGCATTGTTTGCCCAGTTTTTTTGGACGCAGCCACTGAAGCACAGTTGCCAGAAAAAATATGCCATATAAATGCTGAAAATAGTCATTTTTCGCCATACGTTGACCTTGTAGACATTGTTTGCCCAGTTTTTTTGGACGCAGCCACTGAAGCACAGTTGCCAGAAAAAATATGCCATATAAATGCTGAAAATATAAATTTTTTTGGTTGCAGCCACTGAAGCACAGAGGCCAGAAAAATTATGCCATATAAATGCTGAAAATATAAATTTTTTTGGTTGCAGCCACTGAAGCACAGAGGCCAGAAAAAATATGCCATATAAATGCTGAAAATAGTCATTTTTTGCCATACGTTGACCTTGTAGGCATTGTTTGCCCAGTTTTCTTGGTCGCAGCCACTGAAGCACAGTTGCCAGAAAAAATATGCCATATAAATGCTGAAAATATAAATTTTTTGCCATATACGTTGAGTCAAGGTATGGCAAAAAATGACTATTTTCAGCATTTCTATGGCATATTTTTTCTGGCCTCTGTGCTTGAGTGGCTGCGGCCAAAAAAACTGGGCAAACAATGCCTACAAGGTCAACGACGTTGACCTTGTAGGCATTGTTTGCCCAGTTTTTTTGGCCGCAGCCACTCAAGCACAGAGGCCAGAAAAAATATGCCATAGAAATGCTGAAAATAGTCATTTTTTTGGTCGCAGCCACTGAAGCACAGTTGCCAGAAAAATTATGCCATATAAATGCTGAAAATATAAATTTTTTTGGTTGCAGCCACTGAAGCACAGAGGCCAGAAAAATTATGCCATATAAATGCAGAAAATATGCATTTTTTTGGTTGCAGCCACTGAAGCACAGAGGCCAGAAAAATTATGCCATATAAATGCAGAAAATATGCATTTTTTTGGTTGCAGCCACTGAAGCACAGAGGCCAGAAAAATTATGCCATATAAATGCAGAAAATATGCATTTTTTTGGACGCAGCCACTGAAGCACAGTTGCCAGAAAAAATATGCCATATAAATGCTGAAAATAGTCATTTTTCGCCATACGTTGACCTTGTAGACATTGTTTGCCCAGTTTTTTTGGTTGCAGCCACTGAAGCACAGAGGCCAGAAAAAATTAAACCAGTAGGGTTTGCACCCTAGTTTGTAACGGTGGCGGAGGGAGGAGGACGCTAAAGGACAGCTGTGTGTGGAGTCATGAGGCTTGAAGAGAAGGACAGCTGCATAGAAGTCAGAACAAGTCTTCCGGCGTGCAGTAACCCTCCGAGATCCACCCCTCATTCATTTTAATAAAGGTCAGGTAATCGACACTTTTGTGACCTAGGCGAGTTCTCTTCTCAGTTACAATCCCTCCTGCTGCACTGAAGGTCCTTTCTGAGAGCACACTTGAGGCTGGGCAAGACAAGAGGTTCATGGCAAATTGTGACAGCTCTGGCCACAGATCAAGCCTGCGCACCCAGTAGTCCAGGGGTTCATCGCTCCTCAGAGTGTCGATATCTGCAGTTAATGCCAGGTAGTCCGCTACCTGCCGGTCGAGGCGTTCTTTGAGGGTGGATCCCGAAGGGTTGTGGCGCTGCCTTGGACAGAAAAACATTTGCATGTCTGACGTTACAGACCGGCCAAAGGGCTTTGTCCTTGCAGGTGTGCTCGTGGCAGGATTACTGGCACCTCTGCCCCTGGAATGTTGATGAGTTCCTGAAGTGACATCACCCTTAAAAGCATTGTACAACATGTTTTGCAGGCTGGTTTGTAAATGCCGCATCTTTTCGGACTTGTGGTATGTTGGTAACATTTCTGACACTTTATGCTTGTACCGAGGGTCTAGTAGCGTTGCGACCCAGTACAGGTCCTTCTCCTTAAGCCTCTTGATACGGGGGTCCTTCAACAGGCATGCCAGCATGAAAGACCCCATTCTCACAAGGTTGGATGCAGAGCTATCCATCTCCGCTTCCTCATTATCAAGGACTGCATCATCCACGGTCTCCTCCCCCCAGCCACGTACAAGACCAGGGGTCCCCAAAAGGTCACCACTAGCCCCCTGGGAAGCCTGCTCCTGTTGGTCCTCCTCCTCCTCCTCCACAAAGCCACCTTCCTCCTCTGACTCCACTTCTGGCACCTCTCCCTGCGTTGCAGCAGGTGCCTGGGTTCGTTCTGGTGATTGCGACCATAAATCGTGCGCTTCCAGCTCCTCGTCACGCTGGTCTACAGCCTCATCTGTCACTCGTCGCACGGCACGCTCCAGGAAGAAAGCGAAGGGTATTAGGTCGCTGATGGTGCCTTCGGTGCGACTGACCATATTTGTCACCTCTTCAAAAGGTCGCATGAGCCTGCAGGCATCGCGCATAAGCACCCAGTAACGGGGGAAAAAAATCCCCAGCTCTGCAGATCCAGTCCTACCACCCAGTTCAAAAAGGTACTCGTTGACGGCCCTTTGTTGTTGCAGCAGACGTTCCAACATAAGGAGCGTTGAATTCCAGCGAGTCTGGCTGTCAGAAATCAAACGCCTGACTGGCATGTTGTAGCGCTGCTGAATGTCAGCAAGGCGTGCCATGGCTGTGTAGGAACGTCTGAAATGGGCCGACACCTTTCTGGACTGGGTGAGAACGTCCTGGAATCCTGGGTACTTGGAGACAAAACGTTGGACTATTAAATTTAACACATGTGCCATGCAGGGCACATGTGTTAAATTTCCCAGTCTCAACGCTGCCAACAGATTGCTTCCATTGTCACACACCACTTTTCCGATCTGCAGTTGGTGTGGGGTCAGCCACCGATCGGCCTGTGACTGCAGAGATGACAGGAGTACAGATCCGGTATGGTTTTTGCTTTCCAGGCACGTCATCCCCAAGACAGCGTGACAACGGCGTACCTGGCACGTCGAATAGCCTAGGGGGAGCTGGGGGTGCACAGGTGTGGAGGAGGAGAAGGAGGACCCAGCAGCAGAGTAAGAAGAAGAAGAGGAAGAAGACGAGGTAGAGAGCGATGGAGGAGTAGAGGTGGTGGCAGAACCGCGTGCAATCCGTGGCGGTGACACCAACTCCACTGTTGTTGTTGTTGTTGAGCTACCCATTCCCTGCTTCCCATTCCCAGCCATTACCAAGTTCACCCAGTGGGCAGTGTAGGTGACATACCTGCCCTGACCATGCTTGGAGGACCATGCGTCAGTAGTCATATGGACCTTTGGCCCAACACTAAGTGACAGAGATGCGGTAACTTGGCTCTGCACATGTTGGTACAGGTGTGGTATTCCCTTTTTAGAAAAAAAATTGCGGCTGGGTACCTTCCACTGCGGTGTCCCAATTGCTACAAATTTGCGGAAGGCCTCAGAGTCCACCAGCTGGTATGGTAAAAGCTGGCGGGCTAAGAGTGCAGACAAGCCAGCTGTCAGACGCCGGGCAAGGGGGTGACAGTCAGACATTGGCTTCTTACGCTCAAACATGGCCTTCACAGAAACTTGGCTGGTGGCAGATGACTGGGAATGGGAACAGGTGGTCAAGGTGGAAGGCGGAGTGGAGGGTGGTTCAGATGGGTCAAGGAGAGCAGAGGTAGAGCAGTAAGATGCTGGACCAGAAGGAGTGTGACTTTTAGTTTGCCTGTTGCCTTTGAGGTGTTGCTCCCAAAGTGCTTTGTGCTTGCCGCTCATGTGCCTTCGCATAGAAGTTGTACCTATGTGGCTGTTGGGCTTACCAAGGCTCAGTTTCTGACTGCACTCATTGCAAATTACAATGCTTTTGTCAGAGGCACACACATTAAAAAAATGCCACACTGCTGACTTTTTGGAAGTCTGCGATCTGGCGGTAACAGTAGAAGTTGGCGGCATTGGCGGCAATGGCGGGTGCGTTGGCCGGCTGAACACAGGTGCCGATACATGTTGTTGCCCTACTGATCCCTGCGGGCTGGCCTCCCTGCTTCTTCTAAGTCTTATTCTCCTACTGCCTCTCTGACTCTCCGTCTCTCCATCTGAACTACCCTCCTCTTGCTCTCTTCTACTAGGCACCCACAAAACATCAATCTCCTCATCATCATTCTCCTCAGATGCATCAATTTCTTCTGACACATCACAGAAGGAAGCAGCAGCGGGGACCTCCTCCTCCTCCTCATCACTCATCATTATGTCCATCTCTGTCGTGTTCTCTGCCAGAATTAAATCTGGTGTAACGTCCTCATCTCCTTCATCTTCTTCTGCCAATAATGGTTGCGCATTACTCAGTTCAAGAAACTCATGGGAAAATAACTCCTCTGACTCCAGTGAAGATGGGGCACCGGTGGTGGAGGAAGTGTTACGTGGGGTGGCCATAGCAGTGGAGGATGAGGAGGATGTTGTGGTAAAGTTAGAAACGGTAGAGGATGGGGTGTGCTGTGTAAGCCAGTCAACTACCTCTTCAGCATTTTGGGAGTTCAGGGTCATTGGCTTTTTAAAACTGGGCAATTTGCTAGGGCCACAGGATTGCATAGCAGCACGGCCCCTAGCACGGCCTCTGCGTGGCGGCCTGCCTTTGCCTGGCATTATTTTTAAAAAAACAACAACAACAAAAACTCAGTTGGTTTTTCTGGAAACGATAATACACACAGCTAGATGGCAGTTTGAAGAAAACAGTGTGCAAATAATGCCTACAAGATCAACGTATACACTACTACAGCGGTGGATACGGATTACGTAAAATATATGAATGCTGCTTGAAAAAAAGTAACTCAAGTGGTTTTTCTAGAGACGATAATATTATCAATATTTAGACAAAATGTGAACAAGCTCACACAGCTAGATGGCGGTTTGAAGAAAACACTGTGCAAATAATGCCTACAAGGTCAACGTATACACAGCGGTGGATACGGATTACGTAAAATATAAGAATGCTGCTTGAAAAAAAGTCACTCCGGTGTTTTTTCTGGAGACGGTAATATTATGGATATTTAGACAGAATGTGAACACGGTCACACAGCTAGATAGCAGTTGGTTGAATAACACACTGGGCAAAAAATGCCTACAGGGCAAATAATGCCTACAAGGTCAACGTATACACAGCGGTGGATACGGATTACGTAAAATATAAGAATGCTGCTTGAAAAAAAGTCACTCCGGTGTTTTTTCTGGAGACGGTAATATTATGGATATTTAGACAGAATGTGAACACGGGCACACAGCTAGATAGCAGTTGGTTGAATAACACACTGGGCAAAAAATGCCTACAGGGCAAATAATGCCTACAAGGTCAACGTATACACAGCGGTGGATACGGATTACGTAAAATATAAGAATGCTGCTTGAAAAAAAGTCACTCCGGTGTTTTTTCTGGAGACGGTAATATTATGGATATTTAGACAGAATGTGAACACGGGCACACAGCTAGATAGCAGTTGGTTGAATAACACACTGGGCAAAAAATGCCTACAGGGCAAATAATGCCTACAAGGTCAACGTATACACAGCGGTGGATACGGATTACGTAAAATATAAGAATGCTGCTTGAAAAAAAGTCACTCCGGTGTTTTTTCTGGAGACGGTAATATTATGGATATTTAGACAGAATGTGAACACGGGCACACAGCTAGATAGCAGTTGGTTGAATAACACACTGGGCAAAAAATGCCTACAGGGCAAATAATGCCTACAAGGTCAACTTATACACTACTACAGCGAGGGATACGGATTACGTAAAATTTATTATGGCTGCTTGAAAAAAGTCACTCCGGTGTTTTTTCTGGAGACGGTAATATTATGGATATTTAGACAGAATGTGAACACGGGCACACAGCTAGATAGCAGTTGGTTGAATAACACACTGGGCAAAAAATGCCTACAGGGCAAATAATGCCTAAAAGGTCAACTTATACACTACTACAGCGATGGATACGGATTACGTAAAATTTATTATGGCTGCTTGAAAAAAGTCACTCCGGTGTTTTTTCTGGAGACGGTAATATTATGGATATTTAGACAGAATGTGAACACGGGCACACAGCTAGATAGCAGTTGGTTGAATAACACACTGGGCAAAAAATGCCTACAGGGCAAATAATGCCTAAAAGGTCAACTTATACACTACTACAGCGATGGATACGGATTACGTAAAATTTATTATGGCTGCTTGAAAAAAGTCACTCCGGTGTTTTTTCTGGAGACGGTAATATTATGGATATTTAGACAGAATGTGAACACGGGCACACAGCTAGATAGCAGTTGGTTGAATAACACACTGGGCAAAAAATGCCTACAGGGCAAATAATGCCTAAAAGGTCAACTTATACACTACTACAGCGATGGATACGGATTACGTAAAATTTATTATGGCTGCTTGAAAAAAGTCACTCCGGTGTTTTTTCTGGAGACGGTAATATTATGGATATTTAGACAGAATGTGAACACGGGCACACAGCTAGATAGCAGTTGGTTGAATAACACACTGGGCAAAAAATGCCTACAGGGCAAATAATGCCTAAAAGGTCAACTTATACACTACTACAGCGGTAGTAAAATAAAAAAAAAGTTAAATAAAAAAAGAATGAATATTAAAAAAAAAAAATTAAAGTTGGTGCTGCTGAACTACTAGGAGCAGCAGATTAGCACACCAGTCCCACTCCCCAACACTGCTAGACTAATAGCACTGGGCTCTTATAGTAGTAGTAGTAGTAGTAGTAGTAGTAGTAGTAGTAAAACAACAAAAAAATAAATAAAAGCAGTCCTTACAAGGACTATTGCTATTGCAGCAGTCAGCAGATGAGATCAGAAGCAGGACAGCTGCCCACTGCAGCTACATACAGAGCACTGCAGTAGAAGGTAGATTACTAGCCAGCAAAGCTACCTAAGCTTAAATGTCCCTCAAACCCCTGCAGACTTCTGTCCCTCCAATAACAGAGCAGTATCAAAACGATTACTAGCCAGCAAACTTTCAACTGTCCCTGAAATCACTAACAGGCAGCAGCTCTCTCCCTACACTATCTCTTCAGCACACACAGGCAGAGTGAAAAAAAGCTGCAGGGCTTCGGTTTTTATAGGGAAGGGGAGTGGTCCAAGGGAGAGCTTCCTGATTGGCTGCCATGTACCTGCTGGTCTGGGGTGAGAGGGCAAAAAAAAGCGCCAACAATGGCGAACCCAAAATGGCGAACGTCGCGCGACGTTCGCGAACTTCCGGCGAGCGCGAACACCCGATGTTCGCGCGAACAAGTTCGCCGGCGAACAGTTCGCGACATCTCTAATTAATACCAGTTCTATATTAGAGTCAGCACAACCCCTGCAATCCATGTAAAGTAATGATCAGATATTTTTGAGTGATTGTTTCTGTAATCTTTATCTAATGTTTAAAAACATTAGTAGTTGTATTTAAAGCACTGTCCCTTGAGGCCCTTGCCTCCATCTGGGGAGGGCAGTGGGGAGCAGCAGTGAAGGGCAGGCAGGAATCAGTCTTGGTTGGCAGGGCCCTTGAGGGCTGGGGGCCCACCAGGTTTTTTTTTCCGGTGTCCCACTGGCCCAGTCTGACCCTGTTAAAGCATCACTGTAATCATAGTAACAATCTTAGAGTTATGATATTATTATTCTCTAAGTATTTTTGTCTGTATCTGTACACTGACATCTGTTCATCATTCAGTAAAACTATGTGGTTTAGGCAAGTATTTTAAATGAAGGGTATAACATATAGCGAGGTATCGTAAACTTTTATATCTGTGAGCCACATTCAAATTTATAGTTGGGGAGTAAGACAAACATGAATAACGTTTCTGGGGGTGCCAAATAAGGACTGTGATTGGCTATTTGGTAGCCCCTATATAGACTGGCGGCATATAGAAGGCTATGTTTGGCAGTACGCCTGATTTGTATGCAACCACTTGCCTCTAAATAATAAACACTTGCTTTGAGGCCACTGGGAGCAACATCCAAGGGATTGGTGAGCAACATGTTGAATAATACATATAAAGAACCATATTAGAACAGAGAGAATCCCATATTGAGGGCTCACACAAGTATACTGATATCAAAAAAAGCTCACTTTATTATTACGTCATTAAACACAGACATTGATTTAAAAACATACAAAATGATCAATGGTATTTAAATCCTAAACAATTACAATAGCCTTTCTACCCTGGTATTGAGGAAATTATTGATTCCCCCACACACACTGATTAGTGTGCCCAATATTATTTAGCTAATATGTAATATGTAATAGTAGTGACCCCTCTAATCACAGAAGGTAACAAATGATGCACATAGTATACACAATAATTAAATACGATAATAAATTATTAGTTCAATAAGAGGGGATCTCAAACCACATACATGTGAAGCAAGGATTCTTACCTACCACGAACCAGCCCCAATATGGATTTTGCCAATACTCTTGCTCACAGGCATGTTGCTCATAAGCCATTGGTTGGAGATCACTGTTATACAGTATATATATATATATATATATATATATATATATATATATATATATATATATATATATATATATATATATATTATGTGCATTCATTCACATGCCCTAGCATACAATATGCATCATGCATCAGAGTGTTAAGTATCAATATTAATGTATTCAGTGTGGTTAGTATAAGACATACCTTCAATTGGGTGTTAGATTAGTTTATGTAAATAAGTCATAATTGCACAAAATAATAAATACAGTACTGGGACACTTGGTGGTTTCTGTGGCATTCTTTAAAGTGGAGGAGGTATTATATTTTTCATGAATGGGCTGATAGAGCATCACACAGTGATAGCAGTACTATTTGTAATGGTTTAGTGGCTTTCATTCTACCCAAGAGTGTCTCTCTACTATTGTGCACAAGATTTGAGAAAAGTCTCCAAAGTCATATAATGATAAGATTACCTGTTAATCTGGCAACAAGACAAGAAACCTTATCAAGCAAGAAACCGGTAAAAGAAAATCTGTTTAGCTACATACTGTAGATATCTCACTAGGTGCCCCTTGCAGAAAAGCATATGCCATGCACAGGAATGTACTAAAGCAAGCTTGATGAAGTGCTTAAAATCATCAGGGGACAGCAGCAAAACAAAAATATTACATTTGTCTGATGGGATCAATAATGCAAAGTAGCATTTGAAAGGAATTTTTGCAAAAAAAAATAGAGATAACAGAAAGACTTTAGTTAAGATTATAACATGCAAATGTGAGTGTAAATTAGGAGGGTTCCTAAACCAGGTTGACAGATTGTTAATATCTTTGTAGATAAGATGATGTCTCTCTGCTAGCAGATATTTACCAGCAGTACAGCTGAGTGTGTTTTTGACATTCAGACTTTAGCCTCCTCAGGAAGATAGCCTACAGTGGGTCTGAAATGGATTCGCCATGGTCCATTAACTTATTCAGTGAATTTGATGCACTATTTTTCCCTGTAAAGCTCTAAGCTATTATTAGGGGGGCAGAGATTTATAATAACACAGTATTTCTGAACCTTAATAAAACATTGTACAAAAGTTCTATTGAGATGCAGCTTTGGGGCAGTTTATACAACAATTGATAATATGGAATGGGATTGCTGAACAGAACTGACTTGTGGATCACCGAAGCATTGTGCTAAGGCACAAACACAACATTCGGGAAGAGGATTTTATTTCTACTCTTTGTTATATTGTCACCATGCCACCTCTATTTCAGATATTCAAGAGGGAAACAAAACCTTCTAGGCTTTAATAAAATTATTTGTTGTCAACATTTCCATTGTAAAACATTTTACGCCAAAAGAAAGTTAAAAAGTTTATACAAAATAATTACTGTAATTACAAGTCTCTGTTATAGTCATTACAAGGAAATTAATGCCATGCATCGAGATCATGGAAATTATTCATTGCAAATGGCAAATTGGTATAGTTATAAAGGTGTATATTTTTTTATTCATGTCTGACTAACCCCTACAATTACACTAATATTTTATATAGCCTTAGAAATATGGGTGGTTTGTCCCTGCAAGCTCATAGACCCTGTAGGGTACTGAAAATAAGTAAGTCCTCCTTCAGAACCTTCAGAATGGCTGCCCAGAGTGTCAGGTTGAGCCAGAGGTGAGTGGCTAGCAGGTAGAAGTCTAGGTGTTGTATACCCTGGGTCATAGAAAATATTTTACATGATGAAAGGCATCATGTTGTAATGAAAAAGGTGATTTAATAATGCAGAGTGAGAAAGAGCACAACAGACACATTGACAAATGAAGCGAAGGAGAACTAAACCCCCATTAAGTGAAAACCCCCATCCTCTTCCCTCCATTGGCCCCCTCCCCGCTTTTTCCCTCCATAGTCCATTACTTGAAAAAAAGTGTCTCTGGCTGTAATACTGACATATCTATGCAAAGTAGTGCAGCAGAGCTCATGGGCGCCATTTTTAAAATCATCAGATCCTCTTATCTGATGTCGGTGCTCACTTATGCAAGGAATCCAAAGATACTGAACAAGGCGTCCATGAGTTCTGCTGCGCTACTTCTCATGGATATGTCAACGTTACAGCCAGGGACACTTTTTTCAAGTAAGGTATTATGGTGGCAGAAAGCAGGGAGGGGGGCCAATAGAAGGAAGTGGATGGAGGTTTTCACTTAACAGGGGTTTAGTTCTCCTTTAAGTCCTTATACCAGGCCAGTGGTCAGAGACATGTGGCAAGCAAAACAAGCCCGTAAAACTGCAGAAGGTCTGGGCAGGAGAGACAAAGACAAGGAGAGTCCAATAGGCAGGCCGAGGTCAATTCCAGGAGATCAATCCTAACCTTGCCTAGTTACTGCTTGTACAGGATCAAGGGCACAGAAATAGGAACCAGGTGGGGAAAAATCAGGCATGGGAGCAACAGGAACAAGAATAGCAGACTGGATCTGGCTTTGGGGCTTCAATGATTCAATGGGAAGTTTCTTGATGCAGGCTTATAAAGGCCACTAACTGATAAATTACAAATATAATGTTAACAAGGTGGGTGGTAGTGATTGTGCAGAAAGGAGAGGAAACTGGATGCCTGTTAGTTGAATGGAGTGGGACAGCTTAAAATATCTCCAGTGGTTCATTGGAATAATGTCAGAGCAGTTAAGCATGAAGTCCCAGGTTTGAGACCAGGTAGATCCTAACACTGGGAGACCATAAGGAAGTGAAGGAGATGGGGCTATGACAGGGCTTGGAAGGGAGCAGGAAGGTGTGAATTTGCAAGGAGTTGTGGGAAATTTAGTGCAGAAGGTATTTGTTTGGAGGCAGGAGAAAGAGAGTGAAAAGGATAGAACAGGAAGAGTCAGTCACTATTTTGTCTTTGCAACCAACACCCTCTCTCCCTTAGTGGGGGATTATAGTATCAGGGAGTGTGTCGACTTAATAGTCACAGCCAATAGTGGAAGTGGTTTAGGTCTGAGGCTAGTGGTTGTGGATATCAGCCGCAGTTAAAAGGGGAGGGCTTAAAGGAAAACCTCTGGGTTTACGATATTTTAGGGAACAGGGGATCTCCATAAAAGCAGCCTAAAGCGGCTAGTGAGGGAGATCCAGTTGGTATATTATAAAGTTTATTAAATTTACAAAATGTATAGTTATATGATGGTTATAATGATGGTAGTTAATAAAATTGGCTGCAGCATTTTCAACCTGTAAAGATAATGCCTGAGTATTTTAAATTTGGAAGGGTGGGGTTGATTGTGGTGACAGGAAGGTCCAATACTTGATGTTACCCATAAAGTTTATACTGCAAAACTCACTCAGTTTATTTTTTCTACCATTGTTTATAGGAGAAAGACTTCTGTGTCTTATAATTACTCTTATTTTAAAAGTGCAAATGAAGTTCAGCTACAGCTGGAGCCACTAGCTTATTATGCCTTTCCTAAACAATTAATAGTTTCTATGCCCGTACAGTTTCTGGTTTGTACATCATTATAGAACATATAATTGCTTTATGAATAAAATATAATAATATATGTTAATTTATGATCCTGCATTTTTCATCGTCACAACATTCCACAATAACAAGATGTGTTCCCAATGTGTTCATTTGTATTGTGAGTGCAATGAAGTTACCTGTCAGCCACTGTATGTTATTTTCCAGGAAAGTCAAATGATGATGATGTTTTCTACTTTACCCACAAGCCAACAATGATCAGTTGAATAAACTAATTATGCAGAATAGTGCTAATTGTACTAAGGTAATCAGCTTGAAAAGGGAACTAAAATGTTCTGAAAGTTTGCTATGATTATATTATAGCCAACCACTTTTGTTATATTTTATTTCAAAAGGGTTGCCCTGTAACATTTTTACTGGTTAACATGGTACGGCAACTTTACCTGCAATTACTAAGGATATCTAAAGGGATGGAACAATGATTTATATAAGCATTGCACTGGTGAATATAAGATTAATCAGTTCAAGATCATTTGCAGCAACATTAATATACTGTTTGTACTTAAAGGAGACATATAGGATAAACAAACCCCCTTTTTTGTAAGCAGTAATGTATTCTATGTTGTGCTGGTTTTACTTTTGGCTGTAAATTAATATTGTCTTCAAAAATAGCCCCTTTATTTGAACTCCCTATAGATGTTCTCTGGTCCCTGTTTCAAATGAAAGGTGGGCATGTCCTAACTGTCCCTGCCAGAAGCACAGTCAGAGAGGGATAGCCAATCACAGCCTTACAGTCACATAAGCAAAGACAGGCTTTGGTTCCCTATCAGGTCAGCCTATTTGCTACAGTGCAGTGTGCTGAGGGCTGCCGACTCCCCTGCACAGCCAGAGAATTTGGTGGGCAGGAAGTGGAACAGATGGGAAGGGCTAGTAGGGTTTTTGCAGAAATTTTCAATAAAGTAACCAGAACCACAACTTTTTAAAGCATATTCCTTCTATATCTAAAATAGATTAATGCACTGGTACAATCTTGTTTTTCACATACTATGTCTCCTTCAAGAATAAAACTGGGATATCTGACTTTTGCCAGGAGAAGAAAATCTGAGCTATTCTAATAACAAATTGCTTTGAACTGATGCACTTAGGTTAATTTAATGATATTTCCAGTACAAATCAGCTTATAAATGTACAGAATGTTCTTAGCATCAGCATCCTGCCATGATTTGAGAACCCTATGTAATTGTAGAGCACAAATTACGCATCTGACTAAAACTAAGGTCTTCACTATTGGTTACTTTTGATTTCCATGGTTTTAGTTTAACACATTAAGGGGCTTAAAAAAGGATGAGTGAATTTGTGAAAGAGTGAGAAATATTACTTTTTTGTGTGTGTTAGATTTTGCAAAAATGTTAACAAAGATGTGCTAAAATGGCATCATATGTTTTGTTTCACCAAATCTTACTAGGCATGAGTGAATTGTTTTCACCTGATATGTATTTGTGATTAAATGTATGTTTCTATGAGTGGGCTTTTGCAAAAATGTTCACAACCATGTGCTAAAATTTCACCACATATTTTATTTTGCCAAAAAAATAATTATTTTTTCATTCAGAAAATGGTTTTCAGCATGAGAAAAAAATTCCAATTTCTCAGAAATGTCTCCATTTTGCAAATTTTTCCTCTGCAGTTTTGCTCATCACTATGCTTAACTAATTAAACTACAAAGCAAGTTTTGCCTCAGTTTGAGCAAATCATGACAAATTATCAGTCATAATTTGTTGGAAATTGCACAATTTTTAAAAGCTACAGACTTTAGGTGGTATAATAATGTTTTATCATTTTCTTTTGAAAAAAACATGATTGACAAAAATGGCTCAATAGAGAGTGATTTTAGAAAAGTAAAAAAGTGAGGAATATCAGAAAATAATACGAGTAACATACGTTTTAATTAATCTAATAATGAGAGACAATTCCAAGTTCCGAATGAAGTAAATACCTAGTGGTCAAAACACCATGTTTACAACTCTAAAATATAGAAGCATTTCTAACTCAAATATTATTCCATAGTTCATTGTCGCTAGTCATCAACACAAAGTAAGTTGTTCAACTTTGTTTTTCAAATTCTCTGTCTATCTTTTGTTGTATATCCCTAGGCCTAATGATTCTTTTGCTAGTTTGTAAGTCCTATATACAATTATAGAACTTCCTCTGGTCTTTCGTTCCAAAAACAAAATTCTAAAAGCTCAGTGGCAGTGAGCCCAGGTGATTTTGGTTATATTTCTAGATTCACAAGCAGATTAAGAAAAAAAAATACCTTTGAGGCAGAAGAAAAATCTATAGCCACACATTTTAGTCAGGTGGACTTAGTTTGCAGATTGTTAACTCACAAGCATCAGTTTCCAATTTCAGTGTTTCTAAGGAAAAATATAAATAACTCTTTGCAGGTGTAAGGACACAAATGACTTTTGTAAATGTACAGCGTGGGAAGGAGACATGATCTTAGATGAAGATTGGAGAATTAAAGCATTCATTGTGAAGACTAAAAAAATGTCTTTTATTCTCATAAATAAATTCTAACCAGTGACTACACCAGATTAGCCACCCAAATATAAGGGATACAGATGTTCAGCAAATATCATGAAGAAAATAATTGATTACTGGTATTACATAATATTTAAAAACATTTTTTATACAATATTTTGGGTTTGGTTATTAACAGTCCATCCTTTGGCAAGTTGGGCACTGAAAACATTTTAAAGATGGAGTTGGGAATTCAGAAAATGCTCCTCAATTCTACCAGAGTTATTTACTCAATGTAAAAAAAACGCAGCTTACATTTTTAGGATCAGTGCCCAGGCTGTAAAAACAGTAAAGCTGAATGAATATATAACTGTACCTAATTTCCGTGAAGTCATATTTTTACAGAGCTGGAGGATTAACCAAATCACTATTAAAAAAAGGATTCTTTGATATCTCACAATAATTTCAGCGCTGCTTATGTGTATAATTGGTTATTAAGGTCTTACAACCAACATGCAAGCTTCTAAAGTAATATTTTCTCAGCACGATTTAATAATCTAAAACTACACATGATTTATTCTTAATGTCTTGCTCAGTTTTGCATTTAAATGAATATATTATATAGCATCTGTAATGTGCATAAGGACAGCAACCAGCAATCTGGAATCAACTAAAGAGATTAACTTATACAGTATCTTGCCTTATTTATAATGCCTTGCTCAGAGGTCACTAAGTCCTTAGAAATATACATCTAGAATATAACAGCCAGTTTACATATAATGCAAAGGGCAAAATTAGAAAAATATACCGTGGGTTAAAGCTAAGAATCTTAGTTTTTAACCTCAGTTCTGGGAAGTTGTTAAAGACAGATGTATTCACTCATTTATTTATTTCCTTGTAATGGCTAAGGGGCCGATTCACTCAGCTCGAGTGAAGGGTTCGAATGAAAAAAACTTCGAATTTCGAAGTTTTTTTTGGGTACTTCGACCATCGAATTGGTTAAATTCGTTCGAATTCGATCGAAGTCGAACGAAATCGAACGATTCGAAGTAAAAATCGTTCGACTATTCGACCATTCGATAGTCGAAGTACTTGCCCTTTAAAAAAAACTTCGACCCCCTACTTCGGCAGATAAAACCTACCGAAGTCAATGTTAGCCTATGGGGAAGGTCCCCATAGGCTTGCTAACCTTTTTTTGATCGAAGGATTTTCCTTCGATCGTTTGATTAAAATCCTTCGAATCGTTCGATTCGAAGGATTTAATCGTTCGATCGAACGAAAAATCCTTCGATCGTTCGATCGAACGATTAGCGCTAAATCCTTCGACTTCGATATTCGAAGTCAAAGGATTTCAATTCGAGGGTCGAATTTCGAAGTAATTTTAACTTCGAAATTCGACCCTTCGTGAATCGGCCCCTTAGTGTCAAGGAGTGTAGGATGCTTAATTTCTCATTTTTACACTTTGGGTCCTATTTATCATGATCCAAAAAGTGCCTCACAGAGTCAATTCGTGTTAGACTGATAAATTCCAAGTCCCAAAGTGCAAAATTCAGCTTGCCCTTGTTGATTGAATCAAATCAAAACATGGTCAGAGAACAGCAAAATAGCTTTTTGTTACACTTCAGCTACTGTATGCTTTAAACAATCTTTACAAATCATCTGGACCTGTTATAACCCTAGTGTCATCTACTGAAAAAGAATAGTACCCTTTAAAATGTGAATAATAGTAATGGGTGAATTTCTCCCGTTACAATTTGCCGAAGAATTCGAGAATTTCCAGCAGAATTTGCGAAACAGCGAAAAATTAGTGAAACTCAAATTTTGACGCCTACGGCAATTTGTATCAATTTTGACACCAGCGTTAAAGTCAATGGGCAACCGAATAGTGTTGATGCATGACAGTTTTGACGCGAGCATCTTTTCTGATGCACGTCCAAATATTTTTTACACAAGTGAATTTTCACAGGGGTCTCACAAATTTATTTGCCGGTGGTGAAACGCGGAAATTTGGCGTTCTTCAAATTTGGCATCAAAGTGTAGTATAAACCTTGACTATTAAGTCAAATGAGAAATCAAAGACCAACCTTGAATTTCTCACCTGTGTGGAAGGGGTCACAGGTTCAAAATAGATTATTTGATTTCTTTGAAACATCCATCCAGTAAAGTGTGTAGTTGTCTTTTAATAGTTATCTTTTTTTTCCTTACTGGGTTTATACATGGATGGCTATTGGTAGCATTTTTTAAAATGTATATAGTGCCCTATGCTGTGGACACCAACTGATGATTTAAAAAGTAGTATACAAAAAACACTGGTTTGTTTATCTGTCTTCCATGTGATTTTTTCTATAATATATGTCTCATATATTCAGCACATATGTAAACATTGATATTAATAAGTATTAATAAGTATTATTTTTTTGCAGTTTGAATGCAAGTATATATAGTGATAAGGCAATTCATTATCCATAGTGAGAGCCTGGGGTCCTCATCATGAAATATAATATTCCCTGACCAAATTTTGTATTACTTACACATGGGGGAAGATTTATCAAAGTATGAAATTATATTTGCCTCAAATATCATTGTCATATGCATATTTTTTGAAAACGGATAGGGGTTTCCTGCATTGTGCAACCTTATAAGCTTCTTATATGCTCTTTAGTTATTAGAGGGGCAGAAAAAAATAAATAAAACCAAGCCACCCACTACTAAACCTGATAATGAAGTTTCTGGTCCTAGGAAAAGATGAAGCACCTGCAATTACTGAATTAATTCTAATGTTAGATTGTGCTGCAGAATGGAATGTATAATTCTCCATGCAGAATCCCAGCTGAGCTGCATCAACATTCCAAAGGAAGCAACTATTTAACCAATCTCTTCTAGTACATAAAATAATATTGTAACAATAGATGCAGCCCCCCAAAAAATCTGAAATGAATTGGATACCATGGATTATTTTAAATTTTCTTTCCCTGTAATAAAAAGTCGTGTTGTACAATATATACAGTTAGTGGGCACTGGTAAAAATACTACATTAATTTTAGAAATAGGAGTTGGATCACTGGGCTCAATTCACTCTATAACCCAAATAAAAAATCTATTTGACACAGTGTTTCTTCATCTGTATGGGTGGGAACTTTGTACACAACAAAGATGTTAAAAAAACAGAAACCACTGTTCTATTATTTTCTGTTCATGTTTGTACTGGCAACTGTATATGTATCACTGGCCTCTTCAGTACTGCAGAATATCTTGGAATTTTATAAATATATCATAAAAATATCACTCTACAAAACTCATTTATTGGGAGATATCACTGTGCTAGATATCCTTATTCTCATTCTTCTCCCTGCTTGACTTCCAGAACAGCCATTTATTTGTTCAAAGCTTGGGTTTTACTTTTTTCAGCTGCCAGACATCTGATGGGAATACACATGTTCTGAAACCACCTGGGTCTTGTTCCTATCACTCACAAAAACAACCCTGTGAAATTAGCAAAACTTACAATTGCAGAAAGCGATAATGTTCAGAAGCCAATAATGAAATGTTGAATTGAAACTAAAAAATGAAAACATTTATTTTCTACAGGTTGCCATGCTTTTTTGGGGCAACTGTGAATAACTACATAAAAAAAAATAATTAAAGGAAATATTATTGTGTGGTGTATTAGCTCATTATTTTGGCAGATTTTTCTGAGGTTCTAGTGTTGGCTTAAAATCAACATGTTTAAGCTTATGATGCAAATTCTATTCACACCAGCATGCTGGTGGCCAGAGTCTTGTATAATTTATTGGGGTAAGCTAACCTTTGCTGGCGGGAAGCAGTCAGCTGGATAGTAATTGCCTCTATGCTGACAACACATTGGATCATATACAGATCGCCAGCACACAGACATTCAGACTTTTCTATAATATAAAAAGCTCTAATTTGTCCTTCTGAAATGTCCAGTCAATAGATTTTAACAAACCTTTTTAATGCTGATAATTTGTGAGCTTCAAGTTTTAAAAAAGATTTCCTGGTGTTCAAAAAAGAACTGTTACTCCTGTTTAAATCATTTGGCATTCGGTCTTCTTATATGAATGCTCATGATATTTAAAAAAGTATCTAGGAGCACTGAGTGCATTTTTCAGGACCTTATCATTTTGTTTGGATCATGATTCATTTCTGTTCCTCTGTCTAATGCTTCATATCCACATATCTATCAACTCGTCCAGATGTTGGTTCTTTAATAGTCTCCAAGAGCATTATTTGACACTTAATTTTTCATATATCCTACGTGAAAGTCTCCAATTCCTCTTCCTCTTGTTATTCAGCCTCCTGATCATATGCCAGTTCCTAAATGGTTTTGAAATCTAACCAGCTGCAAAATTGATGGTGGGGATAGGCTCATGTTTTAACTCCAGGAGAAAGTTTGGCTCCCACCATGGTCTGCAGTGAGATAGACATGTTTACAGTGTTAACCCAGCTGCCCCTTAATGCATTAGATAATATATGAAGTGTGTAATGAAGATAATAGCTCACTATTTTACCTAACGCTAATCCTCATTATTGTGGATGCAGACTGTTTAAATCTTTCATGGAGCCAGTAAGCAATAAATAGATACCAAAGGGAAATGAAGGAACTGAAATTGTAGCCAAGCATAAGGAAAGAAGGCAACAACTGAAACTGAAGCAATACAGTTTAATTCAAGTTACATTTTTCTGATATAAAACCTTGACTGCTCTTGCTGGTACTGCATCCATCTTTATCCTGAGATTGTCAATTCAATTATACTCATTATTATGTAAATTCTAAACAGGCAATGATCACTTTAACACTATTTGTTGCAGTAGATGTGACTCTTGTTACCACTTGTTGTAGAAACAGTCAAGAAATATGTGGTTTTATTCATAAGGAAGGCTAGGATACGATAACTAATGCTTCCCTGATGGTTTTGTTTGGTTTACTAGGATTGGATGATTCTGAGCTGATCCACAACATATTTATTTATATTTTTCAGAGCAGTCAATGGTATCTCTTGTAACAGAGATAAGAAATCCATAGTTTTAATCACTAAAAGGCTGATTTATCAAAATTTAAATTCCAATTTTTACTTTTTACTTTTCCAATTTTTTATTTTTACTTTTTGTGCAAAAACTCACAAATTCTAATTAGGGTTTCCAAAAAACAAACGTTCAATATTTATTGGCATCTAAAAGCTTGCACATTCATGTAGAAATCAAAGGAAGTTGTCGTAGGCAACATTTTTTGTTGTTTTTAAATCTTTAGGATTCAACATATTTAATAAATAAGCAAACCTTCAAGTTTGGTAAAATGAAAAAAAGTTATTACGATTAAAAAATAACTCATAACAAATAACCAAATAACAAATTAGAATTTTGATGAACAGGGCTCTAAGGAAGGCAGGGTAAGGATGTGAATGAACATTGGTTTTGTCTGGCTCATTAAGATGTTTTATTTAAAACATCTTAATTTTTTTTATTTGAGAATTAATCCATACTTTTTCCACTGATATCGCACATGCAAAAAATGCCATCTTTATAATCTTAACAACTGAATGGAAAACAGTTATCTGATATTTGTGATATTTCTAAGTAGGGCAACGGTTGGTATTATGTAAGATTTACTCTTTTTAATCAATTACTTTGACAAACATTTTAGAAAAGCATGCTAGAAAGAGATACATTTTTAAAATGAAGATTGAATAAATAATATATGTGTTATTAATACATAATTCATCAGCTGATCTATAGTATTAAAATATACATAAAATAAATCATTAATAATAATATGAGAATATTCATGCACAAGCTATAAAAATGTATTGCCTTAAATAAAGCATGCTAGTTTTCACTTATTCTTCATCATTTCTACGTCTCCACTGATACATTTTTCTCTAATGTATTGGTTAATGTTAATTTTTAAAGATAACAGATTTTTAATGTTAGCGCCTAGTATTTTTTTCAGTATTACCCAGCAGTATACATGCAGTTAGTTAAAGATTGTACTAACAGGAGCAATAAAAATGTACAGTATTTGCCATTGGTCTGAATGATCTCATATCTCTTAAAGATGCCATTGTTAGTAGGACCCAGGTACTTGTCCCTGAACATAATCACAAAGGAATTCATCATCCAAGACTGCTTAACAACCATAATTTCAAGCAGTTTCCAAACTGTTAGAAAAGTTGCTGAATTGCATTTAACAAGGCATTTAAAGTAATATGTTTGCACTCAGTTGAATATTTGGTGCAGCTTTTTTTTAATTAATTACAATATGCTTTCAAAGCAGGCAAGGCTAGATTTTTTTGGGGGGATTTTGAAACAAAAACATACCTGTTAGGTATTAATTCAGACAGACAGACAGACAGACAGACAGACAGATAGATAGATAGATAGATAGATAGATAGATAGATAGATATATAGATATGGTTTCTCTCCCTCTCCTCTTCCTTGATAATCAATGATTTGGTAGATTTTGGGAATTTTGGCAGTCACATTATATTTAGTGTACAGCCCATCCAACAGATAGAACAAAGTGTTACAAGTGGAATTAAATTCAATCAAAATCAGTTGCCTACTCCATACTTGGGTTGGTGGGATGTTAAAGCTCAGTGGTAGGATTGTGCTTTGACCCTCCATATAAAAGTATGGTGCAGAACTGCACAAAGCAGATGCACACATTTCAAACTATGACTATATGATACTATGAAATAACAATGCATGCATCAACAACAGTTTGCAAATGAGTCTCCTGTGCCTCAAATACAAATTGCTGGCACTTCAGTATTAGAACAAACTAGTGATTAGTTATATCTAAATGATTCACAAACATTTTTATTTTTAAGGGACATTTGAGATTAAAATAATGAATAATACATTTTGAAAACAACAGAAATTTTATGAGATGCCGCACTGATTTGTATTATTGTGCTGGTTTTATTTTACTGAAAATCTGTGCAGATTTAACTTATAATTACAAGGACTCACACTTCCACAAATAAATGCAAAAAATGAATTGCACACTCTAGCAGAACTACATATACATTTTCTCTATTTGTGATTTGAAACACATAAAAAAATAAAAAAATAATCTACGTATACATAGAGAACATTTCCCATACCGTTGCAATAAGCAAGCTACTTCAGGAAAAGTGAGAATTTTTTAATAAAATGGCAGTTGAGCTTTCCTGAAATTCCTAGTTCTTGTCTTTTGTGACATCCATTATTTTTCATTTTCATGATCTCAAAAAGTGGGGAAACAAAGACATACAAAAGCAGGTTAAAAAAAAGGCATAGTGTAGAAATTGTACAGTTTGTCCAAGGGAATTATGTAATACTTTTTCTTCTTGTATAAAAAAAAACTGTTATTTTTTCTCTGCATCAAAAAAATGGAAATAAAATGCGATAGACTAATTAGTATGTATGAATAACCCATGTAAAGTATTTTAAATTAAGATTTCAGCTCTATTTTGTGTACACAAATTAAACATGGAGGCTACCTATGAAAGTGCATAGTCTGTTTTTTGCTGGTAGAGCAGAACAGGTTAGAATAAGGCAAGATGATATATAATGTTACTGAAATTGGAACTTTAGAGCATAAACAGGGGAAGGAGACATAGTGCAGAATAAAATGTGGAGCAGTTGATCTGGGAGTCTGAACCTGACAAGTTTATGCTCAGGCTCTTCCACTGAGACTTGATATGTCATTGGCTTAGTAAATTTTCCTAACCAGCTTCCATTATATAAGCCATTCAACACGAAAGGTGGTTACAACATAATCCATAACAATAAGGTCATATCTTGATGCTCCCTGTTAGCAGCTGAAAGCCCTTTTCTACACAGAGATAATCTGAGTGCCAAAGAACCTTTTTATGAAACTGTTTAATGGCAAAATGCAATAAAAATAATACTGGTGTAAAACCTCCATAGATGTCATTTTGTGTCAGGATGTAACACAACTCTATATTATAAAAAAATCATATTGTAAGAAAAAAGTAGAATGTTATCACCTCTCCTATATGCATAACAAAAACCTGGAATATTATTATTATTTATATCATAACGCAATGTGATTGTGAAATGTGATTCAGGGATCAGAGCTTTTATTTAGTCCCCAAGTAAACCTATGAAGGCAGCCTTTCAGATCATGGGAAAATAATTATGCAGAACAAATACATTGATGTTTTATTTTTACTATTGATGATATGTTTTTCAGTGTTTGCATATTTTAGTCATACCACTAGAGAGACTCTAAGTAATTCATCTTAACTGTAATTCATCTAAGCTGTATTTGACTTGAGGGTCAGTCATTTCTTATGAAAGCCTTTGATGACATCACAATGATTCCATAACACACTATGTCTTGCTTAAAAACAAAGTGCCATAGGGATTGTTACTCTATGGCAGGGGTCCCCAATTGTTTTTTACCCATGAGCCATAATCAATTTTAAAAATAGTTGTGAGCCAAATAAATGCTGTGATTGGCTATTTGGTAGTCCCCATGTGGACTGGTAGCCTAGTGGAGGCTCTGTTTGGCAGTGCACCTGGTTTTTATTCAACCAAAACCCAGGAATTCAAGACTGTTTTGGGGCCTACCAGTTGACCATGAGCAACTGGTGCAGTTATGAATTTACCATTACTGCAGGAAGTGCATTTTTAGCCCTTAAAATCAATGTCAAAAGCCTGGGTAAGTTATTTATTATTTAAAGCCCAGGTTACGTATTTATAAGGAGGATGTACATTAGATCAGCCAGTAACCTGTATACTGTAGATTTACTTCAAGAAATTAGGACTAATTTGCAATTGCTAGGGGCAGGTATGATTGCTTTTATTTTTATTCACATATAAAGCTACCTACAGTAATTTCAACTGGTATACCTGGTATTGGGGTACAGTTTTGTACTAGGCCCTCCTCAGCAGTACAGTTGTTTATATATTGATTTCCTTAAACCAAACCTGTTTTACAGCTGCAGCCAAATCAGTCATGCTGTGAGTCTATAATTGATTTCACCTACTCGTATCTGATTCCAGCCTTGTGCAATGCACTGCTGACACACAGCAAGGTTTTCTGTAACGTTAGGGTGCGGAAGCCCATTGATAAACCATTTATACAAACCGTAAGAAAAACATAATAAAAGCTACTTGTATACATGTATTATTAAACATCCACTATAGTTTAGGTGCATGTTTATATCGATAACAGTTCAACTTTAAAGTCATATGGGGCTCCAATTTCTTCATGGATGTACTGTATGTGTGTGTGTGTATATATATATATATATATATATATATATATATATATATATATATATATATATTTTTTTTTTTTTTTCCTATTAATTTATTTTTGTAATAGAGGTGCCCTTTGTACTATTCTTCTACCACTGCTTTGATCATACCTAGTAACTAGTATCTGGGCATTAAAGAATGATGAATGTCCTATTCAGTTATAGTATACATTACATAGACAAACCATGAAAAATGAAAGAATGTTTTTTACCAAAATGACACTGCAACTTGCAGGCGTGAAATGAATATGTTCTAATTTTATTTCTACCTCCAAACCGCAAACGTTCATCTATATTTTCACTGACACATCCTGACGCATCCTCCTTGGAAACTATAAAAACCTTGTCTGCTGTGAAGCCAGAAAATGTCATAAGTCACCATTAAACCACACAAGATGTGAAAAGGTCATCAGCTCGGCTTTATTGAAATACATAAATGCCTGTGAGGCGGCTGTACGAATGAGCCGCTAAATAAATAAAATCCAGTAAGATAGCTGCCACTGTTATGGTGATCGCAATGATGATAAGCCATCTCTTTCAAAAGGCCTTAGAAATTGTAATGCAGCAATGGATGCAGCTAGACATCAGTACAGCACCATCTGCCAAGATCTCACCTTTTGCTTTGTATGACCAGAATGGCATGTTGTTAACTTATTTTACAATAACAATAAATTGTGTATACTCAGATTTAGTATATTGGGCTGGAGATGATGATCATCACACACACAAATACATGGGAGCTGCATTGCTATATTTCTCAAGCAAACCAGCTGCATGTATACGCCGGCTCTGCTTTAGAATCACTGAGTTTCTCAGATACAGTATACAGGGCTTTCCGAAATATCATGCCACATACAGTAGCTCATGTCTCTGACACCCAGTGGTTTCCCTGTACAGAAAGATTAATCCATTAAAGCATTTCTGTTTAACATTTGTTAGTATTTAATAGACGCGTTATTACCTGTCTCAGCCAAAGTACACCTAACATATCTTAACCTTTTTTTTTGTTGGCCTACCATTGTACTACAGGAATGGGATCCAAATTATAGGAAGACTCCCATAGACTCCATTTTATCCAAATAATTAAGTTTTTTAAAAAAACGATTTCCTTTTTCGCTGTAATAATCAAACAGTACCCTGTACTTGATCCAAACTAAGATATAATTAATCTTTACTAGAAACAAAACCAGCCTATTGGGTTTGTTTGATCTTTACATGATTTTCTAGCAGACGTAAAGGAAAGATCCATTATCCCAAAACCCCCTTGTGCTGAGTATTCTGTATAACAGGTCCCATACCTGTATCAGTAATGATGACCTTGAGATTACTTTAGAGAATGAAAGCAATATGGCTACTCCCATACAAGATAGAATGCAAATAGACAGAGAATTAACACACATAATAAGCTTTTTATTTTCAGTTTACTGGTGATTAATTATTGTTTATTGACATTGCCAATGCACATATATACCCAGTACTATATCACAGTGTAGAAACCCTATGAAATATGTGGGGAGTCTTTCTTTTTCTCACAAAACTGCACAAGAACTGATGAACTTTTACAAATCTCTCACCACCTTATTATGCTGGATAACATTCTCTTGGCACTCCCAGGGTTAAAATGGGGCAATTGTTATATTTGAGAGCATGGGGTTTCTTATATAAAAGTGGGGCAGATAGAGTTAGGGCTAAATATAGACATATATTATCTACTAAACAGTGCAAAGCTGCTTTGACACATCTGTAATCCTATGACATATGATCCTATCAGAATTTGTAGCTCATTGGATGTTCAGGCCCCCAGGCATTTCATTATTAATGGTCATGTTTATTATTCTTCTTTATGACAATACAGCACTTCCCTAGGCAAACCATTAATCCCCCCCAATCTTTTTAAACTATAGTCTGGAATGAAGGACCAGACCAGATGTGTCATACTATATCACTGATCATAAATATTAATATATTTCATATGGTAGAATTATTCTTCTGGGGAGCTCGCCATGGTTCTTTCAATCCCATAGGACAGACAGGGTTACGGGTAGATCATAAAGGCCATTAAAACTGCCCCCACCATAAAGAATGAACTTATTTTTACAGCAATTAAATTTAATTAATAAACCTCATGTATGTTCAAACAGCAACTTCAGTTGCAATTCTTCTGTCGGAGAGTTGCATTTGAATCATAGATGGAGGCTGAAGGGAGGACATCACTGTTTCATGCAATTTAAATATATAAATATAAAATGTATAGAGCATAGCCTGCGAAGCATTTGTAATTGTGAATAAACAACCAGATCAGACATATAAACCATTCCATACTGAACACAATGCAGAAATTTCTATGTAAACGATAGAGGTTAAAGTAGGTTAAAGGGTTTTGAGATAATTATGGGATGCAATTACTTGCTAACTACCAAAGGAACATCCAAAATCATTATTGCCTAACAAGGTTTAATTATAGCAATTAAGACAATTGTGCGTCTAAGGAAGAAATAGCAGATACCCTGTAGTTGGTATTCTATAGAGATACTCTGCTAACTTTAATTTATGTTTGCCGGCTCACAGAAGAGAACCCACTTTACCCCATAAAGTTGTTAGTAAAGGATATAATTAATGGGGTATTTTACAAATACATTCAACATAAGAGCAGTAAAAAGAGGAAGAGACATGTAAAATGTGTTTGAGGGAATCTGTTAATTTAATGTTTCAGTCAAGTTCAAGCTCTACTATATGAGCTCCTCCACCTAGTCTGTACTGTCTTTGCATATATATATATATATATATATAATATATCTATATATATCTATATATATATATTTCAAAATGAACTGTTGCCCTTCTGATTACTGTAGCCATAGATAAGTGATCCCCCAGTGGCTCACCAACCCATTGGATATTGCTTCCAGTGGTCTCAAAGCAGGTCCTGATTTTTTGAATTCCAGGATTGAAGGCAAATTTTGGTTGCATAAAAACAAGGTTTACAAAAAAATAGTTTATTTTTTATATTAAATCAATATACAGAACACTAAAGGATCAGTCATACACGAAGATGGACTTGTTCATTCGTGAACTGAGCTCATTTGGCTTCCACTAGGAACTTTCCCAAAATTTGTTGCACAATCATTATAAAATATTAGAATTATTTGTTTAAAAGTAACTTTAGGCAAGATGGCCTTCCTGTAATTTGGAACTATCTGTATTGGGTTTCCAGATAAGTGTTTCTATATCTCCTTTTTCTCTGTAATAATAAAACAGTACATTATACTTGATGGTGACTAAGCTGTATACATCTACAGTATATGGTGGCAAATAATTCCAATGCATAAAATGTTTTTAGCAGTTAAGAAGATTGAAATGAACAAATATCCCCTTATTCAGAAAGCACCAGGTTCAAAGCATGCCAGATAATATAAACTATACCTGTTTAAAAGGCTTGTACCATTATACAATTGAAAGACTTGTGTTGACTATATCCGTGCTGTAAACTACATTACCCATTCTTTTTGAGTGCTACTGACCCATTGATCATAAGCTGGTGTAGGTACAGTATATACAGTATATATGTGTATGTACTATATATGTCTATATTCATCAGTTCATCTGCACTAATCATAAAGCCTCTGGCTGGGTGCTACCCATACATTGCACATAGATATATATATTTATATATATGGCATAAAACAGTAAACAAGTTGGGTTGCATGCTTTGCCTTCAGAAATATTTCCTATAATTATTTATAACAAGATGGGGGAATGAAGCCTGTTTTCTTCCTTTTGGACAGTTGACTGAGACATTCTCTGACTATTTTAAAATTTTCCATTGTTATTCCAATTAGAGGAACAAGTGTGTAATTGTATGTGTGAAGACGCAATGGAAACTGTAATGCAGGAACCTGCTTTCCATTCAATCATTTTCTAGCTCTGTAGTCAACAGGATACCATTTGCTTCTATTATAATTGCATTGAAGCTGTGTATGTGATTCCTTATATTTTTCTGCGGGAGAGCTTTCTACTCTACTTATATTTCAGGACAATATTATTCCCTGCAACACTTCAGTAACATGGTGACAGTGTGAGAAAGTAAAGAAATTATGCCAGTGCTCTAAGCATTTTATGTTGGCACCAACAACTGCATTAGTAATAAATAGTATGAGAACATCTGTAGCTAGAGAGGCAGTGCAAATTCTCATACACAATTAAGCTATATCACTCAGCACTGGCTTACATACTTGGCATGTGGGCATCAAGTGTTTGCTCTGCCAGAATAAATAAAGGGTAAGTGGAGTTTTGCATGACTTAAATCTTTACATATTTTTTAGATAAAGAAATGCAGCTAACTTGCATAACTCTATTGAACAGTTATTTCGATTAGGGATGTCTTTCTTCCACTAGAGTACTACAAGCAAATTAAGGTCAAGCATAATTATTCAGGCACAGAAGTAATATCCTATAGAGTTCACTATTATTATAATTATGAATTATAATAAACATTTTATGTATTTATAATACTAAATAACTAATTGATTATGGGAAGAATGCTGTCAACAAATATCCACAAACTTGCCCACCATTCAGAAACTGGCTAGCATCAATACTGCCTTTGTGCTTATAATTGAGACACTACACTAACACAGGCAGCTTGCATTGCCTTTTGTACAATCGCTTTTGCCTATGCAATGCCCAACCATTATGGATGCTACTTGTGCAATGATTGGAAAGAGTACAAGGATTGCTTGTGTCTAGTGGTTATTTATGTTGCAAGGAAACTGTATTTCTGTATTTTTGTTTTTACAAATAGCCTGCATTAGAAAATGAGGCCTATTAAAAGGAATCCCCGATTAAAGGGGCTAATTAGCTAACAAAGTGGTAGCTCACAGAGATCTAGTTGCATATCTTAAGGGGCAATAATAGACACTCAGTCTGTACAGTGATCCAGAGAATAATTGGTTGACAAAGGCCAACATACAGGGCACACTGTAAGTGTGCTAACCCTTCAAGGTAGCCTACTAGTAGTGATGGGTGAATAAATTCGCCAGGCACAAATTCGCTGCAAATTTCCACATTTCGCCGCCTGCAAATGAATTTGCAAAACTTCAGGAAAATTAGAAAAAAAATCAGCTGCGTCAAAAAGATTTGGGTGCGCATCAGAATAGTGATAATAATTGTCACGCGTCAACATTATTCAGATAATTTTGGCGCCCAATGACTTCCAATGCATTTTGTGAATTTTTCGCTGTTTCACAAATTTCAAGAGAAAGTCGTTAGTTTTTCGGCAAAACGGGACAAATTCGCCCATCACTGCATACTAGTTAATAAATGAATTCTCTCAAAGGTTGTCTCTTTAATGTATAGTAACTGCTCTACAAATGGCATGGGTGGAGTTGTCTGACAGGGTTGGTATGTGTTCATGTATAAATGAGCCATAGAATATTATTGTTCTGCCTCTGCTTGAGTTTCCAATGCACCAGAGGTAAGAAATGCTGGCACATATAATTTTAGTCATTATGATGAGTCAACACAAAGTTTGATATAAAATGTCTGGAAAATATACATATTTATATATGAAAATTTTGCACTGATTGGCTTTTTAATAACAATATCGCAGAGTGCTGCCAGTTGACATCTCACTTGGTTGAGAAAAATAAACACTTATTTTGATTTTGATTGACCATTTACTTTAGTAATTTAGAATTCCAAATTGTTTACAGTTTAGAATCCGCAGAACCAATTCCCAAATTACAGGTAGAGCCATTTGCTACTGTTTTTGCAGAAAATAAAGTTAGAAATGATTTTTGGAGCATAGTAAGTTCTGGGTGCCCAGAAGAGGGCATGTTACCAGGGCAAAATGTAAGCTTGCTCACTGACAATGCTTTTTTCACATCCATAGCTGTTTTAAAACAATTGCCCAAGTAATCCCATTTTTGAACTGCTAGGAACAGCACAGGCAACAGTATGAAAGCAGAAGAATGGAGATGGGGCCACAAAAATATTTTTAGGGAGGCCAAGAAGCTTCATACTTCTGATACGATGGCAGAGGTTGTTTTACTTTACATGCCTTGGGCTACCCGAGCTTATGGGTCTGGGTCAACTCTAAAAATATAAAGTATGCATACATTCACTGTTCAAGGCTAATTAATTATTAATTCAGCTACATATTACATGGCACCATAGTAACCACTGTACTCTGCATTAGAATTGATTAATAGCCAACCCTGTAGCATTCGCTTCTATAACATTTGCTTAGTTTCTGTTTTGATGATTTCCAACAGTAGCCTAGAGAAAGCTGACCATAGCTAATGCCACTGCCTTTATAGAGACAACCTACTGGGGAGGGAGTTACTATGGACCAATTAATGTTGTAACGCTAATGAACCCCTGAGCTGGTTCATTCATTGCAGTATAATAAATACAGCATTTCTAGCCATATTTTGTTAGGCTTTAGCTCTTCTTTAGTGGATCATGATTATAAAAGAAAAATATATATGAAATGAATTTATTTTCATGCAAGTACAATCTTTCCTTCTCTTTACATTTGCTTTTGTTGTTTTAGAGTTGCAATATCGTACAGAGTCATTTTCTATATAACGTAATATTACAATCAACCATAGTCGTAAGTAGGTTGGAATGTTCTATTAAACCCAGGAAGTTCTCCAAGTAAGGCAAACATTATGGCAGCTCCCAGTCATATAATTGCATATGTGCAAAGAAGTTTTAGTTCTCATAGAAATTGATGACAAGCATTATTTTTGCTTAGTGTTTCTACAAGATTACACTTTAATGGCTCCATAAATACTTCAGAGCTAGTACAGAGCTCCTTTTATTTTATGAAGTTGTTTCATTGTAGTTCTCAAAAGTCCAAAATCAGTTAATTTAGAAAAAGAGGCTGATCGCTGAGGTGAATACTTATTTCCCCCATATATTTTTTTTTATGTAAACTTGGTAGAACCTGCTCAGAGACTGATATACAAAAATGTCACGGAACACTGGGAAGAAACTGTAATAAAACTGAAAAAATAATAAATGACTTGGCATGTTTCGGCAACTCTTAGATACAGATGTTCTTTGTTTTTGTCAGTGGCAGTAAATCCCCAGAGTAAATGTGTTTTGTGTACTGTACTTGAAATTATTGGAAAATTAAAGAGTTTCTCTAATACTCTGACTGTTTCCGTAACCACACTTCAGCAAACCTCTTAATTTTATTCTTTACTGCATTCAAGTGTCAGACCAATTGGACTTCGTTGCTCCTTGAAGTCTTCAGACAGGCATCCAGCTGAGCCTCCAAAGTCAATCTCTTGCTACTAATATAAAAGATTTCTCTTCTCTAGTGTCTTGTCAGGTCTTGTGCATCCTTCCCCGCTGAGTCAACTTACTGCTAAAAAGCAGCATGCATTTCTGTTCACAAGCTTTTATATATCTTGATGCAGTGATATATATGCCCCGACCAGGCTGGAATCTTAAGCTGCAGTTTAAAATCAAAAGTGTGTATATTAGAGGAAACATTTTACTTTTTCATTTTCTTTTTTTATTCTTATATTTTGCTTTTAGAAAAAAAATATTATACTGATCTTTGAGTCATATTGAGCCTCTATATTCTGCAGCACTACACAGAGATTGTACATACATATTTGTCCCTGCCCCAGTGCAACCACACAGCACATGCACCCACTAGAGTCAATCCAGTGAGAACATTTAAAGAGGCATGTGCATATGGGAATAGAATACGAACTCAGCAGTGATTTTAAACTGAACTGATATCCACAGTGCTGCAAATAAAAGTATAGCTTTCGATAACTAGAAGCAAGTGGCTATTTTTTAAAGTCAATAGGTAGTGATGGACGAATTTGTCCCATTTCACCGAAAATTGTGTTGTTTTTTAAAGTCAATGGACGTTGAAATTATTATTATACATGCGCCTATTTTGTTCAAATGCATTAAAGTCAATGGGTGAGCAAAGAGTTTTGATGCACATCAATTTTTATGTGCGCAACTATCCTGACAAACGCCCAAATTTTTTTGACGTGGTGGATCTTTCTCCGGTGGATTTTCACCACAGTTTCGCCAGCAGCAAAATGTGGAAATTTGCCCTGAATTCACGCCTGGCGAATTTATTTGCCCATCACTAGGATATATCAATAGGATCATATGCATAAGTATTTAGTGAAGCTGGAGACAGGGTAAGGGTTTCTGCTAAGCTAGAAAAAAATTAAATACATTTTTATTATATTTAAATAGCAAAGGCATCTCTGCAAATGCCCCATCTATGAATTATACAGGAGACAGAGAAAGACAAATGGTTCACAAGGAGCTGTGGATCTTTAGAAGTGATTCCATACTGTGCTGATAACAGGCTACAAAGGCCTATGTGAATAGTGGAAAACCCAACTTAAAAAAATGACAGCCCAATAAATATACCCTTGTTTCATATGTAAAGTAGCAGAGGATGTGTGAAAAGAACTACTGCTTTTCTCAGCATGTTGACAAACAGCACATACCTTCGTACATTTCAACTGTCATGTTTACATTTCTTCTTTTTTTCTACAATATAGATCCAGGATTGGTAACATGCAGAGCCCCAGCAGTTGAGTTATTGAAGTTTAACCTTCAATCTACCCACGGCAGCTGCTGGTGAATGCTTGGTTTTGCAGCTCTGCACAGCTTGCCTGGCCTTGCTATTAACAATCTATGAAGTAATAATGTAGGAAAACTCATGACATGCTTCACTGGTTATGCAATTGGTTCATTAATAGTTTGTTACTTTCATGCCATGGAGGCTTGGATGCTTTTGACATTTTCCCATTAATGATTATTACTTTGACAGTGAAAGGCCATGGAATGCTAGACACTAAAAAGCCCTTTTCAAATCATATTGGTTTTAAAAGACTCTTCACTAATAAAATCAACCAGTTGAAAGCAGTTATGAGTTTAGTATTACAAATATTTGCTCCTTGCCTTTTATTGGTAATTCAATGCTTATTTGGGTGCAAAGAAGTTTAATCATTACAAGTAATCATAACAAGTAATAATGACATCCCCCAGTTAGAAACAGGACTTGCTGGATAGCTACCTGTACTAAATATGCACCTGATTGGGTTTGTAACTAGAGCTAGCAATAAGCTAAAACCAATATTTGGCCTACTGCCAACTGCCTACCCATGGTATTTCCAGGGTTGTCTGTGTACTTTATAGAGTAAGACATCTTGCACTGTGCTGTAGAATAAGCCAAACCCCACTAAGCAAGGTGATATGACAAAGATATTCCTCTCCACAGACCTTTACTTTGTTGATAACCTGCACAAAATTGTGCAGGACATAAACAGTTCATGCCACACTTATGCACTTGCCAATTCACAGGCTTCCTGGCATGTCCCGAAAATGGAGGCAGCTTTAGAAAAAAGGGCTTAGTATTCCAATTAACTGGGACTTTTTTAAAATATTAAGCTAGACATGAAAATGTCATGGAAATAATCCTTGCACCTGCATTGTCTGCTGCTACAACCAGTCCACCCAATGACATGACTGAAGGCAAAGTGCAGTTTGGTTAGACACAAGGGAACCATGTACATTTTTTACTGATTTTATTTTTACAAAACAATAGAATAGAAAAGAGCAGTATAGAAAAGTGAATAGAATAAAGGAAGTGAGGAGAGGAGTAAAGCAAGAGGGGAAGGGCAGGGGGATTCTCATCATGTTTTCCTTAGGGGGGCTCTAGTCGTGGCAATGAATTTCCTTCTATTTCAACCCATGTTTACCATAATTAGTTGAATTTGATTGGGCACGTTCTGGCAAAATATGTCAGTTTCATAGAAGAGGGAGCCCTGCACTTTACACTTGCTACTGAAATTAAGTCCTGGGTTCCCTATGGACACTTGTTCTTTTCTACAGAAGGAACATTGAGGTGACTTTCGATGTACATATTTATATTGAAATTCCTGAAAACAAAACAAAAAATAATGTACAAATACAATACCATAGCAGATAATATACACTTTGTGGCAATTTTTTTTCAACATCAAAAAACAGAACTGTGAACAAATAAAAAAACATAATAAAATAACATATTTGTATGCACTGCAACCACTTTACTAAACCTTTTTTTCAGTTTTATGGGTACACATGAACATTTTCCCTAATAACCATACCCATTAAATGCCTTTTACAATTGTGGGGATGCTGTCAAATGCAAAATGTAGGCTTGATTGGAAAAAAAGGTCTCTGTACATGATATTTGAATTTCTTTTCTTTTTTATACATCACTATAAATGTTGTTGATTTGAATAACATAGATAAGATTTGAAGGCACTGTGTGACTGGGATTCAGCTGGAGCCTTTACTTAAGGAATAATATTGTATTTATTTTATCACTTGGGTTTTCCAGTTTATACAGTACATCTTGCAAAATTGCTGTTTCAATATAAATTCAGATTCTGTAGGATAGTTTTTGGAAAGTAACAACAATATGTTTCCTTGTTTCAGATAAACAGAGAAGTGGATTATTTTCTGGCAGCCATTTGTTTGGACAAGTTCTTTCTGTATTGCATGAAAGAGATAACTTCAAAGTGAATTCGTTATATTAGTGGAATTCTACATGGATCATTTGTGTATTAATTTTTGCCTCAAGGTGATTTGTGGGAGGAGGATTGCACATGAATCAAATGAATGCAAATGACTCCATACATGTTCATATACAATTATATTTAAATTAAATAAAGAAAATCAATACCACAAGAATCATAAAGAACTCTCTATTGAGTTTGTGAATGCACTTTGTGATGGAAAGCACATGATTTTAACAAAAGTTTAATTTTATTACTATTTCCATTATTTATACAATTATTCAATGGTAACATATTCTACTTTTGTAAGATGCAGATCAGAAATACATCTTATTGCCGCATGTAGTAGAAATCAAAAGAAATACATATATTTATTGAGCACCTCCTGCCTATATCACTGCACCTCAGTGTCCCACATTTGCCATTCACAAGTGTGGGCTTCTCAAATGAATCCTTAATTGGAAATTTAAGGTTAAGCTCATAAAGTTATATGCATATATTGTCAATTTCAGACTGGGCCAGTGTGGCACTGGAAGAAACCTGGTGTACCCAGCCTTTGTGGGCCCAGCCAACAAAGACCCAATCCACTGCCCAGACTTTCCTCTCTCCTCTCCCCGGCTATACCCAATCACAGGGGAGGAGGGAAGTATGCGCCACCACCAATGCACAGAGGAAGGCTGGGAGCAGTACAAAGTTGGGTGCTGGGACGAGGATCCTGACAGTCACACTCCCGGTGGGCACATGCCAGTCCAACCATACACTATGTGAGCATGGATGTGGGTCTTGTAGATAGTTGCAGTTTGCAGTTAGCAGACCATTTTACCAGGCTCATTCAGCATGTATCTTTGTACATGTGTCCCTGGGTAGCAGGCGCAAGGCCCCAAGTGGAATATTCTTCAAGGAAGTTTCCCTGCTAGAGTTTTTGACTATATGACAACTAATCATACTGTAGGCTCTATGATAACATCGCTATGCTGGATGCATGCCTGCCTCGTTCAGAGCTGCATAACATTAATGTTTTAAGAAGTTCACATTTATGCTTACATTGTAGCACTTGTAGGAGATTGTGTGGTGCTGGACTAGGTGCCATGAAGCCCCGGGAAAGTGGTTTGTGCATGCAGCTTGTTCTGAATGGAGAGTTTTATGGTAGCAGGTATACTTAGTGAGGGAGTCATTGGGAAGAACAATGACTTGTCCTTGTTCTTTATGCAGGTACAGTGGGAGCTTAGCGAAGAGCCCTGAAATAATTACTTATTTCTTGTAAAGAACTGTCCTCTGGCCAGTGGCTAGACTGCTTGTTCAAGCACATCATTTTGCAGCTTGGAAGTCTTTAGGAACAAGAAGAGTTTTTTGGCACTGATACAGCTAGTGTTGAGCATAATACAGCCTTTAGAATGTCCCACAAGCCAATTTAAAGTGTCCTCTTGCATTAGTGATCCTTGGAATTCTCCCTTTCAATCAGCTACACTTCCAATGAAGAGGCCATAGGAGCCTTGCATTCTTTCTTGGCAAATTCATTAACAAACACAGTCCTATGCAGATAAGGAGGGAATTCTTTAGCACACAACGTAAATGCAAGTTCCTCCGTGTTGGTGCTTATGATTATTCAGTGCCTAGTAACTCTGCCTTCTCTCTGAAAAAACTATTAAATAATAATATTCTCTTAAAATTCAGTACAATTTGAATACAAAACTTATCTATTATTATTATTATTATTATTATTATTATTATTAAAATTGTCAAAAATGCCCCATAGGAGTAGAACACATGGTTTAATGTTCTAATAGTTGCGCTACATAAACCATCACCCATAAACTATATTGTGTGTTCCTTATTTGTAAATCTTCTACTTCATATATATGCATATAAAGTATGCATATTTAGAGATTTAGTGAATTGTTCTACTGTGAAATGTTAACAGATGAAATGCTAAGTTCAAATGTTGTTTCTTGTCATTAGATTGGACCCTAACAAAGAGGCTTAAATATGAGGACTATTGTGTTCCAAGAAACACTCTTCTTTTCATTCTGTCTCTTGATATAATCACACTGCTATACCTTACTGCATTGTATACAATCGACCAGGATCCTTAAGAATAAGATAATTATACTATATAGATTAATTCACTGTAGGTTTAATTTGCAGTAATCTGCACTCATCTGTATCTTGCACAGTATTGATGAACATGGGCCATCTAAGCAAACAATAAAGTCACACATTTCCCTGGAATGGATCTTGATAAATACCATTTAATCAACTGACAACTATGATGTTATGATGCAGACATTAGGCTTTGGAAAATCTCCCTTTAAATGCCCCCCAAATGTTTTCAAAAAGCATTTCAGCTAAGAGAACAGCATTTTTCTCTGGTGATATAAATTAGGTGAAGTAGCTTTTCCTGATTAAACTGAAATGCTTCCAGTGGGGATTCTAGATTTTAATTCCAACTAATGCAAACAAGATAATCAAGATGAGAAATTAAGCATCTTGTTAATGTTGATATGGATTGCCCTGGCATCTGAAATCGTTTATTGTTGGCATTTTAGTAATTTGTAGACATGGTCTGGCATTTCTAAAACCTTTAGCAATGCCTACCTGAAATACTTTCAAGTTATCACCATACAGAATGAAATATAAGAAATATAAGAATATAACCTTGGGAAGTTTATAGTGGCATCATTGCATAAAATTGTGTGTTGGGATTTACACTACTGATAGTAAGGTACAGTACATCATTTTCTATGCTCCTCATTTGCCCTGCAGTGAATATCACTAATGTGTATAACCACTTCAATGAACAGGATTTGTACTGCAGAAATGGAATACCCTATATTTCCATGTTCATGATTTGCACTGCAGTATAAAGCTCAGTGTAGCACATTAATTTTTTTCACACTTTGTCAGCTAATTTGCATGCTTTTGATTTAAAGTTGCACTGCAGTCAGTAGCATAGATATATCGATGTTCTCCATGGAGGCAGACTGAGTCAATGGCAATGTCAATTGCATGACCTCAGGCAGTGAGTTGAGATTCAGCAACTGAAATTTTAATGTGATATGTAGACTCTGTATATTCTGTAATAATTTCTCTGCATTGGGTTTAAATGAAACCACATGGATTTTTTTTTACTGTTTTACTTTTAGCAGACTTCAGATTGCACTGGGACAGCTTCAGACCTCACAGGGTCCTTTATCAAGCTTGATAAAAGACCCTGCGAGGTCCGAAACATTGCCCTGTCTACTTGAATGAGCCAATAAAGAACACAACTGATTTGATTCACCTTTAACAGTGTGCAGCAGCTTCTTGGACTATATGTGATTTACCAACCCGTGGCAGGTTGGGTAATATGCTGTCTGGCACCTGTTCCTGGAAAAGGAGGAATACAGGGGTAGAGCACTTCAATATTGAGTGGAATCCACTGAATCAATAGGCACACTTGAAGTCAATTTAGAAGAGAAGGCTGGATGGACACTCTGGTGTCCAGCTAAACTAGTTTATAGTTAAATGAATGGCATCAATGAACGCAACAAGCTGGGACCATTGTGCACCACTGCAGTTGCAGCTGGGTTAATAAATGAGCCCTTTTAGGAAAAAAAATCTGCCTTGTAATTATACAATTTAGATTAATTAACATTATTTGAATCAAAACTTTTACGCGATACATATTTGGAGAGTATCATTATTTTTACATGTACAGATGGATTAACAATACAGGAACAATGACAAACTGCTTTTTCTCTGCATAAGGAATTCATCTTAAATGAAGATTATGCAGTTATGTAGATTGATTCTTGTCTGATGAATGATTTACAATACCGCAGCTTCCTGGTGTGTGGATTAATGAGCTCACAATTGGATTTTAATCACTTTTTTCAAATTCTAGATGTAATTACTTTGAGTGTTGCTTTTTATTTGTCCTATGTCATTTCTATTTCTTCTCTTTTCAACAAATGTTAGCCAGTATCAATAAGTTTAGTGCTGAAAATGCATAAGGACCAGTTGTGAATCCTTGCCATAAGTCAAACCAAAAAGTCTAAGGGCAGTTCCATTTTTTAGGTATTTAGGGCATGATATCAGATTCTGATCTTTCAGTAATACTCAAGTGTATTTTTGTTTATAGGTCATCATTTATTTTATATATATATATATATATATATATATATATATATATATATATTACAGTTTGTATATTTCAAAGCAGAAAGAGTACCCCTATCTGGATAAATCTTGTTTACCTTGCTCGGTGTAGCTACTGTAGAATGGCTGCCTTGTTGAAACAATAGCGGCTGGTAGAACAACGTTATTTTTTGTTATTTTGTATACATATAATAGAATATATTATATATATAATAGAAGATGCACCTACGAGGTGTGTCCATTATGTCACCTATCACCTTACTTTGCCTGTGTGATATTCTTCTTTTACTATAATTTTACTCTTTTTGTCTCTGTAGAATTGCACAGATGGGATCATCATCTCATCATTTACAAATCTCAACTTTAGGGAAAAGTTTAAAGATGGCTTTATGTTTTCCATTCATTGACTTATTTGCTGAAAACTGAAAGAATTATTGAACTGAAACCAACTTAAAGAAACCAACTTACCTTTTCCTTGTAGACACACCATCGGCAATGCCAGTGATGCCCCCTAAGGTGTCAAATCTTACTGGTGCCTCAAACTATTTTATTTTTTTAAGATGTAACTAAATTTGACAGATGGAATTTATGCGGTTAGAAAGAGGATTATTGGAGAGAACAATGCATACTTACAGTCAAAATTCAGAGGTAGAGAATCTAGAAACTCTACAGCAAGGTTATAATCAAACATGCCTCTCACTTAATATTTTAGTTTAAGCCAAGTATAAAAAGAAATAATAACAACATAAAAAGCATTCAGTGTTACTTTAATCCAGAATTACCCAAGCACACTAGCCGTAATGCAGTATATCAACATGATTTATTAAGTCAACCTTTAGACATTGTGGGGACAAAGCTGACTTAATAAATCATCTTTGATATGTTGCATTAACTTCACTGTGCTCTAGTAGCTTTGTATTGAATTGGCGTTGTAGCTTACACTGGGCCAGTATTAAGGAGGCACATGGTGTTAAAATGCTGTAAGGTGTCAGAACATCCTACATTTCCCTATTGCAATTTGCAAAGAATATGTTACATTGAAAAGAAGGCATATGTGAGTATGACATACAGTAGTGGTACACTTTAGCACACTGAAAATTGTGCTGGCTTTTGGGCACTCTACTTCTCTACTCTGCTTTAATCTTACTTGCACGTAAGTGATACTCTTATTGAAACACGCCTGATAAAGGGAAGAATGCATCATATTTACATTTTCAGTTCCTTTGCAGCTTTTCAGGTTACAACTTGTAGCTAACGTCATTAACCTTGCTAACACAGTATTACATGGAAAAGTAAATTATAAGTCTAATGAAAGAAATCGAATTTTGCCTCTTTCTCGTCTCATGCTACCTAGTGCAGAAGCAGCTGCAATTTTAAGTTGGTAAAAAACCTTTGCATCATGCAACTTTGCACCTATTTCATTGCAAGCAAAAGGGAAACTTACACGAGGGGGCAGATTTACTAAGCTTGAGTGAATAGTTCGAATCCAAAAATATTCGAATTTCGAAGTAATTTTTTGGGAACTTTGGTCAAATCCTCAAAGTAAAAATCGTTCGACCATTCGATAATGGAAGTACTGTCTCTTTAAAAAATCCTTCGACTCAATACTTTGCCAAATAAAAGCTACCAAATTCAATGTTAGCCTATGGGGACATTGTAGATAGGTTTTAGGCACTTCTTATGATCAAATAAAAATCATTCGATCGATTCTATTGTTTGTACGAACGATTTTTATTTGATCGTTCGATCAAACCTTTTGCACTAAAATCTTTCGAATTCAATATTGGAATTCGAAGGATTTTACCTTGAGGGTTGAATTTGAGGGTTTTTTAACCCTCATAATTCTTGATAAATCTGCCCCAAGGAGTTGGAAAAAAATAGCATTAATTACACTTTAAGAACTTATGAAAATATCCATCAATTCCAAAGAACCAATGCAAAAAATGTGTGATTTGTGCTTGTCTTTTTCCCTTATTAATAAATTAGCCTGGCTATCTTTTAATCAGAGTTTGTACTACTAACAAAAACATACAAAAAACTCAGCAAAGATATTTCCTTGTATTAAGCATGGATACACCAAATCCATCACTTTTGGATTCAGCTGAACACCACATACTCTACAAAAAATTCAGCTATTTACAGGGCTAAATCCAAACTCTCATTTGCATATTAAAACACAAGAAAAATAAAAATATTTTATAATGTGGAAAAAATCATTGCTTTCAGATGACTTGTTCTGTGATCTATTGGTTTTCAAGAAGGGATTAAAAAATAATCTCACTTGCATTTTTTCGTCATTGATTTTCTTTGAATCAAAAATACAAAGTTTACCAGGTTTTAGTTAGCAGGCATTTTATTATTTAAAAAAAAAATTGATAAAAAAACAATAACAATAATGGGGGAAACAAAAACAATAAGTGCAAAAAAAATTATAGAGAACTCACTGGCATTTTTTTTCATCAACCCAATCCCAACCCTTGTTAATAAACCAGCTCCTAAGAATTCAGTGAAGTATCTGAATAGTGAAAAAAGTGCTGGGATTTAGCTGAATGTCAAACCAAATCCTGGATTCAGTGCATAATTAGTATTATGTTCAATTCAGTAAGAATATTTTAGACTAGGCCTTTAGGAAACAGCATTTGCTGTAACTGTGCTGTTCAAATTTGCTTCTATTTTATTTATTTATATTCTTTTATTTTATATAACACATTTATGCTTATCACATGCCCTCCGAGTTTCTAAATTTCTCACATTCAGACATCAGGTTTAGTTTCATGGTGTCATCTATTTATGCCTATTGGATACAGGACTTTCTAAGGATCGCCCTAGAGACCAGCAATGACATTATCTGAGACCAGCACATTCCCAAAGGCCTTTGAGTAAGAGAAGCTGTCATAAAACTCTGTAGGAGATGTTCATTTAATGTGTTCATGGGTAATAGAATCTAGCCTAAAGTGTGTTAATTCTTGCAGATAAATATTAGAAAGCACAACACACTTTATAAATTATACTCTGTGTGACTCCCTGAGTTTATTAACTAATATTCACAAGAGCACATCCTGCCTTTCATATCTCTAATGATAAATATGTCGTGCTTCTGTAGTTTTAATAACTCTCTATTCTGCATTTTTAGTAGGACTTATAACAACCACAGAAGGCAGTTTGTTTATTATAGCACAAAACATATCAGATAATTGAAAGTACCTGTCTTTGCCTTCATCTGTAAGCATAATGTAGCTGAAAGACAAAACTGATTTTTTTTCTCTGCCTAACAATGATCAGGATATAGATACATAAATTACAATATTTTGTTAGAGTTTAACTAAAGGTATTATAGCAGTCACACTCACTATATAAAAAACAAATCAACAAAAAGAAATACGAGTTATAAACTGCTTGTACAGCCATTATGCTGTTTGTCAATAATGGTGTAGCTATAGGAAATGTGTTCTCTGCAAAGATAAGGGAGTTAAACTAAGGGTAGACAATGTGCATTTCTCCAGATGCTGATGAACATTCTCAGCATCTTTAAATGGTGTTCCAGGTGTTGTTTGGATGCTTGGAGTGACATTTCAATATCTTGTGGAAAGAGGATGCCTGTGGCAGGTTAGGCTATGTACTGTATAAACGAGAAGTACTTTGTTACTCATGCACAATTCAGTCTCTGTCCCAGATGCCTACAAGCCAGGGCAGAGGGGATGAATTGAAGAGGCACTATCGTTAAAATGTTTGCAGGACATAACATCCCAAACAGTATATTGTTTGCCTGGTACATGGACTTGGCATGAAGTGGAATGAGTAGACAGATCTTCAGGGGAGACTAGGGAAGACACTACACTCCTGTTAAACACTGGTACCAATGACAAACTTAGAGAAAATGGAAAGACCTATAGAATGATTTCAGAAAACTAGGTGAAATGTTGGAGGCTAAGACTTCCCAGGCACTTATCTTATGGCAGGGAGGCAGCAAGAACTTGTCTCCAAGAAATTGGAGTAAGGAAGAGGAGTCTGAGTTTTTAGAGAAATGGGATGTTATTTATGTTATATAGTTAGTGACATATAGTTATGTCCAAATGAAACCCAGCATCTATACACACCCTCCCTACTCTGCGGTACTACACTAACAACACTGGTCCAATTTAGTTAGTAGTTAGTAACAGGGTTGTTTGCATCTTGGCACCTATGGAGCAATGAGAAATCAAGCAATATGAAAGCTCCCAGGATATATATATATATATATATATATATATATATATATATATATATATATATATATATATATATATATATATATATATATGAAAATATGCAGAGGAAGGATATTCTGAGTGCATAATAAGCCATGCTTTCATACTTTACTGCCTATTAAAGAGTAAATGAATGGAAGATAAATCCCAGAAATAAATAGGGCATGTTTTCTCATTAAAGACAAGCACAGGCTTTATTGTCTGAGATGTACACTTTACTCCCACAAGCTGTCCATTTAGACAATAAGCATTTCTATGAGCAACAAGCACATGGATTCTCTTTATGGGAATGGATGACTGCCTTAGTAATGTTGTTGCTTTGAGGCTTCATTTACTTCATAGTATTAGAGTGCATAAAATGTTTTTTTTTTTTTTTTACATTCAGCTTATGGCAGCTTTAGTTGGCTTTCAAAAATACGACTTACCTCTTCACAGAATCTATGGATTCTAAGGTTAACATATTGACAAAAAGTCATTGCCAGACTTGTATATTTTTTCTTCTATAACATACGAAAATGGAGACAAGCCATTTTATTTTTCTAAAAGGACATACAATACTATTTAAGTAAAATGAAATATTGTTTCCGTTAGGAAACCATATTTTCATATGCTCTCCCACTGCTTGTTGCACACTGGGGGTAGGAAGCTGAAAATTAATGATTGTGTAAGCCTCTGTATGTAATGCAATATTATTTCTATAAAAACAAATCATGTCTTGATGCAAATATTGCCTGAACAAGACTATATATAAATGCTTATTGTCTGTATGACTCATGTGTAGGCTTCTTTAGACAGAAAATGAAATATAAGGAAACAAATGTCACACTTTTGTCAATTCAAAGGTTTATGATAGCACTACTTTGCATAGACACTTTTTACTTCCTATATAAATGTCACAACTTGATTGGTAAGCAAATTTAATGACATTTACTTTAATGCCTGCAGCTCTAGTTATTATATTGTGTTTTGTCACATGTCCTCTCTGTTAGCGAATGTTCTGAGGATATATAATTTATCTACACCTTTATCAGCCCTGCTTCAAAATAAAGCTGAATATATTCTCACACATGGGGGCAAATTCACTATGCACTGAAGCGCCTAACGCTATCGTCAATTTGCTAGTGTTGGCCATTTTTGCTACTTCGCAAATTCACTAACGGACGCTGGCGTAACTTCGCTAGCGTAAATACGCACCCTTACGCCTGGCGAATTTGTGCAACGGACGTAACGACACAAATTCACTAACGCATTCATTGTTCTGAAAGCTACCTTTTACGCTAGACTTCCTTCGCCACCTCAGACCATGCGAAACGCAAAAGAGTAGATAGGGATTTCTTCAAAAAAAGTTAATATTTTTTCTAAGTCCCAAAAAACGCTTGCGATTTTTTCTATATTATGGGTGATAGGCTGAAAAAGATTGAAAAATTTTTTGGGGCTCCCCTCCTTCCCCCCTACATTTCCTAACTCATGGCAACTTAATTATACAGTGGGCACATGTGTAGGGCAAAATAAAAATTTTATTTGATGTTTTGAAGGTTTCCCAGGCATTTGTAGTGCTGCTACATATTCCTCCATTGAAATACGAATTTGGCGCCGTATGCAAATTAACCATCACTAGCGTAACTTCGATTCGCTTAGCGAATCAACGCTAGCGCAACTTCGCAACCTTACGCTACCCTTGAGTGCAACTTTTAATTTTACTGAATTTACGAAGCGCTGGTGAAACTACGCCTGGTGAAGTGCGGCGAAGTGCGGCGAAATTACGCCTGGCGCAACTACAAATCTTAGTGAATTTGCCCCATGATGTCTGCCCATCACTAAAAATATTATAACCCCATTTTGAAACCCAGGCTAATAGTACTTTGTAGGCGGTAGTGTTACATGGATTTAAGTTTAACATAAGCCAATTAAACCAGTTATAACCTTTGTGTCTTTTCCTTAAATGTATAGTGGCTCATTGATCATCACTGGACACAGTTTTTCCTAATCAGTTAACCATTGTAACCACTCATTTTTAGTTTTTGTTAGCCAGCTGTTGGTAAAACAATTAAAGCAAATATTTGATTAGTTGCCATGGGTTACTATCCAGGTGCAAATTTCATAAATAAATGTTGAAGATAAGCTCAAATCATAGTCAGGAAAAGACCTGGAACATGCTAGGAAGAAAGAGTGAGAGGCAGGACAGAAGTCAATGACCGCTGAGTGTGTAGCGATTTTCTTTAGAATTTGTTGGGAACAACATAGACCAGGAGTCTCCATGCTTTTTAACCCATGAGCTGCATTCAAAAGTAAAAAAAGTTGGGGAGCAACACAAGCATAAAAAAGTCACTGAGGATGTCAAATAAGGGTTATAATTTCCTATGGGAACTGACAGACTACAGGAGGTTCTGTTTGGCAGTACACCTGGTTTTTATGCAACCAAAACCTCCAAGCCTAGAATTCAAAATAAATACATTCTTTGAGGCCACTAGGAGCAACATCCAAGGGGTTGGTTAGCAACAAGTTGTGGATCACTGCCATAGACAGTGGAGTGAACACATCAGAATCTGAAGGCCCATATGAGTGATGGGACTAAAGAGGATGGTGGTGTCTGGTTTCTGGCTGCTTGTACCCAATAATTATTGATCAAGCTGGTTGTGCCTTTGTGAAAGTTGACCAAAATGAATGAAAACCATTCCATCATTCCAGATTTAGTTACACCTTTTAAGACTTTGCTCAGTTATGTCCCACTTCCTGCCATTATGTCCCTTCCTGGGTACATTAAGTATGTGATACCATTAATGATACCATTAATATGTGATCCTGATAAAGTTTACTTTCTGACTGAAATTTTTACATTATAATTGACCCTAAATTGTCAATAATGCATTACATTTAGGGTGTAGTTAGGAAGAAACCTGGCACTGGCTACCGGGCAGGCAAATACTCTGTTTAAAAGTGAAACTGTCCCTATGGACTAAGAGCATTAATAATTCAGAGATCTCTAAGGTGCAATTATTGATCTTTTTTATTCTTATACAGTTTTATTGTATTTTATCTGTGATTTTGTCAATATATTGAACTGAGAACTATGCTAAAAAATAAAAGAGACAATTTCACAGCACTACAAATGTGTTATACATTGCTAACCTCTGGTGAGGGGTAATTGGGTATAAAGCCCTATTTGCTACAGATAAGTACCGAGCTTGCCTTTACCTGTACAGTATTACATGGTTCAGCAAGCAATGAACCTAAACTGTGTAGGGATGTTATTTTATAAGCAGACTCCTGCCTTATACAGATAAAATTAATTCCAATGAAAGCTAAAATGTCTACAGTAGATACATAGCTTACAATCTTTGCTGTTAACATATTTTTTCTAGAGCTTATTTACTGTCTTATGGTAACTAAGTAGTAACTTCATTAAAAGTTAGTCCACCCTTACATTACCTTTATGTTGACAGTAGCATCTAAGGCATTCTGCAATTATTTTGTTTGAGTTTTAAATTATTTACATTAGTTTTTCCATAGTACAACATTTTTATATTCTTGACAGATTTTGTATTATTGTATGCACTGAAAATCCTTTGAGTATGCAGTTTCATTTCTATTTAAGTGACATTCTGTAATATCATTTAGTCATTGCTAATGACTTTAAACAGAGTTGTACAATTGGAACATTGGAACATTCTCTATACATGAAATGGGATAGTGTAATTAATCTGCTATTGGCACTAACAATCCTTTTGTGGGAATAGGTTTTCATGACAACTTTGGACCACAGAAAACTTCTATTAAAGTCATCAGTTTGCGTGGTATCTCTTATTCTCCTTTGGTTTTTCTAATTTTGTTTCTTTTTTCTAAAATGTTCATGCTATTTTGAATTGAAGTCATATTTTACTGTTTAATAAAGAAAAACATCTATAGTCAGGCATTCATTAAAACCTTTATCAGAGAAGAAGTTCTAGCTGTACAGTATATCTAGGTAGTTTTTTCCAGTTAAAATACCATTCTAATTAAAATAAAAATGTTTCGTGCATCTAAAAAGCAGTAGGAGAAAAAAACATTTTTAATACAGCTCTGTAAACAAAATTAAGTAAATGTACAAGTAAAGTTACAGTTATTTCTGCTTGGAAATTAAGGCACATTTAAATAAAAAAATAAAACACGTTTCAACTCTTCTGACACAGTAACTTAAAATAATGGTTTTGTATTTAAAACCTAAGATTTAATTTAATTTCACATTTTCAATTCGACATGAGGCAAGCACATGGTTAAAGCCACATGAATTTGGAGTTTAGCACACTTTCATTGCAATATAACTGAAATGTGAACAATTTCCTTATCAAATATTGGACATTAAAGGGGAATTACTGTGAAAATGAAAATTTCCTATAAACGCCATCATGCTGAAAAAATACATTTTCTAAATACGAAATAATCAAGTTACTCTTTACTATCCAACCCTGAGAATTTGTCTTTATTAATTCTCTTTTAATGCAGGAGTTGGGAGTCTCAATTTGATTGACAGTTAGCTTTGGAGGTGGGTTCCTTTTAGCTAGAACATGTATTAAAGCTCACTCTTTCAGAATCACCAAACATCCCATGTTTTTTGTGCCCCCCCCCAAAAAAAAGATATATTATATCTCTCAATCAAAATCTGACACCAGAGTCCTGCATGAAGTGAGAATGAAGAGAGACAGATGCTCAGAGGGTAATAGTAAAGAGTAACTTGAATGTTTAAGAACTGTAAAGAATGTTTCATTGATTCTATTTAGAAATTTTCTTATTTCAGTATGGTGAAGATAATATTACATTTTACTTTTTGTGATAGTACCCCTTTAACGGGCAGCTTTAACAAAGTGTGAAATTAGCTTGCACCACAGTAAAATTCCTCTATTTACTATTCATTCCTATGTGTCTTTTAAAGGTGTATATACCAATAGGTCAAAGTGGAGATCACCTTTTGATAAACAAATCTCTGAAACCCCATAGGAATTAATAGAAAGTGTAGGATTATTTCTGTGGTGAGCTCACACTTAGATCAATATGCCCTTAGTAGTAGTGCATTATTTGATGATTACTAGTAGTGTATCTACATTGTTGAGGGATCAGAATAGGGGATCCCACTTATAGAATGAATGGCAACGTGAAGTGAAGCGTTCTGTATGTACAGTAAGCCTATTCACAGTGTGTCTAAGCTTCTCTTTAAAAACAGTGAAATTAATTCATTTTTAATGAACTTTATACTACCCTAGTACTTTTTTATTAGGCATAATTTGCATAAATAGTGTTTTATTGCCACTTGCTGAGCTATAAGTCAAAAGAGATTTTTATGAGACGAACGAGAATGCATTATAGACTTAATGATTAAATGAACATTGTCAAAATCCCTTTAAGAATACCCTATGGAACTTAACCTCTACAAATGGAATATGCAATTCATCACCTTATATTCCATTCTTTTAAAAAATGGAACTGTTGGCATCCCGACTGCAAATTTAGTAATGTAATGTGTTTAGATTGGACAATCTTATACTAAAATGTGCTTAACAATCTTTAAAGTTGAATATGCTTTATCTTTTTCAATGCAGTTAATTGTTTTAGATTTTAGTAAATCTGTCCCTGAGTGAAACTGATTTATTTCATATAATATTACACATACTTAGAAATCTAACAAGCAAATATCGTCCTAAAGAAATGGGACACCATAAACAAGACAAAGTAAAAATAAATATATAAAGAATAAATACTGTACGAGGATATTTTTTCCTGTTTAGTTTAAAATACAGTAGCATTCCTGGGAAAGAAAATGCAGCCTTCAAGAAGAGTGGAAATATTAACTTAAAGATTAAGATCTTTTCAAATTCCTTAATAAGTCGGCTTGTACCCACTACAACAATCTACAATATAATACATATATAAAATGTTATATGTGGCAGTGAATAATAAACAGTACTCTTCTCTTCAAGATGACAGATATATTTACGCATACGAATATTTTATACTCTCAAGTATTAAATATACATTAATGTGCTGAACTAATGCTTTACATTTTTTATGATGCATACTCCAGCTTAGTTTCAAGGTGATGCCATCTAAGACCTTGAACTGTTCTTTGTTTTCTTGTGTGTTTTTGAGATGAATTCCAACTTCTAGGTTTTACATTTAAAAGAAAACAGAGAGAATAAAAGAAAACACACATGATAAGATTTAAGGCAAGCTTGCAGACTATATCTAGGCACATTTCAGTATCTACAAATCATACTGGCTAGTGCCTGCTTGTATATAAGTAATATAAATAGTTGAATTGATGGAAAAATCCTATTTTAACATCAGAAGTCTTCTAAAATAAAATGCAATAAATTACAATCAAAGTTCATGCCAACTTTGCGAAGACCTCAGTTAGCCCAATAAGTTAGACTTTACAATATTGAGGCAAAAGAAGGGAAAAATAGAGTGAGTACATTTGAAAATTTACCAAATAAATGACAAGCCTAGGTTTTTTTTTTATCCAGCTAAATATATCTCCCATTCAGTAGTCACAAGGGAAAGAACCATATATGGTGCTTTATGAAAGCCAGTTAATTGAGGTATCACATAACCTTGAGGTTTGATAAATAACATTGCTGATTGAACCATATGCGGATGCATTCGGGAATAGCTTAATCCTTTTGGAATGTATACAAACCACTCTTATTTACTAATCACCGTAACATTGCAAATATCGGTTTATCAGCTCTACAAAATGACTTTAATGCCTTAACTGGAAAGCAAACCACAAGGGAATGAGTCTTTCATCACATGCAAGTACAGTATTTGTGTCCTTAAGCTAGCATTATCCTTGTTTTCTCACTTGCAAATATGCTTTTATTTAATGAATTATAGTATCAAGGAAATGAGAGAAGCTGTTTTTCTTGGAAGCAGGACTGTTCATTGAATACATTAAGATTTAAAATATATTTCATCCTGAAAAAAAAATTCCATTTATGCTAGGCTGTTTTTAATGATAGGTTCATTTTATTATCCTTATGTTTCTGTATAGCATAAAAAATATTTATCCATATTGTAAAGTTTTTCTATATAGTGAAGTTGAGATAAAGCAGATTATGCTGATGTATCATCTGATCAGTATTCACACTGCTCACTATTTTATTTCAGTGGTAAAGGGTGTGGTGGTGTGGGTGCTTCAGTTGCTTGATCTAAGGTGCAGGAACATCCAGGGTAACTGGGACTGAAAAAAATATTACTAACACACTCTTAATTGCCATCAATCTATCTTCTCTTCTCCGGACACAAGCAAAACAGAGATTATTTACTAGCATAGGTGCAATGTTTTGCTAGTGCTGTTGCCCATAGCAATGAATCTGATCTTTGCTTTCATTTTCTAACTGGTAGTTGGATGCTGTGAATTGGTGCAATTTAGCACGTTCTGTATGCTAGTACTGTAAATCAGTGCTAAGGTCAGGTTTCAGAGTAAAATCTGGTTTCATAGATGATGTTACTGTGATGGTGCCATGGGTTGAGGCAAAAGATTACTCCTGTTTCCTGGAAAAGGGAACATAAAGGATTACGTTAGAGTTAGAATAAAAAAGGACTACTGTATTAGGAGTACTTACAACTAAGGTCTCAAACATCTAGACCACTGTTTTCGGTAACACAAATAACATTTAACATTGATGGGAATCATCTCCTAGAGCAGATATAGGGACCAAGCAAAACTGTTTATTTGGGGACACCCACAAGGCATGGTATAGCTGGTTAACTGACCCGTTTTATCAGTGGATTATAATAGAACTGTTTGCAAGCAGTATCCTCAGTTGCCCGACTAATAGAACGAGTATAAAATAATGTTAGCTTTGCTTCTGGTTTTAGAAGATCTAAATTGTCATGCTGTATTAAACAGCACAGATGAAGAAATTCCATTACAAATTGCAAGCTCATGTCTCCTATTCTTAGCTGAGAGCATATGGCGTAGCAAAGTGTCAGTGAAGCCATAGCAACTCGATATATCTTGAGGATGTAGGCTTCTCACACAACTTTCTTTACACCTTTATTTAGGCTGCGAGATAAATGTGAAAATTGATGCTGCAGTTTTTAAAGGCTGACAGAATCCAAAAAGAAAGGGGAAAACAGCATGATAGAATGTGATATTGATTTCTTTACATGTACCCTGAGCAGTATTGCAAGGGATAACTTGTACAAATGGTCTTGGCTCAAAGGTAAAAGAAAATGAAGTAAGGTCGGAGGTACCCCCAAGTGATTCAACATGGTTCTCTTTATGATCTGTAAGTTTCATAATTAATACAGTTCTTCAGTCACTCATGCCCTCTGACCTTCTCCTTAAAATAGTACTGTCTGTGAAGAGAGGTTTTCTTGGATCTGTATGGCAGAAATGTCAGTCCCTAAAACACTGAATACTATTAGTTAATTAGTGTATATAAATTCAATGCAAAGGTGACATTGTTATTAATGATTTGGCTATATAGAGCCAGAAATTATTATGAAAGAGAATTTGGCTATAAATCAAATCTGTTATTTGCTGTCTCCAAACTCCAAAAATAGGAAGTAGCCACATCAAAATGTAAACATGGCAATATTATTTATATTATTTATAACAAAATGAGGGTATCCATTTAATATAGAGATTCATTTCCCAGCATGTTCACATGGTATAGTGATTGTCAAGCTTCTGTTGATTCTTGCAGATACAAGAATCACCCCTAAATAGTGATTAATAGATGTTTTCACCCCAGTTTAGGTCTGCCATGAATCATATGGTTTCATTCTGTGCACTATACATTCATGCGTTTTTGACGCCGGCGTCCATTTTTTTTTTTATGCCGGTGGCCGTTTTTTGACGCCAGCGTCCGTTATTTTCAACGCCGGTGAAATTTTTTTTTTGCCGCCGGTGAATTTTCACCAGCGAATTTTCATGGGTGTTTTGCGAATTTATTCGCTGGGGGCGAATCGCACAAATTCGCGCCTGCCGAATAAATTCGCCCATCACTAATCTCTACAGGTACTGGTTCCTTTAGGGCAAAATGGCTTTACTGGACCTTGTTGTATACAGGCTCTCTGAAAACATCCAGCTTGGTCAGCAACCAGAAGCCAAAGAGGAAGATCCACCCCTTCTTAATTACTATGCCAAAGTGTGATAGGAAGTGGTTACAACACTAGGGATGGGCAAATTTGACCCGTTTCGTTTCGCCTAAAAATTTGCCGCCTGCGAAATGTTGCCAATGTCCATTAAAGTCTATGGGCGTCATTTCTGCAGCGAAACAAGGCGAAAATTCGCCCATCCCTACACAACACCTCTTGGCCAATAATACGTCTATGCAAATTACAACTAGCCACATTGCCATCTGCCCAGCAACTAGGAAGATCAGGAAGTGTAGGGATTTAAAGCCATAGGGGCACATTAACCCTATGGGTACCTACAGGTAGTTCTTCTAAATACAAATGTAAAACAGAAATATGAAAAACATATAGCCTGGTTATTGAACACAATTTACTGTTCTTCTGTTTGAATTTGAACTGCCAGTTTGCATAATCTTATTCATTCCTCGTTGATAAAAAAAAATATCAGTTTTATAACATTCATTAGTATGCAACAAATCATGCTGCATAAATCATGCAGCATATAGATAGAGTAGTATAGAGATGAACTTAACATGAGAGGAAATGGTTGCTTGTAATATATTGTCTTGGGATTGCAAACCCCAGTGTTCCCACATTGTCATCTTGCATTCTAGCAGATTTATAGATTTGCTTCACATTGCAATTTATCAAATCCTTCTGCAGATTCAATAATTAATGTATGCATCATAAAGCACAGTTTTGCTCTTTTTGTGGCTGCTGTTGTACATCTATGTATGTATGACTATATGGTTCTTAGCAGGGGATAACGCTTTGACTCTTTGGCAAACTCATGTCAGATACAAGTAGCACAGAAATCATTGTAATTTGCATGTGACCGCTGTTTATATATATATATATATATATATATATTATATATATATATATATATACATACACCACCTGTCAAAAAGCAACAAGCTGCTTAAATATCTTGGAGCTGATTTTATATTGATTAAAATAGTTGACTAGAACACATTGCAGATATGCATTCATTATTAATCTGCAGTGATAGCTGTGTGCATCAACCACTAATAATTTTCAGTTATTCTACATTCCATGAGCTTTAGGTTTTTCAAGTACAAGCATTTTCCACTAGCATGGCACAGTACTAGCACAGCAAATATTTGTGTGTTTGAAGAGAAGTTTCATACAAAATCATTACATAAAAAATGGCATAATTGAAAAATGAAAGCCAATTCGGAGTAAATTGCATATGACTTTCATCTACTTATTGAGATATTTATATTGCTCTCTCTTCTCATGGGACTGCATCAAATACAGGAATATCTGACTGTGCTAAATACTATAGAGTGGGAACTGACATTGGAAGACAGATTATTTACACAATACAGAACTGTGGAATCCAGAGGGTTTCTTTGTGGTTTATGTTTTAAAATATTTTAAAATTCATTACAATTACAAAAATGTGACTGTCAATTAAATGTTCCTGACAGTAAAGAGTGTGCTTAACAAATTGTTATATTTTGAATCCTCTTTCTTAGGGTTTCACTGTTATGGAACCTATTAAACAGAAATCCTTGGGTTTTCTGGATAAGGGATCTGTAATTTGGATCTTCATAACTCAAGTGTGCTAAAAAAATAATTTAAACATTAAATAAACCAAATAGGATCGCTTTGCCTCCAGTAAGGATTAATTATATCTTAGCTGGGATCAAGTACAATTTGCTGTTTTGTTATTGCAGATAAAAGGAAATATCTTTTCAGTTTAAATTAAAATTTAGTCTATGAGAGACAACCTTCCCATAATTTTGAGCTTTCTGAATAGCAGGTTCATGGCTAACAGATTCTATGATATCCCCAGGTGGCACTGCATTGCACATAGCATCATTGCAAGAGTACCAATTGGGAATATGTACTTGTATGGGACCTATTATCTAGAATGCTGGGGACCTGGGTTTTTCTGCATAAGTGGTATTTCCATAATTTTGATCTCCTTACGTTGTGTACTAAAAAACATTTAAACATGAATATAATTCAATAGAATTGTTTTGCTTCAATGATGATTCATTGGGGCAAATTCACTAAGAATCGTAGTTGTGCCAGGCGCAAATTCGCCGCACTTTGCCGCACTTCGCCACACTTCGCCAGATGTAGTTTCACCAGTGTTTCGCAAATTCACTAAAATCCGAAGTTGCGCACAGGGGTAGCGTTAGTTTGCGAAGTTACGCTAGCGTTAATTCGCCAAGCGAAGCGAAGTTTCGCGAGCGATGGTTAATCTGCATACGGCGCCAAATTCAAATTTCAATGGAGGAATACGTATCAGCACTACAAATGCCTAGAAAACCTTCAAAACATCAAATAAAATTTTTATTTTGCCCTATACATGTGCCCACTGTATAGTTAAGTTGCCATAAGTTAGGAAATGTAGGGGGGAAGGAGGGGAGCCCCAAAAAAAAATTCGATCTTTTTCAGCCTATCACCCATAATATAGAAAACACGCCAGCGTTTTTTGGGACTTAGAAAAAATGTTGACTTTTTTTGAAGCAATCGCTATCTACTCTATTGCGCTTCGCCTGGTCTGAGGTGGTGAAGGAAGTCTGGCGTAAAAGGTGGCGTTCAGAACAATGCGCGCGTTAGTGAATTTGCGTAGTTTCGTTCATTGCGCAAATTCACCAGGCGTAAGGGTGCGAAGTTACACTAGTGAAATTACGCCAACGTCCGTTAGTGAATTTGCGAAGTAACGAAAATGCCCGACGCTAGCGAATTGACGCTAGCGTTCAGCGCTTCGGCGCTTAGTGAGTTTGCCCCATTATATCTTAGTTTGGATCAAATACAAGGTACTATCTTCTTTTATAAGTAAAAGGGAAATAATTTGTAAAAAATGGCATTTATTTGATTAAAATGGAGTGTACGGTAGATGGCTTTTCCATAATTCAGAGCTTTCTGGATAATGGTTTTCCAGAAAACAGATCCCATACAGTATTGCCATTCATTTGCAACACCAAATAACCACTTATAGAAATGATTGAAGTAAGTCCAGTTGTGCATAAAGATTTATGCATTGCACATGTAGGTTTTCTCCTGACACCACCCTTATCATGGAGGTAATGATGAATAATATATGGAGCCTGATTTCGATTTTGAACAGATCATTAGCTTTAAAAATGAAACCTTTATTGAAGCTCTTCACAGAACCTTTCTGGTCTATTATCTATGACAAATGAGTAGTGGAAGAGCCTATTGCTCCTTGCCCAGAAATACAGTAGAATGTGGTTAGTGAATCCAAGCTCTGCCTTCACCCAGGGATACATAAACATCAGTCCACTCTCAGGTCCACCTGGCTGCTGATTGGCCAATTTTTTAAAGTGCAAATTGCACTTTAGCTACAGCTACAGTTTAGCTAGAGCTACATGTTCTCCTGCAGAACCTAGCAAGTGGAACAGCTTTGAATTAAAGCAAAGCAAAAAAGCAGATTTTAAAACCATCAATTGTATTATTAGAGGTGTATAATGCGATGACAAATACTTGTTCTTGATACTCTATGACCCCTTGTATGAATGTTCTGTTGTTTTATGCTTCAGGTAACATGTTCTAAAAAAAACAACAAAATAATGCTGGCATATTAACTGCCTATCCATCTCATATTAAGCCACAGGCACATAAAAAATTGTTTACAAAAATGAAGATGGAGCTGCAGCTGCCTCGATGGCTTGGCTTTAACAAAAGCTCTTAAATTATTTCATTTCCATGTTTCATTTGCATCATATAAACTGTACATTGGATAGGTATTTTTAAATGTGTATTGAATTTTTTTGAATTGCCTTATATATGCAAAACCATTGAATGGGCCACAGATGTACATCATAAATAGGCTCTTTAATTATAATGTGTTATTATCATTTTGACATCTGTGAAACAGAAAAAGGCTTCCGCTAAGATTTCCATCTATCCAATATAAAAAGGATCAACGTGAAATGGGGATCATAAATAACAATAATAGATATAAATACATCTTGTGCATCTCATATTTTCTACTCTGGTTAATATTAATGTTGATTTTCTTTTCAGACATATAGAAAACTGGAAAGGCTTGCATACATTGAATGCTGTGGATATGGAACTTTACACTGGACTACAAAAGCTGTGAGTTTTATCACTATTCAACACTATTTATTATCATTGTCATTTGTGTGTTTATTTAATAACGGGTAGTGCAGAAGCAGTGACCCATGCAAGTAGAAGGAATTCTTGGAAATAAGTGAGTTTTTGAAATATGACAACATATCAGTTATTTGTGACCTTTAATTTGTTTCCTTTCTTGTTGGGGGTACTATTGTCCATCCCAACTTGATAGAAAATAAATAATTCTCCTGTGGAAACACTTTAGACAGGACTCTTTCATGCATATCTGCCTGGCTACTGTATATTGTTTGGGTGAGTTCTGAAGAAGATGAAGACAATTTATAGACTGAAACTGTGAAGGTGCAGAAATATTACCGGTAATGTTGCTCATAGAAACCAGTCAGATTTTTGCTTTTATTTTTTAACTGTTGAAAACTAATTTCTGGTTGGTTGTTCTGGGCAACATCACTGGTAATGTACCAACCCTCTTCATTACCTGATTAGGCTTTAGGCTAATTCACTCACTATTCCTGTTGCTTCTATAATGACTACATAAAGGATCTAGCCCATAATTAGCTACATCATTGTACAAGGGATCCCTCTTCCCCAATTTTCAATTTTACCCCAGGTTTCACCCTCATCCATGAGGATGGTTAAAGAGTTAGCATGACTAGCAATCAAATATTATGTATATTATCTATCTATCTATCTATCTATCTATCTATCTATCTATCTATCTATCTATCTATCTATCTATCATCTCTCTCTCTCTCTCTCTCTCTCTCTCTCTCTCTCTCTCTCTCTCTCTCTCTCTCTCTCTCTCTCTCTCTCCTATATAGTATAGACAGTATCTCTGAAGTGTCATGATTCTTGCACCTTCTAACAGGTGTATGAGCCCTTACAAGCTCTTTTGGGCAGGGCCTTTCTTTACAATTTATATAGTTTGTTGTTTTTGGTATGTTATCTGTTAATCTGTAGTTTCAATGTATCCATTCATTATTATTTTCACAGCTCTGCAGAATTTACCAGTGTTTTATACAGTAAATATAAATAGTAATAATAATAATAATTATAATAATAATAATAATAATAGACAGGTATGTTGCAAGCTTAGGCCAGTCAAAATAAGTTCAAGTACTTTATTGCACAGCACAATCTGCTCCAATATTTGAAAATTAATGACTTAGATAACCTAATTAAGAATCCTAGAATATAGTGAGGCTCATTTTTAAAGGGTGACAACCCAGACCCCTTGCGATATAGGGACACTGATTTATAACCTGCTCACAATAAATGGCAGGGGCCCTGTAAACACTGCTTTCTTTAAGCAGATTGTAAGTACAAGGCTCAGTTGGCAACCTATTTTGGCTACAGACTGCTTAGATGAAAGATACACCCACTACAGAAAATTTACACAGTCCACTAAAAATGATGCCCAGCTTGATAAATATGTGCTTTTCTCTTGTGATCAGATGCTGATGTGCTGTGTATTTAAGAACCATTTATTTTACCACAACATGATAAAGAAGCCCCTAAATGTATATTTATTACATTATAATTGTATTAAAGTGAAGTGACACTATAATCTGGATATTTTGCTCATAGAAACCCAAATGTTATCTTGCCCTTTGCGAAATAGTTTTATTAGCTCTTTATCCTCTGCCATTACACTGTCACAATAATACCATTAATCCTTATAAAATATTTTATTTGCGTTATTTTTTTACTGCAGCCTTTTCCATGTGTGCTAGACAACCCCATAGTGGCATCTCAGAATTATGTATCAGCTCTTACTTAACCTTTTTAGTCATCAACTTGCCCTTTAAAAATTTGATTGACTGCTTTTATTTCTTGTAAAAATAGTATCTTACCATCATCTACTCTAACAGTTTCTTGTCAAACTATCACTGTGAAATATGAAATATTTTTCTCCACTATAAATACAGTATGACCTATTGTTCTTTAATATCAAATATAAACTATTTTCTTTATTATTCTCTGCAGTCACAGAGATTGTCCACTCACTATATCCATTTAAAAGAAACCCCCAACTCAAAAACACAGCTTGTAGCATTAGGTGCTATAGGTGCTCATTTTGGAGATCCCTTACCTACAAAATAGTAATGTTCATTAGGGATGTAGCGAACGTCGGAAAAAAAGTTCGCGAACATATTCGCGAACTTGCGCAAAAATGCGAGCGGTTCGCGAACGGTTCGCGAACCCCATAGACTTCAATGGGAAGGCGAACTTTAACATCTAAAAAAGACATTTCTGTCCAGAAAAATGATTTTAAAGTTGTTTAAAGGGTGCAACGACCTGGACAGTGGCATGCCAGAGGGGGATCAAGGGCAAAAATGTATCTGAAAAATCTGCCTGTGTGTGCTTGGAAGAGATAGTGTAGGGGGAGAGCTGTTAGTGATTTCAGGGACAGATGATAGTAAGTTTGCTGGCTAGTAATCTGCTTGATACTGCTCTGTATTGGAGGGACAGAAGTCTGCAGGGATTTGAGGGACATTTTAGCTTAGGTAGCTTTGCTGGCTAGTAATCTACTGTTCTCTTTAAACAACTGCCATACGTTGACCTTGTAGGCATTGTTTGCCCAGTTTTTTTGGACGCAGCCACTGAAGCACAGTTGCCAGAAAAAATATGCCATATAAATGCTGAAAATAGTAATTTTTCGCCATACGTTGACCTTGTAGACATTGTTTGCCCAGTTTTTTTTGGACGCAGCCACTGAAGCACAGTTGCCAGAAAAAATATGCCATATAAATGCTGAAAATAGTAATTTTTCGCCATACGTTGACCTTGTAGACATTGTTTGCCCAGTTTTTTTGGACGCAGCCACTGAAGCACAGTTGCCAGAAAAAATATGCCATATAAATGCTGAAAATAGTCATTTTTTGCCATACGTTGACCTTGTAGGCATTGTTTGCCCAGTTTTTTTGGTCGCAGCCACTGAAGCACAGTTGCCAGAAAAAATATGCCATATAAATGCTGAAAATAGTCATTTTTTGCCATATACGTTGAGTCAACGTATGGCAAAAAATGACTATTTTCAGCATTTATATGGCATATTTTTTCTGGCCTCTGTGCTTCAGTGGCTGCGGCCAAAAAAACTGGGCAAACAATGCCTACAAGGTCAACGACGTTGACCTTGTAGGCATTGTTTGCCCAGTTTTTTTGGCCGCAGCCACTGAAGCACAGAGGCCAGAAAAAATATGCCATATAAATGCTGAAAATAGTCATTTTTTTGGTCGCAGCCACTGAAGCACAGTTGCCAGAAAAATTATGCCATATAAATGCTGAAAATATAAATTTTTTTGGTTGCAGCCACTGAAGCACAGAGGCCAGAAAAATTATGCCATATAAATGCAGAAAATATGCATTTTTTTGGTCGCAGCCACTGAAGCACAGTTGACAGAAAAATTATGCCATATAAATGCTGAAAATATAATTTTTTTTGGTTGCAGCCACTGAAGCACAGAGGCCAGAAAAATTATGCCATATAAATGCAGAAAATATGCATTTTTTTGGTCGCAGCCACTGAAGCACAGTTGACAGAAAAATTATGCCATATAAATGCTGAAAATATAAATTTTTTTGGTTGCAGCCACTGAAGCACAGAGGCCAGAAAAATTATGCCATATAAATGCAGAAAATATGCATTTTTTTGGACGCAGCCACTGAAGCACAGTTGCCAGAAAAAATATGCCATATAAATGCTGAAAATAGTCATTTTTCGCCATACGTTGACCTTGTAGACATTGTTTGCCCAGTTTTTTTGGTTGCAGCCACTGAAGCACAGAGGCCAGAAAAAATTAAACCAGTAGGGTTTGCACCCTAGTTTGTAACGGTGGCGGAGGGAGGAGGACGCTAAAGGACAGCTGTGTGTGGAGTCATGAGGCTTGAAGAGAAGGACAGCTGCATAGAAGTCAGAACAAGTCTTCCGGCGTGCAGTAACCCTCCGAGATCCACCCCTCATTCATTTTAATAAAGGTCAGGTAATCGACACTTTTGTGACCTAGGCGAGTTCTCTTCTCAGTTACAATCCCTCCTGCTGCACTGAAGGTCCTTTCTGAGAGCACACTTGAGGCTGGGCAAGACAAGAGGTTCATGGCAAATTGTGACAGCTCTGGCCACAGATCAAGCCTGCGCACCCAGTAGTCCAGGGGTTCATCGCTCCTCAGAGTGTCGATATCTGCAGTTAATGCCAGGTAGTCCGCTACCTGCCGGTCGAGGCGTTCTTTGAGGGTGGATCCAGAAGGGTTGTGGCGCTGCCTTGGACAGAAAAACATTTGCATGTCTGACGTTACAGACCGACCAAAGGGCTTTGTCCTTGCAGGTGTGCTCGTGGCAGGATTACTGGCACCTCTGCCCCTGGAATGTTGATGAGTTCCTGAAGTGACATCACCCTTAAAAGCATTGTACAACATGTTTTGCAGGCTGGTTTCTAAATGCCGCATCTTTTCGGACTTGTGGTATGTTGGTAACATTTCTGACACTTTATGCTTGTACCGAGGGTCTAGTAGCGTTGCGACCCAGTACAGGTCCTTCTCCTTAAGCCTCTTGATACGGGGGTCCTTCAACAGGCATGACAGCATGAAAGACCCCATTCTCACAAGGTTGGATGCAGAGCTATCCATCTCCGCTTCCTCATTATCAAGGACTGCATCATCCACGGTCTCCTCCCCCCAGCCACGTACAAGACCAGGGGTCCCCAAAAGGTCACCACTAGCCCCCTGGGAAGCCTGCTCCTGTTGGTCCTCCTCCTCCTCCTCCACAAAGCCACCTTCCTCCTCTGACTCCACTTCTGGCACCTCTCCCTGCGTTGCAGCAGGTGCCTGGGTTCGTTCTGGTGATTCCGACCATAAATCATGCGCTTCCAGCTCCTCGTCACGCTGGTCTACAGCCTCATCTGTCACTCGTCGCACGGCACGCTCCAGGAAGAAAGCGAAGGGTATTAGGTCGCTGATGGTGCCTTCGGTGCGACTGACCATATTTGTCACCTCTTCAAAAGGTCGCATGAGCCTGCAGGCATCGCGCATAAGCACCCAGTAACGGGGGAAAAAAATCCCCAGCTCTGCAGATCCAGTCCTACCACCCAGTTCAAAAAGGTACTCGTTGACGGCCCTTTGTTGTTGCAGCAGACGTTCCAACATAAGGAGCGTTGAATTCCAGCGAGTCTGGCTGTCAGAAATCAAACGCCTGACTGGCATGTTGTAGCGCTGCTGAATGTCAGCAAGGCGTGCCATGGCTGTGTAGGAACGTCTGAAATGGGCCGACACCTTTCTGGACTGGGTGAGAACGTCCTGGAATCCTGGGTACTTGGAGACAAAACGTTGGACTATTAAATTTAACACATGTGCCATGCAGGGCACATGTGTTAAATTTCCCAGTCTCAACGCTGCCAACAGATTGCTTCCATTGTCACACACCACTTTTCCGATCTGCAGTTGGTGTGGGGTCAGCCACCGATCGGCCTGTGACTGCAGAGATGACAGGAGTACAGATCCGGTATGGTTTTTGCTTTCCAGGCACGTCATCCCCAAGACAGCGTGACAACGGCGTACCTGGCACGTCGAATAGCCTAGGGGGAGCTGGGGGTGCACAGGTGTGGAGGAGGAGAAGGAGGACCCAGCAGCAGAGTAAGAAGAAGAAGAGGAAGAAGACGAGGTAGAGAGCGATGGAGGAGTAGAGGTGGTGGCAGAACCGCGTGCAATCCGTGGCGGTGACACCAACTCCACTGTTGTTGTTGTTGAGCTACCCATTCCCTGCTTCCCATTCCCAGCCATTACCAAGTTCACCCAGTGGGCAGTGTAGGTGACATACCTGCCCTGACCATGCTTGGAGGACCATGCGTCAGTAGTCATATGGACCTTTGGCCCAACACTAAGTGACAGAGATGCGGTAACTTGGCTCTGCACATGTTGGTACAGGTGTGGTATTCCCTTTTTAGAAAAAAAATTGCGGCTGGGTACCTTCCACTGCGGTGTCCCAATTGCTACAAATTTGCGGAAGGCCTCAGAGTCCACCAGCTGGTATGGTAAAAGCTGGCGGGCTAAGAGTGCAGACAAGCCAGCTGTCAGACGCCGGGCAAGGGGGTGACAGTCAGACATTGGCTTCTTACGCTCAAACATGGCCTTCACAGAAACTTGGCTGGTGGCAGATGACTGGGAATGGGAACAGGTGGTCAAGGTGGAAGGCGGAGTGGAGGGTGGTTCAGATGGGTCAAGGAGAGCAGAGGTAGAGCAGTAAGATGCTGGACCAGAAGGAGTGTGGCTTTTAGTTTGCCTGTTGCCTTTGAGGTGTTGCTCCCAAAGTGCTTTGTGCTTGCCGCTCATGTGCCTTAGCATAGAAGTTGTACCTATGTGGCTGTTGGGCTTACCAAGGCTCAGTTTCTGACTGCACTCATTGCAAATTACAATGCTTTTGTCAGAGGCACACACATTAAAAAAATCCCACACTGCTGACTTTTTGGAAGTGTGCGATCTGGCGGTAACAGTAGAAGTTGGCGGCATTGGCGGCAATGGCGGGTGCGTTGGCCGGCTGAACACAGGTGCCGATACATGTTGTTGCCCTACTGATCCCTGCGGGCTGTCCTCCCTGCTTCTTCTAAGTCTTATTCTCCTACTGCCTCTCTGACTCTCCGTCTCTCCATCTGAACTACCCTCCTCTTGCTCTCTTCTACTAGGCACCCACAAAACATCAATCTCCTCATCATCATTCTCCTCAGATGCATCAATTTCTTCTGACACATCACAGAAGGAAGCAGCAGCGGGGACCTCCTCCTCATCACTCATCATTATGTCCATCTCTGTCGTGTTCTCTGCCAGAATTAAATCTGGTGTAACGTCCTCATCTCCTTCATCTTCTTCTGCCAATAATGGTTGCGCATTACTCAGTTCAAGAAACTCATGGGAAAATAACTCCTCTGACTCCAGTGAAGAAGGGGTACCGGTGGTGGAGGAAGTGTTACGTGGGGTGGCCATAGCAGTGGAGGATGAGGAGGATGTTGTGGTAAAGTTAGAAACGGTAGAGGATGGGGTGTGCTGTGTAAGCCAGTCAACTACCTCTTCAGCATTTTGGGAGTTCAGGGTCATTGGCTTTTTAAAACTGGGCAATTTGCTAGGGCCACAGGATTGCATAGCAGCACGGCCCCTAGCACGGCCTCTGCGTGGCGGCCTGCCTTTGCCTGGCATTATTTTTAAAAAAACAACAACAACAAAAACTCAGTTGGTTTTTCTGGAAACGATAATACACACAGCTAGATGGCAGTTTGAAGAAAACAGTGTGCAAATAATGCCTACAAGGTCAACGTATACACAGCGGTGGATACGGATTACGTAAAATATAAGAATGCTGCTTGAAAAAAAGTAACTCAAGTGGTTTTTCTAGAGACGATAATATTATCAATATTTAGACAAAATGTGAACAAGCTCACACAGCTAGATGGCGGTTTGAAGAAAACAGTGTGCAAATAATGCCTACAAGGTCAACGTATACACAGCGGTGGATACGGATTACGTAAAATATAAGAATGCTGCTTGAAAAAAAGTAACTCAAGTGGTTTTTCTAGAGACGATAATATTATCAATATTTAGACAAAATGTGAACAAGCTCACACAGCTAGATGGCGGTTTGAAGAAAACACTGTGCAAATAATGCCTACAAGGTCAACGTATACACAGCGGTGGATACGGATTACGTAAAATATAAGAATGCTGCTTGAAAAAAAGTAACTCAAGTGGTTTTTCTAGAGACGATAATATTATCAATATTTAGACAAAATGTGAACAAGCTCACACAGCTAGATGGCGGTTTGAAGAAAACAGTGTGCAAATAATGCCTACAAGGTCAACGTATACACAGCGGTGGATACGGATTACGTAAAATATAAGAATGCTGCTTGAAAAAAAGTAACTCAAGTGGTTTTTCTAGAGACGATAATATTATCAATATTTAGACAAAATGTGAACAAGCTCACACAGCTAGATGGCGGTTTGAAGAAAACACTGTGCAAATAATGCCCACAAGATCAACGTATACACTACTACAGCGGTGGATACGGATTACGTAAAATATATTATGGCTGCTTGAAAAAAGTCACTCCGGTGTTTTTTCTGGAGACGGTAATATTATGGATATTTAGACAGAATGTGAACAAGGTCACACAGCTAGATGGCAGTTGGTTGAATAACACACTGGGCAAAAAATGCCTACAGGGCAAATAATGCCTAAAAGGTCAACTTATACACTACTACAGCGATGGATATGGATTACGTAAAATTTATTATGGCTGCTTGAAAAAAGTCACTCCGGTGTTTTTTCTGGAGACGGTAATATTATGGATATTTAGACAGAATGTGAACAAGGTCACACAGCTAGATGGCAGTTGGTTGAATAACACACTGGGCAAAAAATGCCTACAGGGCAAATAATGCCTAAAAGGTCAACTTATACACTACTACAGCGATGGATACGGATTACGTAAAATATATTATGGCTGCTTGAAAAAAGTCACTCCGGTGTTTTTTCTGGAGACGGTAATATTATGGATATTTAGACAGAATGTGAACAAGGTCACACAGCTAGATGGCAGTTGGTTGAATAACACACTGGGCAAAAAATGCCTACAGGGCAAATAATGCCTAAAAGGTCAACTTATACACTACTACAGCGATGGATACGGATTACGTAAAATATATTATGGCTGCTTGAAAAAAGTCACTCCGGTGTTTTTTCTGGAGACGGTAATATTATGGATATTTAGACAGAATGTGAACAAGGTCACACAGCTAGATGGCAGTTGGTTGAATAACACACTGGGCAAAAAATGCCTACAGGGCAAATAATGCCTAAAAGGTCAACTTATACACTACTACAGCGGTAGTAAAATAAAAAAAAGTAAAATGAATATTAAAAAAAAAAAATTACAGTTGGTGCTGCTGAACTACTAGGAGCAGCAGATTAGCACACCAGTCCCACTCCCCAACACTGCTAGACTAATAGCACTGGGCTCTTATAGTAGTAGTAGTAGTAGTAGTAGTAGTAGTAGTAAAACAACAAAAAAATAAATAAAAGCAGTCCTTACAAGGACTACTGTTATTGCAGCAGTCAGCAGATGAGATCAGAAGCAGGACAGCTGCCCACTGCAGCTACATACAGAGCACTGCAGTAGAAGGTAGATTACTAGCCAGCAAAGCTACCTAAGCTTAAATGTCCCTCAAACCCCTGCAGACTTCTGTCCCTCCAATAACAGAGCAGTATCAACACGATTACTAGCCAGCAAACTTTCAACTGTCCCTGAAATCACTAACAGGCAGCAGCTCTCTCCCTACACTATCTCTTCAGCACACACAGGCAGAGTGAAAAAACGCTGCAGGGCTTCGGTTTTTATAGGGAAGGGGAGTGGTCCAGGGGAGAGCTTCCTGATTGGCTGCCATGTACCTGCTGGTCTGGGGTGAGAGGGCAAAAAAAAGCGCCAACAATGGCGAACCCAAAATGGCGAACGTCGCGCGACGTTCGCGAACTTCCGGCGAGCGCGAACACCCGATGTTCGCGCGAACAAGTTCGCCGGCGAACAGTTCGCGCCATCTCTAATGTTCATATGCCCACAGGCAAGCCCTGGGCCTACAAATCCAATGCTCATTGGCCTGGCACCATAGCCCTGCCCCCTCAGGAGTTGCCGGGTAAAAGTTACTGCCTACAAATAAAGAAAAGGTTGTTACCCCTTTTTCCTCCCCAATGGCATATGCAACGTTGTGTTAATGCTAATGATTTTATTTCTCCCAGTGGAGGTTGTTACATAATTTAGATGGATTTTAGTGCTCATGTTGTATCTGATTTTTTTTCAAGCAAAACTGTTTTGAATTACTTTATCTGAATACAGTTATAGTCTTGATATAGTTCTTTTTTGCCCTCTACTTGAACTTATCTTTAATGCTAACAGAAGGATTGCACTGTGCTTGTTAGTCCCAGTACTATGTCGGTGTTAGCAACTTTACATGCTTTCACAATGTTCACAAAATGTGTTTTTTCTATGTGTAGCAAAAGTTAATTATAATAATGTCTGCTGTGGGAATGCAAATGCTTAAAATAGGCATGCATTTTGCTTGGCTGCATTTACTCCACACTAGTTAGTTTTTTTAAGGCTACATATTTTATCCATCTGAACAGTATATACTATTATATACATCATGGAGAGAAACTGTCACTAGTAATTGCTTCTTTTACCTTTGTGTGTCAAATACAAAGCTTTCAGGGAAGCACTCTAGGGTCAAAAACAGATAATTTAGACAAAAATAAGCATTTAATAAAGTATGGTTACATTTGGAAAACCTAGAATAAATTATGTGACACATAAAGTATATAAAATGCATCCTTCAGACTGGGATCTACCAGCTAATAGAAATATATACTGTATAGGGTAAATGTATAGTCCCTGACTAAGCTAAGCATTATTTATGTAGGCTTCAAGTACTGTAGCTTCAATGAAATTATCTGAGCTTTGGTTTGTATCACTCCCAACCGAAGGCACAGTTAAAGGTCCTGGACCCACAAGTGTCAAGCAACAAAACATGCATTTTGGTTATTCATGGTACTTCTTATACATGCCAATAGAAAGCAATTCAGTCCTGTTTTCGGATATTATATTAACCAGAAAAGGTAGTTATTTTTTGAAGCTTCTGTATACTGTACTTTATGCTAAAGGGGATCTAAAGCAAATAAATTAATTGATATACTGTAGCTTACTCAGGGTGCTTCTCTGTGCACTTTTTCCATTTACATTAATTTTCTAGCAGGACAGTTGCATTCTAAGACTGTTAATTAGTGATGAGAGAATCTGTCCTGTTTTGTAAAGTCAATAGTCTTATTTTGCTGCAACTTTTTTAGTGCACAACACATTGGAGTCTGTCGGGGAATGAAATAAAAGTCGCAAAGAGCAAAACAATTCGCACCAATGAGAATAAAAATCCACATCTTGCAATGGAATATTGTTCCTTAAACTGTTATTACATTGCGAAATTGAAACAAGTGCTTGAAGGTGTTGTAATCTTTTGGAGAAAACATAATGACTTTTTCAGTAAGAAGTTTTATTACATTTACTGCGCATTGGCGCAAACTATAAAATCCGCGAATGGTCTTCCACTGTCATAAGTGGTCGCTAAACAGTTTCCGGGTTCACAAAAGCTATATTAAATTTGTGCAAAGCAAAATTTGTTCACGCAAAGGCATAACTTTTCGCATTGTGAATAGTTTTTCCATTTCACTATATTACCCCGCATGGGTCTATGGGTTTTTTTTCCTTGCAGAAAAACCTGGCAACATTTTTTGCTGATCAGTACTGGTAATATAAGGCTTTCAGCTCAACTGAGAGTCAGCTTGTCTGGTGTCAAATGAATACATGAAGCACAGAAAGTGTTCAGAGAGTTGGGGTTGCTGACCTTACTGAGTCTATTGTCTGTTATTAACATTTAAAAGTTGCTGATATCTCAAAAATTTACTACAAATAGCAAAATTCTCAGACGACCACTTTAAGTAAGTTTAAGTCAACTCTTTTTTTAGTTTACTTTCCCTTTAAATGATGACACTCATGGGAAGTATGTCAAATATATACAGTATTAGCACACAGCAGAAGAAAAGAAAAAAGTGTGATACATTTCAAATTTTCAGTGAAGTCTATGTCTAAGTCTATCCAGAAAAAAATCCTCAAAAGTGCCCGGGCTCACAGTAACCCTGACCTGCCCACCCACTTGCACGCATGCAACCGCCGCTTCCCAGCCGCTTGCATCACAATAGGTAACTAGTGATGGCCGAATTTATTCGCCAGGCGCAAATTTGCGGCGAATTCCCTCAATTCGCCACCGACAAATAAATTCACGAAAGTGCTGCGAAAATTCAGTGTTTTTTTTTTTTTTACACTGGTGCATTTTCACCAGTGCTGATGCATTTTCGTCGGCTTCAAAAATGAGAATTTTTCGGCAAATCGAAACTCACCAAATTCGCCCATCACTATAGGTCTGGGGAAAGGGGATATCTTAGAAGAACTATAGAAGAGTCAGACCCTGCAATTTGGTCCCCCTTTTCCCAGGGTGGTGTCTGTTCCTTTATAGTTACACCACTGAGTCTATGAGAGGATGGGGATCATCCATAAATCAAGAAAAAAATCTGTCCTACTTTTTTATGCTTCCATATAGCTTGTAGGGGCACTGCACCAATGAGGCAAGTTGAGAAACTCACCTCAGGCAGAAGCTCCCCACAAATTGCCTGGGGCAGCAAAAATACACTCCTGGTAACTTTAAGAGCAAAATTTCTGGTTATCAAACCAAATATTCAGCTCTTCAAAATATTCAGCTCATATTCAGAGTAATTGCAATTCCTAATTACATTGCACACGGTTGGTGCTTTTCAGCTCTGTCCTTTGCATCTTTAATCCTTTTCCTGCCTTGCAAGTAGTCCTGAATGATGCACACGATATCCTGGGAACACCCATGCCTCATTTCTCTAGTATGCTGCATTGCTAGATACAGACAGTGGTGCATACTGGAAGAGAAAAGATTTGTACCTAGGGCAGATTTGTGCAATTTCTACAGGGGATGTGAATTGCAAAAATGATGGTACTTTAAGCACTTTAAATGAGCTCTGTTATACTGTATACTAATCATATCTCTGTAGAATTGCATTGTTGTTTGCTTCTATTTTTTAACACAGTTGAGAAAGAAAAACTTTCTTGCAATGCATGCCGGAGATAAATAAAATTTTTAGTATTATCCTTTTTTTTATTTTACAGAGATTATGCGTCATTCACATCAGCCCCTGCCCCGGTGGAGTTTATAATCCCTATCACTTGCACACAAACATAATTATCAGGAAATGACAAAGATTAGTCACAATATTACTCCATATCCGTGCAATTTAGTACCAAGCTAAATAAATAACAGGGGATTCATTTGCCTTGAGTCCTATGCCCTAGAGCTTTCAAAGTGGTCCACAATCTGTGAGTATCTTATGAATCCAAGACCGTGCTGATTCAATCTGCTGCAATTATTCCTGTGGTATTGGTATTTCATTAGTGACGGGCGAATTTGCGCCGTTCCGCTTCGCCGGAAAATTTGCGAATTTTGCGCGATATTTGCAAAACGGCAAAAAATTCGTGAAGCTGCGCTTGTTTTTTACGCCGGCGCCCGTTTTTGATGCTGGTGCCTATTTTTCCGACGCCAGCGCCCGTTTTTGATGCCGGCGCCCGTTTTTGATTCCGGCGTCCGTTTTTTCGAAAAAAAATTTTTGACGCCGGGCGAATTTTTTCCGCGAATTTTCGCGGGCGTTTCACGAATTTATTCGCTGACGGCGAATCGCGCAAATTCGCCATGAATTCGTGCCTGGCGAATAAATTCGCCCATCACTATATTTCATACCTGTTGTGGCACAGTGACTGGAGAGACCCAGAGAGGAAAAGGTCCTGTGATTGGAAAGACCATGGACATTTCTAAATTTCGCACATATGGTGTTTTGCACATGTTTTCCCCTAAACCCTTAAATATTGCATGGTTGTGGCCATCTTTCCTTGTTTTTTTGTGAGATGTGCTTTGTGCATTTAAGAAACTGCTTGCAAATGAGATTAAGATAATTTGCAAAAACTTTTTGCCAAATATTTTTCCACCAAAGTTGTGTCATAAATCGAATGCAGAGTGTGTACATAATTATTTGCAATTTGTGATTATTGTATTCAATGTCCCAGTCATATCCTGTGGGAGTCACCACCTGGGTAAAGGGGGAGTGGCTGTAAGGAAGCTCCTGCCAGTAAAGCAAGAAGTGGGTTGTTGGTCATGCAGGAAGTTTGAGAGAGCTGAGGCGAACAGAGTGTGAGTAAAGTATCTGTAATCTGTATGGCTTCTTTAGAAAAAGTATTACCATTTGAGTGAAATCCCACACTATGCAATAACATGAAATCTCTAAAAATGTGATATATTCTTCTTCCTGTAAACCTCACCAAAATTAGAGTATTAAAAAGGCAGATAATTAAATGTTTTAAAAATATTTTTCAGAACAATAAAGAACTCTGGACTCAGAAACATACAGCCAAGAGCATTTGCCAAGAACCCCCAACTGCAATACATGTAAGTTCATTATTTTATTTCCCCTTTTTCCATTACTGTATATTTGCTTGCATATAATTTACAGTAATTACAGCATGTTTGGTATGGCTCATAGGCAGTATACATGTACCCATGGTACAAGCGTGAACCCTACCTCTACTGTATATTTGCAATCTATCATATGTCATCTGTCTTCGGTGGAAATAAGAAAAATGTGTAAAATGGACAAGCCTAAAGTGCACTTGTGTTTTATGGAACCTGCTTTGGGTCATGGGGTTGTATTCCAGCACAGGCACCATCTTTATTGTATGTTCTCTCTATTTCTCCCCATATGGGTTTCCACCAGGTTCTCAAGTTTATAAGTATATGAGAGCCATGGAAACCCTGTAAAATAAAGCCTTATAAATGTTACTTATTGATGTAATCTATGATAATCCAATTTCAATGATTTAATGTGCCATATGACTAACTGAAACCTGTGTATTATAAAACACAATGTACCCCTGTTGTAATAAATGAGGATATTAGAATTAACTTCTAATTTCCATGACCTGTATAAAAGCATTCAGTCTGTTGCCTTCATATGGTCATGGAATTTGCTACTTCTTCTTATATTTTTACAGTATGGGTGTGTTATTTCCTGTATATTCATAAGTACATAGTGTTGCTTCTGGTACATTGTGAGTTACATTCTGGTTGTAGAGAATCTTCAGTTTCAAGGAACAGTAACACCAAAAAAAGGTAAGTGTTTTAAAAGAATGACAATATAACTGTTGCCATTCACTGGTTAAACTGATGAGTTTACATCAGAAACACAACTATAGTTCATATAAACAAGCTGTTTTATAGCCATTCAAGCACAGGATACACAGTAGATAACAGATATGTTTTCAAGAATTCTATTGGATACTACATAGGTTATCCGGTATCTGCTGAGTGTCCTGTGATTTTTCTCCCTTTTTCAGCTTTAAATGGCTGCCCCCATGGCTACACAGTCACTTGTTTAGATAAACTATAGTTGTGTTGCTAAAGCAAACACACCAGTTTTACCAGTGCAGATAAACAGGACATTATATTTCATTACTTTTAAACACTTTCATTTTTTGGTGTTACTGTTTCTTTAACACCCTAATTTTGTTGACTCAGAAGCATGAATAACACTCACATACGTCACCAGTTAAACCTTGAATAATTCTTTATTTATTTTATTATCATAAACAAAATGTGGGTTGGGTGCCCCCCATTATTATCCTACTTAGGGTAATTTAGACATATTTTAGAATTAGGTTTTCCAGCAAAAGTATAAGGTTCAGATTTCATTACCAATACAAACATTTTAAAATGCTGCTTCTAAACTTATTTTGTATAACTAATCTGCTTTGAAGTACACAGAAAGTAAAATCATTTTTAGATCAAAAGGGCAATACTGTGCTGATTAAATTATAGACTTGCAGTTGCTTATTTGCTGCTGTACATTCTTGTTATGCAGGCACCAAGTCGAAAAGCAAATTGATTTGTCACAAGTGGCAGTTTAGGTGATAGTTCTGAAAGAAGGTTCAGGATCTGTTGACCTCCATCTGCAGTTAACCTGTTGATCAAAAAAACTCCCATAATTATCAGTCAGCTTCTAATAAATTCCCAGTCAACGATTTGCTTATACATATGTAAAAAAAAAAATCCCAAAATGGTTGATTCGTTAACATTGTGCTTTTATCTGCCTTTATATAAATGCAATGCAGATTTTTATATCAAACACTAGTGAGGGCAAATCTGTCCCGTTTCGCCAAAAAATTGTGAAACTCTGAAAAAATTCATGGAACAGTGAAAAACTTCCATAACCCATTGAAGTCAATGGGCGACAAAATTATTTTGACGCACAACAATTTTCACATGAGCAAATCCTTTATCCAAATGCATTAAAGTCAATGGGCGTCTGAATAATTTTGACGTGCAAAAATATTTAAGAGCAACAATTTTTTGTTGCAGCTAATTTTTCACATCGAATTTTTGCGGAAATTCATCGCAGATCCATGCCTGGCGAATACATTTGCCCATCACTATCAAACACGAATGCAGGCTGTGTTGTCCTTAATCAGTAGAGTAGTACAGATTACAAATTGAACATATGTACACATTGAAGTATTACATTTTATAGGTTCATTTGTGGGATTCCATACTGTATATTTATACTGTATACTACAAAATAAATAAGCTTATTAAATAGGCATTCTCTAAGCCACAACCAATGTTATGCAACCTTAACTACCCTCACCAAATATTCTGAAACTGGTGGGACAATTTGCAAATTGGGGTTCAGATAAATTGGAAGGGTGGGCAAAGGGAATATTTTCCCGAATGTCAGGACATACAGGAGATATATATAGATATATTCATGTATATAGTCTGTTAAAAGATTAAACATATCATGACATGGTTTTACATTATTAAATTTTTATTTATGCAAATTTTGACGTTCCAGCCAGTAGTTTATGAAGATGTCAAATGTGCTTCTTGTCAATATCGGAAAAACAAAAGTCCTCACTTAGGCTGACTGAGCCCCAGGCAGACAAGTTAATTTAAATTACATGATATTTTCTCCCCATTAATTTCCGCTCTTGAAGTTGTCCAGTTTTGTCACCTGAAAGAATGATCAAAGCTCCAAAGATTATCTCATCATTTCAAAGCCCCACGCAGGGGATTTGGCCCGTCCTGACACACATAAAACATTGATTATATTTTTCTCTTGAATGATTACTCAAATTAAATAGAGAGAAAATATTATACCGTCCCACATGCTGTGTAGCTAAAGGATTTATGACATGTTTGAGTTTTAATTTGTTTCTGGCTCTCTGTAATTTGCCTTCTGACTCAACAAATATTTTGCAGACTTCGCTACATATTAGCTCCGTAGCTTGTACCTCTGTACTACAGTATAAAAATGTGAGATCCCTTAATCACAAACTATAGCATTGTTTAATATATTGACATGCAAGAGATATATGGGGGATGTAATACAAGTTGTTTCCAGAAAAATATGTGCAATGCACAGACTTTTTCCTTTGCTCAAACATTTTTACTTTGCACATACAATTAGGGCCTTATTTATCAAGTCCGAATTTAGCTGAGTGTTTTATTAAAAAAAAAGTTTTATCGAACTAGAATCGATGATTGGATCTTATTTATTATTAAAAAATTACGTTTTAATTGGAGTGGGGCAAACACCAAAAAAAAAATAGAGCAAAATCTGAATCATACTTTTTTCAAATTTTTTTCCTGAACTGCTTGAGTTTTTTTGGCTTTTTCCCGAAAATCTTTTGCCCATAAAGTTCGAAATAGTTGGATTTTCAAGCTATTTCCAGCGTAGACAACAGAAACTTCTAAATAGGATAGAGACCTCTCCCATTGACTTACATACAACCTCGGTAGGTCTGAGATCCAGGTTTATCCTATTCTGAATTTTTCCATCCTGCCGGTATAATAAGTCTAGACAAATTTAAGGGGTTTTTTTTGCACTAAAAATTTGGATTTTTATAGATTTTAATAAATAACCCCCTTAATATAGGTTTTGCAAACATATTTGTGATTAGTCCAGGGTGCTGTTAACTCCACCAAAACCTTTCCAGGAATCAGTGCAGTATATGTGTGTTTAATATAGTGTTAATATATTGGACCTGCTGCTTTAAAGACATATCCTCTGATCCTGTGTATCAGTGTGTATAACAGTATCCCAACCGTAAAACCATCACAACCATCACATGTATATCAGTAGATATGAACATGCATGCACATACAAATCACATTAGGTGCTGGGCTGATACTTATCACTCAGAATATATTCTGTACACCAAACCAAATATACACTCATGTATGCACAGTTAAACTACACAGGTACATAAGCTGAACTGGGGCTTGGGATAGAAGCAACAGTCTGTTCTGTGATGTTTTGCAGAGCTGCCCTGATCCTACTCATTAATGTTCTGAGGATGTTTGGAAGGCAATTCATTTCAGCCTCTCTTCTGTGCCAACAGAGGGGCACGAGAACATTGCACTTCACCACCAGTATATTTTGAATATAATTTGAATGGAAGCACTGGGTGAGCAAATTTTGGAACAAACTCGCATTATTTCAAAGGGAAAATGCTCCTTTTACAAATGGAAGTACTCATGAGGCCAGAAATGCTAAGTGATCAGTTGGAATTAAGTCCTTGTTTAGTTGTTTGTCTCTTTTGTTTCTTTTAAAAGCAGCAACAAATGTAAGACCTTCTGGTGCTTATAGGGTTAGATGTTCTCTTAAAAGAGCAAAATGAATTCCTTGAAATGCCTGCTCTTGATTTCTTTTACAAAAGATGAGCACTTAATTACTCAAACCTAACCACTTCACCAGCAATAATTTTTTTGTTCGTTACAATAATGTGCAGCAGAGAAAGAGAAAAATGTCTCTGCTGCCATTTGAAAGAGAAAAGCCTTCTCTTCTCAAGTGACAGTTCTTAATAGGTCACCATTATTAGATTATTAGAGAAATTATCACCTATGAATTCTGTGAAGTGGTATATGAATACTGGGGATTATACTGCAACTCGGTATTGCACAAATAAAGAGGTATTGTCCTGCTTAGAATCTCCTTCTGAGTTATGCATATTGTTTTTTGACCAGGGTAAAGGGAATTGCAGAAAAATGCAGCCAACGTCTTCACATCCATATTCCTACACTAGTACAGTGTATATGTATATGTCCACAAATAGAAGGGGTTATGTAAAAAGACAGGCTTCAAGCTGGAATGAGCAGAAAGTTTACCTTTATTGGTCACACAATGTGTTTTTAGCCCTGTGGCCCATTTATCGAGACAAGTTATGCCTATGATTAACTTGTGTGGGCAAAATTTAAAGGCTGTGTGTGTGTAAATAATAAATATATATTAAAATTACCATAAGCGATAGCATACTACAGGTCTGTTATCCCAAAACAGGCCATAGACTCCATTTTAATCAAATAATTAAAAAAAAATTAAAAAGTATTTTTTTTCTCTGTAACTCCAACTAAGATATAATTAATCCTTACTAAAGGAAAAATAATCCTATTGGTTTTATATAATGTTTAAATCCTTTTTAGTAGACTCAAGTTATGAAGCTCCAAATTCCCAGGTCCCGAGCATTCTGGTTCCATACCTGTACCTAATTCTAGGATATGTCACTTTAAAAACAAAACTTCTAGCTTTAATGAGAAGGTAGATTGGCAGAGAAACAGAAAGAGATAATGTTATTGTAATTACGTTTTTCCATCACTATGTCCCGCACATGCTGCTTGAATTTATTTCCTGTCCTAAAAGTTTACAGCCTGATAGATAATCCCTTTCCTTTGTAACATAGATTAAAATAACACAAGAAACAACAAACAAATTTAAATAGCTCCTGTTCTAGTCATTAAAAAAACCTTCATGTATACATTCCCATGTTGTAAAATGACCTATCATACAGGCCCGACTTTTATATTAGAGACCACCATCAGTATTAACTACAGGGAATGCAAACATGCTTTCATGCTTTCTACTAAGACAATATTTTGCAAGTAAACCTCTGTGGTGTCATCCTATCAGACATAACAAATAGATACATTTGTCCAACTCATGCTGATGTATGCAAAACAAACTCAGTTCTGCTGAAAACTCAGGAAATTGAAATAAAACCTTTGCCAAAATGTGTAAAGGAGATGAGCAGCTGGAGAATGGGTTAGCTCTGTCTGTAAAGGCTTTTTGCTCACTGCCCAACCTTCCTCTCCCCACCAAGAAAGATATTAGCAAGTGAAGTTTCGCTTGCCAAATATAAGTAAGATGGACTGCAGCACTGGGAGCCATTAGACAAGACATCTTGTTAGCATAGCAGAAGTTTCTCTCACAAGACTGTCTGCTGACCTTAAAACATAATTCTTCTACTTTAATAGGCAACTGACAGAAGCAGTACCAAAGTCTGTGCTGAGAACCATGCATAAAAAAAGTTGTTCCAAAACAAACACAGTACATTTGACTGCAAGGACAAGTTGCAAGGTTGAATGTGAATCAAACCCAATCAATTTGATTGATGATGTTTAATATCCCATACAGATATCTGCTGTGTTTACAGGTGACAGAGGAATGATATATGAAGTTGCGATTAGACCAAAGAGGACAGTGATGACTCCTATAATCTGTGCATCCTGTTGTTCTAAATGTTGTCTTATGGAATTTCATAGTTTGGGAGAAAAACAAAACTTCAAATACAAGCTGGATAATACCATAAAGCTCAACTTATCAGTTAACTCTAATAAAAGTATCATCAGCTATAAGGAATTTGTTATTAATATGCCTGTGGGACTTTTCACTGGGTAGTTTCCTCCTGTGAAATGAACTTCTGGTGAAATTTACAATAGCGTGTGTGTTTGCTTAAGGAAAGAAAGAAGTTGTTGTGCTGGGAATTGTTATGAGAATTATGAACAATATATGTACAACACTGTAGAATATGTTGGTCTGATTTGAACAAAGGATAATAATTAAGAGAAACATTCAAAATCAGCTTTACTATAGCTGTGATAGAGAAATGTACCTGTTTCAAAATGTTGCCTAAATAAACCTACCAAATAACTAGCATTCATCAATTAAAAAAAAAATACAATTAAATGCTGTTTGAGTAAAAAGACAGAAGACATGAAGTAGAAAGAAAGATACTATTAAAGGTAACAATTGAGTGACCAATCACTAGGTCAAGCCCAAAGGTCTTCTGGTTTAAAGAACTCTTCTGATTGAATTCAATTTCTACTTGGTAGAAAATGTGTGTGCGTATGAACTCACAACTCGAATGGTATCTTATTTAAAAAAAGTCGTAAGGAAAACACTCGATTCTGCAAGTTTGAGTTCCAAACCCAAAAGTGTTTTCCATATGAAAAAAACTTTTTTTTTATTAGACTTTCAGAGAAAAACCTTCAGAAAAAAACGTGAACATCATGAGGCTAACATCAACATTCAAATGGTTCAAGGGACCTCTGCCGTTGACTCCTACATGTACCTGGATAGTAAATCCTAACCAGATGTTGTTAAGCCACACCTTCAGATTTCACAATGCTAACCCCTGGGGTGAGGACACGGGGAAGATCGTGTAAATAGGCAGTAGTTCCAATGATAGGAAGTAGCTGGTCTGAAGAACCAATCCGAGCTCAGAGACAAGCAGGGGTCAGTCAGGCAGCATTGGTTTGAGGTCAGAAATCAGGCTGAGGTCAGGTCGGGCAGCAAAGATTTGAAATTAGAGGTCAGGCCGGAGTCTGGTCAGGCAGCAGAGAATTGAAGAGTCAAGACATGCCAAGGTCAAATCAGAAAATCATGTAATCAAGCAGGAAAAAAGGCTTAGTGTCCACAGGAACAAGAAGATCACTTAACTTGTCTAAGTCTCTGGGGTCTTTAAATATGCAAAGAGCATGCACCAAATTGACCAGTGACGGATTAGACTCGATAACCTTGACACACGTGCAGCACAACACATGCATTTGCAAACAATGCTGAACCGGACGCGCATCTCGAACGTGCTCAGGACAGCATATCGCCGAGGAGGAGGATGCGCTGAAAGGTAAGTGTCACTACACTACATGACCGACAGTTTTTAGATGGTGTATTTTGGATTCAAGCTATTTCCAAGGTCGGGATATAATCAATTTGAGTGTTTTTTTTAAAAAAATCTAAAAAAAAAAAAAACCTAAAAAATTTTAACCCAAAAATTGGAGTTTTGACCAAAAAAAATCAACTTGAATTTTCATGGAAAACACAACTCAAATCTTAATAAATAACCCCCTTTATGTTCTAGTAGCAGTTCCACAGTTGTATAAGGTTACTAAGCTAGATGTTATACAGAGTATAACTCTGCAAGCTTTATTGGTATACATATATTTGAGAGCATTTCCTTTTAATTGGTTGGGCATAATGTTAAAATGCAGAACTAAGCAGCAGTCTATAACAAGAAATTCCTTTTATGTTTTAGTACAGTTCAATCATTTTATCAGGGAGTTGAAATAAGTTCTGAAATATTTGTACTGTATGTGAATGTGTTTGAATCTTTCCTGTCCATTGCCCTAATCCATACATTCGGGATGAAGAAAGATTCCACAGAAATAATATATATTTGTAAATGTTATGCACATATCAGTTGTGACTAAACAATTAAAATATTCTAAGGCTAAACTCTTAAATGTATCCAAAGACATAGAATCCAGTCTTGCTGCTTTCTGTTATTATTTCATATTGTCATGTTTTGTATGTTCCAGTGACGTTGATTGGCAAAAGATCTGTAGCCATTTGTTTCAGCCATTTAACTTAAAAGTTGAGCTATAAAGGGAAAACATAGATAAAAACCTCATTTGGCACCTCACATCGGATCCCAGCAGGGGTCGTTTGCAAAACCCCTCCCCATTGGTGCCTGCTGCGCAAAATGAAAAATCTGCTTTTCCTAAATCTTAAAGCTGCAGATAAAATGATTTCCTTTAAATCAGTATGAAAGCAGACTTTTGTTTTAGCATTTCTTAAGAATGGCAACAGCAATGCTTTTAAATGCTTTGAAGAAGGTTTTTTGTTTTAGTTTTCCAAAATACTTGGATGCTTTCCACAATGAGGAGAATACCATATTGTCTTTTTTTCTTTTTTGTGATTCAAATTGTTCCTTAAAGAGGTAAAACTGAGGAGGGCAAAATGTTTTCTCATTGCAGTTGTACCTATGCTTATATTTCCCATAAGGCAACATTACATTTGACATCATACAAATTAAAATATGCTGTTTGGACCATAGTTTGATTAAACACATTTGATCTACTTCTCTAAGTGCTGTGGTATATGTGATGCTTTGAGCTCTGAAACTGGTGGGGCCCACTGCCCATTAACCACTTCCTACTGATATCAATGGAAAGAGTCTTGAGTCACCTCCAACGAGGGATTGGGTTCATTTCATTGCATGATAACATACGTATACACTGGTGGAAATTTTGGAATAACAGAAACATAAACACTGGCACAGCACAGCTACATGGAGTGTCACAGCCCTAAAAATTAATTGGGATATTGCATTTAGTAGAGCCACACATCTTAAAGGTCTTATTGTTAGCTTGTTTAATCTACTGAACAACTTATGTGCTGAATTATTAAAGCGATTCTGCCTTGGGGAAATGTTTTTTTCAAAATGCTTTAGTTAATAGTAGGGATGCACCGAATCCAGGATTCGGTTCGGGATTCAGCCAGGATTCTGCCTTCTACAGCAGGATTCGACCGTATCCTTCTGCCGGGCCGAACCAAATCCGAATCCCAACTTGCAAATGCAAATTAGGATTCAGATTCGGTTCGGTATTCTGCTGAATCTTTCACAAAGGATTCGGGGCTTCAGGCGAATCCAACATAGTGGATTCAGTGCATCCCTAGTCATTAGTGCTGTTCCATCAGACTTCTGCACTGAAATTAACTTTCAGAAGAGCAAACAGATTTTTTTCATATTTAATTTTGAAATCTGAAATGGGGCTAGACATATTGTCAGTTTCCCAAGTGCCCCCAGTCATGTGGCTTGTGCTCTGATAAACTTCAGTCACTCTTTACTCCTGTGCTACAAGTTGGACTGATATCACCCCCCCCAGCAGCCCAACATCAGCAGAACAATGGGAAGGTAACTATATATAACAGCTTTCTGAACAACACTCAATAGTTTGTTTCCAGGTTGGCTAAAAACAGAACAGGACAATGTATTCCCTCATGTAGTTTTTTTTCTTCTATTGTCAAACCTGTTGAACAGCAATTGTAATTGTTCTATATAAGCCTTCAATAAATTCATAGAAATATAATTTTCTAAATATCATTATAGCTCATGTTTATTCCAATGGTTACTATGTTAGCTATGTAACTGTCAACGCTATTTTTACGCACAACAACCTCAACTCATGCAAACACCCGTCTCATTTGCAAAAATGTATTCTCAATGCGAATTCACAAAAACCCGGAAAGTCAGGCAGAGCAGTGCAATATATTAGCGTTCAGGAAAAAAACATGGGCAATACAACCATTTGCGAATAAATCTACGCTGCACAAACTTTATAAATGACCCCCTCTGTGATTCGAGGACAGATATGAGGAACCTTCAGGGTATCCAGCTATCACCCCCTGGCATTCCTTAGTATGGATCTTCTTAATTGTAGCAATTAAAAAACATGACTTTTCATAAAATGCTGCAGGTTTCAGTTAAGCTGTTGGCATTTATGACTCCTAAAGAGAAGGCATTTATGTCTTTGAATCATTGATCTGTTATGTAATAGTGTCTATTACCAGTCAGAAGCTCTACAAAGGAGAATGGGTGATATTTTAGTGCGTATATTCATACTTCTTCAGAAGTTTTCTACATGCCTCACTGGAGTTCAGTCACGAACAGTGGATAATATGTCAGATGCTATTATCTGACAAACACGACGATCAGTGAAGAGATAGAAGCTGACACGTTCAATTATTGCCCAGTGGCACTTGGAAGTACAATCTGAATATTCTTATTGTTGCTGTATCTTTTTTTTTCCTCCCCTCTTATGTGTTGACTAAATACCCACGTGTCAACCTCCCTATGGCAGTGAAAGAGAAGCGCATTCATTTAATAGCTGTCAGATGCATTCATTTGTGCATCCTCAAAATTGTACAAGAAATAAAGAGAAACGCTTAAGTGGATTTTATGTGTTAAAAGAGGCTATTTGTAAATGGAAGGGAAATTTAAGGGACATATAAAAGGATTTTATTGAACAAGGTACTTGCCACTAGTGATGGGCGAATTTGTCCCGTTTGTCCAAAAAATTCACCAATTTCCCGCAAATTCGTGAAATGGCAAAAAATTTGACACTTGAATCAATTTTGTTGCTCGCGTTAAAGTCAATGGCCGTCTGAATTATGTTGACGCATAATGGTTTTGACCTGAAAGATTTTTCCGACGTGCATCCAAAAAATTTTGATAGATTTGCGCGATGGCAAATTCATTTGCAGGCGGCGAAACAAAACAAAATCAGCGCCTGCCAAATTTATTTGCCCATCACTTACAATCTATCTGAGTCTACAATAAAACATTTTCCGTAGGATGCCAGCCAAATTTCAGATGACCAATAAATACTGTAGCTTTCACAGTTGTAACCCTATGTTAGTTGTGTTTCACTGCAACACTGGAAGCAGGTGCTTCATTAGATAATGTTTAGTCTGTGGGTACGTTCAATAAAGGAACAAGAGCCCTAGATGTAACTCACCCTTTTTGTGCAAATTTTTGTTCTTGTGTGAGTAAATAAGCATTTATTTAACTTGCTGTCTATAAAATTTAGGGTCACCATAGTTTTCTTAAATGGGTTGGTGAACATTAAATTCACTTTAGTATGACGTGGAGAGTGACATTCTGAGACAATTTGCAATTGTTTTTTGTGGTTTTTGAGTTATTTAGATTTTTAATCAGCAGCTCTCCAGAAAGAGGCAAATTATTCAAAAAATAAAGGCCAATTGAAAAGTTGCTTAGAATTGGCCAGTCTACAACATGCTAAAAGTTAACGTAAAAGTGAACTCCCCTTTAATCCTAGCAACTCTAACCATCCTTATTATTAACTACCATATTCTACACAGTGAATACATAAGAGCACAAGAAACCTATCAAGTAGAATCAAATTTTTAGTAAATAAAAATAAACTATCCAATTTGGATCTTTAAAATATGTTGGTAGAAACAGTCTCAGAGATCCCTCTAATTTTCACATTATTTCTACGATTGCGGTCTTCTGCGTCTATCATCTTTTCTTTTAGCCATTTTACATCATCCAGCATCTCTTCATGAGAGTCTACCAGTTCGTTATAGGCCACTGTGAAGTCTGTCATCTTGTCCTCTATTTTAGTGACACGATCATTAATGTCCATGGTGAACTGGGACATGTGATCTGCAAGCAGCTTAATGTCATTATGCATAGAGCTTTTGAATGAGAGCATAAACTCTTTCAGAAAGTTCTGTGTGATCGGCTGCTCTGTAGTAGGGAACTGTGCTAGGGGGTCTGATGAGGCTGTGTCTGTGCTCTGGGGAGACAGAGTCTGTCCTACCTGATGTTCCTCTGTGTCTATGCGAGGCTTGTTCTTGGCAGGGCTTCTGGATGTCGGGGTGTCAGGCGATGACCCCCTGCTCTCCCTGTATTGAAATCCAGCTTGATTCAGGTTTTGTAAGCCATAAGGTATAAACAGCGATCTCTGATGCTGCAGAGTCTGTGGGGATGAGTGTTGTTTTCCTTCTCCATGGCAACCACTATCTTGCCCAGCAGAGCTGTATAGGGCTGTCAGCTTTCTGGGTCTTGGGCTGTTTTTCTTTCTTTTGTTAAGTGCTTTTCTGGGGTCCATAGCTTCCTGGTGTGTTCCCCTGCAAAACCACCGCTATTTCAGGCTTTAAAAGCTGCTGTGAGTCGCTGTATTAAGTGTTTCTTCACAGAGCTGAAGGTTCAGTCCTCCATTTAGCTCTGTAGCCACGCCCCCCTGTTTCTACTGATGATCTGAAGCTCCATGTAAAGAAGATTATAAAGTTAACCCTCCCTGGTGTTCCTGACAGTGAGCTCATTATTGATAGGGCACACAGACTGCCTAAACCAAACTTCCTACCAGATAGAGTCCCCAGAGATGTTATAACAAGAATTCATTTTTTTCATGTAAAGGATGCATTCTTGTCTGCTACAAGGAGAGGTCAGAAACTTCCATCTCCTTATGAGGACCTTTCATTGTTCTCAGACCTTTCCCAAGCTACCCTCCAGGCCAGAAGAGAGTTTGGTCCTGTTACCGCTACATTGAGGAACCAGAAGATACCTTACAGGTGGGGTTTTCCTACAAAATTGCTGATCTACAGACTAGGATCACTTCATATTTTGAAAAATCTTAATGAGGGTCTGGAATTGCTGGCCAAGTGGAACATTGCAGTAATTAACCCAAGGGAAGGAAGACTGGCGCTGTCGGCACCCAAACAGCAAAGGATGGAATAGTCCGCTGATAAAGATGAACAGAACAAGTCCCCCATAGCCGCCAGAGGCTCTTGAACTGAACTTTAAGGAATATAGGAAGAATAGTGTTTCTTACACAAACTTTCCCTCCCACTAGGCTTTTCCCCTCTGGAAATCTCCTGAGGTGAACTGACCGTATTCTCGGCCCACGGCTGTGGACCAAGGTCCAATAAGGCCTGAATACTGCTCTGACAACTAACTGTTTCTTTTATTTTTTATTTTTTTTTTTTTTATTGTTCTCAGTGTTTTCAGTTCTTTACCTTTGATGCTTTTCTTACTGTTTCTGCTAACCCCCGTTTATCTTTACAGTGCTGAGAGACTTGGACTTTTTATCTTGATTATAGGTCAGATTGCAAACTATAATAATTGAAAATGTCACAAGATCTTAAAATATTATCTCTTAATGTGAGAGGCTTGAATTCGCATAGAAAGAGGTATTTATTACAAAAACTGGTCAAGGAGGAAAAGGCTGATCTGGTTTGCCTCCAAGAAACTCATCTTAATACTGAAGGGGCATCTAAATTTAATCTGTATCAATTTTCTAGTGTACACCATGCAGTTTTAAAAAAGAAAAAGAAGTGTGGAGTATGTATAGCGGTCAGGGACTCTTCTGGCTTTGATATTACAGATATCTATAACAACAACAATGGGAGATTAGTAGTTATCTCTGGTAAGATCAATAATCAAATTTTCTCAATCGCTAATTTATACTCTCCAAATAAAAGTCAAATCAGTTTTCTAAATAAAAAAATAAAAAAAATTGTTAGCTTACAAAAAGGGCACCTTATAATTACTGGTGATTTGAATGCTATAACAGACCCCATCGTTGACTGTTCATCGACAAGGAAGAGACCCCCGGCCTCTATACAGAATAGTCTATTGAATTTTGAACTATATGACAGTTGGAGATGCCTACACCCCAAAGAGAAAGATTTCTCATATTATTCCCCAATTCATCAGTCATTCTCAAGAACCGATCACTGTTTGGTGGATAGATTTACTTTGCCAATATTGAAAGATGTACAAATCGGCACCAGAACACGGTCAGACCATAGCCCCGTAACAATTAAAATACAACTATCAGGCCCACCCTCCGTAAAACATCCTTGGAGAATGAATAAAATTGTATTATATTCTGAATCGTCAGCCCCCTTGATCCAAAAAAATCTGAAAGATTATTTCCTAATTAATGATAATAATGAGGTAGGTAAATCTACACTATGGAATGCCCATAAGGCCTTTATAAGAGGAATCTTTATAAAACATAGCTCCATCCTTAAGAAGAAAAGGAAAGAAAAAACAGATTTCCTTCTGAAAGAAATTAAACTATTAGAATACACAATTTATAATAATAAAAAAACTGAATTAATACCCAAATTAGAAGAATTCAGACAAGAATTGAAAGAGACATTATATCAACAATATGATAGATGGCATACTATATTGAAAGAAAATTGGTATGCAGATAGAAACAAGGCAGGGAAGGTTATGGCCCAAAAAATAATAGGACAGAGAATTGCCAGAAGAATATTGAAATTAAAACGCCCACAAACTGGTATAACGGTTCATCACCCAAGAGAGATTGTCGACACCTTAGCAACATTTTATGAAAATTTATATAACTTAGATAAACACCCGGATACTCACATACCCACCAAACAAGAAATTGATCAATATTTAGAAAGTATAAACTTCTCATCTCTATCTGAATTCGAACAAAAACAGACAAATACTCCCTTCCGACAACAGGAGATAGAAATAGCCATTAAAACCCTTAAAAGTGACAAGGCCCCTGGGATAGATGGCTTCATCAACGATTACTACAAAAAATTTGTTAATATCTTATCTAAGCCCCTTACACAAATGTTTAATGAGGTAGCTACCCTAGGCAAATTTCTCAAAGAATCCTTATGCGCTGTCATCACAACAATTCCTAAAGAAGGCAAAGACCCCAGTGACCCAGGTAATTATATTTAAAAATTTACGCGAAGGTAATTGCAAATAGATTAGCCCCTTTAATTCCCCAATTAATACATCTTGATCAGGTGGGATTTGTAAAGGGAAGAATGACTTATGACGCAACTAGAAAGGTGTTAGCTCTCTTACATGAAGTTGGTGTTTGTCGAACGCCTTCTCTGTTTGTCTCTTTGGACGCAGAGAAGGCGTTTGATAGAGTAAACTGGAACTATTTGTCATGTGTGTTGGAAAAATTTGGCTGTGTGGGTTACTTACATAAGGCAATAATGGCGCTATATTCACAGCCTTCTGCTTTGGTTATGTCATCAGGTACCTTATCATCTCCTTTTAATATAACTAACGGAACTCGTCAGGGATGCCCACATTTTTATATTAACACTTGAACCCCTAGCACAAAAAATAAGAAATAATAATCTGATAAAGGGTATCAAGCTTGGTGGATCTGAGTATAAATTGGGTTTATATGCAGATGACATATTATTATATCTACAAGATCCCCAGGTATCACTGCCAAATCTAAGATCCGAATTAAGTTCTTTCTCCAAAATATCTTATTATAAACTTAATGAAAACAAAACAGTCATCCTACCATGCAACCTTGATCCAGATATAACACAGTCTCTTAAAAACTCATCCCCATATTTCTGGACTATTAAGTCCATAAAATATTTAGGAGTATACATTACACCTTCCTTACCCTTACTATACAAGGAGAATTATGAGCCTTGGATCTCTAAACTTAAAAACCAATTAGAAGCCCTCTCTAAATTTGAATTCTCCTGGCTTGGCAGGAGTGCCGCCTTTAAAATGATGATACTACCCCAAATATTATACCTATTTCGTAACCTTCCCATAAAAGTCCCTAAATCATTTTTCACTAGCTTACAAAAATTGATTAACAAATTTGTTCTGATTAACAAAACCTCCAGATTTTCCAATAAAATATTAACGCAACATCAAACAGAACTTGGTCTTGGAGTTCCAGATATAGAACTTTACTACAAAGCAACCATCCTAGAACAATCCAGATCTATCTGGACAAATGACACATCAAAACAATGGATAGTTCTAGAGCAAAACCAATCCTCTTACTCATCTTACAAAAATTTCTTAGAATCCAATCTAATCTGGGAAATTCCAAAACCAACATCTAATCCAGTCACTAAGCATACATTGAAAATCTGGAAGGAACTGACTAAACTCTGTAATAATAACAACCCGTTAGCTACTAATTTACCCATCCCCTTCATCAATATCTCAAATGTAGTAAAGAAGGTTTCATTTGATAACTGGGTAGAATTGGGTTTGGATACAATTGATAAACTCTTTGGAGAGTCAGGCCAAAAATCCTTTGAGGAGTTGTCTGATCTGTATAACATACCTAGATCGGAGGCTCATAAATACTCTAAAATACAAAAATATTTCTCAAGACATACTCCTCTTACAATTTCTTTACCCCCACAAATTAATAAATTATTGTCACCTGATAAAACTTATATGAAAGGTACTGCCTTGCTGTATAGAACATTATTAACTAACAAAGAGGGCATCCCTAAATGGCAGCTAAGAAGCTGTCAGGAACACTTTCAAACAGACATATAACAGGGTGACTGGGAATTAGCTATTAAATCTGTAAAGAAATCTTCCCACTGTGTTTCTCATAAGGAAAATTTACTTAAAATGATCTGGCGGTGGTACCTCACACCTGAAAAAATCTCCAAGTTTGATTCCCAGGTTTCACCACTTTGCTGGAGGAAATGCAATCAAGTGGGTTCCTTGGAACACATTTTTTGGCATTGTCCAAGGATCCAACCTTTATGGAAAAAAGTGGAAGTCTGTCTCAAAAAATTACCAGTAAACCTTGTCCATATTCCCCCATATATGTCATTACTGCATATAAAAACAATTGAATTACCCCCCAAAGAGAGAATCTTATTTAATCATATATTTATAGCAACGAGAATGCAGATAGTAGATAACTGGAAATCTGAACATATACCAAGATTTGAAGACATCCTTAAGATGGTGGAGTTCAACCTACGAGCAGAAAAGTCCTGGGCAATGAAAACAGACAACTTACAACCATTCCTCAATAGAACTAGCTTATGGTCCTCATTATATCCTCAGTCAAAATTATTTGAGATATAGCTTCTTGAAGCACTGAATTCTTGACCTCCCACAGTCCTATATTTTCTAGTTGACTCTGTGTAATAATTCCATCAGACAGAGAAAAATGAATAACTAAGTCTTAAGCAATTTGTCCGGCTGGATAATTTCCTTTTTCTTTAGTTCCCCCTTAGATTTAGGTTTAGATAATTTAAAAACAGTTACCTGATAACCATGGGGTAAAATAGTTTATTTAATAAAAATGTATCATTAAGTAATAAAAATATAGTATTCCACAAGTTTATTGTTAAGTGTCACACATCTTATGATACATATTAATATAAAGATGTGGATGCGACTTCCGGAGGTTGCCAGGGAGACTCTGCTCCACTTTGATAACACTGTTTTACAGTTAGTGGAATATTGGTAATTTGTTTATTGTGCTGCGATGCTGATGTTGGTCCGCTGCATATATGTACAACCTTTAATGTAAACATATTACTTATTTACAACATGCCTATTTTTTTTTTTCTTTCTCTTTCCAATGGCTGTAATAATTTTGTTGAAAAACCCCAATAAAAAAACATTGAAACATAAAATATGTTGGTAAATACTGTATATTTGGATCTAATTTATCTCTTTTTTGGATATTAGTACAGTGTCAAGCAAGAATTATTTTCGTAATCAGAAGTGTTTAATCAAGTTTTGCTTTTGTTCCTCGTTTTACAGAAATACAGTATGCGTTTTGCCGTTAGTAGCTTTATCATGGCTCACAGAGAAGACGGAGCTGAATACTTTGCTTTATTGTTGCACAAGGTTTTCTGAAGATAAAGTGCTACTATTGTTCCATTATCTTGTCTATACCATCTCAGCTTCGCAGGTCTTTGAGGCTCCAGCTTATATCATTCATCGATAATTAGATGACATCTCTTGGGACAAAAATGTTGTGATTCTAGATAGAACAGGGAGGGAATACCGTCAATCAACTATACACACTTAACAAAGATTCTGCTATAGAAGAAATCTTGAAATATGATAACCTTGAATTGGACCATTATTGCTTACAATAATATTTTTTTCTCTCTGCAGTACTAACGAAGCATTGTAATTAAATATTATCATTTGCATTTTTTAGACTGTAAAAGTGTCTTATGAAGCATGCACTAAATGACAAATGCAGAGATTGGTTGTTTTTATCGTAAAATGCATTGCAAAAGTAGAGCTTATTCATAAATGGATTTGGGCAGCAAAATGATATAATGACAGTGTGAGCCACAGTATATTTTATAGCAGTCATCAGCTGTTTCTCATACATGAAGTGTCATTTCTGCACTTACAGCTGCTCAACAATCCTGTAGCTAAGTGATATGGCCAAAATGTCATTCTGACTTTCTTCTCAGCAACATAAAGCAAGTAGCTAAATAGCAGGAAGCAGGTGACCTTGAACAAAGTACCAAAATTACTACACAAAGGGACAGGCATTTTTACAAAAGTGAGTATACAGTATATATATATGTATATACTGTATATATATGTATATATATATGTATATATATATATATATATATATATATATATATATATATATATATATATATATATATATATATATACACAGTATATCTATACAGTATACTGAACAAAACAATTTACCCCAGCACTCCCATTATATAGCCTTAAAGGAGAAGGAAAGGCAAAATTCATGAGCTAGCTTACTCTGATGTACTCATAAAGATGTCCTGAATCGCTATAGTTGTAGCTCACCTAAGCAAATCCAATCACATAAATTACATCTTCATGTTTTGATCTCATTCGCATTCATGCGGCAGCCATCTTGCTTAGGTATTGGGTGCTTCCTTTGCCTCTCAATTCGTATTGCGCATGCGCGGAAAAATAAATCCCTCACACCCTGGCTGCGCATCTCGTGCTTCTCCATAGCTATGAGACGCTTCTAGCTGGGACGTGTTTACAGGGTCACTGATGACGCGCGCATTACTAGATTTGCATGCGCGTCATCGGGGACATGCGCATTATGCTACAATTGAGCCCAACGCGTCTCAAGGCTGCCTCGGGCAGCAGGGAGGAAGCTGCCTGAAAATTTGGTGACGTCACCTAAGTTCAACACTATAATATATGCAGAGTGCTGCTGCTTCTACTAGACACCAGGGAGACAACTTTAAAAACGTTCTGTAAGTTATGAGTCTACCAGTCTTATTGTAGAAATATGCTTATGTTTTGCCTTTCGTTCTCCTTTAAGGTAAAAACAGATTAAAGGGAAAATGTCTGTATTTAGTAAAAAGAGACACTCTAGTTTGTACAAAGTATGCATTAGCTGATGTGCCCTGCCAAGGCAGTGTCCATACATCAGTCCTAACTTAGTGATAAGGGTATTTTCTTTGGGAGGAAAGAAAATACTGCTTCTGTCTTTATTTGACATGACCTTTTCCAAAGAAATCATTCAGCTTTATGGGCTTTTAAACACCGTCTTAACTGCAGGAATGTATATTGTACTGTAATTTTGAATTCAAATTTTTTAGGGTTTTTTTCTGAAATTCGACTAGGGAATAGTGAAAATTTGATTTGAGTTTTTTTAAAAAATTTAAACCTGCCGAATTGGTTTTTTAGGCTATGGTGGACGTCCTGAGATCAATTTGGAGTTGTTTGCAGCCTTCCTAAAAATCAAGTTTCAAATCGAGATCCCATTCACCCAAAAATGTTTATTGGTCATTTTTTTGTTCATAATTCGAGTCCATGAGAGTTTATGGGAGAATGAACTATAAATTCGACCCTTGATAAATCTGCCCCAACAGTAACAGAAAATGAATAATTATTTAAAGGAGATATAAATCCACCTTTTTGTGCATAATGGTAGAACATATATTTCTAAGAAACTTTCCAACTTGCAGTGATTCAATTTGATGGTTTTAAATTTATTGGCACTGAAAGCAGTAAGGAAAATTTACGACTTCAAATGCAGTGTACAAACTACAATTTTGGATGCAATTGACCATGTTTCTTTACCCAGAATGGAGCCTTTTTCAAGATTATGGACAAATGTTTTGCTTATGCTACATTGTCAGAACCAGAGGTGCATAGGAAAAAAAGGAGACAATGAAAAACTGCTTTCAATAGCAACTGTGTGTATACAAAAAACGTAATAATATTTTTTTAATGATTGAATATCTATCATAATGGCACAATTACCTTTTTTTCATTATGTACGTAATGGTTTTTACCATATAGATATATATATATATATATATATATATATATATATATATATATATATATATATATATATATATATATAACTTTAACTTTTTTAACAACATTCTACTCACTTCTATGTGTGTTAATAGATTATTATATAGGGTATAGTAAAATCGTTGATTGAGAGATACATCTGAATTCTAAATTAAAATCCATTCTCCAATATATAAAATGAAAATGTTGCACAGAGGCTACAAAATCGCTTATGCAAAGGCCAAGTTAATGTCATATTTGAAGACATTGCTATTTCTGTCTTGTTTAATACTTTTCTTCCTTTACAAGTCTCTGGACCCCAGCTGTGCAATCACAATTACAAGACGAACCTTCCTGTTTCATACTAATTGCAGAACCTGCTGTTATAACAGAAAATAATGACTCCAAGGAGGGCTTTTAGTCTTACATTACAATATAAAAAGTTAACAAGTTTAAGACCAGCACTGAAGTGGCTGGTTATTATGTTCATTGTTCAGGCTCCATATTATACTACAAGTCAGTCTCTCCTTAGCGATTAGAATTTAGATGTGTTGGTTGATTGGCTTCAAAGCTCAAGTTAAAGGCACCAGCAATGTCAAAGTCCCTGTTGATTTTATCCGGTGAGCACAATAGATGAGAGTTGATGTGAATGATTTACTGATGGGAGCTGCGTACTCCAGTGTAATCTCGCGATTGTTGCTGCCAGGAGAGGAGACACATCAGCATACTATGGATTAGCTCTGTTTCAAAGGAATCTCCTTGTTTTGTTGATATTAACTGGCCCACAAGGTTAAAGGATAAGGAAAGCTACCGAAGCAGTTTATTGCCAATAGATTTTGCAAGCTATAACACTATATTTATTCTGCAGAATGCTCTACCATATCTGAGTAAACAGCTCTCTGTTTGTTTAGGATAGCAGCTGCCATATTAGCTTGGTGTGACATCACTTCCTGCTTGAGTCTCTCCCTGCTGATAGCTCTGGGCTCAGATTACAGCAGAGAGTGGAGAGAGGGGGCAAGGGAGGGGGCAGGGAGAGAGGAGCAAACTGAGTATGCTCAAGGCCTAGCCCTGGAGGTTTATGCTGAAAAAAGGAAGTCTGATACAGAAGCCAATTTATACACAATAGAAGGAAAAAAATGCTGTGTTTCTTTTGACCGAGGACTCAGAGCACCATTACTTTGAGGTTTACTGGTGTATTCATATACACATTTCTCATAAAGCTTACTTAATGTTAACCTTTCCTTTTCCTTTAAGGTTGGTCAGTTATTGTAAAACCAAAACACACACACAGGCCGCATCATTTTCTGAATGTGATCTATTAAACCATGAGATATTCAATCATACTTCAGTAAGCTACAGTTGCACCAGACCAACCAGTGTATTTGTATTATGGCTGTCCTACATTTGCAAATGTGTATAAGGCCTTTTTCACATACTGTATACTGTATGTAATACATTCATTTCTATATGTGTACAAATTATGACAAGAACAACATCAATATAGAAATTCAGCCACAATAAAATAACAGAAAAAAAAGAAAACGATTGCCTTAATACTAAGAAAAACACAGTATGAAATATCATCTGCTGTACCCATTAGTCATTTGCCAAATACAATATTTACTTGGCTGATTAACTATAGGGCAGCAAATGGAATAATAAATAATATCAACCATGCATCCCTGCTTTTTGTAAATTTCTTTTTGTAATTTTTATTTAGCAGTCATTTATCTAATCACTCCAAACCATCTACATTTTAGCCAGACTTTGTGTCACCAATAGTAATGGTCATTAGGGTTGCACTGACATCAACATAGAGATTAATTACACCTTGCACCCTCTACGAGCAAGACACAGTGTCTCTGTATTAATGTTCATTTTAATACATGTTATTGTTGTGTAATAGGAAATTTAATATTTAAAGGGCACGTAAAGGCAAAAAAATAAAACCCCATTTTTACTTTCTTTAATGAAAAAGAAACCTATCTCCAATATACTTTAATTAAACAATGTGTATCATTTTTATAAGAAACCTGACTGTATGCAGTGAAATTCTCCCTTCATTTACTACTGTGGATAGGAATTGTCAGATGGTCCCTAACTGCTGAGCAGGGAAACAATCATACTTATGAACAGCAGGGGGAGCCCCCGCCTTACTTCCCAGCCATGCAGGACTCAAGCAGCTTTGTTTATGATGATCCCTAAACAGCCCAAACCACACTGAGCATATGCACAGTCTTAGTCTTGCAAAGATGTTTAACAAAGTTACAAGATGGTGACTCCCTGTAGCCAACTTTGAAAGCATAAATTATTTGTTTGATTAGGCTTGTGGTGCAGTAAGTTCATGTTTATGTTTAGTATACAAAATACAGCATTTCTAGCCTTATTCTATTTTAAACTTTACATGCCCTTTAACTGACTATTTTAAAAGTTCTTATACAGAGGTAAAAAATCAGGGTGTAGGTCTCCAGTGCAAGAAAATTGTTTGACCACTATAACTCTTCAACTTGCACTAAGGTGGTTATTTACTAAAACTTGAATTTATATGGTCAGACTTTTTGGGGCAAAAACTCAAATCTGGGAAAAAAAGAGATTTATTATACCCCAATGCTACAAAAACCTGAATACGAAAATCTGCCCTCTCAAACCTGTCTGGGTCATGTTTAAGTCAATAGCAGATGTCCCTATCCCAATTTGTAGATATCTTGGTCTGTGCTGGGTTTAGCATGAAAACAGAAAAATGTGGGGGTTTTCGAGCAATAACCCCCAAAAAGGGGGAGAAAAGTCATACGATTCATGTTTTTGCTTGATTTTATCAAGTTTTCCGCAATCCGATTTATTCAAGTTATTTTAATAAATAAGGCAATATGATGAATAGGAGTTTGGTCAAGCTTTTTTTTTTTTCTTTAAAAAAATGGATTCATTTTGATTTTAATGCATAGCAAGGAAAACAAAGGTCATAATTGACACCCAGTATATGAGGAGGTCCGGGTGCACTATGCCTATGATTAAGTATCAGTGTTGATACAAAATGCGTAAGGCTGTGCCATGGATACCAAATAAAATATATTTTAGTTTACACATCTGTGTGGAGGATTGTTCCATTGAGCGCCTGTCCAATTGCGCTATGGTCCCAATTTGGATTTTAGTAAATAACCCCCTAAATGACAGTAATAAAATAGTGTCTGGTTGAAAGGTTCCTGTGGAACTTTATATGTATGCCACATGCTGTGTCGTACAAAATATGTCCTGGATAAAGACTGATTAAATATAAATATGAATTGACCCTATATGGCACAAAATGTGAATGTAAAAAATTAACTTGTGAGCATTCCATCCATTAATCATACTCAAATTTAGTGAGACCTCGGTGGACATCAAATTTTATTTAAGAATGGAAACTGAGAAGAATCATTATATATTATATGCATACTGTGTACTGTGAGTTCTTGTATAAATCGTAAAATATACATGGCATTGAGGGTACCAGCACATTCATTTATTGTGACATACCATTTATTTCTGACCAATGCACATTTAAAGGTTTCCCTTGAAGCAGAACTCCTGAATTCCCTGACTTCCTTAGGGAAGTAAACAAGACTCCCTAACTGCCTGTCATTACTTCCCAAGGTCTAAAGGTTATCTCATCCTTGATCAGCTTTGCTGTCTCAGGCTGATGAGTCTCTCATCTACTTCACTGGTCAGATCTACTTCAAACAATGGCTCACTCATGCAGAACTCAAGCCTCATAGCACTCCTGTGACTGCAGCACCTTGCTCCCTATGCTTTTATCCATTGTGGCTCTGCACCTTATGTAACTAAGATTTTTTTAGGTTTACAGATGAATGATTCTCCCCTCTCTGGATTTCAATTCTTTTTGTATTTGTAACCCTTTGTGTATTTTTGCCAGCACCATATATTTTACACTCCATGATAACTGACAACATGTGGTGAAAGAAGATCAAAGAACCTTCATATTTAATTTCTGTTTTTAGTTATTTTTTGATATATTGACTCATTGGGGCTCATTTCTAAATTTTGTGCAGGGCAGATTTGTTCGCACAGTGAATATATTTGCCCTGCACCTGGTTATATTTATAAAGCTGAACAGAATTGCAATTTGTTTTCGCACTAAGAATGTCTATAAGAGCTTTTTAAATATGGCAAAAATTGCAAATTGCGAATATTCATGTGCACACTCGTTTTAAATTATACCACAACTTTGTTGGCAAAGAAAATATTTTCAAAACAGCTTTGCAAATTGCAAATTTAAGTTACTGCCAACTCTATTTTCGCTCACAACAACCTCGCACAATGGGCACACTCACGCAACCACCTGTCTCATTTGGTGAGCAATTTGTGAACATTTATTCGCAATGCTAATTTGCAAAAACCGCAAAGACGAGCAGTGCAATATTTTAGCGTTCAGGAAAAAGCATGGGAAATACTACCATCTGCGAATAAATATGCACTGCGTGAACTTTATAAATGACCCCCATTGTTTTTAGTAGCTAAATATTTATTTATAGTACTTCTTCCATTTTTCCTCTAGTGTCTGTTAAGGAGAAGTAAAGCTTAACTAAAGATGTAGAAATGTTGTACATTATTTGTTTCAGTGGGATGGAGAACATTTTTTTACGTCCTTGTTTTGTGACAAAAAGTCACGTGATTTCCCTCCCCACCCCTAATTTGCATATGCAAATGTGGATTCAGTTCTGCCAAGCAGAAGGATTCAGCTGAATCTGAATCCTGCTGAAAAAGGCAGAATCCTGGCCGAATCCAGAACTGAATCCTGGATTCGTTGTATCCCTATATGATACATGTTTTTCTTCTATACTAATGTAAGTTTGTAAATACATTAAGTTGTGTTCAAGCTATAAAAATGCAGTTGCATGTAGTACGTTATACAAATATTAAACATTTAGTACCATTACATGTTTTATTTTTTTTACTTGAATTGTAATGCCTACAACAAATAAACCTTCAACTTTAGTCACAAAACAGGCCTTGGGTCAGGTAACAAGTGTCAGTAGTCAAACTCAAATCAGGGGTAAGGATCCAGGTTAAAGAACAGGCTGTGGTCAAACTTGGAAATCAATAGAAGCGGTAAGTCAAGAGCACAGAAACACAACACTAGAACACCTAGCACTAAATGACTGAACTGACATCTTAACATAGGCAGATCACATGCACAAGAGTATAAGACATTGTTTGCAGAAGTTGTCAATTAGAGCTTCAAGACACACAATATGGCATCAACACATACGGGCATGAGCAATGTGAGCTCTTGTACACAATAATGTGCACAATAATATGCACAATAGGAGCCAGGTTAGTTAGGTTAGGTTTTCATCACAACACTCATAAACATGGTATTAAGAAGACTGAAGACCCAAGTAGAAGACAGGAAATTCTAAAAAATAATATTCCTATGAACTTTAGCAATCAAATCAGCCTAAATGCAATTAATAGTAGAAACATTCATTTCTACTCTAGTCCAGATATTTCCAAACTCACTACTCTATAAAAAATATTTCATATCAGACTTGCTGCTTCAATTAACCACCTATTTTAACTGAATCAGTTCAGTCTTGCTCTTACTGTATACTTGACAACATTCCTATTTATAACATTGTGACCCTACTGCTGATCTGCCAGGACCATGCCCAAAAAACCTAATTATAGTTCCAGCCCACTCCAATCCCACTCAATTCCCAAACAGCTATTCCTCTTTCTCTTGAAAAATGTGTTATGCTTGTGTTCTAAATGAACCTTCACTAAAAGCTTTGCCTCTGATTCATTTTACCCTGTCTCATTCTTACAGAAGTTTTAATTTCTCCTTATCTAAGGAGTTCTAAGCCCCTAAGTACTAGAGATGGCGCGAACTGTTCGCCGGCGAACTTGTTCGCGCGAACATCGGGTGTTCGCGCTCGCCGGAAGTTCGCGAACGTCGCGCGACGTTCGCCATTTTTGGTTCGCCATTGTTGGCGCTTTTTTTTGCCCTCTCACCCCAGACCAGCAGGTACATGGCAGCCAATCAGGAAGCTCTCCCCTGGACCACTCCCCTTCCCTATAAAAACCGAAGCCCTGCAGCGTTTTTTCACTCTGCCTGTGTGTGCTGAAGAGATAGTGTAGGGAGAGAGCTGCTGCCTGTTAGTGATTTCAGGGACAGTTGAAAGTTTGCTGGCTAGTAATCGTTTTGATACTGCTCTGTTATTGGAGGGACAGAAGTCTGCAGGGGTTTGAGGGACATTTAAGCTTAGGTAGCTTTGCTGGCTAGTAATCTACCTTCTACTGCAGTGCTCTGTATGTAGCTGCAGTGGGCAGCTGTCCTGCTTCTGATCTCATCTGCTGACTGCTGCAATAACAGTAGTCCTTGTAAGGACTGCTTTTATTTATTTTTTTGTTGTTTTACTACTACTACTACTACTACTATAAGAGCCCAGTGCTATTAGTCTAGCAGTGTTGGGGAGTGGGACTGGTGTGCTAATCTGCTGCTCCTAGTAGTTCAGCAGCACCAACTTTAATTTTTTTTTTTTTAATATTCATTTTTTTTTTATTTTACTTTTTTTTATTTTACTACCGCTGTAGTAGTGTATAAGTTGACCTTTTAGGCATTATTTGCCCTGTAGGCATTTTTTGCCCAGTGTGTTATTCAACCAACTGCCATCTAGCTGTGTGAACTTGTTCACATTCTGTCTAAATATCCATAATATTACCGTCTCCAGAAAAAACACCGGAGTGACTTTTTTCAAGCAGCCATAATATATTTTACGTAATCCGTATCCATCGCTGTAGTAGTGTATAAGTTGACCTTTTAGGCATTATTTGCCCTGTAGGCATTTTTTGCCCAGTGTGTTATTCAACCAACTGCCATCTAGCTGTGTGACCTTGTTCACATTCTGTCTAAATATCCATAATATTACCGTCTCCAGAAAAAACACCGGAGTGACTTTTTTCAAGCAGCCATAATATATTTTACGTAATCCGTATCCATCGCTGTAGTAGTGTATAAGTTGACCTTTTAGGCATTATTTGCCCTGTAGGCATTTTTTGCCCAGTGTGTTATTCAACCAACTGCCATCTAGCTGTGTGACCTTGTTCACATTCTGTCTAAATATCCATAATATTACCGTCTCCAGAAAAAACACCGGAGTGACTTTTTTCAAGCAGCCATAATATATTTTACGTAATCCGTATCCATCGCTGTAGTAGTGTATAAGTTGACCTTTTAGGCATTATTTGCCCTGTAGGCATTTTTTGCCCAGTGTGTTATTCAACCAACTGCCATCTAGCTGTGTGACCTTGTTCACATTCTGTCTAAATATCCATAATATTACCGTCTCCAGAAAAAACACCGGAGTGACTTTTTTCAAGCAGCCATAATCAATTTTACGAGATCCGTATCCACCGCTGTAGTAGTGTATATGTTGATCTTGTGGGCAGTATTTGCACAGTGTTTTCTTCAAACCGCCATCTAGCTGTGTGAGCTTGTTCACATTTTGTCTAAATATTGATAATATTATCGTCTCTAGAAAAACCACTTGAGTTACTTTTTTTCAAGCAGCATTCATATATTTTACGTAATCCGTATCCACCGCTGTAGTAGTGTATACGTTGATCTTGTAGGCATTATTTGCACACTGTTTTCTTCAAACCGCCATCTAGCTGTGTGAGCTTGTTCACATTTTGTCTAAATATTGATAATATTATCGTCTCTAGAAAAACCACTTGAGTTACTTTTTTTCAAGCAGCATTCATATATTTTACGTAATCCGTATCCACCGCTGTAGTAGTATATACGTTGATCTTGTAGGCATTATTTGCACACTGTTTTCTTCAAACCGCCATCTAGCTGTGTGAGCTTGTTCACATTTTGTCTAAATATTGATAATATTATCGTCTCTAGAAAAACCACTTGAGTTACTTTTTTTCAAGCAGCATTCATATATTTTACGTAATCCGTATCCACCGCTGTAGTAGTGTATACGTTGATCTTGTGGGCAGTATTTGCACAGTGTTTTCTTCAAACCGCCATCTAGCTGTGTGAGCTTGTTCACATTTTGTCTAAATATTGATAATATTATCGTCTCTAGAAAAACCACTTGAGTTACTTTTTTTCAAGCAGCATTCATATATTTTACGTAATCCGTATCCACCGCTGTAGTAGTGTATACGTTGATCTTGTAGGCATTATTTGCACACTGTTTTCTTCAAACTGCCATCTAGCTGTGTGTATTATCGTTTCCAGAAAAACCAACTGAGTTTTTGTTGTTGTTGTTTTTTTAAAAATAATGCCAGGCAAAGGCAGGCCGCCACGCAGAGGCCGTGCTAGGGGCCGTGCTGCTATGCAATCCTGTGGCCCTAGCAAATTGCCCAGTTTTAAAAAGCCAATGACCGTGAACTCCCAAAATGCTGAAGAGGTAGTTGACTGGCTTACACAGCACACCCCATCCTCTACCGTTTCTAACTTTACCACAACATCCTCCTCATCCTCCACTGCTATGGCCACCCCACGTAACACTTCCTCCACCACCGGTGCCCCTTCTTCACTGGAGTCAGAGGAGTTATTTTCCCATGAGTTTCTTGAACTGAGTAATGCGCAACCATTATTGCCAGAAGAAGATGAAGGAGATGAGGACGTTACACCAGATTTAATTCTGGCAGAGAACACGACAGAGATGGACATAATGAGTGATGAGGAGGAGGTCCCCGCTGCTGCTTCCTTCTGTGATGTGTCAGAAGAAATTGATGCATCTGAGGAGAATGATGATGAGGAGATTGATGTTTTGTGGGTGCCTAGTAGAAGAGAGCAAGAGGAGGGTAGTTCAGATGGAGAGATGGAGAGTCAGAGAGGCAGTAGGAGAATAAGACTTAGAAGAAGCAGGGAGGACAGCCCGCAGGGATCAGTAGGGCAACAACATGTATCGGCACCTGTGTTCAGCCGGCCAACGCACCCGCCATTGCCGCCAATGCCGCCAACTAGGGATGTAGCGAACCGCCGCCGATGTGTTCGCGAACGCCGTTCGCGAACACCGGCAAAATTTGCGAACAGTTCGCGAACTGTTCGCGAACTTCGAACATCCGAAAATCGTTCGATTCGAGCGATCGAAGGATTGAAATCGTTCGATCAAAGGATTTTCGTTCGAATCGAACGATCGAAGCCATTCGATCGAATGATTTCATTCGATCGAATGCTTCGATCGTTCGATTCGAACGAAAATCCTTCGATTTTAGCGGTCGAATGGTCGAACGATCGAACGATTTTGACGCGAACGCCTATTGGCGAACGTCGCGCGACGTTCGCGAACTTGCGGCGGACGCGAACAGTCGAAGTTCGCGCGAACTAGTTCACCGGCGAACAGTTCGCTACATCCCTACCGCCAACTTCTACTGTTACCGCCAGATCGCACACTTCCAAAAAGTCAGCAGTGTGGGATTTTTTTAATGTGTGTGCCTCTGACAAAAGCATTGTAATTTGCAATGAGTGCAGTCAGAAACTGAGCCTTGGTAAGCCCAACAGCCACATAGGTACAACTTCTATGCGAAGGCACATGAGCGGCAAGCACAAAGCACTTTGGGAGCAACACCTCAAAGGCAACAGGCAAACTAAAAGCCACACTCCTTCTAGTCCAGCATCTTACTGCTCTACCTCTGCTCTCCTTGACCCGTCTGAACCACCCTCCACTCCGCCTTCCACCTTGACCACCTGTTCCCATTCCCAGTCATCTGCCACCAGCCAAGTTTCTGTGAAGGCCATGTTTGAGCGTAAGAAGCCAATGTCTGACTGTCACCCCCTTGCCCGGCGTCTGACAGCTGGCTTGTCTGCACTCTTAGCCCGCCAGCTTTTACCATACCAGCTGGTGGACTCTGAGGCCTTCCGCAAATTTGTAGCAATTGGGACACCGCAGTGGAAGGTACCCAGCCGCAATTTTTTTTCTAAAAAGGGAATACCACACCTGTACCAACATGTGCAGAGCCAAGTTACCGCATCTCTGTCACTTAGTGTTGGGCCAAAGGTCCATATGACTACTGACGCATGGTCCTCCAAGCATGGTCAGGGCAGGTATGTCACCTACACTGCCCACTGGGTGAACTTGGTAATGGCTGGGAAGCAGGGAATGGGTAGCTCAACAACAACAGTGGAGTTGGTGTCACCGCCACGGATTGCACGCGGTTCTGCCACCACCTCTACTCCTCCATCGCTCTCTACCTCGTCTTCTTCCTCTTCTTCTTCTTACTCTGCTGCTGGGTCCTCCTTCTCCTCCTCCACACCTGTGCACCCCCAGCTCCCCCTAGGCTATTTGACGTGCCAGGTACGCCGTTGTCACGCTGTCTTGGGGATGACGTGCCTGGAAAGCAAAAACCATACCGGATCTGTACTCCTGTCATCTCTGCAGTCACAGGCCGATCGGTGGCTGACCCCACACCAACTGCAGATCGGAAAAGTGGTGTGTGACAATGGAAGCAATCTGTTGGCAGCGTTGAGACTGGGAAATTTAACACATGTGCCCTGCATGGCACATGTGTTAAATTTAATAGTCCAACGTTTTGTCTCCAAGTACCCAGGATTCCAGGACGTTCTCACCCAGTCCAGAAAGGTGTCGGCCCATTTCAGACGTTCCTACACAGCCATGGCACGCCTTGCTGACATTCAGCAGCGCTACAACATGCCAGTCAGGCGTTTGATTTCTGACAGCCAGACTCGCTGGAATTCAACGCTCCTTATGTTGGAACGTCTGCTGCAACAACAAAGGGCCGTCAACGAGTACCTTTTTGAACTGGGTGGTAGGACTGGATCTGCAGAGCTGGGGATTTTTTTCCCCCGTTACTGGGTGCTTATGCGCGATGCCTGCAGGCTCATGCGACCTTTTGAAGAGGTGACAAATATAGTCAGTCGCACCGAAGGCACCATCAGCGACCTAATACCCTTCGCTTTCTTCCTGGAGCGTGCCGTGCGACGAGTGACAGATGAGGCTGTAGACCAGCGTGACGAGGAGCTGGAAGCGCACGATTTCTGGTCGGAATCACCAGAACGAACCCAGGCACCTGCTGCAACGCAGGGAGAGGTGCCAGAAGTGGAGTCAGAGGAGGAAGGTGGCTTTGTGGAGGAGGAGGAGGAGGACCAACAGGAGCAGGCTTCCCAGGGGGCTAGTGGTGACCTTTTGGGGACCCCTGGTCTTGTACGTGGCTGGGGGGAGGAGACCGTGGATGATGCAGTCCTTGATAATGAGGAAGCGGAGATGGATAGCTCTGCATCCAACCTTGTGAGAATGGGGTCTTTCATGCTGTCATGCCTGTTGAAGGACCCCCGTATCAAGAGGCTTAAGGAGAAGGACCTGTACTGGGTCGCAACGCTACTAGACCCTCGGTACAAGCATAAAGTGTCAGAAATGTTACCAACATACCACAAGTCCGAAAAGATGCGGCATTTACAAACCAGCCTGCAAAACATGTTGTACAATGCTTTTAAGGGTGATGTCACTTCAGGAACTCATCAACATTCCAGGGGCAGAGGTGCCAGTAATCCTGCCACGAGCACACCTGCAAGGACAAAGCCCTTTGGCCAGTCTGTAACGTCAGACATGCAAATGTTTTTCTGTCCAAGGCAGCGCCACAACCCTTCTGGATCCACCCTCAAAGAACGCCTCGACCGGCAGGTAGCGGACTACCTGGCATTAACTGCAGATATCGACACTCTGAGGAGCGATGAACCCCTGGACTACTGGGTGCGCAGGCTTGATCTGTGGCCAGAGCTGTCACAATTTGCCATGAACCTCTTGTCTTGCCCAGCCTCAAGTGTGCTCTCAGAAAGGACCTTCAGTGCAGCAGGAGGGATTGTAACTGAGAAGAGAACTCGCCTAGGTCACAAAAGTGTCGATTACCTGACCTTTATTAAAATGAATGAGGGGTGGATCTCGGAGGGTTACTGCACGCCGGAAGACTTGTTCTGACTTCTATGCAGCTGTCCTTCTCTTCAAGCCTCATGACTCCACACACAGCTGTCCTTTAGCGTCCTCCTCCCTCCGCCACCGTTACAAACTAGGGTGCAAACCCTACTGGTTTAATTTTTTCTGGCCTCTGTGCTTCAGTGGCTGCAACCAAAAAAACTGGGCAAACAATGTCTACAAGGTCAACGTATGGCAAAAAATTACTATTTTCAGCATTTATATGGCATATTTTTTCTGGCAACTGTGCTTCAGTGGCTGCGTCCAAAAAAATGCATATTTTCTGCATTTATATGGCATAATTTTTCTGGCCTCTGTGCTTCAGTGGCTGCGTCCAAAAAAATGCATATTTTCTGCATTTATATGGCATAATTTTTCTGGCCTCTGTGCTTCAGTGGCTGCAACCAAAAAAATTTATATTTTCAGCATTTATATGGCATATTTTTTCTGGCAACTGTGCTTCAGTGGCTGCAACCAAAAAAACTGGGCAAACAATGTCTACAAGGTCAACGTATGGCGAAAAATGACTATTTTCAGCATTTATATGGCATAATTTTTCTGGCCTCTGTGCTTCAGTGGCTGCGTCCAAAAAAATGCATATTTTCTGCATTTATATGGCATAATTTTTCTGGCCTCTGTGCTTCAGTGGCTGCAACCAAAAAAATTTATATTTTCAGCATTTATATGGCATATTTTTTCTGGCAACTGTGCTTCAGTGGCTGCGTCCAAAAAAACTGGGCAAACAATGCCTACAAGGTCAACGTATGGCAGTTGTTTAAAGAGAACAGTAGATTACTAGCCAGCAAAGCTACCTAAGCTAAAATGTCCCTCAAATCCCTGCAGACTTCTGTCCCTCCAATACAGAGCAGTATCAAGCAGATTACTAGCCAGCAAACTTACTATCATCTGTCCCTGAAATCACTAACAGCTCTCCCCCTACACTATCTCTTCCAAGCACACACAGGCAGATTTTTCAGATACATTTTTGCCCTTGATCCCCCTCTGGCATGCCACTGTCCAGGTCGTTGCACCCTTTAAACAACTTTAAAATCATTTTTCTGGCCAGAAATGTCTTTTTTAGATGTTAAAGTTTGCCTTCCCATTGAAGTCTATGGGGTTCGCGAACTGTTCGCGAACCGCTCGCATTTTTGCGCAAGTTCGCGAATATGTTCGCGAACTTTTTTTCCGACGTTCGCTACATCCCTACTAAGTACCACTCTCCAGCCTGTTTTTTCATTTTCTTGTTTTGATTACTCCAGTTATACAAAATAATATTGTCTAAAATTTTAAATGAATCAAACTAGCTTTTTTTTTTTTTTTTTTAAAAAAGGAGTATATACTATATCTATCTATCTATATATATATATATATATATATATATATATATATATATATATATATATATATATATATATATATATATATATATATATTTGTATATATTGTTATCTGAGACAACAATTTAAGTAGGCATCATGGATGGATTACTTATACCTAGAATGCAACATGTTGCTATATAGATTTTTTCAACCAGCTTTATGCCAAAAGTTGAATCAAACTGCCCCTCAAATTGCATTTACTTTTGTTGCCAAGCAACAAGAACCTGGGCAGATGCAGAAACCTGATGGTGACTATTTGTCACTTCAGCAGAATCTTGGAACACTAATTGCAAAAAAAAAAAAAAAAAGATCAAAATGAATAAGAGATAAGAGAAGAATTATTTCTCTGAAACATGGCATTGGCTGTGTATATGTAAAAAATATCGTAATCATTTTTCAGTTTAGTTTGATATCCTGATATTAATTATTCTTAAAGGTCAAATGCATTCATTAAAATAGCCGTCTGTTCCACCACGTTATCTGAAAATTAATTGGAAGGAGTTTAGTATGTCACACAGAGCTAGTTGCAACATGCTAGCTTGGTCTGCATTGTTGTCTCTCACAATTCACTTTAAATTTTGATAAATACCTTTTATTTTATAAAACCCAGCATCACTGTATGATTTTTATAATAATGCAAATAAAAGAATATATTAAAATACACATGCACAGAGCATGAGTGTTAGATGAAAGTTACCTCAACCAGAAAAATAGGGATTCAGGCACTCAAAAACAAAAAAAAAACTTTATTTGAACAACATCTCTATTGCCTTATGCGTTTTGTGCTTTCTGAGCACTTAGTTATGCAGAGTTCCCCAGCACTATGGCATGCTCACGCGGGCATAATAAGGGTCTATTAGACTCCTTCTACCACTTTCTAAATTATAATAATATTCATTACATACACTAGATATGTTGTCTGGTCACTGTAGGACATTAATGGATGGCGATTCTTCATATTGTGTTTTCAGTTTAGCTTGGCCTGCCATAAATATCAAATTAAGTTAAATAAATCATAATAATACACTAATTTTTATGCCTGAACATCATTATATTGAAATTAACAAGACAGAAATAAACATGATAACATTTATTGTATAAGTGGTGAATTCTACAAAATATTGGTCAGAGACAGTATTACTCATGTAAATGAGCCATTCAGCACTTATATTAATGCACTGCAGGCAGTGTGGGCTTACCTAAAGTACTATAATCACTCAAAGGTATGTATATTTGAAGAGGGCAAACTATTTGTATTAAAGCAACTAACCTTTAGAAATTAACCCCTAGTAACAGATAGCAGTTTAAGGGCTAAGCCTGCTACAGAACAAAAACACAAAATCTAAAAATTAAGTCAATTTGTGATTCTGCTGTCAACATCATGCTACAAGTTAATTTTAAAGCAAGCTACTTTATGATTTAATACCTGTCAATGTGATATTGTACTATTCCACCATAAGATCAGTTTGAAAGAGTACTGATCATGTAAGTCCCAGATAAGCTTGTTGCTGTAAGTTAAGGTTACCCGATGCAGGCACAAAAAGATCTGTTCATATCTGGAACATACTTCTCTATAACTTTTTAAATCTGATAGCATTCAAATACAGGCATTCTTTCTCTGCTGACAAATATATTAAACATCCCCTTGGTAGAAACAAAACGGCTTGTCGACCAAAGAAAAAATGCTTTATGTGCACAACCAGACCTTGGTTTAGCAAGTACTATACTGTTTTATATTTCATAACAATAAACCTGATACGCAAGCACATTTTGGAGGAATTCAAAATTCACCGGGATACCAGGAAAACTCCCGGTGGGCCCAGGTGTCAGTGGTCCTTTTGCTTCTGACCATTTGGCCTATTTTATGGTCATTCCCTATTTCTTTATGAGAACAAAGGGGCTTAATAATGGAAGTATAGACTATAGTATGTAGAGAAAAGAGACTAGGAGAATAAAGATGTTGAGTGAGGAGAGAAGATATAATTGTTTGGAAACTGGGCCCTCAGCCTAAGGTTTTCTGGTGGGCCCCTGGCATCCCAGTCCGACACTGGATATGGGATCCATTATCCAAAAACCCATTATGCAGAAAGATCTGTATTATGGGATGGCTATTTCCCATAGACTCCATTTTAATGAAATAATTAAAAAAATTAAAAATGATTTTTTTTTTCTCTGTAATAATAAAACAGTACCTTTTACTTTATCCTAAATACAATAAAATTAATCCTTAGTGGAGGCAAAACAATCCTGTTGAGTTTAATTGATGTTTAAATGTTATTTTAGTTGACTTAAGGTATAGAGATCCAAATTACTAAAAGATCCCTTATCAATATGACATATAGGTAACTTTAGGGGGCACATTTACTAAGCTCAAGTGAAGGATTCGAAGTAAAAAAACTTCGAATTTCGAAGTATTTTTTTGGGTATTTCGACCATCGAATAGGCTACTATGACCTTCAATCAATCAATTAAAATACTTTGATTGTTCAATCGTAGGACTTCGAGTATTGAATTTGAGGGTTTATTAACCCTCGATATTCGACCCTTAGTAAACGTGCCCCTTAATGTAGATTAATATATTGAAAATAAATTTTTTAGTGTCAGTATCACTTTAAGAGAATTCTCTCATTCATTGAGAGGCGAATGATAAAATTAAGTTACTTCTAGCAGTGGTTTATGCATGTTACAAATGTGCTCCCCAAGTTATCATGTCCATCCTCTTCCTTGACAAATCCCACATGAAGGGGCAGATTTACTGTGGGTCGAATATCGAGGGTTAATTAACCCTCGATATTCGACTGCCGAATTGCAATCCTTCGACTTCAAATATTGAATTTAGCGCTATTCCTACGATCGAACGATCAAAGGAATAATCGTTTGATTGAACGATTAAATCCTTCAAATCGAACGATTGAAAGGATTTTAATACATCGATTGAAGTATTTTCCTTCGAAAATTGTTAGGAAGCCTATGGGGACCTCCCCCATAGGCTAACATTGGCCTCGGTAGGTTTTAGGTGGCGAACTAGGGGGTCCAAGTATTTTTTAAAGAGACAGTACTTCGACTATCGAATGGTCGAATAGTCGAACGATTTTTACTTTGAATCATTCAATTCGAAGTCGTAGTCAAAGGTCGAAGTAGCCTATTCGATATTCGAAGTAGCCATATTCGATGGTCGAAGTAGCCATATTTGACCATTCGAAATTCAAAGTATTTTTTCTTCTAATCCTTCACTCGAGCTAAGTAAATGGGCCCCGAAATGTTACAATAACAATAAAGTCTTGCCGATAATTTCAAGAGTTGCAGGTTGGCCACCTGCAGGTAAATCAGATGTTTTTCCTGTCAATTGATCCGCAAGGTGAGACTCCCTATTGTTTAAGTCTTTTTAATCAAATTATTTTTTAATGTCACTGAAATGGCAAATAAACACAAAAGGCATTCAAATATTTTAATTTCTAGATTTTTAGTCATTCTTTCTCTTCTACCTTTTCTACTCTTCCCTCTAGTTTTAATGCTGCTTTGTCAGAGAATTGGGGTTAAAATAAAGCACAAGTTGGAATTTATATAATAGGAAAGATTTTACAAATGGAATGGTAGCGAGAAGGTTTTTAATTGTAATTGTATTGTAAGACAATTCTGGGTAAAAAACAGAAAGAAAATCATCAATGCAATATTGGGACTAACTACATCCCCTTTGCATTGGTAACTTGAGAGGGGAATCGTGTAGAAAGAAACAAGGGTATCTACTTGCTAGTGATGTTAAAATGGTCTAATTTATTCTCTGAAACATGTACCTATAACAATACACCAATCACTGCTTAATTCCTAATGTAAAAACTAACAAGAATAGCATCAACTGCCCAGTAAAAATACTCTTATTTTTGTAATCAAAGAGGTTCATACCTAACAAAATTGAATTTTTAAACTATTTTGTTATTTCTGTACCTTTTTTTGCTATATTTATTTATTTTTTTTCTATTTTGTACCTACTGTTTTCTGAAACAAGTCCTTGGTTCAGCTGCTGGACATTCTGAGAACAGCTACGCTCTGGTAACATGTGCATATTGAAAAGGGCAGACGCATGAGATTTTGTTGCTAGGAAACACTACATATGCATTGAAATCAAGGACACGATTTATTTAGCATTGAATACAAAAGACATACATCAAGGAGATTTTAAGGCAGGATGAGAAAAATATTCTTTAGGCAGCTTAAATGCACCCAAAAATGAATCATCCCTGGTTGAAATGCAGCAATGACCACCTAGCATTCTAGCAGTCATACATTAAAACAATTGAGCTGACACAATGGCTTAACCGAATGCAACTAATAATAGAAAATGGTCTCCATATGATTAAGCAGTTCCCATCATTACAAACATTCTAATTATTTTGATAAATAGGCAAGGCAAAATAAAAGGTACACCAATTATTACCAGAAAGCCAGTTCTTCAGTATACATTTAGCATCTCCATAAAAGCACAGCATAAAAAGAAATTTGTATGGAGGAGTGCTGCTGAGTTGCAGACATATTGAGATTAAATTGCTGTTGCATTATCTTATATGGTTTTTATAGTGCTACAGCAGGAGATGTAGGAAAGGAAAATAAATCAGAAATGCTGTACTTTACCGTACTTTGATGTTTAGTTTTTTAAATAGCTAAATATAGTTAAATCCAAAGAGGGAATAATTGTTTTTTTATTTTTGCATCTCCTTAAAATAAAATCCTGCCATTCTAGTGACAGTGATGCCCTGTCAACTATCAAGCAACCAGTATAGTATAGATACCCTGATTCCAATCTTGAATAAACTTGAACTTTCTTTCTGAAATATTGCCTCTCTCTCTCTCTCTCTCTCTCTCTCTCTCTCTCTCTCTCTCTCTCTCTCTCTCTCTCTCTCTCTCTCTCTCTCTATATATATATATCAAGGGAAAGTTGTGCTCACCACTAATTTTTAAAACCATTAGGCGGGGGTTCAATGAGGGTGTGACCACAAAATACATATAGACAAATACAAGAGTCCTCTGCACTCAACCCATTATCAATATATTTAAGACAGAGACATTTTGTGCATACTGCTACTGAAAAATGCCTTACCCTTTAAACAAAACAGGGATTGTTTGTCCATATATTGCAATATATTTAAGCTGGCCAACTACGTCAAAGTCATCCCATATCTGGCCAGTCCTATGCTCAATTTTCATCTGATTCATTAAGAATTCTATTGCTTAATTATACATTTTACAAAGGGACTAAGTTTTACCTGCAACTTACTTGCTGCTTTCAAAGTAAAACTCCCATACTTGGCTGCCCTTTTATTAGACACAAAATGTCTCTGTCTTAAATATATTGATAATGGGTTGAGTGCAGAGGACCTCATATATATATATATATATATATATATATATATATATATATATATATATATATATATAGATATAGATATAGATATAGATATAGATATAGATAGATAGATAGATAGATAGATATAAAGAGAGGGATTTGGTGTAAAGACCCGCACTCCAATTCTCTGTTTCAATAATTGATTTTATTTAGTACATAAATCCGACATTTTGGCCCACATTTGGGCCTTTTTCAAGGATCCTTGAAAAAAGCCCAAATGTGGGCCGAAATCTCACTTACCCCCATGTTCCTTTGTGAGGGGACTGCCATATTAGTACAGCAGTATTCCGTTAACATTAGAAACGCTGACAGACTGAAAAGGAATAGTCAGGTTGGTAAAACAGTCAGGTTTAGGATCTTCAAGTAACAATTACTTGAAAAAAAGCAGAACTATTAGTGAAAAACTATCAACATGCCCTATAAGTAACTTTTGGGGGCAGATGTATCAAACGTTGAAGTAAAAAAATTAGAATGTTGAGCTAATTTTTGTGTACTCTGACTAAGGAATAGTGCAAATTAGATTCTCTTTAAAAAATCTACTTCAACCATTTGCTATCTAAAACCTGCCAAATTGCTATTTTAGGACCTCCTAGAACCTATTTTGGTAAATTTGATTCGAAAACAGACCTACTCGATCAAAAACGGACCTATTCGGCCAAAAAAACCTTCAAATTAATTTTGGTTGGTCTTTTCAAATTCGAAATTCGACCATTGATAAATCTGCCCCTTGATGTAGATTAATATTTTGAAAAGAAACATTTTAGTGTCAGTGTCACTTTAACAGTTACATCAATGATCCCATCCAGTTGTAAATGGCGACAAGTGCTAAGGTACTGTACTTAGCCGTGTAACCCATCCAACTAACAATTAGTCCAGCTACAGTAAGATCTAATAATTTCGAGCCTTAAATTTGCTTTAAACCATTACTATGCAACAAAAATTAACATAACAGAGAAACATGAAGCTAAAAGACAAGAATTCCCTCAAGTTCGTTTTAGAAATATGTATAGGCTACAAATGATACTTGCATTATCAGAATTGTGCCAAAAAAATGCAGAAGCCTGCTTGATAAAATAACAAAAATGTTCCTCCATTCCATTAGCTCCTATAATTAAAATAAAAGGTACATAAGGAACATTCACTAACTTTACTTTGTTTAGTTTGTGCGTTTTTTTTGGGCATAGTTATGATTTAGGTTGTCCTGTCAGCACTTTCCGTCTATGAAGATAAACTACACATGCTGATCTGACTCTTATGTTTGCAGTTTCTATATTTGTTTCTCAGCTTTTCTGTTTCACTTATCCGAAAGGTTTTATGTGCATAGTTATTTTGGTGGAACAAATCATTTAGTCAACCAGGTTAGGAGACTGCATTTTACACTTTACATTATAATAAAATAACAAAATGGTATGATCTATAATGCATTTTGTTTTTCACATCTACATGGAGTCATGCAGATTCTGAATGGACAAATTACTATACAATTCTGTCTATTGTATTAAATTATATTTAAGATCAACTGTTAAATTGATTAAGAGGCCACCACCTTCCCACCCACCAGTTAAACCTGACTCATCTTCATATCTTGTGTGATACATTCACTTCACCATGTTTATGATAAGATAATATTAAATTTTATATAAGAGCAATAGAATGACATGCTTTATTTGCTTTATTTGCTAACAGGTCACAGTGTCGTTTTTAAAACAATTTCATTGAGCTTTTTGACTGCTTAGCAGTGTCGGACTGGGACACCAGGGGCCCACCCAAAAACCTTAGTCCAGGGCACTTAGTGGGCACTTTTATATTGCACTTTCATGCACTATATTTTTTATTATTTACCTCCACTTCCTGGATTTATTGCACACATCTGATAACAATAATTTGCACATTAGAATATCAGAAATGTTGTCCTCTTCTGCTGATGATGCTGTTATGTATTTAATAGAAACAACCATCTCATGATGTGAACCATTGGGCATTAGGATATTCAAATAAAAGAAAAAAGAAACGCTCATCATTGGTCATTAACAGTCTAGCAGACCGTGAGATGCCTATGGCTATTTTAACACCTTTGGCCGTCTCATTTGCGCAAGTATTTATGCTGCAGTCGTGGGTCTGCATAAGCAGGTGCCTGTGCACTTGGTTTTTCATTTACTGTATATTATTCAAAATACGAATCAGGCACAGCTTTTTCAATAATCAAAAATGTGCTTTAGCTCTGTGACATTTCAATTTAAGGCAATATTTACTGAACATGATACATTGTGGCCATGTAAGATTATTTTACAGAGGAGAACTGGGTATTAATTTTATTGCATCTATCCAAGACAGATAGGGAAATTACTTTTAACCAATAGGTTTAATGATTAAGTTATATTCTGACCTGAAATACAAAATCATTCTTTCTAGGCTCTATTTCATAGACAAAGTATTCAAGTGACTGTTGATAGATTCTAGTTGCTCACCATATTATTTTTTTTTCATCTTTTAGGCTGTTGGAAACTTTATGCAAATGAATTTAGGGCAATTGTGGGTATTGGCACTCAGTAGGATGGACCATTATTCTTTGTACACAAAAAGAAGTGCTCTACTCTAATTTTTAAAAAATCTTTTAAAATCACAATTCAGTTATCTGTTTGTAAAAATCCTTTTCTTACACAAAGTTTGAATCCAAACTATCTGTAATTCATTACATTTACAACAACACATCAACTTGACCATCATTTATATCAAATTCTGGTATTTTCAAATGTCTTTTCAAAACAGGCTTCAAATTAAAAATATAAATAAAATGTAAGATTTTGTTGTTTTAAGTGTAGCATACTTACTTTTGTCACACAAGTAAAATGGTGAGTATAGCATACGAATAAACAGTCATAGAAAGAATTGTAGCAATGAGTTTGAAGGTACAGTAATATGAGTTGAGGTGGTAATGTTAATACCTTAAGGTGGTGGAAAAATAGAAATAATCATGGCCCAACTTCACACAAAGCAGCTTAAAGAATCTAATTTCTGAACCAAAGGCATGTAGGGACAATTAAGTTATTTCAGAAGCTAACAGTTTCCAAGGAGCTCAAACTTCCAAGGAATGAGGGAATTGTTAGTACAGGTATAGAAACCCGTTATTCAGAAAGCTTCGAATTACGGAATGGCTGTCTCCCATAGACTCCATTTAATCCAAATAATCCAAATTTTTAAAAATGATTTCCCTTTTCCCTGTAATAATAAAACAGTAGCTTGTACTTGATCCCAACTAAGATATAATTAATCCTTATTGAAGCAAACCCAGCCTGTTGGGTTTATTAAATGTTTAAATTAATTTCTAGTAGACTTAAGGCATGAAGACCCAAATTACGAAAAGATTTGTTATCCGGAAAACCCCAGGTCCCGAGCATTCTGGATAACAGGTCCCATACCTGTACCCTCATTATTTTAGTAATGCCATTTTTACAAAATTCTAACCTAAACACATGCAAAATAATATACAGCCTATTTCAATTAAGACCATTTTGGTTATAGTCTTCAAGGCTAATGTTAGTTAAGCTACAAAGTTATGGCTTTATAAACTGCATTGTATTCAACTTATACTCAAAAAACATATTTACTGAAGAATGTTGTAGTTAATGCTATAAGAATTGATAAAATGCTTATGAATCACTGCCTTAAGTGTTACAGTTTACTCTAAATATGACAAAATGCAGATTTTGCTTCTATATTGAGCTAGGCTAAATCCAAACAGGAAATTGCATATGGTGGTTTTGACCTCTTATGCTAACTTTCTGGATAAATCACAAGCAGCAGGTGACAAATATTTGCTTAGAATATGTGAATACTGACCATCTTTATATAGTGAACATTACTAAACTGTATTTTGATGAATATTATGTTAAAATATTCCACTTTAAAAAGGCCCTTTTTTATTATTTCCCTTGGGTGCCAAAGCAATGGATGGGGGCACAGCCTAAAGGATGTTAAGGAAGAGATTTTGTGTTAATGATTATTATTAGCTATTCTTTTTAGCAAAAACTACTTTAGTCTAAAGGGTAAGAGTTTGGGTCAACACCAAATTTGTGTCTTGTGCATAATTAACTGCTTTCATATCTGTAATTTGGTCTTGATATTAGGGAGGCTGGATCTCAAAGAGAGGCTAGAAGTAAAAACATAACTGCACAAGGCATAGAAATGGTTTTACATTTCCATTATACGTAATATTTCATGGACTTAAATGGTTTGTTTTTAAAAGATTTATCTGGCTGAGACTGCCACATGTAATAATTTGATCAAGCATTTTATCCCAAATTCAATATTTTATTACATGATTAGGATCCGTTACCCGGAAAGCAATTATCTAGAAAGCTCCGAAATTATGGAAAAAACATCTCCCATAGACCCCATTATAATGAAATAATTGGCATTTTTAAAAAATATTTCCTTTTATTGATCCTAACTAAAATATAATTAATCCTTATTGAGGCAAAACAATAAACAATCATATAACGCATTGCAGCTAATAGCACCTCTAGCAAGACATTGTTTCTATCTTCTTTGCTTTTCTTCCTTCCTTCCTCCCTTATTTCGATTTGCCTGGTGCATGCAGTAAAGCTTAAACACAACTAGTGCTAATGTTTTTTTTCATGTGCACATAATGCATGCTTCATGGGGATAAAGCATAAGTGCAGATCCCTTTCAGCAAATTAATATGAAGTGTGATGCAGCATTTATTGCTGTTTATGGAAATGCATCCAAAAAAGTCAGGCCTAAGTTGCCAGCAATTTAGTCTGTTTATAATTGCTGATATTGCTTGGCTTGTGTGTGAAAAATACAAGCATTAAGAAGCATATATTTAAAAAGCATCAAGTTGAACATTGGATCTCTTGCCTACCAAAGCTTTATAAAGAACAGGTGGCCATCTTGGCAGAAAGCAGGCACATAAATGTGAATTATTCAAAAGTACCAATTTACAGGGAAAATGCTTGGCAAGTACAGGAATCCTGACATTCACACCACTCTACATCGCATTAGGGTTATTTACCGGAATCCTACACTAATATCACCAAATGCCAGGCAAGTTAAAGAGATGACTACAGCCAAGCTAAAACATGTAGGCAGCTCAGTTTATATTGAAAAAAACATCTGAAGAAATATCAAGGGGGAAGGCATGAATCAGTCCCTGAACATGGCATATGGCATATTAAAGGGAAACATACAGAGAGGCTTATGGTGCATTTTTGTTTGTATTTTTCATCAGTGGAAGCTGATGATCATGAATAAATGAATTGCTACTATGTAACATGCACAAGGTACACCCCACTCACCACAAGTGCTTTATGACTCCAGGCCACATCCCTTCACATAGCACACACGTTGTGCCTCCCCCACCATCCCCTCAATTTGGCTATTCATTTAGGTTGGAAAGCAAGAGAGCCCCCTTAGTGCTCATGCAAAATAATTGCAGATTGTGCATATTTTTTTGCACTTTACAAACCTTACAATTTGTAAATTACCCCTTATGTCTCCCCACGCCATACTGTAAGGCTATTAGAAGTCACAGTCACTCCCTGTATTCTCCTGGCAATCTCCTCTGATCCTCTCACAGCCACTGCCCATTAACATTATACAGTATATATACAGTGCTATATTTTGTCTAAAACCCTGCTATTTTGATGACCCTTACCTCTGGAATTCTGTCCCTGAATTCCATAGGGAACACTAACCTTCTTCAAAAAGAAACTCAGATTCTACTTGTTGGAGTACTAGAACATTATTTAGTTTAGTCTAGTACTGCACTACATACACCTTTGGGCACTTTTGACCTGTATGTTATCCACCCATTTCAACTGTAAGCTCTACTGGAGCTGAAGTCTGTCAAATACTTCCTTTCTACTGTGTCTCCCACCAGATGACACTTAGGGGCCTATTTATTAAACCTCAAATTTTTCTGGTTGAGTTTTTAAAGGGGAAAATCAAATTTTTAGAGGGGAAAAAAATGGAATTTTTAGAGATTTATTATACCCGAAAGATGCTAAAAACGGACCCCGAAAATACTCCATTTCAAATCTGTCAAGGTCATGCAGATGTCTCTAAAGATGTTTTTTGATGTGGTTTCAATTTGATAGAGTAGAGTTTTGGGGAGTTGGACAATTGAATAGACTTACAAATTTTTGCAACATTTTTTCGAGAAGAATTATTGATAAATTAGTTCAATTCATGGATGGGAGTTAGGTCGACTTTGTTTTCATCAAAAAAATAGATACATTTGAGTTTTAGTATATAACCCCCTTAATCTCTGTGTATTTATACTAATTTATTATACTAAATTATTATACATAATTGTATGTATAAATAAATTTATACATACATGCTATTTACCTAGTGGGTGCATAAGCCATTATGTACACAGATGCACATACAGATCTAAATACCGCATTAAGTTATTCAATTGACTTAAGTTTGATATAACAAAAAATTGCAAGTTATGCAGCATTGAATATGCAATAAGGGAAATGCTATACTTAAAACATGCATATTAATATGATTATTTAAAAGTGCTATTCTGTTCAAATGAAAAGTTACAACAGTTTCCCTTTTAGTTTAATTAAAAGAATTCTCATTATATAATATGTTAAATTATTCAGAGGAAAAATCATTTAATAATTATACTTAATATTCCATATTGAACAACTTAGACGGGATGCATTTTTTCTTAACAAATTATAGCATATTTCATTGATTCTGATTTAATGTAAGCTTTAAAGGAGAAGGAAAGTATTTTATTGCCAATAGATTAGCTGCAATACTACAAGCTAGAATGCTACAGTATATTTATCCTGTAGATGTTTTACCATACCTGAATAAAAAGCTCTAGAAGCTCTCTGTTTGTTTGGAATAGCAGCTGCAGTATTAGCTTGGTGTGACATCACTTCCTGCCTGAGACTCTCTCTGCTCACTTATAGCTCTGGGCTCAGATTACAGCAGAGAAGGGGGGGGGAGAGGTGCAAATTGAGCATGCTCATGCCCAGGGCAAGGAAGGCAGGAAGTCAGATACAGAAGCCCGTGTGTACACAATAGACATCTTACACATAGATTGATATTCCTTTTTGTTGATCATTTTACCTATGAGCTGAATGTTGTAAATATATCAGCGAACACCATAGCTTCATTGTAATCAGCTTGAAAAAGAACTAAAATGTTCTGAAAGCTTGCTATATTTATATTATTGTGCAAAAGGATGGAAAGTTGGCACTCCTGTAAAAGAAAAAAGGTGGTTTATTGAAACAGGTCACAAACCAACACCACCTGAAGCGTTTAAGGGAGCAACTCCCTTAAAGGAACAGTTCAGTGTGAAAATAAAAACTGTGTAAATAGATAGGCTGTGCAAAATAAAAAATGTTTCTAATATAGTTTGTTAGCCAAAAATGTAATATACAAAGGCTGGAGTGAATAGATGTGTAATAAAACAGCCAGGTTCCAACTTCCTGCTTTTCAGCTCTATAACTCTGAGTTAGTCAGCGACTTGAATGAGGGCCACATGGTACATTTCTGTTCAGTGAGTTTGCAATTGATCCTCAGCATTCAGCTCACATTCAAAAGCAACAGATATGACCCATGTGGCCCCCCTCAAGTCTCTGATTGGTTACTGCCTGGTAGCCAGGGTAACCAGTCAGTGTAAACCAAGAGAGCTGAAAAGCAGGAAGTAATGTTCTGACTGACATGTTATACATCAAATCACTCCAGCCTTTATACATTACATTTTTGGCTAACTAACTATATTAGAAACATTTTTTATTTTGCACAGCCCGTTTATTTACCCAGTTTTTATTTTTACACTGAACAATTGCCTTTAATCATAGTTAATGAAGCTTATGTTTAAGGGAGTTGCTCCCGAAACACATCAGGTGATGTTGGTGCTGCCTTTCCATCCTTTTGCATAGTTGAATACAATGGGAATGCTGATGGCTGAGCACCCGGTGTACTATAATGGAGCTACACTGAATTGATCATGCAGGGGGGTGAGTCTTGAGTGGCCAATATTCTTTTGTTCCACTTTATGATTATATTAGTTAGCCAATAAAGGTATCACCTTTATACCACTTTTGTTATTTTTTTATTTCAAAAGGGAAACCCTGTAACAATAGAAGGAAAGAAATTCAGTGTTTCTTTTGACAGAGGACTCTGTCAAAGTAGCACTACTTTAAGGGTCTACTGGTATATTTTGGTAGACCTTGCTGATTACGCTTACTTAGTTTTAAGCTTTCCTTCTCCTTTAAGGCAAGAGAGTTTTTTTAATTACATAGATAGCTTGAAAAGTATGACTTTATCAGCTGAAGTCCTGTTCAGTAGATATTTCTTCCAGTGGTGATGTGCTTTGTAGGTGAATTAAAGTTAATATATTATAATACATATTTAGTTAGTACCAGTTTTAAATTAAAGGGCATGTAAAGTCTAAAATAGGATAAGGCTAGAAATGATGCATTTTGTATACTAAATATAAACATGAACTTACTGCACTACAAGCCTAATCAAACAAATAATTTATGCTTTCAAAGTTGGCTACAGGGGGTCACCATTTTATAACTTTGTTAAACATCTTTGAAAGACTAAGACTGTGCACATGCTCAGTGTGGTCTGGGTTGCTTAGGGATCGTCATAAACAAAGCTGCTTGAGTTCTGCCTGGCTGGGAAGTAAGGCGGGGACTCCCCCTGCTGTTCATAAGTATGATTGTTTCCCTGCTCAGCAGTTAGGGATCATTTGACAATTCCTATCCACAGCAGTAAATGAAGGGAGAATTTCACTGCATACAGTCAGGTTTCTTACAAAAACTGTACACATTTTTTAATTAAAGGATATTGGATATATTAAAGAAAGTAAAAATGGGATTTTATTTTTTTGCCTTTACATGCCCTTTAAGTATTGTAGACTGTGGCACAGAGTCTGGGAAACTATATATATATATATATATATATATCTATATATATATATATATATATATATATATATATATAGATATATAGATATATATATATATATATATATAGATATATATATATATATAGATATAGATATATATATATATATATATATATATTTATATATATATATATATATATATATATATATATATAGATAGATATATATATATATATTTATATATATATATATATATATATATATATATATATATATATATATATATATATATATATATATATATATATATATATATATAATGTTGCTGTCTTAAATATATTGATAATGGGTTGAGTGCAGAGGACTCTTGTATTTGACTATATGTATTTTGTGGTCACAGCCTCATTGTACCCCAGCCTAATGGTTTTAAAAAATAGTGGTGAGCACAACTTTCCCTTGTTTGTTATAGTTTATACAGGAGCAGTGACCAGCTCCATGTTGTAGCTCCCACCCCTCCCAGCTAAAGTCAGGTGATCCCACTGGTGTCTAATAAAAGGGCAGCCAAGTATGGAGGTTTACTTTGAAAGCAGCAAGTAAGTTGCAGGTAAAATCTAGTCCCTTTGTAAAATGTATAATGAAGCAATAGAATTCTTAATGAATCAGATAAAATTGAGCATAGGACTGGCCAGATATGGGATGACTTTGACGTAGTTGGCCAGCTTAAATATATTGCAATATACGGACAAACAATCCCTGTTTTGTTTAAAGGGTAAGGCATTTTTTAGTAGCAGTATGCACAAAATGTCGCTGTCTTAAATATATTGATAATGAGTGCAGAGGACGCTTGTATTTGACTATATGTATTTTGTGGTCACAGCCTCATTGCACCCCCACCTAATGGTTTTAAAAAATAGTGGTGAGCACAACTTTTCCTTTCCCAACGCATCAGTTAGTAGTGCTACTCCAGCAGAATGTTGCACTGAAATCTGTTTCTCAAAAGAGCAAACATATTTTTTTATATTTAATTTTGAATTCTGACATGGGGCTAGACATATTTTCAGTTTCCCAGCTGCCCCCAGTAATGTGACTTGTGCTCTGATAAACTTCAGTCACTTTTTACTGCTGTACTGCAAGTTGGAGTGATACCACCCCCATCCGCCTAACAACAGAACAATGGGAAGGTAATCAGATAGCAGCTTCCTGACAAAAGATAACAACTGTCTGGTAGATCTAAGAACAGCACTCAAAAGTAAAAATCCAGGTCTCGCTGCCACACATTCAGTTACATTGAATAGGAGAAACAACAGCCTGCCAGGAAGAGGTTCCATGCTAAAGTGCCGGCTCTTTCTGAAAGCACATGACCAGGCAAAATGACCTGAGATGGCTGCCTACACATCAATTTTAAAACTAAAAAAATACACTTGACGGGTGCAGCGTCGATTCCACACCTATCCCTCTACCTCCCCCACACACCACAATTCTCCTACTCCCAAATAATACATACACACCATTGGTTTGTAAAGAGATGGCCGCAGTTGTTTATTTAACACAATAATACAGTAATAATCATGTATAACATTTTTAACCTTTTTAACAACCGTTTGTATAACAAACTTTTAAACCTTTAACATATTATTCCCCCACCTGGGGAGGAGGGAATGGGGGTGGGGTGTCTGTACCCAAACTGCCAAGATAGGTTCCTGTTCCTTTCTCCTAACCCCAGGCCTACCAGGCTACTTCCACTGACTATGAAATACCCCCCTTTTAACTTCCCCTGGGGGTCCTTGCAAAGATACCCCCCGCGACTGCGACTAACACACATATTATAGGGAGGGAGGGTGGGATGCTTCGTCCTTCTTCCTCCATGTCCCGGCACCAAATGGTAAGTATTACCGCTGTTCCTTGCTCTGCTCCTTCGCCCGGGACTCACCAGCCAATCAGCACCTGCAACAGAAAAAAGGGGGAGGGGCGGGGATTGCTGTACTCCTAAGGCCCCGTCAAGACCCTGTTGCCCCTAGTCAGGCCATGGGGTCCCCTGCTGGTTCAAGGATGAAAGTTTATCTTGTAGAGTGAATTATTTGCAGTGTAAACAGTGTAATTTAGAAATAAAAACTACATCATAAAAATCATGACAGAATCCCTTTTATTATGCACTATTTCAATTTATTTTTCTCCTGAAAACGTATGCAATCAACACATCCCAGTAGTTGAACTCATCACAGCAACATTTTCCTTTGTGCTATGGATGCACGATTTACAGAGCTTTGTGTATTTTAGTTTTGTTTGTAACTGTTCCTTATGACACATAGCACACGGAGACCGCAGAAGTGTTTTATGCAATCTATCTACTCATATAGAATATCATTGCTGCATAAAAGATCTGGAAAGGTTCAACAGCCTACCATGCTCAGTGTTTGGCTAATTAAGTGATGGCTGCACATTATAATATACCACAGCCGTCCTTCCAAAACTTCAAATGACAAAGATGGTGAAAATTAAAGTTTTGAAAATGTACGGCCTACTTGTCAAAATGAGAAAATACATTGAAAATGTATAAATGGTTGGCAAAAATGGGCTAGGATATTTAACTTGCAGATCTGCTGAAGGATTTCAATTTATTTTTCTCTTGAAAATTCTGTTGTGAATAAAACAGATGGATTTCTGTTTGAAGATATCTCTGTTGTTTTACTTTGCAAATGTATTACCAAGTCTGCCATTTGAGTGAATTCTCACAAGAACATAACTAAGGAAGCTAAATTGAACCTTCATGCTTCATGTTAACATGCTGGTTACATACTGTAACAGAGCACATTGCTAAGGTGATTTTTGGAGAAAATAATTAATGTTACAGAAATGAAGTTGGGTTAGTGCGCTCCCATCGAGAAAAAAAAAAGCTCCTGTTAAATTCCGGAAGCACTGTTTCTTATTATTTGAATTAACAATATTATTTTCTCTCTCTTTTCTTTCACTATGTTAGCATGAAGTACATTTCTACTACACACACTAAGATTTAACCTGTGTTAACAGGATGAGTAAAAGACACACTTATAGTCCTTGCCTACAGCTCAGTTACAGCACTAGATACCTCTGATTTCAGTCTTGCAAATAGATACCTTTGTATGCATGCATCAATAATAACAATTATGATGTTAATCAAATGTTTAACATATAATACATCTGAGTTTAATATATAATACATCTGAATTTAATATATAAGGGTTCACTTACTAATTGCAGGGCATGGTGCAAAGTCAACCTCCACTTCTCCCATAAATACAGAAGTGAACTAATGCAGGGCAGACTAGGGGCAACACTGGGGAATCCTCTTTACTGTACTTAATGTGTGTGTCAATTAGACATGCATGTTAGAGAATGCAAGCAGATGAAGGTGCAGCAAAGCCCTGCACTTACTGCCTGCCTATATACAGGGCTGTGCTGCACCTAAAAACATTGCACTCTGTACCTTCAATATGAAAGATGGTGTCACTTAAAACTCAAAAAGTTTTTCCTCAATTCTCAAATACATTTATTGCACAGTGAAAGACTTTTCAATACCCTCTGGCCCTCCCCAAATAACCTCCATGATTATTTAATTTTTAAGGTAAACTATCATTACTAGGGATGTAGCGAACTGTTCGCCTGCGAACTTGTTCGCGCGATCTTCGACTGTTCGCATCCGCCTAATGTTCGCGAACGTTTGGGAACGTTCGCAATTTGAGTTCGCGACCATTCGACCGCTAAAATCGAACGATTTCCATTCGTTCGAACGATTAAAATCCCTCGAACGTTCGATTCGAATGAAAATCCTTCGATTGAACGGTGAAAATCCTTCGAACGTTCGAATCGAACGAAAAATCCTTCGAACGTTCGAATCGAATGATTTTGCGGGTGTTCGAAGTTCGCGAACTGTTCGCGAACTGCTCGCATTTTTTGCCGGTGTTCGCAAACGGCGTTCGCGAACACCAAAACGGCAGTTCGCTACATCCCTAATCATTACCCTTCTTTCTCCCATCTTCTGCTTGAGATTAGCTCTACCCATCCCCTTCACTTTCTTCAGTCTCCCTTTTATGCTCTTCCTTATCTTCACATTTACCATCTTTCCTCCTATATTTCTAGGTAAGTCATTCCCTCCTACTCTCCTGCTCTCTATGTGCCATGCCCTCATCCTGGTAAGGAAACCAACACTGTGCCTCATTGCATACAACAATGTAATAGGCATTTCATAAACTACCATGAATTCTCAAACTGGAGCTCAAGCCAGTTGAAAAGTAATGTATTGTTTAAGGTTCATGGTGGGCTACAAGCATGTCTGGGGACAGACGTAAACAGAGTCGGTGAGCACAACTGTCAACTATGTATAAACAAATCCCATACAGTAAGAAAGGCTTTTGTCTTGCTTGCCTATAACAATTCCCAGTCATGCAAACATTGTTACTATTGCTGATGCAGAGATACACATTTGCAGATAAAGTATTCTTTGTGTATAATAGTCTTTTTTGCCAAGTTTTTTTTTCTTCTGTGGTTCCACGGTGAAAATGTCCTTATTTGGATGGGCAACATTAAAACACAAAAAACAAAGGTATATTGCTTGTTGCATTGACATTTCAAAGTTTGCATTTTCCTTGCTTACATGATCACTTGCTGAACTAAGGAAATTACCTAGGGAGAGAACACATTCAGTTTTCATTGCCAGTTTCTTTGCTGTGTATTTGTAATATGTTGACCAGCTCATTTTCTTTCTATATATTTCTATTCTCCTAAAAGATTATTTTTCTTAGACATTTTAATGATGTCTACAGGATCTGACAAGGTCACTCAGGCTTTTTTATTTTTTTTAAACACTCTTTTCTTGCCAAACATGTAGAGGGGAAAAGGAATATTATTGTATTCTTATCTTGAACAAATCAACAAGTCAAAATGAAATCCTAAAACTGAAAACAGAACATTATTTGTGGACAGAACTTTTTCCTGTTTTGTATAGATTAAAGCACAGATAAGTTTGCTTTGTTTCCCTAGTGATATTGGAAGTCTTACATTTTCTTGGCTGGCTGGAAGTTCAGATTTTATTTCTTCTTGCTGAATGTAAAAAGAGGATAATGTTTGTTCAGTCTAGGAGAGATTAATAACAGAATAGAGTGGTTTATTTAAAGAGCATTTTATAAAAAAATAAACTTTTATAACAGTGTTTGCAGTATTTCCTCAGCAGCTTAACCAATCTAAGATAAAGAAAATGTAAAAGTATGGTGCTTTGGTCTCTTTCGATGTCAATGATATTCAGATACTTACTTTAGCCTTAGTGAGAGCATTCCTTTCTTTTCAGAGTATTAATACATAATCCAAAAATAGTACAAGAAAATTGTTTTCTGGAACTTTCAGGGTCACACTTTTACTTATTAATAATAAAAGAGAGTCCAGATATCCCAGGCCTGATTTGGAAGCTTTTTTACATATAGTATTTTAAGGGTTAATAACCCAAAGCACAACTATCAGGGACATTGTATGATTCAGATATGTAAATATTTTTTACAAATATTGGAAAATGAGAATACAGGTATGGGATCATAACATTCTGAATAGTGATGGGTGACTTTATTCGGCAGGCATGGATTTGCAGCAAATTTCTGGATTTCGCGGATGTTACAGTATATGTCTTCGCAAAACTGCAGCGAAAACTTGAAGTGGGAAAATTTGCTGTGACAAAAAAATTGTTGCTCGTCAAAATTGCTGCATGTCAAAATTACTCACACGCCCATTGACTTTAATGCATTTGGACAAAAGAGTTGCATGTGTAAAAAATTGTAGCGTGCATAAAAATTGTTGCGCATCAAAATTATTCGGCCGCGACTTTAATCCATTTGGACAAAAGAATCAAGTGTATAAAAATTGTCACTCGTGTCAAAATTGACTTCATAAAAATTTTGCTGTTTTGCAAATTTTTTTCACAGTTTCCCGAATTTCTCGGTGAAGCGAAACAGGACAGATTTGACCCATCACTAATTCTGAATTACAGGAAGGTCCAAAAGATTCCATTTTAATAAAATAATTCAACTTTAAAAAACTAAAAATGTATTTCCTTTTTCTCTGTAATAATAAAACAGTACCTTATACTTGATCACAGCTAAGATTAATCATTATAGGAGGCAAAGCAATCCTATTGGGTTTACTTAATGTTTAATTTACTTTTTAGTAGACTTAAGGTATGGAGATACAAATTATGCAGCAAACCCCTTATCTGGAAAACCCCAGGTCTCGAGCATTCTACATAACAGGTCCAATAGTTATAATGTGTTGTATACAGTCATAATCCCATTTTTGGGGAGCTAAATGTCTCCTGAGACCTGACTCTCTTTTGTTTTGAATACAAGGCTGTTAATATGAAGTTGTTTTTCTCTTTGCTATTATGATAGTCTATACTTTTTTGGAAAGACTTTCATGTAGATGTTGGTAATTTGCTTACATTCAACCACAGGTGCATTAATGAGGATGGTTTTCTTGTTGGACAATCAGGCTGGGCTGAAAGTGGCACTACTGTATGTTCAGTTGTGAGTGCCAGTCAAGTGCTGCCATCTGAGAAAACAAGTTCTGCATAGATCATGTGAGTAGTGATGAGCAAATTTTTTCTCGAGCCATGGATTTTCAGCAAAACTGTGGCTGAAAAACTGCGACAAAAATTTGTGGCAGAAAAATTCACCGTGACAAAACGGTTGCCGTTGAGACAAAAAAGCCATAAGAAAAAATGCCCATTTAATGCATCTGGTCAAAAAAGTCCCCATAAGAAAAGGGCCCATTGGCTTTAATGCATCTGGACAAAAAAAAAGTTGCAGAGACAAAAAAAAGTTGCCACAAGAAAAAACTCCCAATGACTTTAATGCATTTGGAGCGAGAAAAGTTGTTTCTTCAGAAATTTTTAGTGGTTTCGCAAATTTTTTGGCAAAGTGAAATGGGATAGATTTACTCATCACTACATGTGAAAGCATTATTGTGGTTTGTTTTTACTGGAACCAAAGGCTTCAGCACTAACAATAAAAAAGCCCCTTATTCTTATTCCTCCTCCATCAGACTTTACCGCCTGCATTATGCATTTGTGCAGGTTCCTGTGGCATCCATCAAGCCCAGACTTGTCCATCAAACTGCCGGATGGAAATTACTTTACACCACTCTACTTGACACTTTGCGTTATATATAGAAGTTAGGCTTTTCTTCTACCACTAAAACCTCATGCTCTTGATGAATGATCAAACAATTTGTAACTCAATATGGGTTCTCATAGAGGACACATGGTGGATATCAGTAAACTTTTGACCAAAAATACTCCATATGTAATCAAAGGCACAAAGTTTACCCAGGTGCAATAACCAATAGCGAACAATACTATGTTTACTTTTAAATAAGTGACCAGTGGTAATGAGTGAAATCCGGGCATTTTGCTTTGGCAGTCGTCAAAATTCGCGTTTTGCGCCCATCACTACCATTGACTTTAATGCATTTGGACAAAATAGTCGTGCATATAAAAATTGTCACTCGTGTCAAAATTGATGGGCGTCTTGCTAATTGGCTGCTACAGGTAACTAAACATGTAACAAATGTTGAGCCTTTTACTACCCCTAAAATGACTAGATATATCTTTTTGTACACATTCTTCACTTATATAGAATATAAAATATAGCTGTGGGCTGCACCAAGAAGGTATTTCCCATTTCTGCTTGTGTCTCCAAGGAATGAATTATGGACCTCATACACGATGATATAAGAACAAATAAAGTTCTAGCTTATGTATCAGTCATAGTTTCAGTAACTGTGTTTTATGGTTCAGTGAATTTTCCCGCTCATTACCATAATAACTTGGCAACTTCTTTCCACTCTATCGTAAAGGATATAAACAGTCTTGTTATATAGAGCAATAAGGGGAAGAGTTATGCAATAGCATAGCCACTGAATACAGAAAGCCATATACTGCGCATTTCCATATTTTTAATTACATCTATGATTATAAATTGTCAGTTTAGAGTAACATGCTAGTTAATACATCAAACAGTAACATTCACTTTTGGCATTTTCAGTAATGTTTAATAATATGATTTACTTAAAGGTCAATCCACATTCATCTATCATTGCTTTTATACTTTGCCTCACATACCAGCATTATATATTGCATTTATTTATATAAAAATAACCCCTATAAACATGATATTTCTTTGTTCGAATTCTAGTCATTCAGCATGTACAAAACAGCAACACCCAGGGATACGAGGTACAAAGAAGCTCTTTACTTACATATTTCTTCCTTGCACCTGTGTGAACTGCACCTAGTACAAGGCACAGAACACATATGCTCTGTGTAAAGGTTCTAAAGGGATGGGGGGTTGTGGGGGCACCCTAGTTATGTAGTTTTGCTAATTTAGAAAGCAATTTAATTAGATAGTAGTTTTTAGTACACTCATCTTGAGATGAGTAGTTCGCTTGAAAAAATATAAATGGCAATTTAACTTGCAGATCCAATGAGTTTGTTACTTTGGATCATTTCTCTTACGGGCCGATTTACTAACATCCAGATTTTTTTTTTTTTTTTCAAAAACTTAACTTAAACTTAAAATAATATAACTTTTAGGGGATTATTTATTAAAGATTGAGTTAACTTTTACTCAACAAATTTGAGTTTTTCATTTAAAACTCAAATTTTTAGGTTCAAAAAAACCTTGAATTTTAGAGATTTATTAAAGCCCAAACCTTGAAATAGCTCAAATCCAAAAATACTACAGCTAAAATCTGTTGAGGTAATGTAGAAGTCAATGAAAGCGTTCCCTTCAGTCATTTGAAGATGTTTGTAGCCTTTTTTTTTGATAGGATTCATTTGAAAACTCTATTAATTTCTTAGTTTTTTACCCCAAATTCACTGATTCCAGTTTTTTCCATTCAAGTTTTTTCTTAAATCGAAAAACAGACGAGTTGGGAGTTCAAGTGTAAAAAACACAACACTTCTGCAGATGAAAGCAGTAGAGGTCCAATAGAGATCAATAGGAGTTGTGCTGATCCTAATGGATCTTTTTTAACCATTTAGACTTTTAGAGGTTTTCAGATTTTTTTTGGTAGTAATTGTTGAAATCAAAGTTTAAGAGGTTTTAGAGATATTCATATTTTGTAAGCACATCATTAGCGCAGTTTTTTTTCTGTTCATTCTTTTTGTATTTAAGTCTTTTACTAAAGTTCATGGCAGTTGTGGTTTTAGAGAACTGGAGTTAAATTGTGGTTTTAAAAAGCTCTAATACCACTGAAATTTGACCTTTAATAAATGGGCCTCCCCGTTAGTACTGTATGTATATTTCCTGGCACCTCACTTACTATTTATAGTTTGAAAACCAACAGGGTATGAGATCTAATATACCTATTCTCCATCTGTTCTTCTTTCAAGAGTCTTCCCATTATTTTCCCAGCTTAGTGTCATACTTTTCTATCTCTGAATGAAGAATGTAAGCTTTATATTAAAGATGCTAAAAACCCTGTAGTTTGCTCTTTTACATTAGGAATGGTTAAATACCTTCCAAAAATCATCTCTGAGACATATCTGTCATATTATCTGATATTTGCATGTTGTTTATACAAATGTCAAAAAGCTATACGAATGCCTATGCTAGTTCTCTGTTTTAGAAAAAAAATATTGAAATTAGATGTGAAAAATGAATTAACTTTTCACATTAACAGTACATTTTTAACAGTACAAAAGAGAGACAGTGGTGGATGTGTATTTTGATATGTGCCAATGATGTGCTTTGTGACTTCTTTATGTAAATATTAGCTTTGTAAATGTTAAATGTATGTGTGTATATATATATATATATATATATATTATTTTCTTTTTTTATTTTCTTTTTTTAATTATTTAAAGACTTGTTCCTACCCTATATTCAGACAACTGGGACGCCTCAAATCTATTGCAGATGTGCTTACCAAGGCCATAGAATAAGCACAACATGAATGTTGTCACTCAGCTCCGGCTGCTTTTACCATGTCCTTTGATCTCTGTGTTCTTTTTTAATGTACATTAATGCTTGACCTTGGAAGGTGACTATTTTAATTCTAAAAAAACGCCTTATTAATTGATTCTTAGCTGGTAAAATAAACAGCAGCAGAGATATAACTTAACTTTGAAACACTATATTCTGAAATACATTCCTTCTGCAGCAACCTGTGGATCTCTGTATTTTCTTTTTCTCTTTTAATTTCTTTTCTTATTGTTTAAAATTTTTTGAATTCAATCATCAGTGAATTGGAACAGGTCCAAAGCACGTACAGAAACACATGGTGCAGCTAGAAATATTTGTCAGTTGCAGAAAGGGACTATGAAGAACTTTAAGGAAATGTTACTCAAAGTACTAAATATGATGACAGATTTAAGAAACCTTTTTCTTAATAATATCCTTTTTCAAATTTTTTTAAACATAGACAAAACAATATTATCATTTACTGAACTCACAGATACGTGGGGGCTATAAGTAGAGTTAGACTACTTAAAATATGTTACAAGTAAAAAAAAAATACATTACATATCCCCATCAGATTTGCTTTGCCCTTAATATGGATTTATGCTGCTTAGTTGCCATCAAGTGCAAGGTATTGTTTTATTATCACATAGAAAAACCAAATCATTTTACAAAACATGGATTATTTGATGAAAATAGATTTTGCGAGAAATGGCCTTCCTGTAATTTGGACTTGATAAGGGGACTCCTCAATTGACCCTTCAACAGCTCATTGAATCCCATTGTTACATATATTAATGAAACACCAAGAGCCAGAAATGGGGTAAATTTTATTAAATGAATAGCCTTGCCAGCCTAACCCAAGGCAATAGTCTAAAGCCAGAATTCCAAAAGAGATAGCTACTATGCTTTGCTCAGCACTATGTCACTGTACCCACCACTGAACATTAGGCTGCCTCTACCTACATAGACGATTGCCCACAAACCTGCTACTACTAACAGGAGCTGCATCTCCCACTACGAGAGACGTTCAGCAGCCCTGCTGTCGGTCCTGAATCTGCAGTGTCTTGTTGATAGGAAATCATAGCAGGCTGTCACCTAGCACAAGCAGTAGTGGCATCTGTATCAATCAACCCACCTTGCAGTCACAGGAGAGAACCTCCTTTCTTCCTTTTTCAATTTCCTGTGCAGTTCTCTGGCAAAGTCCTACCACTGCTGTGACAAATAAAACTTAAAATACATTACCAAATATCCACTGTTTTGATCCAGAGACAGCTAAAAAAAAAACAGCCCATAACCAATTATGCCTCAAGAGGTAAAAATGTCCTTCCTCACCCCAATGGAGATTGGGAACATTCCCTGGATCAAGCTTTAACTTGATTGAATACAATGCTCACTCTCATGTTTATACTGTATAAAGATACAGAAACCACACTAAAACAGTGCATTCAGGAAAACATCCACATCTAGTTATCAATAGATAATATGAGAACATAAAGAACAAAAACTCCTACAATTTTTGCAAAAAAAGGAGGGCGGGTGGACTGTTTCTACCTGCTCAGAAGATAAGGAAGTGACCTGCTTTTTCCCCTGACATCATATCCCTCTCTTTCTCCACCACCAGCCCAGCTTTCCCCTGCCTTAACTCATTCCTTCTCACTCAGTTACAGCTGCATTTGATTCTGCCAATCTCTGAACATAAATCAGAATAATCTAGCTGCTGCTCATTCGGATCCCGTGTCATGCAGCCCCTGTGTTTATATCTCCAGCACTTTTCTTTCTGGATATTGGGTTTCCTTATTCCTCAAATACATGTAATAATAATTAGTCTATAAACTGTGTGTACATATATATTGTTGATCCAAAGCACAGTACAGACAAGTGTTAAACATAGTCATGGTCAAGGTAAGCAAGGAGTCAGGACAGGCAGCAAACAATTACAGTCAGGATCACACGAAAGTCAAAAACCAGAAGATTAAGAAACTAAGAACAAAGCTTAGACAAGAACTGTATAAAACAGAGCCATCTTGAGCAATGAAAATGGGCCAAGGGATTTTATTTTCAAATTTGGCTCCAGAAGTGCAGCACATGCATTCAGATATGGTGGTGCACGTCAAGCATATGCACATTCCAGCGGCTTGTACAAGCACAACTCAAAGGACCAGGGCGCCAGTCTTTTTTTGGGAACATTACATCCTGAAAGATTCAGTCATTTGGGCTTCTAATTTGATGATGTCACTGACATATGGTGGATATTACAATGTAATGAAAAGCAATACCTTGATAACACATCCAATCAAATATCAATTATTAGTCTACTATTCTTATCACTCCTAATATACTAATATACATTCCAGTGTCTTCTGCTTTGGTGAATCAGGGGCCAGTATCTTGAGAATGCAAAAAGTCTTACATTTTGTTCAAAATCCATGAATAGTTTCATTAATGTGAACTGTTTAAACTTCTTTTCCCAACATGTGTACTTTAAAATTACAGCATAAGGGAACCAATTCATCTCAATTTAATACTGAAAGGATTTTTGCTGCTTCATTCTTATATGCTCAATTGCAGCTAAAAGTGTGGGTGCCCATTTATACTTTCAGAAAATCAAATTATTTGAGTGTCAAGCAGTGTGCATAGCCCTGCTTATCAGTAGTACTTTTATACACCCACCATTGGTGCATTGTAAAATACATGATTTGAAGTGGTTGCAAAATATCAATGATAGACTGCACATTTTATTAAACGGATGCCCACTTTTAAAGTGGAAATCTGAGGAAATCAACAAGCAGGGATATATAGCATGTTATCAATATGTGGTTTTCAGAAGGATGAGCAAGAATTTAGCCTAGAAAAGAACTACCCATAGACTGTAATGTTTAGTAAAAAAACAGGTCAGATTCGTCCATCACTACTAGTCACACATTGCAATATAGGCCATAATTACATGGCCTATATTATATAAATATAAAAGAAGTTATTTGGTTGTTTGGCCTTTTGCACTGTATTTTACTACATACTCCATATAGTCAACATCATTTCTAAAAGACAGTATGTCACTAGAGCAACATTTTTGTGTTGTAAAAGGCAATTCATGTACTATATGTACTAATGGGCCTGTATATAATGTTCCTTGATTATAATTTAAAGAAGTGATGGGGCAATTTATCCTGGAGGGAAATTATACTTCCACAATTTTTGCTCCAGTTTTTTGATCCAGTTTAAATTTTTTGTCAGCTTTCACTCTTTTGGACCTACTTACACTGCAGTACTACAGTTCTCCCAATATATATTTGAATATGCATTCATAGCTTGAAAATCTAGGCCTTTCAGGAACATATGGAAATCAGATCACCATGTGCTAGGATGTATTGTGCCTAAGGGAATAAAAACATAGAATTATTAAGCCCAGGTCTGTCTCATTAATTTATTAGTTATGTGTCCATATTGTAGATGAAGCTTGTCATTTTCATATCACATTCCAGTTCTTTTAACAATGTATTTTACAATTATACATACTGTTAGACACATAACATTGGCAATGTTGATTAATAGAGCATATATTTTTCCTTCTGTTTACAGAAACCTTTCTGGAAATCGACTCACATCCTTATCATGGCAACTCTTTCAAAATCTGGAGCTTGTAGATTTGTAAGTCTGCATGAATAATATTCACTGCTTCAAGTATTTCTCCTCTTTTTGATTTTGTAAATTAATAAAAATGGGCATATTAACCGCTGAATCGTTTTATTTAGTAAGGGAAATAAGTTCTTGACTTCTTAAACATAAATAATGTAGGCCTATGTGAATAATAGTGAAGAATTGAAGTAATTATGGTAACAAGTGTTTGCTCTGTTTATATGAAAGGGAAAACATTCATAGAAATAAACATCATGACTTTCAAATGATTACCTTGAACCAGAATTGCTCCATCTGAGATTTTCTATACAGTTTATTTTATTTATATGAATATATATGCTTATAGGGTCTGATTTAATTAAAGCAGTTAATGCATTTGGGAGTTTCTGCATATCAAAATTGCATATTGACGGGAGAATATTGATGTTTTCTTATGACCAAAGCTTTCAACGTTCTTTTAATAAATCATGTCTTTAAATTCTACAGAGAATATATATGTGTGTATATATATATATATATATATATATATATATATATATATATATATATATATATATATATATGTGTGTGTGCATAGGACTGCAGCATTGCCCTCAGCACAAATAAATTATGAATATGATTTATTACAAAAAATATTGGACATTTTTGTTTTAAATAAATGACTTTGATAGTTGCAAAAATGTATTTGTACCTTTCTGCCTAGGCTAGGTGACATTAGTTACTCAGTGACACTATAAGTAAACTCTTTGTACTGACAGACTTTAAAAATAGCTGAAATGTCAAACGCTATATATATCATTTGTAGGCAAATGGTCACTGGAGAAAATCTGATCAGGGTTGCAGCTAGCGATGGGCGAATTTATTTGCCAGGTGTGAATTTGCGGCAAATTTGCAGCGTTTTTTGGACGCCAGCGCATTTTCGCCAGAAAACGGACACTGGCATCAGAAAAATGGACACTGACATCAAAAACGAGACGCCGGCTCCGTTTCGTGAAATTCGCAAATTTTATGGTGAAGCGTAACGCTGCAAATTCGCCCATCACCAGTTGCAGCAAAGCTAATCTTTGACAACTGATAGGACCATTGACTCACGATACATACAGTATGATATTTCCATAGCCTGGAATACAAATGAAAACAGTGCAGTATTGATCTCCAGTGTTCAAACAAACATTATTGAAGAAAAGGGAAAATTGCTACATACTTACCGTGATTTTCCTTTCCTGGCACCTCTCCATATCAGCATTTACTCATCGGGTTAGCCCCTCCCTCACCTCAATGAAGAACCACTCCCACAAGTAATTAAATATCCAGCTCAGGTACCTACCCGCGTCTTGTAAAAAGCTTTAACTGGATAATACTTAGGTATGTAGCAATTTTCCCTTTTCCCTGGCCCTCTCCATATCAGCACTCATCGGGATGTAGCAAGCTTCCCGACAAAAAAGGGCGGGCAACATCACCTGAGTCAGAATAAATATCTTTATTTTTTATTTATTTTTTTTAAAATGCAATTAATGTGCAAAGGAGACAGTGGAAAGCACTTTATGGCCAAAATGAGCACAGTTTGCTGAAGCCACGTCTAGACAATAGTGTGAGACAAAAGTATTAGGAGATGCCCAGGAAGCCGCTCTGCAAATTACTTCTAAAGGAGTACCAACTTCTGCTGCCCATGAAGTTGCTTGACCTCTGGTTGAGTGAGCTGAGGTTGTAGGAGCTTGCAATCCTCTGGAAGAATAAGCCCTTGAGATGACCGACTTGATCCATTTGGAGAGTTGATTTGGAAGCGGCTTCCCCTTTTCTATTACCTCCAGGAAGGAGAAATAATCTGTCGGTTTTCCTGAAGGCTTGAGTTGCTGAACAATATGTATTCACCGCTCTTCCAAAATCTAGAGAGTGTAGAGGATGATCTCCGTCATCTGGATTAAGGACCCGGAATGAAGGGAGAGACAATTCGTCTCTAATATGGAAGTTGGTAACCACCTTAGGTTTGAAAGATGAAACAAACTTCAGAATGACCCTATCCTGAAGGAACACTGGACTGTCTTCACCAAACTTCAAGGCATGTAGTTCACCCACTCTCTTAGCTGATGAAATTGCTACGAGGAAGACCGTCTTTAAAGTCAGCAGTCCAACAGGAATGAATTGGCTCAAAGGGATGTTCTGATAAAAATTGAAGAACTAGCGCAAGATCCCATGCTGGACAAGAGGGCCTTTTTGCAGGCAATATTCTGATAGCTGCTTTAAAGAATCTGACAACCAGTGGATGGAGAGCCCACCGAATTCCCGAAAAAGCAGAGATAGCTGAGACATGTGTTTTGAGGGTGTTGGATTTTAATCCATTGTCTAGGCCCTGTTGAAGGAATTCAAGGAGTTCCACCACCGAGACTGAGGATGAAGATGGATCATTGCCCTTCCTTTTAGTTTTAAAAGCTTTCCAAATGCTACAATATCTTGAATTGGTAATTGGCTTTCTTGAGTTCATATGAACCTCAATTACCTCTTTGGAAAGCCCTTGAGCCTCTAGACCTTTCCGCTCAATTTCCAAGCCATCAGGGCTAGGTGACCTGGATCTGGGTGAACAAATGGTCCCTGAATCAGAAGATCCCTTGACAATGGCAACTTCCAAGGAGACCGAACTGATAACCTGAGGAGTGTTGGAAACCAAGGTCTCCTCGGCCAGGCTGGGGCAATGCAGATGACTTCTGCTCTGCACTCCATTACTTTCTCCAGAATCCTTGGAATCAGAGGAAGAGGAGGAAAGATGTAACATAAATCCTTTGGCCAGTGCTGTACTAGGGCATCCACTGCCGAGGCTTGTGGTTCCTGATTTCTGGAAAAATACGTCCTGCATTTGGCATTGTTCACTGAGGCCATCAATCCATGCAAGGACATCCCCATTCCTTTACCAGCTGATTGAAGATCCTCTGGTGTAGTTGCCATTCATGGGGATCCAGGAAACTCCGACTTAAGAAGTCGGCTTCCTTGTTGAGGTTTACTGGAATGTGGACTGCTGTTAGTTCGGAGACATGTTTTTCCGCCCAAACAAACACTGGCTCTATCTCTGACAACATTGATAGACTTCTGGTTCCCCCTTGTCTTTTGATGTATGCGACTGCTGTAGTGTTGTCGCTTCTGACTTTGACCCTGTTTCCCAATAATTCGTCCTGGAAAAAAGGTGAGTGCCTCTAAAATGCCTCTGACCTCTAGTACATTCGAGGGCATGTCAAAAAAGGGCTGTTGCCACCAGCCCTGTGCTGCTTTGCCTTCTAGGACCGCGCCCCAACCTGATCCCGATGCATCGGTGGTTAGGGTGATCCATCTTTTTGGAAATAGAGGAACACCTGTAGACAGTCTGTGTGGCTGAAGCCACCATTGTATGGCTTCTCTCAGTGGTAAATCGATTTGAATTAGGATTTCTGGATTGATGATCCCCCCTGTTTTGATTAATTGGTACTGAAGAAACCTCATGTGCCAATGTGCCCAGGCCACTAACCGGATTGAAGATGTCATCATTCCCAGTAGTCGTGATAATGGTGCCGCTGGAACCTTGGCTGTCGAAAGGATCCATGACCCCAGTAATTGCAGATCCTGCTGTCTCTGAGTTGACAGTTTCACCACCCCTGTAAGGGTGTTCAGAACTGCCCCCAAGAAGATGACCTCCTGGGCTGGTTTTGACCAGTTTAGATACCTTCCATGGTCTAGCAGGACTTTTATCACCATGTCCCTGTGCTTGATTGCTTGGGACCTTGATGATGCTAGCAGTATAAGGTTGTCTAGGTAGTGAAATATTCTCACACCCTGCCATCTCAGAAAGGCCACCAGTGATACCAGAATTTTGGAGAACACCCGTGGAGCTGTGGATATCCTGAAGGGAAGACAAGTGAATTGGAAGTGCTGATTGTGAATGCAGAATCTCAGGAACCTCTGGTGAACGAATGCCACCGGAATATGGTGGTAGGCATCCTGAATGTCCAGTGTACACATCCAATCCCTTGGACATATTTCTGCCCTTATTGATTCCAATGATTCCATTCGAAATCTCTGAACTCAAAGAATTTGGTTCACTCCTTGTAGATTCAAGATTGGACGCCACATTCCTGATTGTTTTTGTACAAGAAAGAAGTGGGGATAAACTCCCTTCCCTTGATCTTGAAAAGGTACTGGGACAATGACCTTCTGAGCCATCAGTCTGTGTAGACAAACTAGTAAGGCTTCCCTTTTCTCCCCTTGTTTCGGCAGTGGGGATATCATAAATCTCGGAGGAGGAAGATGATCCTGAAATTACAATAAGTACCCCCTTCTTATGATTTCCAAAACCCACTGATCGTCTGTGGATTTTTCCCAGGTGGCCAGAAAAAGATGTAATCTTCCTCCTGTCTCTAGCCCCTGGGGACCCCTTCTTTCAGAAGGACTTCCTGGAGAAGGAAGCTGGAGGAGTTCTGGAGCTGGAACCGAGCTGTCGAAAGGACTGGGACTGTCCCACTTGCCAAATAGATTTGAAGGATTCTTTTCTGTTCCTAAAACCTTTGGATTCTGGGTTTCCAGCAGGTCTGGATTTAAATGGAAACTTGCTGCGAAAGAACCTCCTTGGTTACGTTTCTTTTGTGGCAGGAATTGGCTTTTGCCTCCTGATGCTTTGGAAACTAACTCCTCTAGTTTTTTTCCGAACAGGAGTTGTCCCTGTAAGGGCAGAGAGCAAAGTGCTGATTTAGAGGTGGTGTCTGCCTCCCAAGACCTCAACCACAAAGCTCTTCATGCAGAGACTGAGAGAGCTAATGATCTAGAGGCCAAACGAGTGGAATGGAGGCGTTGAGGAGAAAAGAAGCCCCAACTCTAAGCTCATACAATCCTTCCAGGATGTCATTCTTGTCTCGTCCTTCTTTAATGGCAGTTTCTAAGTTATCTAATCAGATTTCCATGGCTTTGGCCACTGAAATACTAGCTACAGCAGGCTTAACTGTTTCTCCTGCCAGGACAAAGGATCTTTTCAATTCCCCATCAACCTTTCTGTCCATGGGATCTTTCAGAGTTGCTGTATCTTCTACAGGCAGTAAGGTACTTTTGGCTAGGTTGATAACTGGAGCATCAACCGATGGAACAGTCCATAAATCCTTCAAAGTTTCCTGTTTGAAAGGATATAGTCTGTCAAATTTTGTTTGAGTTTTAAGTTTCCTTGAGATTATCTCCCATTCGCTTTTGATGAGCTCACAAACTTCCTGATATAAGGGAAAAGTTTGGCTTTTCTTTTTTATTCCAGGAAGAAAGGAAGTCGAAGGTACCTGATCATCTACAACCAATCCCAGGGACCTTTTCACGGCTTTAATTAAGGGTTGAACCATGGAGAAGTCAAAGGAAGTAATATCACCATCTTCCGACTCTGTTTCAGAAGAAGAATCAGGAGGCTGCCCTGCTTCTTCTCCCTCTAACTCCAGATCAGACTGTAAACACATTGATGTAGCCGAAGACACTTCCTGGGAAACCACTTGTTTATTTCGTGAAACACTATGTTGGGCTATGTTAAACAAAAAGAGTTAATGTCCAACTGAAGCAATAGAGCATGGGTTACATTTGACATTTTTACACTTAAGGCCTTCACTAGGTGGACGTACTGAGAGTCTGTTGTAGTGGAACTACAGCTGTCATAGGCTACTGTGCACACAAGTAAAATAAAGGACCCCAAGAGGTTCTTGCAGCAAACAATAAAATTACTTTTCTTTGTCAGAGACAAATGATCCACAGGGTTAATACTCACAATCCAAAAAGACAAGGTATTGCAGAGGTAATTATGCCAGGGTAGTCAAGCAGCACAGCACAGCACAATGTGAGCTCATGCGGAAACAGCTTGGATAGTTTAAGGTACACCTTTAAGATGGATACCATCATATGGTATGGTCTGGATCCCATACAATGAAATGTTTAGGGAGAAATATTCTAAGCCTGATTTCCTATCCAGCTGTTGTCCCTTCACTTAAGGCAGACTCAGAGACTAGGGGAAAGCTACTCCCTACTAAAATCCGGGTTGGAGCACAGCCTGATCCTTCTTTTTATCCTCATTATTTTACTCTCCTACTGAGTACGATAAAATGATCTGACCTGTCACTGGTTGGCATTATTCACGGTCCCTGCTCCCCGGCTTATCACCAGAGGTACAGGTCCCTCTTGGCCAGAATATCTTTAGTGGGTCTTGGCTCCCTGGAACAGATGCACATGGATCCTCAACCAGAAGCCAAAGAGAAAGACCCACCCCTAACCAGACACTGGGGCTCATTTATTAACGCAGCGCATAAGTGGACGCAAAAGATTGTCTGCGACATCACGAGTGTGATCGCTAATATATTTGCGTGATATTGCGCATAACACAGAGCTTTTGCGATGATTTTGTTTATGCGCATTGCGCAAAAGATTGGGCATTTATGTCGCAAACGATGCCGTGGTTGTTAGGGGCGTGGCTGTGGGCGTGGCTACAATGCGCTTGCACTGCGGCCGTCGCAGATTTGCGTCTCTATATGTGCAAAACTGCACCCGGTCAACAGCACCACAATTTTTACGACTGCCTCTTTGTGGCGTAATAGTAACGCTCTTCAAAATGCGCATTCCTGCCCAGCTGCGCTAGCAGAGCCACACTGCTAAACTGGGTTCTGGCAAATACAATGGTGCTGCTGTTGGTGGGGATGTTTGTTAACTCAAAGTTTACTCAAAGATGAACAACCCCTGTAAAGTGCATATTAACCACGCCTTCCACCCAACATGTTTATATTGACCAAGGTTCCTTTAAGGGTATCAGGTAGGCTAAACACCTTTGCAACCAAACAAATATTAGCACAGAAACAAATGCAGATGCGTCTAAGTGAACGCAATATGCGCAATATGTGACGCAACTAATTAAAGCAGCGCATTCATACATGAGCACAACTAATCCTTACCTTTGCGGTATCTTTCTGTGCGCACAATTTATTATAAGCACTGCGACAGCTGATACGCAGTTTCACACAGTTTCACAAGTCGCACCTACATTAGCGCACAAAATCGCACTGTTAAGGTATCGTGCGCTACATTATTAAATACTCGCATGCGCTGGGCAAATGTCAGGCCACTGCGCTCTTTTTAGCACTGCACTGCGTTAATAAATGAGCCCCACTGTGTTATAGTGTGGCAGGAAGTGGTCATAGGCCAGTAGGCCAATAGTATGAATATGTAAATTAGTAACTAGATACATGGGCATCTGCCCAGCAACTAGTGAGATAAAGAAATGTAGAGAGTTAAAGCAATATAGTCATACCAACCATATCAACCTATGGGTCCTTACAATAGCTTAAAGAACAGGTTGGATGGCTTTTTAGCAAATGAGAAAATACATAATTATTGAAAATAGCTCTTAGTACAAATTTGTTATAGGAACTGGTCCGATTGCCTTTAAAAAATAATTTTTGTTTTCCTTCCTCGGAATAAACTAGCAGGCAGGTTTTATATAGACATTAAAGATTGGGCTTGATAGACAAATGTATTGTCAACAGAAATAGATAGCGTAAATGCAATTGATCCAACCTTACTGCAAAAAAATCCATTAGTTATTGTAGAACACCTAGCAACAGTAGTAATAAAATGCATTTTCAAAAATATACCTCTAAAAATCTCATAGGATTAAATAGAGAGTGGTGGAATGTTATTGTGCTGGACTCTTACAGTATTTCACAGTTTGATAAATCTGCCCCCTACAGCCAGCCAAAACTTGGGTTGAATTAAATTTATAAGAAAAAGCTTTCTCAAATGGGACTTCTTTGTCAGGAACTTCCTGATTTTGAACCAGCTGGCCACTGCTCCTCTTCCGAGAGTCACAGGAGACAGCATGTTGTAGCCTGCCGGTTGTCTGTATGCTCCCCCCCGGTCCATGCCCACTGTACAGCTGCAGGCAATAGCCCAATTAAAGGGCTATTTAAGCCTGCCTCTCCTATACCCTGATGCTGGATCATTGGCCAATCTGCCTAGTCCAAGCCTTTTGTTCCTGTGCCCAAGTTGTTCCTTTTCCTGTGATCCTGTTCCTGTCCTGCTCCTGCCATGTCCTTGTTTCGGCTGATCTGACTTCCCAGCTTTGACCTTGGCCCGCTATCTGACTCTGTATGGTTTCTGCTTGTCCTGACCTTCAGCCTGTTTTCTGGATTCTTGTTTTCTGACCCCTATTAAAGGAGAACTAAAGCTTCACTTAAGAAGTAGGCTAGACATGCTGTACAATATGTTCTGAGCTTCTGTACCAGCCCAAGGCAACCACAGCCTTTAAGGATGGAAGATCTGTGCCTCCAAAAATGCCCCACTAGCTCCATATCTTCTTCTCTGCTGATTCACTGCACATGCTCATGTGCAGATTACTGAGCTTAGGGGCCGACTTAAAATATACAGTACACATAGAATATAAATGTCACAATATAAGGCTTATTAATAATTAATACAGATACAGATGAAGCCACTTGGATTTGTGAGTTAAATGCGTCATGACTCAGGGGTAATTGAAGAAACTGTGTTATCTTAAGTCATCTTAACTCATTTAATGCATTTAACCTTTTCATTAGCATACCAAAGCTCCATTGTTCACAATGGTGAATGCTTTAATTAGATGGGATGTTGTGACGCAGTTTTCTGTGTTAAATGAGATAAATGGGATATCTGTGTTTAGTTATTCTGTGTCAAACAGACAAACCAAAGTGGCTTCATCTGTAATTACTACTTGGCAGCACAGAAACCAGTAACTAACATCAGAATTCAATAATTAGCTTTGTAGCATCAGCTTATATTAGAGGCCAATCTCATTTTCTGATTGATAATTTGCAACAACCAACCCTTAAGCTTAGCTTCTCAACAGCTCCTCAGAGCCCACTGAGCATGTGAGTGTCACAGACACTTTCCAAGATGGTGGCCCCCTGCGACAAGTTTGAAATCCTGGATCATTGCTGCTACTGAGAAGCTGAAATTTCAGGCTGGTACAATATGTGCAGTAACTAAAATATGGCATTTTAGCCATATTAATTTTTAGGGTTTTGTTCTCCTTTAAGGACTTTTGCTGATTGTTTGCTGCCTGTCTAGACCTTTACCTGAATTTGGACTTGCTTTTCTGTTTTCTTAAAGCTTGCAGTTGTTGTAAGCAGGATGTTTAATTAGCGATTGGCTCCATACAAACCAGCATTTTTCCTAACTTCTTACAGACCAATGGTTCTGATCTGTGTCTTGCCCTATAGGGGTTATGGACCACTATTATTTTTATTAATTATTAATCAAAAGCTGGTAATTCACCTACGAAGTCAGAAACTTTCAGTGAAAAAACATATTTTTTAGTGTAACGTAAGCGGCATCATAATCTCACTTGTAAAAGTCAGTAGTGTGCATTGCAGAAAAATGTGTTAAGTCGTGTTTCCTGACAGTTATACATGCAATAGTTGCTCTTCTAAGAGGTACTACTTAAATTTGCATTTCCTTGAAACTTATACACTTTTCATTCCACAGTGGCTAATTCTGAAAACTATATCAGTTTTAAATTACCTAAAAAAAATGGAGTTGACAAGCTTAGCATAATATTGTAGATTTGTTTCCTGTCTGTGAAATATTCATTACATGTCTCACGGCTCTAGGGACATGTATTGAAAAGACAAGCGCTCTAGCCATTGCTTAGCTGTACAATGCAAACCCATCTGTCACTAAGCCAGTTAACTACCTGAAATTTTAGAGATCCCCTGAGAAGCATCTTATAACCTCTTTGAGATATGTAGACCTCTATGACAGGAAAATAAGGGCTGTTGAATACAGCATCCTGAATTATTGATAAAGTGTTGAACACTTATTTCAGAGCATAATTGCATGTTAAATCAATTTCATATTTCACTAGAAGACTCGTCAAGCTGATTTTTTTTTAGAAGCTACCTATGCATTGAACAAACAAGAAAATCCCAGAGTTTATCCTAATAATGAAATTGAACCCCCCATTACATGCTTGCCAATGAGGCTTTTAATTAAACCCATGTTCAAAAAATACACATAAACTGACACCGGAGAAAGAAGGTGACAAATAAATAATTTTTAGGGTAATTTACTTCAGATATGTCGAAAAAAAGGAAAGTTCCCAGATTACATTTCTTCCGGCTGATTTACGGTTTGATGGTTTCTTTTCCTGCTTACACAACAGTTGTATGACATGGAACCTGATAGATAGAACAGCATTTTATTGCATAAAATCAATGGTAAGTGTTGCTATACCAAAGCAATAACCACTTCTGCAGCTGATCAACCCTCGTAGCTTTAATCAATATGACCTCTAAATTATGGAAAAAAAGCTGGCAAGCTACAATGCCTTTCCAAAGTAACATTAATTCCACATCAGAAGACTTGGAAAGATTGGTCAGGACAGTGGCTCCCGGGGTCTACTCACAGTGATAACAAACGTTAGTGGTGATGACAGTGGTAAAACACCTGAGGAAGAGGCATTAGTGCAGCACACACAAAAAAAGACAAGATAGGCCCCAGAAGTGCAAGGACTGACAAAGCCATTCTGAAGAAGTTAATAGAAGACTTCAAGGCCTAACGTGGGCTGCAGAGCAAAACAGCTGACCCAAGCAACCTTGTGAAACTCAGTTAAGGCTTGAGAGTCAACAGGGAATTATATACTCTAAATTTAAATCTTATTGCAAGTATTTTGAAGCAAGACATTGAAAAAATATGGAAATTATCTCTTTTTTTTTTAATAGTTTTTGAAGATCAGCACTTTTAATTATTTATTAAATAATTTACTTTGGAAAAAACAGCAAATAAAATATTTTCAAATCCTTATTTATAATATCAGTTGCGAACTACAATTAAAAAAACAAAAAAAAGGGGGAACAGGAAAAAATTATGTTAATTCCAGGAAAATGGAAAATGTTAAGGATTTAAGCACAGTAGTCCGTTTTACTTTGATTTGACAGTTGACAGTGTTAATAACAAGGGTTAAGCTTTGCAGCATTAATGTTACACTATGGGGGGCATGTGCAAGGCCTCTCTGTCAGTCACATACACAACCTAAAGCAATGAGTGATTGGTGCAGGACTGTATAAGGGGCAGACTAATTGGAATTGACCATTTACAGGCAGAATCATGGCAAAAAATAAATCTGGATAGCATTTTAAGCCTCTTTATTTCACTAAAAATAACATTCTTTGTGAACATCAGGACAACATTTTTATGTAAAATCTGAGAAAAAAAATACTTAAAAACAGGGAAATGCACCCATTGAAATGCATTATAAACTGCTGGGACCACAAAAAACAATGTTAAATGAGGGGAAACTTAAAATCAGGATACTTCAAATCATTTCACTGTATACAGCTCTGAGATATAAATTGGCACATTATAAATTAAGGATGCACCGAATCCAGGATTCAGTTCAAGATTTGGCCTTTTTCAGCAGGATTCCAAAAAAAATGTGACTTTTTGTCACACAAACAAGGATGTATGCTTTTTTTCTCTTCCCCTCTTTTCCCCTAATTTAAATCTGCAAATAAGTGTTTGGATTCTTATCGGTATTTGGCCTAAGGATTTGGGATTCAGTCGAATCCCAAAAAAAAGTATCATATACATGCATTTATTCATAAAAAATAAAAATGTTAAGGCTGAACAGAACAACAACATATGAAAAAAAATAGTGATAAGGTACATAACCCCATATTTGGATAATAACATTAATTAGGGTCACTTGAAAAAGGGTTGTTTATAATTCTGCTTAACTAATTAGCTGGGTCACATTAAAACAGGTTTACCTAATTTTACCTAGTACAGGTATGGGACCTGTTATCCAGAATGCTCGGGACCTGGGGTTTTACGGGTGATGGATCTTTCCGTAATTTGAGTCTTCATGCCTTAAGTCTACTAGAAATTAATTAAAACATAAATAAACCCAATAGGCTGGTTTTGCTTCCAATAAGGATTAATTATATCTTAGTTGGGATCAAGTACAAGCTACTGTTTTATTATTATAGAGAAAAAGGAAATCATTTTTAAAAATTTGGATTATTTGGATAAAATGGAGTCTATAGGAGACATTCCGTAATTCAAAGCTTTCTGGATATCGAGTTTCTGGATAAGGGATCCTATACCTGTATGCAATTTTGATCTTAGCCCTGGTTCTGGTTCCAGCAACAAGCATAAAATGAGTACAGCATTGTAGTTTCCATTATATGTTTATGTATTTAAAAGAACAAAGCAAGAATAGAGTAATAAGCTATCTATAAGATGCCTTATCTACTTTTTTCATTTCCCTTATGGCTCATCTCTTCCCTTGTTTGAGATTTTGCACCTGTACTAACATTGTGTCTAATTCTCCAGGTAATATGTTCAACAGCAAAACATACACATAAAACTCCCATAGAGTAAGCACAAAACCATTAAGTATTTCTTATATTGGAATAAAAGATGCTGAATTTGTCTTTAGGGATGCCAGTTAATCTACAATAACTTTATTCGTTGACTAAAACACACTCATTAAGCATATGGAGCAAACCAACTTAAGTGTGTTTGATTAGGTTTGGAAAAATGAGAAAACGAGAAAACATACTTATGCATTTGAAAAGAAAAAAAAAACATATCAATTTGCTATCATTAGAGAATTGGTTAATTTGGGGAACCAAACATATTGCCATTCCAAAGCCCCCCCCCCCCATATAAACACACACATCTCTTTTCATTTTCCATCCATCCATCATGTCACATTTACAGTCTCTCTTACATCAACCTTCACACTATGTTTTTTTCCATTCTGTTAATTTTCAAGTTTCACTTGAGGATAACTAGAGAGATTGGTGCCATGGTGCACAAGGGAGGCATGATAGAAATGGGAATTTTGCTGTTTAAATTAGGTGTCATAATATTGAAGCTCCGTTTCCCTCTGTCATGTGCATTTTGAACAGAGATATAGACAATGTATCACACTAATGTCGGACATTCATTTTGCATCTGAATCCCATTAGAATGGGGCATATCATTTTCTTTGAGATTCTGAAAATAGCCCTGAATATTTCATATCATTTGGGTATTATGATATGGGATCAAGCTACTGTAGCTCACTCTGTTGTTATTACAAATTTTTATTTACTTATTTAAACATCACACTGACATAGTAAGGGTCATTTATGAACACAAGTGCAGTGTGCTTAGTACCATTTTGGATGCAAATTGCCCTGTTTTTACCATAATGTGTTGATTTCTTCATAAATCCAGCATAACTTAAGTAAAAGTTACACCCAAATGGATGCAATTGTGCTTCTGGAATCAGAATTCACTTAAAACTGCATTCCCATCAGATTCACTGCATGTCTAGTGCACCTACGGACACATAGGGGCCAATTCACCAAGCTCAAGTGAAGGATTCAAGTAAAAAAACTTCGAATTTCGAAGTGCTTTTTGGGCTACTTCGACCATCGAATGGGCTACTTCGACCTTCGACTACGACTTCGAAGGATTGGAACTAAAAATCGTTCGACTATTCGACCATTCAATAGTCGAAGTACTGTCTCTTTAAGAAAAAAATTCGACCCCCTAGTTCGCCACCTAAAAGCTACCGAACCCAATGTTAGCCTATGGGGAAGGTTCCCATAGGCTTGGCTAAGTTTTTTTGGTCGAAGGATAATCCTTCGATCGATTAAAATCCTTTGAATAGTTCGATCGATGGATTATTCCTTTGACCTTGCGCAAAATCCTTTGACTTCAATATTCGAAGTCGAAGGATTTTCATTCCCCAGTCAAATACTGGGGTTAATTAACCCTCGATATTCGACCCTTGATGCATCGGCCCCATAATGTATTGTGCATTCCTTGTTTTGCCATCTTTATTGGATCCTTAGTTTCCTGGATTTCTGGCATGAAATCACTATATACAAATTGATACAAAAAAAGGAACAGCACTCACATGAAAGGTTGCCTTTTATTAAACCACAGACTGGCGTGCAGTGAATTCAACATTTTATGGGACAACCCCAGCAGGTACACGATCACTGATATTTTCAGGTTTGCTGAACATTAATAGGCACAGTAGGGCACCGTTCATTAGTAGAGGCAGAACAGACTCATTGGCAACCATGTGGAATGTAGGGGCATGCTTAGACACAAGTACATTGAATAATTTCATCAATATGCACTCTCTGTTGAGAGCACCCCTTTTGTGTGTACAAAAATATAAGCAAAGACACCACAATAAATACTCCAGTGACTAAAGTCACACTTTCTACAAAACAAAATCCCTTAATGTGTTGTATTCAAGGCAAGTCTTCAGGCTGCTAAATTCTAATTACTTACTATATTAATATAAAGAATATCAAGGCTGGGTTTTCTCTTGGTGTTACTTAGTCTGAGGTCTCTGTTACAAAAATGATGGTGGGAATCTGCAAGAGAAGTTTCTGTATTTCTGTGTATGTGCTATAGTTGTTATCTACATACTGTAAGCAACAGTCCTGGTCTGAAAACAATAAAAGCAGCATTTCTATTTTATAAGACCTTGTTTAGCAGATCAACAGCTACCTATCTCTGCTGTATAATTAAAGCCCTTCCATAAATAGATTTAGCAGCAAATGCCTTTTCATTTGGAAACATATAAAATCCACACTTGCTGATAATTCTTTAATTTAGATGATTACTATATATATCCCAAATCAGTCAAAAGGGTATCCCCCTCTTCACTGTATGTAGTAAGTGAACTCAGTTCTATCACAATATATCATATGCATATACAAATGTATATTTATTAACAATAATATTAAAATCAACTCCCATAGCAACATTAGGCACTACCTAAGGGATCCACATGTCCTAATGCACATAGTTCAATACATTGTTTAAAATGATGTAGATCATTGAACCTAATAAGTCCAAGCAAAACTTTTTCACCCTGCTGCAGATGAGCTCATAATTCCAAAATAGAATGCTATGACCCACACTTGAACACCCCCCATGAACAAAGTTCTGACCGTGTTCTGCAGTTCTGTATTGATGTGGAGTGACTGGAAAAAGGCACCTTTCTGCCATGCAATTTGCACCTCATGCTTGAGTACAGGTATGCCCTGCTTACTGAATAAGTACTATTGTGCACAATTCTTGCTCTAGTATTAGTAGATGAGACCCCATATGTAGCCTGAGACTTGCTCCCAGTGTACCCTGAACCCTTTGCTAACTGGCAACTCCCAGCAAGATGCAATATTACCTGAAGCATTTCGTACGTGGATTCCTGGTTGATAGCTGAACACCTGGTCACCCAACTTTAATAACTGCAACCAGATGTTTCTAAATAAACGTCTTTATTTATGATGGGCAGCATCACTTGGAATTGGCAGTTCTCTGACAGTATTACAAATGCACAATACTTTCAGCTCATGTTTGAAGCTCATACACCTTATGATATTCCTGATAGATTTTTTTTAAAGGGGGTAATACAATCTTCCTTGGTGATCCTTTCCCCAGCACAGGGGACCAAGAGGTGATATCTTGCTTCCTGGCAGCTTCCTCTGCTGCTGAGCTCACTCTCCTGTGGTGTCTTGCCCTACTGCACTTTCCTGCTCATGAGCTCACCCACTTGTGTCCCTATACTATCGACCTTATCACAATTAACCCCACTACCCTTCTCATTGGAGCAAAGAGCTGCTCAGCTAACTTCCCTGAGCCTACCTTTCACTCCTAGAGTGACTATAACCATAAATTCAGTGTAAACTAAGCTTCTAATTAGGCTGGGCACCATGCCCAGACCCAGTTCTATAACCACCTCCATGTGAGGTGGAATTAAGTAGTCCTCACCACTTGTGTGCTCTCCCTTTTATATTCTCAAATACTGTCACCTAATGGGCAAATACTGAACTGGTATGACATCAGCTTTACCCTGGAAAGAGAAATAATCACCCAGGGCATACTGTGGACCACCTTAGGTGTCCAAACTAATGGGGAAACTGTCTGAAAGAAATTTGTCTAACCCTCAGGGTCTCTGAACAGTCTGCACTATCCACTGAAATAAACAAATAATTAGCTATGCAACAAGTGTATACTATTTGTCTAAATTAAGAAGAATGAGACGGTTACCATTGCAAGAGAACAAAATCTGATTTATTCTTTAATAATCAAAAAAATAAATAAGTAAAACAGTAGCCTTAATCAGAGTTTCCCAAGTGTAGGTGTCGGCTCACATGAAATTTAATTTCAAAATATTAATCTTTTTCCTCCTTTTCATTAATTTGCATATGCTTCCCTAGGATTCCATTCACATAGACAAATATATACCGGTTCCTTTTGAGAAGGTTTTGTCACATACCACTATGCAAACATATTGTTCAGTAGAAGAATTTTTTTATAGAACATAACATAACCTCATTCTTTTCAATGGTAAAAACCCCCCACAGCTTTCTAACTGATTCTCCTCATTTCCCAAGGGCTGCCTCCATATGCTATAGAAGACAAGCACATTTTATTGTACAAGACTTTTAAATAACATTTTAAACAGAAATACATGTGACATTCTGCATTTACTCGTCAGCCTTCTGTATTTCTTATGCAGCTGATTCCCCATCATCCTTGTTCTCTTTTTGCTGGTTGTCCAGCTCAGTGACAATAGAATGTAAAGTTCCTTCTGGATGGATAAGTCAAATGTCATTTCATGTTTATGAAACTCGGTCATCATTTTCTGGGTTGCATTTGTTTTTTAAAGTATATGCTTATAGATAATTCCCACTGCATTGCTATATGCCAGCCATGTTTGTTTAGTTTTGCTTCTAGGTGCCATGTAGGTCTACAAAATCTAATCTTACTAAAGGGTTAAAGTAATATTCTTTAATGATGTTTGGACTCAAGATAAATATCCCAATTTCCAGCTTTTTGTCTTATTCACCACTTACAGTAGAACCTGTTTAACAATCAGATTCTCGTATAGTGCTAACAAAACAGAGTCACACATGCTATAAATACCTGCAGCTCACACATGCATCTCAACTACTGACGTACTTCGCAGTGTGGTTGGGATCTCACTCATAAGGTGTTTTAAGGTGGGTTTGTGCTGGTACTGCATAAGTACAGTACGGAAGAGCAAAATATGGGTTTCCCCTCCAGATATTGCCTGTGGTGTAGGTTGTTATGGTTTCAAGCTAAATGATATCTACAGTACATAAACAGATTAGAGCAAAAATATATATTTCAGAGTACAGGTATGGGATCTGTTATCCAGAGACCCATTATTCAGAAAACTCTGGAAAGGCTATCTCACATTGACTCAATTTTATCCAAATAATCCAAAATTTAAAAATGATTTCCCTTTTCTCTGTAATAATAAAAAAAATACCTTGTACTTCATCCAAACTGAGATATAATTAATCCATATTGGAATCAAAACCAGCCAGTTTATTTAATGTTTACATGATTTTCTAGTAGACTTTAGGTATGAAGATCCAAATTACGAAGAGATCCATTATCCTGAAAACCCCAGGTCCCGAACATTCTGGATAATAGATCCCATACCTGTACCATGTATACTGTATTAGTTATCATTGAGCACACAGGTGCTAATTTACAGCATTATCCAGATGTGGGCTTGTGTCTAAGCTCAGTGCAGTAATATTATAGGAGTCACACCATGGAGCACATTTTGGTATCTTATGTGTGGCTGCTTTACACATGTTTCATCTGCCTACAACAACTAACCATGCTCCGCTGAGAGTATTTTTCCCAGTTCACTCTAGACCAGGTCCCCAACCTGTTTTACCCATGAGTCACATTCAAATGTAACATAAGTTGGGGAGCAACACAAGAATTAAAAAAGTTCCTGGAGTGTCAAATAAGAGCTGTGCTATTTGGTAGCACCCATTCGTACTGGCAGCCTAGAGGTAGTTCTATTTGGCAGTACAACTTGTTTCTATGCAACCAGGAGTTTGTGGAGGGGGAGCACTCCCTCCCTTCCTCAGGATCCAGACAAAGGGAGGGAGTGCTTTCCTTTAACTGGCAGAATAAATGTGGCAAGCTCCCCAGCTACTATATGTGCATTTCTGGATGTTGCCATACATATAGGGGACCAAGCACCACAGGAATACATTTAAGGGTCAGTGCAGCTGTACACTCTGGTTTTGTGCAACATAAACCTGTCTTTAAACAAGGAATTCAAAAATAAGCACCTGATTTAAGGCCACTGGGAGCAACATCCACGGCAGTGGTGTAACTAGATGTTACTGGGCCCCACAGCAAATTATTTTTCAGGCCCCCAAAATGTCTAGAGATTGACATAGTTTACCAACATTTATTGAAATTGTATACGAATTAGGGCCTCATGGGGCCCCTATACCTCCTGGGGCCCCCCAGCACCCGCAGGGTCTGCTTTCTCTATAGTTACGCCCCTGATCCAAGGGGTTGGTGAGCAACATGTTGTGAGCCACTGGTTGGAGATTACTGCTCCTGGCATACACATACATACTTTCAATCTCCACAAAAATAGGTACAAATTATCAAATTATCTGTACCTTCTCTCTAACTACAAAAATGTGGTGACAGCATTGGCTACAGTTAAGGGATGAAGCTATGCAGACTGGACATTTGTTGTGCATTCCTCCCCATAACAAAATTAAATAAATCAAGGTATAGTATTATGAATCTCAAATAAAAGAAAATGTAATGTATATAATAGCGATGAGCATAAAATTTCGGCATGTGCAGATTCGCTGTGAACTTCCGTGTTTCGCTTGTGATGAAAATTTTCGTGAAACTGCGTAAACAATTTGCCTTGGGGCTCATTTCACTTTGCGCAACAAAACAACAATGGCATGCAACAAAAAAAGACGCGCAACAAACACATACGTAATTTTATCCTTTCCCTCTTCTTCCACATAAACCAAAGGGATCTGAGCTGTCCCACCGCCTATATAAGGACATACACATACTGTAAATATATGTTTTATTCATTTTAATGTGGGAAACATAGACCCTAATGTCATTTGCTACAAAAATGACACGCAACAAATTTTCGCGAATTTTTCGCCAAAGCAAAACAGGACAGATTTCCTCATCACTACACATTATTTATGAACATTTACAATTACCAAAATTTTATATTTATAGTGAGTTTTTTTTTTTACATTTATAGTGAGTTATTCAATATGTAGATTATGTTATATTATTTGTGTGCTGTTGAAAGGTTTAATAAATAGGTAATTCCCAGTAGATGATGCAAAATACCCTGCCATGCATTAAGCTCCTCTTTATGATGCAGAATTCCTGGTTATACAAGTTAACATTAACTTCACTTATTATTATTAAGTTAACATTTGTTATTTGTACTGTATTATTTATTATGTGAGCAGGCCCTTGGATATTAATGAAATATTGTAGCATGCACATTTATAAACTATCTGAAATAACAGTTATCAGAATTAACATTTTTAATAGCTGTGACACTATATAGAAGATCAAAATTATAACATATATCTATGCACCTGTTCCGAATTTCTGCTCCTCTGAGATGCTAAAAGAACGACTTTGAGGCCACTCATGTCAAATGCATTATATATTTGCCAATTTCATAGCTTAAATAAATTATTTACCACCAATCGATTTGGCTTTTTGTCAGCTCATGTCAATTATTTTATCTTGTAGGGAGTGTTAAACAGTTTTGAAAAGTCCAAAAAGCAAATTCTCATCATCCTTATTTTTGTTGGTGCAACAATCACAAGCAATATGTCTACTACTTAATTTTCCCTTGGCCTTTCTGTATTATATTTTTCAAAATGTGGTTTCTAGTGTGAATGCAGATAATGTTGCCATATCAGTCTCCAGTAAAGGTGGTTGCCATAGTTAAGCAAGTGCTTGGAGGGCCTCTTTTGTGCAAAGTAATATTATGCATCTTGGCAATATTGCAGTGTGTTGTTTGGGGTAACTATGGAGTACACCTCTACTTATCACATCCTATCCTGATACAGAACATTAGAGTCAGGCACCTTCTTTTACTTAGCAGTTATTTTCCTTACATGTGTGACTGCAGACATTTCAAGCTTTTCTGTTTTATTTTCATCCCCTAAATAATTATTTTTAGATAAGATAAAAAAAAAGCTCAGACTATCTGTTAATACCAGTTAAGGTAACCTTTTGGAAACTATTTTACAACCTCAAAGTATCTACATTAAGTTTGAGAAGCGTTTTCTTCCCAACCATCTTTGGAGGTTAATGTTAATCATCATATACAACAGTAAGTGAGAAAAATAATGCATTAAGGTGGCCATACACGGCAGATTAAAGCTGCCGATATCGGTCATATGCTTATCTGCCCATGTGTTGGGGCTCCCGACGGGTCCTCCCGATCGATATCAGGCCAAAAATTGGCCAGATATCAATCCGTCAAGTTTGATTGACCTTCGGAACCCATTTGTAGTATTGTAATCCAATCGTTTTGACGACCTTGCCAAACGAACGGATCTTATAGTGTATGGTCACCTTTACTTAGTCTAAACATCTGCTCTTTGGAAACAAATAAAGAAAAATACATTATATGAAGCTAAAAATGTATATGCAGGTTGGCTCTATAGTCTCTAGAAGTACCAAATGTTTTCTAATATGATGTAACCAGCTTTAGATGTTATTCAACCTCAGCAAATTATTCTAAACAGAGCTATAGTAAGAGGGGTTACATTTTTAGGGGGTTATTTATTCAAGGACGAGTTGTGTTTTTCCCAAAAAATATTTGAAGGTAGTTTTCAGTAAAAATTCACATTTTCAGGTTAAAAAAAAACTTGAATCTTTTTGCTTTTTAAAAAACAAAACAAAAGCAAAAAAAACTCAAAATTTTCGAGATTTATTATGCCCAGAAGCTGTAAATAGTTTGAATTCGAAAATACTCCAGCTAAAACCTGTCGTGGTCATATAGTGGTCATGTAGTCAATTGCAGAGGTCCCTTCAACCATTTGAAGATGTTTTTTGCCTTCATAATTTTCGAGTTTTTTTTACAATGGTTTGCGCTTGAAAACTCAATAAATTCGAACAATTTGAGTTTTTTTCGACAAAATTCGAGTATTCGGGTTTTTCTTCCTAAATGCACTGATTCGAGTTGTGAGTTTATTCGAGGTATAAAAATCCTCACAAACCTCACAAACTCAACCTTTAAAAATAACCCCCTAATGCTTTGAAAGGGTAGGATATGCAGCAAGCTCATATTTTAACTCATCCCAAAAGTAAGATTCTGGTCATGCAGAAACTTTTACAGATCGTTATCTTAATACTGAAGTTTATAGTCCTACATGTTCCTTCTTATGGTTTATCTATTTCCTTTGTCCATGCGGACTGGTTTGCCTCGAGCACTATTCCAGTTGTTAAAGATAAATATTCTCAAAAAAACTCATCCCTTCCCATAAACATAACCCAAAATAGGAGTGTGGTATGGTGCATAAATAAATAATCAAGCTAATGTATAAATAATCTATAGTATACAAAATGCAGCAGGTTTGTGGTGTTAAATGGATCCAGGCGGAAGATAATTTGTGCTTAACCCTCCCATGTGTCTTTCGATCAAGACAAGTTACATCATTTGCACTAATGCACGTTGTTAGTAAATTTAGCTCTTAAACACATGGGCCTTCCATTATTCATGCAGTCTTCATTAATTATCAACAGAAATGTAAGACAGCATTATATCCACTTTATTGAGTACCATCAGTCAGAGTTAAAGCACTTGCGTCATGTAGTTTTACTACTGGTAAGGACGTAGAGATGAGCCACCCTGATAAACCATGCAGCTATGAAACACAAGAACATTACTCAGTTATAATAAATCTGCCTTTAGCTTCACTTGTGCTTAAAGGGGAGGTTTCTCCACACAATTTACAAGTAAAATGTTCTATTCAATAAAGTGGTGTCCTACTTTGAGTGAATATACTCTGTTTTTATTTCATGCTCTATGAAGTTTTAACCTTCTGTTGTGCAGCTCAACAACAAAAGGTTATGAAGGCACTTATTTGTAAGAATAAAAACTATGTGTTCACTAAGCTGTTCACATGCACCATTGTTTATATTGTCGCTTATATTGGAAAACGTTTTTTCTAAACTCTGTAGGCCTTGTGCACAAATATGGCAGTTGTAAGTTTTTTTGCAGAAGAGTGGGCAAGACTGACTAAGCAATTACTTTTTTGTGTTTGTACATTTTCTGTGTTCTTCATGATTTATTTTGTACACAAGCTTGTGAACATGGCGGTTCAGGTTTTCCACGATTTTTGAAATTACAAATGAGGAAATGATTGCTTAGCTTACTGCTTAGATCACTACTCCGTGACCTGGGAAATTACTTCTTCTGGATATGAAAGTTTTCAATGTTATACATCTCAACTTCCATGAAATTGGTTAATGTCATGATATTTTATTTTATTCATTGGAGTTTAATTTAGCTATTACTTTAAATAAATATTATGTATGGGCATGTTATTGTGTCCTTTTATTACTCACTATTGTATGAAGGTTAGTCTTGGTTTAATATATGTAAAAAGTATACTCTGTGTTTTTTCATAAATACAAAGATCAATTATCATGTCTCTAATGAGAGAATGTAATATGTTTTGTTAGCACAAAAAACGTTCACAAACACCATTGTAAATGTTAGCGACCAAGATTTTCCTTGCTTGCATCCTTTTTGAGACCTCAACAACTTTTTCACAAAGTTTGCAAACATGCGCAGTGTATGTAATACAATTTTTTATGACAATTTTTTATGACAAAATATTTACAGAAACTCCAGAACAGGTGTTAATGCTAAACTTTGCTTCGCGATAATGAACGATGTAATATTAGCCAGCGAATGATTTTACATTGCGAGTTTTGCTAAACATTTGCAAAAACGACTTGCAATTTAATTACATTTCCCCTTAAATCTTTTCCTGAACTTTTTGCCCATTTTAGCTCTTTGAAAATATAAGTCTACCAACAAAATATAGAGTGTAATGAAACAAATTGGAGAAAGATACAAATCCGTACCCATCATTAAGGGGCACATTTACTATTGGTCGATTATCGAGGGTTAATTAACCCTCGATATTCGACCATCAAGGTAAAATCCTCAGACTTCAAGATTCGAAGTCGAAGGATTTTACTTTGACGGTCGAAAATCGAATATCGAATATCGAGCATTTCCTCCAATCAAACGATCAAAGGAAGAATTAAATCCTTTGAATCAAACGATTCGAAGGATTTTAATCCATCGATCAACGATCCATCTGTTCTCCTTTTAACACACCATTACAGAGAATTGTCCCATTAAAAAATTGCAGCTTCTACATCTGACCTTGAATTAATACATCAAATGAAAGAGCGTTATATCCAGCGTAACGTCATGCCTGCATTTATAAACCTGGTGTCTGCCCCCGGGCTTCCAATGGCCAACAAAAGGTACATCCTTTATTTGCAACAAATCCATTAACTGAATTAAATTCAAAACCAAATAAATTGCTTTAATTAACAGAAATTAGATGCCCTACTTACCTGTTGTGTCTATTTATAAGATGTTTGTGGCAGAGTGAATACATTTTTCATGCAACTAGCAAATATTTATTACTGAAACAAAGCATTGTTTACCTTGCCAAACACATTACTCATCAGCACAATAACTCGTCAGAAATATGGAAACATAATTGAATGGCAGAGAAAAACAAGTTGGACCAACTAATCTGCCCATTAAATACATTTCCGTGTTGTCATGTATGTCTTTACACTAACTATACCAATATCCATATTTTGTTTCTTTTATATCTTTCTTCCATATTTAGGAGAATAGAAAGGAATCACTTTAACTGTAGCTGCGAGATCCGCTGGATTCAACTTGGTCAGGCAAAAAATGAAGCCAACTTGAAAAGGCAACAGCTCTATTGCATGAATACAGAGGGAATTGTCATTCCTCTCCAGGAAATGAACATTTCACAGTGTGGTAAGAATCAATATTACATTTTAGCAATTATCACTTGGCTAGCATTGAAAACTCTGAAACTATACAGCATTTTATGACGATACATAAACTTTTGAAAGCTGAAGCGTGAGCACTGTACTCTGCATTGTTTTGTTCCAGCTCAAGACAAAGAGAGGAATCTGTACTAGTTTTGGGTAGGAGTGTAACGTGCTTTGTGTAAGGCTTTAAGGAGTGTGATGAGCCCCCTTAGCACCATCTATGATTTGAAATATTTATTTTTGCAACTTTAGCCACTCTAACAAATGAAACACGTGCCATGTATTTTTATATGAAAAAAAGAAACCTACTTGTATTTAGGGATGTCGCGGACTGTTCGCCCGCGAACTAGTTTGCGCGAACATCGACTGTTCGCGTCCGACGAATGTTCGCGAACGTCGCGCGACGTTCGCCAATTTGGGTTCGCCTTAGCTGGCGCTTATTTTTGACCTCTCACCCCAGACCAGCAGATACATGGCAGCCAATCAGGAAGCTCTCCCTCCTGGACCACCCCCACACCCCGTGGACCACTCCCCTTCCATATATAAACTGAAGCCCTGCAGCGTTTTTTCATTCTGCCTGTGTGTGCTTGGAAGAGCTAGTGTAGGGAGAGAGCTGTTTAGTGATTTGAGGGACAGTTGATAGTAACTTTGCTGGCTAGTAATCTACTTGATACTGCTCTGTATTGTAGGGACAGAACTCTGCAGGGATTTGAGGGACAGTGAGTTTAGGTTAGTTAGCTTTGCTGACTAGTAGTAATCTACCTTCTACTGCAGTGCTCTGTATGTAGCTGCTGTGGGCACTGCTTCTGATCTCATCTGCTGACTGCTGTAATAACCCAATAGTCCTTGTAAGGACTGCTTTTATTTTCTTTTTTGTTTTTTTTACTTTGCTACTGTAAGAGCCCAGTGCTATTAGTCTAGCTGTGTTGGGGAGTGGGACTGGTGTGCTGCTCCTCCTAGTAGTTCACCACTACCAGCACCAACCAGAGTCAAAATTGTTACAAAGTATCTTATTTCCACCTGTTAGCTGTTCTGAGCTCTCTGCCAAAAGCCAATTAAGTTAGAAACTGTTTTTTTTCTGGCTGTTCAGTGCAGAGAAAAGAGGGGCTTTCCAGTACAAAAGAGGGACAGGGGGTTGAGTGGTCAAAAGAGGGACAGTTGGGAGGTATGCAAGTGCCACCTAGCTGTGTGAGCTTTTTCACATTCTGTCTAAATAACAATAATAATTCACCTGAGTGATGTTTTTACTGCAGCAATAATATATTCCGTATCCACTACTGTATACGTTGCCCTTGCAGGCATTGTTTGCCCAGTCTTTAACCAAGTGCCACCTAGCTGTGTGAGCTTTTTCACATTCCGTGTCCAGAAACATCACCTGAGTGACGTAGTGTGATTTCTGCCCTTTACAGCACAAAACGCAGCGCTGTGTCAACAATGTATTTTTCAGATACATTTTTGCCCTTGATCCCCCTCTGACATGCCACTGTCCAGGTCGTTGCACCCTTTAAACAACTTTAAAATAAGTTTTCTGGCCAGAAATGTCTTTTCTAGCTTTTAAAATTCGCCTTCCTATTGAAGTCTATGGGGTTCGCGACGTTAGCAAACCGTTCGCATTTTTGACGCAAGTTCGCGAATATGTTCGCGAACATTTTTTCTGACGTTCGCTACATCCCTACTTGTATTTTCCATAATCTGACATTATTAAATATAATAAAAATATCTTGCTGGAAAATGACCGTGGGTCCAGGGTTTGACAGGCAGTCATTTTAACCTGCCTGCATTTTCCATAATCTGATTTATGACATTATTAAATATAATGAAAATATCTTGCTGGAAAATGACCATGGGTCATTGTGTCAATCAACAAGTTAACGTGTTGCCTCTGTCCAGGGTTTGACAAGCAGTCGTTTTAATTTGCAGCAGTAATAATAGTAATTTGAGGTAATTTTCCACAGTTTCTTGTGGCAATGACAATCTTAATATATTCTGTCTTTCTTGTCTTCCTATGGATTAGATCCTGTTATCTAGATAAATGGTTCTCATTGCCACTCAGCCTTTAATTCTTCTCTTTGTGACAACAGGCGTTTTAGAATATGCGATTAAAAATAATCAGCTTAGTAAAACTGATCTTTTGCTAAGAATGTAGAAGTCAAAGATGATTCTTTATTCTTGAAGTACTTGTTTGTAGCACCGGGAGCTTGAATGTTCGAAAGCCTTTTATTTAAATGGATTCCATGTATCACTTTCAGGATTAGAAACATGGGAACATTACATTGATGATCATATTGTTGGGGTTGATCTTGTCTACTCTAAGTCCTATCAGTGTAAGTTCCAAGATTAAAAATAGCAGTTATCAAGAGAGTGCAGTATAATAACTAAATGGACCCCAGAGTATCAAGCTAGGTGCAGAGGCAGTACTTAAGAAACATTTTAAATGATTACATGAATCCATATCTACAAATAATGAGATTTGCAGTGGAATGTTAAACAGTGGTGAGCTGCTGAACTCAGATAAGTTCCCATAAGATGACATAGAACAATGTGATGGTAATGTATTTTATTTTCCAACTGACATGATGTTTTCTGTGTGTGCAGACCTTCCCCAGATCAGTGTCAGCCATAGCAGTCTGATTGTGCAAGAAGGAGACAATGCAGTACTCACTTGCAATGGTTCTGGTTCTCCACTACCTGATGTGGACTGGATTGTTACAAATCTCCATTCTATTAACACACATCAGGTAAGAGGCTGAATATGCGTACCTGCTGTTTATCTTTTGTCAGCCAGCTGCAGATTGAACACTGAATGCAATCATCTAATTGGTTGTCATGAGTTACTGCCCAGGTGCAAACTTGCCCAGTGTTAATAAATTATTTCCTAAAAGCCTGTGGTTTAAGGGTAAGGCCACGCTGGGTGGTTTGGGGAGATTTGGTCGCTTGGCGACTAATCGGCTCGAATTTGCGGCGACCAATATCTCCAAACGCCTTCCTTTCCTCGTGAGGCAACTTCAGATGACTTCAGAAAACGAACTGCCGCGTGTGATTAGTGCCAGTGTTTTTTCATTTTAGCCGGCACAGAGTGAGGGAAGGCGTTTTGGGGAGATTGGTCGCTGTAAAGACGAGGCGATTAGTCGCTAGGTGACCAAATCTCCCTAAAACGCTCACTGTAGCCTTACCCTAAAGGCACTGCCTTTGTAAATATGTGATAGTAATTATTAAATACATTTCTTTTATTGCTTAGATAAATGCAAGGGTTTACAAGGTCAGGACCTGTTACACACTTTCTACAAAAAATATATATATATATATAGATATTCTTTTTTTTTTAAAGCTGAGGTTTAACAAAAAATAAAATGGATTTTTTTTTCAACACCATTTTTGGCAACAGCACAACACGATGAAAGCCTATGTTGTTCAGCTGAGTGAACACTGTAACATCCTGAATTTTTAATCTCATATCTATATTTTATAAAGGTGGGAGCCTTCTCCAACCCCTTAAGCAAAGTTATCTATGAGAAGGTCATCTTCACACTGTGGTAGCTGTTCCCGGAGGGTGGAATTTGATTTTACAGGAACAGCAGTCTAAGTTTGGAGGCACATATCACACAAGTCATTTGGCAAAAGCCATCAATATTTTTTCTCATTATTCATCTTAAATAGCTCCAGATCAATAAACAATTCATTTAATTTGTGCTTTTGTGTGCATTTTGAATTGCTTTGTACAGATAAAATATACAAAACATTCATTATTATTATATTCAAGATTTAGAGCTGGGGGCTTTACAGTTCTTTTTAATGTACAATACATTGAGAAGTTGCAGTATGCAAGCCAACTTGAGTAACATTCTGTTCTAGATTAATTGTATGAATTTTATGCTATTGTTTAAATGGGGATTTTATTCTTGCAATTATAGAGATAAAAATACAGTTAATGTTGTAAAGGAAATAACTAGGTACAGCAAAAGCATTTGTAGAAGCCAATTTCTTTCCTCTGCTGAAATATCCTTTGATGTCATAATGAAAGTGACTTTTGTTCTTTCACGCAGATAACTTCACAGTTTTTCTTCCTTCTTTCTTTTCTTGGTTGCTTTGTTTCATTTTTAACTTTTTATTTTACATATTTCTCTTAATTCCTCACGGACCTCGATTATGGCATTTGCAGAGTAATGTGAACTGGACCAACGTGCATTCCATTAACCTGACGCTAGTGAATGTCGCACATGAAGATAATGGCTTCATATTGACCTGTATTGCAGAGAATGTGGTGGGAATGACAAATGCAAGTGTGCTCCTCACTGTGTATTGTAAGTTGGATGTAAAACAATGACCAGGATAAGATTTACAGTTACAGTATAGTAACATCAAGTAAGATATGTCCTTTATGGCAATGCAGATCCTGCATATTAAGAAATGGATTATTTAGAAAGCTCTTGTACTGTATGACCTTAATGTTCTCTGGTATCTTGCTTTATTTGCGCATCTACGGTATTTAAGTTGGCCACAAAGCTCAGTGTGAATTTTAGATACAATGATTTTATATTTTTAATCATCCAAGCTACCACCAAATTTTAACCATACTTATTAGCATAAGTACATAGTAGCCACACCAAATCAGTTACAGTTACTGTATGGTGTCAGCTAAGTTTTCAGAAACACTGATACCAAAGAAATAGAGTATCTTGCAGCGCGCTATCAATGCTATATATACACTGTGTGCATCAATCCCTTAGAGGCATACTGCCTGTCTTGAATATGCTGCCAATGACTGTAGAAAGGAGAGCACTCAACCAAGCAGAATACAGCTAAAGTGAGCTTTATTTCAGACTGACCGACACAACATGTTTCTGGCCCAGAGTGATGCCCTTTCTCAAGTGTAATCTTGTTTGATTGGTTTGCTTTCTACAGTCATTAGAAACACTGACACATCAGCTTTGAGTTGGTTGGACATGCATCACATTTTCTGCACAAGTTAAGTGACATTGGTTGTGGCCTCTTGACATATCAATGCCATGAATACAAATACAAGTTTTGGAAGAAGACATCAAGAAAACAATGCTGTTGGTTTCAGTGAAAACTACCATACTTTGCATGGCTTACAGATTTGCTTCAAATCAGTCAAGTGAGATGAGCTGGGACATTAAGGGACATATACATGCAATTATCAATGCCACAATGAAAAATGGGTCAAATAATATTAGCTATACACAAACACAAGCATGGCAAGCACACTAAAGGCTTCTTGTAGCACAAATTATGCAACAATGCTAAACAAATCTCTAGCCACAATCAGAAACTCATATGATTAGAAAGTGGAATCCATTTGGCCAGCAGAACCAGAGATTGAAGTACTCCATTAACATAATCACATATAAGGATGAGGTAGGGCAACTCTGAAATGGATTTTATTTTAGGGCACGACTAATAAGGTAATACTTGAGGCACAAGCATCATGCAACAACAAGGCTAAAGAGTAATCTAAGCAGCAGAAAAGACATATAGATAAAATAATATAATATATTATAAAAATATAATAATAATATATAATATATCATTATATATAATATAATAATAATAATAATATAATAAATATACTTTGTGTCTGCTTCTAAGTTCTTCTCAGAGTTTGTTCTGCTGTCTTATTTAATTCAGTTTATCACTTTAGTGCAAGTTTTATTTATTCTGCTGAAGTGAGACTATATAAAGGCACTCCTAAAACCAAACTTGAGACAGGATAGAGTGACAGGGGTATAATGGGGGGAGCTGGGATAAGCTTTGTGTAAAGGGATGTTGCATTCTCTTTGTACTTTAACAATGCAAGTTTTCTATGTTTCATTTTTCTAGTTCCACCCCGGATTTTAAGTTTGAAAGAACCAGTATCACGGCTTGAGCATTGTATTGAATTTATGGTGCTCGGGAATCCTCCACCAATTTTAACCTGGTTCCATAATGGAAAAACTCTTAGGGAGGTGGATTTCATTCGTACTGAGTTTTACAGACAGGACAATGTTACAGAAGGCTGTCTTCTCTTTAATAAGCCAACACACTATTACAATGGAAATTATACGCTTGTGGCTACTAATAAGCTTGGAGTTGCCAAGCAAACCGTTTATGCCCATTTTCTGGGGCAACCATTCCCAGGTAAGTTTATAAAAACACATACATGTTTAAAGGCTGGGGTACTACAACTTGACAATTAGAAAAACACATACAATGAAATAGTGCATGATATACTGTATACATTGAAGGCTTGCATAGCTACAGTATATGTTGCCAATGACAAGACTATATAAAGAAGAACAGAGGGTTGTTTGTCAATTTCTTTCTGATATCTGTAAGGATGCACACCCAAAGGTCAGTCTTTGGCACATTCAGTATCATTTAATACTTAAGACTTGTTTTACAATTGTTTAACACTCCTAAGCAATCTATTAAAGGGATTGTCTTTTTGTAGCGAACAGCAGCTTGACCTATCATCCCAAAGATCTTGAAATTTAAGAATTTAATCAAAGATTGAGTTTGCACCACAAATCTAAGCATTTCAGCTTTGGTATATACAATAGAATCCCCCCCCCAGAATATCAAACTGCATTTTTTTCTAACTGCAGTCTGGAGCCTAAATCAGTCTATGTCTCGCAGAATATAATCTAGAACATCAGTCTTTGTACCATACATAATAAAATCATATCTCACAAAATATCAATCAATGTGAAATATGAAATGGAGCAATATACATTGCACAACAGTGCATCAAGCTTCAAAATAAATTCCATTAGAAACGGTGCTATATATAGGCAACATTTATTCAGCTTTCAGAAAATGATTTTCTGACACCAGATTTTAAATATATTTTTTTTCTTCAAAGGCAGGGTAATGGTTTAGCACAGAAAGGTTACACATCTTTAGTTATTAGGAACTACACAAGTGCTCTAAGCACTTCATTTATAACAGTTTACAGTACCTTCACCTTTCTCACAGGAGAAAGGTTCAGTAAACATTGGTTAGTGGATATACACATTTCTGGGATTCAGATTAAATTCATTAGTTTTTTTTTTATTATGGTTCAGCTCCTCTGAGTCATGTATTAACAACAGACCAGCCAGGTGTTTACTGATCTTGTACTGTATAAGGGTGGTAAAGAATGGTACAGTGTAAGACATTACCTGGTTGTATTCTTTTAAATAGCTAACTCAATAAGGTTACTGATAAATGATCAAATAATTGGCTAGATTCAATTTTAGAATACTGTATTTCTTAATTCAATTCTGAAATTCCCTGTAGACTTCTATTGAGTTTTCAAGAGATTTTTCTCATTTAATTGAATCTGGGCCAATGTGTGTATGGCTTATAAAATTATTCACTTACAGTTAGGCATTTTTGACATTTTGATTTATTCTTATTGTTCCAGTTTGATGGAAATGTAACCAAATATGTAAACAATTAAATAGAAAATGACAGTATTATCCAAAATCTAGAAAATTCCAAAATAGGCTCATTCCTATTCAAACAAGCAATTCCTGATTTTTAGCAGGTTTTTTTTCTTTATGTTATAATAGACATTGCCTTGTATTTTATAACTAAACTGTATGAATCGGTGTTCATGGCAATTCCACCTATTTATGTTTAGATGTTTGTAGTAGCCATGAAGCATGGTAATCTAAAATATGGAAACACCTCTTACTGGAAAACCTCAGGTCATGAGCATTCTGGATAATAGATCTCAGACCTGTATTAGTTACAGGTCAAGATGCCAAAATATACAATATAATACATACAACCTCAGGCTGAGTGCTTATACAGGTCATGAAAATCAGAGTTGACTTGAACAGGGGGTCATCATTTATTATAATACACAAGTACCCATGAGTCATGTGACATCAATTACATCTCTAAATGCCAATTATAACTGATAACATCACTACGCACCATTTAAAAAGACATAATGTGCAAGATATTAATTGACTTGTGTATTTTGTATATAGATGAAGATGTCCTTAGAACCATTTATTTTTCATTGATTAAACTAATGTATATCCTTATGTTTAACTGCCTAATTAACAGCTACTTCATGCAAAATATTTACACTTTTGTCTTCACTTTTTTATTTTGCAGAGACTGATTACTACTTTTCTGGTAAGCTTACACCCTTTCCTTTTCCTAGGCGAAATCAGTTACATTATACATAAAACCGAGAATAAAACTGAAAGGCCTGTACTCTTAATGCCACGTGGCTAATAGATCATGTTGACAGGAAAGCCAAAGGGGATATGACACAGAAATCACACTACTCACCAACATATGCATTCCACTAAGGACTGTTTTATTTATTAGTAACCTTCTTCTGTGTTAATGAAATGCATGTCTCTTAGGTCATTGCAACTTCACAGAAAAATAATTAATAAAATATGATCTTGCCTTAATAAGTAACAATGCGCCCATGTAAGGATATTTCTGAATAGTAGTAGGATGACTTCAAACCTCTAAGGACTTTTTTTAATACACAATAAGTCACGTTCCCAGGTAGAGAAGTACAGTTCTACTGCTGGTATCCAATTATCTGAACTCTGAGATAAAAATAGCAAGTGCCTTTTTAAGAAAGATATGTGTAAGGAACATAATAATGTATTGCTCATGGAGTTATTTTTGTTTCAGTAGCAGATTTTGGAAGTCCCACGCCACCTATCAGTGTGACTCATAAGCCAGAGGAGGACACTTTTGGTGTAAGTTACAAAAAACAGTTTCTCATATCAGCTCCACCTTTTTGATACAATGTTCTCAGATCAACACATTTTCTTAGAACAATATAGAATACAGCAAGTTTTGGGCACCATCTTTTTATTTAGAGGGGCTAGCATTTATTTTTCCATCTATAAATCTTTTTCTTGAAATAATCAACAGAGCAATCAACATTGCTGAGTGACACTCAGGGACCAATTTATTGATGTATTTTTTTTTGTTTCTCCCAATCAAACTTTTTAGTGCTAAAAATCATGTATTAGAAAAATTATTCTAAACTACAAATAAGTTTTATTTATTCAGTGTAAAAATATTTTAATTTGAAAACCTTCTCCATCTAAAATCTGATGAGGTCATGTAGAAGTCAATGGGAGCTGTCCTTTTCCATTGTAAAATCTTTAATTGCTTTGAGCTTTTAGAGGTTTTACTTTTTTTAAAAAAACTGAAATAGCATGAGTATTCTTTTTCAGATTTGTTTTTCGTTTTTATTCAGTCTTAATTTCTATATTTGGATCCTTTAATAAACAAATATACATTCATGTTTTTTTTTATATGTGAGTTTAGTTGAGGTTGAAAAAACCTCTAAAACTGCACAAATTCAAGTTTTGATAAGTAGGCCCTCGGATGTTTGTCAGTAGAGTGCATTGTTCTGTTAAGACTGCAAATAAAGAGAACAAATGCCATGCAGCCACATAGAAATAAGTGTGCCAATTACATTCAAGTTTTTTGAACTATAAAAATGGATTTTTTTGTGAAAAAAAACCCCCACATTTTTCAGGATTTACTATACCCCGAAAATTGAAAAAAGTCAGAATCCAAAAAATCCGGCATCTCAGACCTTCCAAGGTTGTATATAAGTGAAAGGGAGAAGTCCTGAAGATATCCTGATCTGTGCTGGGTTTCGTGAAATAATCCAAAGATTTTGTGGTTTTTGGGCAAAAATCCGAAAAAAATCTACGTTTTCAGGTGGAAAATCTGGAAAATTCATACAATTTGATTGATCACTATCGAGTTTTTTTCTTACAGGAAATTGTCAGGAAAATGTATTGATGTATAAAGGGAAATAGCTCATGCTGATTTGGTAAGAGTAGATTTCAGAAAATAATGAGATATTTTTGGATTTTGATGAATAACCCCCTTGGGTATACAGTAGTACCCCCATTTAATGGTTTTTCAGGGGACCAGGAAAAGATTGTTTAAAATCCAGGAAAATGTAAAATCAGGGAAATGAGTTAACGTAACTTATTCTTAAAGTGCTTAAAGGATATAAGCACAGGAGTCTGTTTTACTTGAAATACATTATTATTTGTGTTAATGACAAGCATTGCAGCATTAATGTTACACTATGGGGGGGCAAAATGTGAATGTGTTTAGTATTTTAAAAAATTTTAATTTCACTCGTCATTAACAATTAAATAAGATTCATAGAGGACAAACTGCCATCTTTGATGTAATATGTTGGAAAACGTGAGGTTTCACTGGAAGATCTGTAAAACAGAGAAGTACAAAGATAGCTACAGAGCTGCACCTGGAAACAGTGACTCTCCCCAAGAGAAATTTTGAGAGACAGAATGCATTAATAACCAGCAGCGCTCTAATGACTCCAGGTTTAAGTGCTTATTAAAGTGGTGTATACATAATATTAGTATTTTCTAAAGCAGGCAATTAAATGAAATGAAAGCCATTAATTGAAAAAAGACAGGCATTTTCAAAGTAAAAAAACTGGATGTAAAACACCATGTACCATGTTTTGTTTTACCGAAAATTCAGCATCCCCCCCTCCAGAATTACAAGGTGGACTAAAATCTGTGGACTAAATACCGTGTGACAAAACTTGCAGGTGGTTCAAAAATGCAGGTGCAAGTTAGCAGCATTCTTTACAAATTTGATTGCACATTTTTCTTACCGTATTTGTGTGCGGATAATGTAAATTATGGTGTGCAGTGTGACTAACAGCATTAGCATCCAAATTCACTGGAGGACATCCGTTGCATATGTAGATACAGCCAGGGTTTCAATAGTTACGTTAATTCCAGGACTCACTTGCACCCATAGGACCTTGCATAGATCAGAAAGAATGTTGCACTGGCACTAGACACAAAATTCTAAAGAGTGTGTATAAGTGTAAGACCATTTGTGAAGAGCATCAGAGGACACACATTTTGCATTGATATCACAGTTGTGCTTGCATTTATATTATACAGGAAGCAGAGAGTGGCTGTTCCAGAGAGTCAATTTTGCCTATGTTATATTTGATTCCATTTCATCTATTAAATGTATATACCATTTCCTATAAATATTTAATAGAGATGCAAGGCTTTCTTATAAATTATATAAAGCACAAAGAGGCATACTCTCATGTGTAAAATCATCACTTTGTGGTTGCCTTCCTATATACATTATTGGGCTATGACAAGTAGTGTTTTTTTCTACAATAGTAAATGTATATTTTTATATTTCTGCAGGTATCTATAGCCGTTGGATTAGCAGCATTTGCATGTGTCCTGTTGGTAGTTCTCTTCATTGTAATTAATAAGTATGGACGTCGGTCAAAATTTGGAATGAAAGGTAGGACTGATAAGTGTTGGCAGCTAAATGTAATGGTTTAAATACTTTCAAATTTACTGTAAATTATTTAGATGCACGTTAAATATATATATTATCACTCGTTTAATGAAGTGCTGTATATTGTACCAACCATTTAGTATATTAGTGTGAAATGGCCAATTCACTTCCACAAAATTTGTTCAAAAGCACCAGCCAAATAATCACTAATTTAAAGGAGAAGGAAAGATCCAAGACATTTTATTGCCAACAGATTAGCCACAATAGTGCAAGATAGAATGCTATATTTATTCTACAAAACGCTTTACCATACCTGAGTAAACAGCTCTAGACACTATCTCTGTTTGTTTAGGATAGAAGCTGCCATATAATTTTGGTGTGACATCACTTCCAGCCTGAGTCTCCCCCTGCTCACATACAGCTCTGTACTCAGATTACAGCTGGGATGGGAGGAGGGATGGGGAGAGGAGTAAACTGAGCATGCTCAAGCCCTGCCCTGGAGGTTTATGCTGAAAACGGGAAGTCTGGTACAGAAGCCCATGTGTATACATTAAAAGGAAAGAAATGCTTTGTTTCTTTTGACAGAGGACTCAGAGCAGCATTACTTTGAGGGTTTACTGGTGTATTTATATAGACCTTTCTGATAAAGCTAACTTAATTCTAGCTTTTCCTTCTCCTTTAAATTGTGAAAAACACATTAGTTTGAAATTTACTACTCTAGCCCCAAGTTCTATGAATGAATTTGTTTTATATGCCCTTATTTATTTAAAACCCCTGGATGCAAGGGGGCACAACTTCATATGCCTTAATGGTCATTCACAAGGCACTTGTTTCTGGGGCATAACTGCCCTCTGCACCTCATGCTTGATTAAAATTCAGTGTGAAGTGCAGAGTATCTGCCAAATATAGGCAGCACTTTATTAATGGGGGGGAGCACAGATTCTGTGCTCCATAGCTGAGTGCAAAGACCTGAACCTGGAGGTGCTCATCATGGGGACAGAGAACAAAATACAAAAAAAAAAACGTTGTTGCTTTTTCTTGCAGTTTTTGCACTAAGCCCCATCCATTCCTGATAATAATCAATATTTTCTCCCATTCCCAACTCTCAAACTGTTGCATTTTTTTTTACATTTTTTTAGCAGCCGCAGCAGCTCCACTTAATATTAAGCAATTGTTGCTGATACATTGGTTGTTGGCACTACTCGAATGGTCTAAGAAATGCATCAACTTGTAATAGTTTAGAGGGTTGGCAGATCTACCCTACAAAGAGAATTGTTTTGCAATTTAAATTTTACAAAACGGTAAAGAAATTAGAAAATAAATCACAATTTTAAAAAGTTGTTTTGGGTGTACTATTTAAAAAAGCTACTTTTGTGGAAATGGACTGACCCTCTAAATAAACATTTTGAAAAAAAGTTGGACATAGGTTGGCTTATCTATGCAATAGCCCAGTTGTCTGTAACCAGAGCAACAAACAAAGGATTTCTTATCTGTATTTTCCTTCCATAGAGTCCTTTAGGTAGCCACGAGAAGTCTATAGATGCAATTTGCTCTAACGTATTGAAGTTTATCTAGAAGGAAGTGATAATAATACTGAGAGTGCAAAATGTTTTCTCTGAAAGACATTAACATTTATAAATCATGAATCATGTTAAAAAATATAGAACTGCATACAAGTAACTGCAATGAGATATAGAGGAGTAATCAGTGGAAAACATTAAAAGTGACGCAACATAAATATATACCTTGATTCACCAATAAAACACATTTTTATTATATACCAAGAAGTTTGCAGAATTTAATTTATATCAACAGAAATAATTTGTGTCTCTTTATCCTCTTTTCTGAATCATTATGCATTCGTTGAATAGTATTACTTTTACCTATACAGAAGGGATTACGAAATAAATATTGATTTACTACTTCAAATCTTTTATTTTCTATTGGTAAAAAGAGTGAAAGTCATATTGTGTCTAGAAGGAAAATCCATATCAGGGTGCAGGGCATTACAAAGGGGATTGAATAGCCTATTATAAATGGAAAATGACTAGTTCCCTTTATGGACAGAAAAGTCAGCAATGATGTTCTAAAATGACAATAGATGTTTTTTCTGCAGTCTCATGCAAGAGGGAATAACCTTCCAAAGAATATATACTGATCTTAACATATGAAGTAATACTTATTTTCCAATAAACTGTACATGTTTTGGTTATCACATGAATAATTATCAGATTTTGGTGCTGTCTCTCCTGATTTAAGCCACCAGCATCACAAATTAAGCATTTATTGGCATTTGATCTATAAGATGTCACAACTATATGGAACTGTTCAAGTGCATTCTCATGTAAGGATATGATAAAATAAAAAAAGATGTATTGTTATAAAAGTATGGGAACTGTTATCCAGAATGCTTGGGTCCTGGGGATTTCTGGATAATGATCTTTCTATAATATGGATCTTCATATCTTAAATCTACTAGAAAACTAGGTAAACATGAAATAAACCCAATAGGCTGGTTTTGCTTCCAATAAGAATTAGTTATATCTTAGTTTGGATCAATTACAAGGTACTGTATTGTATTACAGAGAAAAAGGGAAAATAAATAAACAATTGTATTATTTGGAGTCTATAGGAGATGACCTTTCCATAATTCAGAGCTTTTTGGATAACGGGTTTTCAGATAATGGATCCCATACTTGTATACAGTGTTTGTGTATGTATGTGTATTTCAGTGGGTTTTTTTTTATTTGTGCTTTAAAGGGGCAGAATACACCAATAAAAAGGAAGTATGTTCTTCATACATTATTAGCATTAAAGATGAGATGAGCTAATAAGCTCTGTATTGTAAAACTCTATTCCCTCTAATTGCAGATTCTTACCAGAGGTTTCACTAGGAAGGAGAATTTGATTAATGCGGATATCCATTATATGTGTTAGCATTGTTTCAGTAAATAAGTATATTGACAATAGTGACTTGCTTCCTTCAATTTTTCTCTTGAACTTTTTGTCCTACAATGTCTCAGAGAAAGAGTTTGTTGCCACCACCCCATGCCACTACTTATGTGTGGGTATTGACTGCACAGAACAGATAGGAGTATCTTTAATACTGTGTATGGCCAATTCCTTTATTTCTTTTTTGCATAGTCTTAATTGTTTTGCCAGAAAATACAATTCAGTCAATAAGGAGAAGCTACTCGATCTCTGCCCTGAGCCTTCACAAGGGAAACTTTTTGTTAAGTCCCTATTGTCAAAATACTTATTTTGGCAATAGAAACTTTTTGAAGACATGTCAACAAAAAAGTAGACACCCCCTTTAAATACCTTCTTATTCATAATTGTTTTGAAGACAGGTGTAAATTGTAAACTAGCAACACTTTTGTGAAGATTTACGTAATAAGAACTATAAAGAATTGAGTTGGCTTCTAGAGGAGGTCTTCCCTGTAGAACATTGGTTATATATCTTTCTGTTGTTCAGTGAATTTTCTTGACTTGGCGTAATGCCACATTCATTGACTTTGTTTCCACTCTTCCTGCTTAACACTTCTTGTTGATATTGAATAACAGATGCAAGACTTCCTTTACAGTCCCTGTGTAAATTAGCACTGAGGAACTCAGTAGAGAAAAATGTGAGTTGACAGGACTCACTGTTTATTAGAATAAACTGCTCTCCCTACATCGGGGTCATGTTGCACTTGCAGGGAAAAAAAGTGTGTTGAATATACAGTTTGGCTTAAGAAACTGCTTGACAGTTACATGCAAGAACATAATACCATTTGAAAATAAAAAAGAAATCTTTGAGAATTAAACTTTCCACTTAGAATTTAGTATACTTGCTAAGACATTTACTGTACCTCACATTTCTATTGCTCACAGCAATTTTTAAACATCTTTTTAAATAACAACTTTCCCAGTAAGGTTTTTTATTACAGAACCTGTGAAACAAGCAATATCAAACCTTACGCTATATATATATATATATATATATATATATATATATATATATATATATATATGCATTAAGTAACGTTAATTTGAATAAAGTACAACTGTGTCAGTTTTAATGTATCGCCAGCAATTGCAATGACACTGAAATTCTGGGGTACATTGTGGTTAAAGACATGAAGAATGCTTCCAAGAAGTGCTCACTTCTCTAATGTTACAGAGGAGTTCCATGACCATATAAAGGCACAAGCCTAAAAGCTTGTCATGGTCATTGAACTCCAAGGTGACTTCTAATATCCTCATATTTTACTGGGGTGCATTATTTGTAATAACACACGTTTTAGTTGGTTATGTTACAAATTACATCACTAGACACTGGTTATAGCTGATGACACCACTAAGCACCATTTATAAGAAAGAATATAATTTACAGGTATGGGATCCATTATCCAGAAACCCATTATAGACTGTTTGCTGTTAGAAATATACTATGGATCTGCTAGTGTGCTTGGGCTCCTTAATATTTCAATATTAACGGGCCCATTTATTAAACTTTAATTTTTTCTGGTCAAGGTTTTAGGGGAAAAACTCGACTTTTTAGTGGAAACAAAAAAAACCCTCACATTTTGAGAGATTTATCTTACCCCAAAGCTGCTACAAATCAGAATCTGAAACTACTCCATTTCAAACCTGTCAATGTCATATAGAAGTCAATGGCAGATGTCCCTGAAGTTGTTTCTTGACATTGTGATTTGCGTTGGATAATCCAAAAAAATGGTCAATAATCTGAAAAAGTCACGTTTTTGAAACGTCAATTGTACAATTCGACTTTGGCATCTCGTTTTGTCTCTCCAATTTTTTTTGAGAAAAATTATTGATAAATTAGTTAATATCAGTTTTTTGGTCAGGTTTGTTTGGCAAAAAAAATTGAGTATTAGTAAATGTGTTCCTAAGTGAATATATTGATTAAAATGTCAGGGAAAGGGAATCTGGTGGCTGACATCATATTAGCTGTGCATGGAGAAGATCTGTTTTTTATTTTGGTATTTTTTAAATTATTTCTCAAGGTAGAACAAAAAAGCAAAGGCAATATATTAAGCAAGTTTCAGGAAATCTTTTAAGAACTTAATGTCAATTCATTTGAAATTCATTATAAAACCCCTGATCAAAGGGCATTCATTTGATATGCCTGTGGATGTCAAATGTTTTTTCCAAAGTTTCTCCATTGTAATTTACCATTAAATAATTGGTTATTAAATTTTTTTATAGACAGATGGTAACTGGTTTTTGAAAAGAATTATAGCACAATTATAATACTTGCAATAGTTCAAGAGGTCTGCAGTTGTGGTGCTCTATCTTGAAACCTTGCTGCATCAATCGGTTCCAATATTCCATGCAAAATCAGAAGTAAGATGGTACACACTCCTGCAAATGTGATAATTCTTTAGTGATTTATTGTGTTCTCCACACAACATTTTGGAGGTACAACCTCCTTTATCAAGTGCTTTCATACATGTAATTCCAAACACAGCTATAAAAAGGTGCAGAGGTAGAATACTCCTCCCCTCTAATTAAATGACATCACTAGGTGCATTTAAGCATTAGTCTATATGCAAAGTGATACATATTATTATATGCAAAGTGATACATTGTATATTAACATTATATCATGACATCATTATATTACAATACCTGAATAGTGACAACATGTGCATAAAAGTGTCCACAAGTGACTTTACTGAAGAATATGTCCATAAACCATGATTTTTCTTGTGACTGTGAAAATAAACACATGAATAAACTGAAATTTCCCAATTTGGGTTATTGCACATCACTATGACTTACAATTACATAAAGAAGGCACATCACTACTTCAAAAATAAAAGGAAAACTGTAGGTCCTCATTTAATCCCATTGGGGCCATGGTGTTCAATTTTTCTATACACATAATTTCTTTCTGCAGTAATATGCACATATAATCCCCCCCCCCCTCTTGGAGGTACATTCACCACTTGTAAGACCAGCCATCTCAACTGGTTACAGTTATGTCCCTGTATCCGAAAATGCCTACTTATTGGCACATTTGCTGGAGTGTGTGCCATCTTACTTCTGATTTTGCATGTTATAGCACAATTATGCAGGTAGTATTTAGCTCACTGTAAAAACAATCAATTTGAAATCAAATATTATTGTAGATTAATACCCACTGATTGAAAGTTATCTGCTCTACATTTAAGAGGTGTACAGTCTTACTTATTCCTGGATTGTATCTTTTAAGATAAAATTATGCAACACAGGCCACATATTCTAGTGTTAATTGTCACTTAAAGGGACATCATTATCACATTTATCCATTTTCCCACAATGCTTTGTTTCTGGAATAAACTGTGAACTGTGAACGTTGAGCATGTTTTGAGATCTCCTCTGCATTCAATATTTGCTTAGTTAACTCTGAGAACTCATGAGAACATTTCAACTATGACAATCAGGGGCTGATTTATGAATTTCTGTGATTGTGCCATTTCATCCTTGTGCATTATTTCCAAAATAATTAGATTCCCTGCAGTTTGATATTTCCCTGAAGTTATGAATGTTTCTGGCATACAGGAATGTGTTTTATGTCACATATATCAAAGATTGCTTTGAGCTGTCCACTTAGATTTATTGGGTGGTAATGCTCATTGCTGCTCATGATCAACACTAAGCAGTATCCAATACCTTGACCTTCAATGCAAATCGTCATTGGAGAACAAATTTGGATCTAATCAATCCTTTATTATAGTATGCATTTGCCTTTGAATAGATTGTTATAATGACACATTACTAATTTTCCTTTATAAACAAAACTTACTTTTTCACTGTCCAGCAGTAGAAATACAATAAATCAATTTTGATTTAATAATTTAAAGCACATATTAAGTATTTTAAATATGCTGCTACCCTTTAAATATCTAACCTCTAGCTTAAAGTGTGAAAGTCTCCTTTCCATATCCTCAAAGTTGATAGGAGTTTTGAATAATTCCCATCAATTAATTTTATTTAAGGATTTGGAAACAATGCAGCTTACAGTGATCTGATATATGGGCATGAAGCGGTTGAAATGTTAACTTCTTAATTCCACTTGATTCCACTTATCAAGATGGAAGACTGGAAGATCTGAATAGGACATAATGGGATATGGGAAATTTCTGATCACTACTACCTTTCAAACCATTAGGCAGAGGTGCAATGAGGCTGTGGCCACAGAATTCATACAGGCAGGGTCTCTATGAAAATGTTTTAATGAAGTAAGATTCTTAATGAATCTGATGAAAGTGGGTGACTTTGACATAGTTGGTCAGATTAAATATATTACAAAATATAGACAAACAATCCCTGCTTTGTTTAAAGGGAAGGGCACTTTGTTGTAGCTTAATGCAGAAAATGTAATAATTTCCATAGCATATTGAGCATGGTTGAGTGCAGAGGACCTCTTGTTTATTATTATAATGGGAAATTGCATGTTTGTATTTCTCAGCTTTCTAAATAATACATTTCCAGATATCAGATCCAACACCCTTACATACAGGCTCCACTCGGTCAGGGACTCATGTGTATGATGTATAAAGGAGAATTTGCTTTGTTTTAGCAGGCAACAAGAACAAGACCTTCCACCAGATCTCTTTAACTACTCTCTCTTCTTTGCCTACTCCCCCGCTCTGCATGTAGCAACAGTATATTCTGTGCAGTTGTCATTATTGCTGCTATAGCTCCTCTTGTGTAGCTGAACAGAGGAGTAGTAGAAATAGTTAATACCACATTTCTGTAAGTTTCTGTAAAAACACAAGTTTATTTTTGTTTTGTCTGCATTGTCTAAACTAAGCACAGAGTACACGAAGTCAATAAACATGAACTGCTATGGCTATAAAGATAAAGGAAAAAATAAATAAAAGTCAGAATGAATTTTTCAATATCTCAATACATTTAGGGAACAACACTATCTGACTATTGGTGTGTTGCCAGAATGTATTGTTGCTTTGCTAGAAATAAACTATTAGCCATTAGGGAGTATACTATCTTCTATATTAATTATTTTCTAAAAGAATGGAGACATTCAGGCTTAGATTTTAATAAGAAGAATATGGGGATTAGAAAAGTGATCCTGTCTGTATGTGTTTATACATAGCAATGTTCTCATAGCAGTAATTACTTCCCCTGTAAGGACCTCTTTGGGCCATTAAAAAGATGTGTTTGTAAGTGGCATGTTCCAAAACTGAGTCTAAGTGGAATTCAATACTCTATTGTCTTTGATGAGTCTCTCTTGGCATTTTATATTGCTTTAGCAACTCCACTGCAATCAGGTTTCATATTTTCCGTGATGTAGTTTGTAAACCTGGAATTGACAGCCTTTGGCATGCCAGTGAAGTACTTTTAAAATAGATTTATTCTTGTATAGCTCTGCTGAGATTATGCCAAACTTGGAGACGCATTGGGTGTCTCAAACATAAATACATAAATTGGTGATAATTGTTAAGTAGTTCAATACTGGAATCCTTTTGTATCTGAATTGAAAGAAAAGTCCCATCCACTTGAGTAAAGACTTACCAGCTAAATGTTACCCTGAAGATATATTCCAAGTGTGATAGCAACTAGAGACCAAAATAAAACAAGCATCATTTCAGAAACATACCAATGAACCAATCTCATCCAACACTCCTCTAACACCAGTTACCATGAAGATCCAGCTACCTTTATTTATCTTGAAGCAAAGATATCATAAAGTATCACAGTAGTCCCTAAGAGTCACTTAGCTGTCAGCAGTGATAACCTAGCTCTAGGCTCACTACTCTTTTCTAAGTCTGTGCTAAAGCTTCTGTGGTTGATAAAGCACAATCAATGCTACTCACAATAAAATCAAAGGATTTATTAGGAGGAACTAGTTAGCTAAATCTGCTGGGAGGTGTTTGTTACAAAGAGGACAACATGGCATAGCTGTAATTACTTACTGTCAGGTTGATTAGTAAGTTAAGTTAAGTAAGTTAAGGTTAACTAAACTTAAAAACACTGGGGGTGCCAAATGTTCGACATTGCCACTGATCATAGCTGCATATCTGATACCCAAGCCAGTGCTCCTGTGAGCAACCTGGGATACTTCTATAGAACCCGCTCCACTGAAATTTTCTTGCTATTCTGTGTTCTTTCCACGTGGTCCCCTGCAAGGTCATGCATTTTGACACCCCCAACAATTTTAAAGTTAGTTCTCCATTAAGTAATACTTAATAATTTGCTGTGTGTGTATATAGATTGATAAACAGATAGATAGATTGATCGATAGATAGATCCTCCTTACCCAGTAGGAATGAGTAATATTTGCAGAAAATGTTTGTGCATTTGAGATAGAATTTTTGGTTCTATAAAGTAGGCAAGATTTGCCTACTTAATATAACCTCTTAGACAACTAGTTCAGACACATAAGGGCTTGCTTACTTAACTCCTAGGCACATAAACAGTAAGGGGCAGATTTATCATATATATTTAAGGTCGAATGTTCGAGTTTTTTTTATTTCTAATGACCTCAAAATAATGGTATCTTATTTATGAAAAAACTCGAATATCTAAAACTTGAACGAATATTACTGACCCGAAAACTCAAATCGAATTTGCATCAAATTCAACTAAACTCGAATCGAGTTTTTTCTCAGAAAAAACTTGAATGACAGGAAGGCTATTAACACCTTCAAATGGGTCACTTGACCTCTGCCATTGACTTCTACATGAACTCAGCAGGTTTTAGGTGGCGAATAGTCAAATACTAAGAGGCCGATTCACTATGGGTCGAATATCGAGGGTTAATTAACCCTCGATATTCGACTGTGAACTAAAATCGTTCGACTTCGAATATCGAAGTCGAACGATTTTGCGCAAATCCTGCGATCGATCGATCGAAAGATTTTTCGTTCGAACGATTAAATCCTTCAAATCGAACGATTCGAAGGATTTTAATCCAACGATCGAAGGAAAATCCTTCGATCAAAAAATCACAGGCAAGCCTATGGGGACCTTCCCCATAGGCTAACATTGACTTCGGTAGCTTTTAGCTGCCGAAGTAGGGGGTCGAAGTTTTTCTTAAAGGGACAGTACTTCGACTATCGAATGGTCGAATAGTCGAACGATTTTTAGTTCGAATCGTTCGATTCGAAGTCGAAGGTCGTAGTCGAAGGTCGAAGTAGCCCATTCGATGGTCGAAGTAGCCCAAAAAAACTTCGAAATTCGAAGTTTTTTTTATTCTAACCCTTGACCCGAATTTAGTGAATCGGCCCCTAAATGTTCCCAGAGTCCAGGTATAATAAATCACAAATTCGAATTCGAGTTTGAATTATTCCCATTTAACTAAAATAATTCCCAACTATAAATAACCCCTCTAGTGTTTCCATCCTACTGTTAGGTATAGGTAATATTATTTAATTTTGAGTGGATGGTGAGATAAGGCAACAATAAATTCATGACATGGACAGGGAAAATGAAAATGAAAAAAATGTTGACAAAACCATCCCTTACCACCAACCCTTTAGTAAAACATTCAATCAGACACCATATTAGGGTGAAAAGGCAACAGCCAATTTATAAATAGCAGGTTTACTTGTACATAAGCTAATCATATGCTTAACAGTACATAATCAACAACAACTTGCCTGAAGGCTGCTCTTATGGGAATAAGGTTAACCATGTTAAAACCCTGAAGCTAGCCTTCTTGCCCTTAAAGAGACTCCCTCTTCAACATTTGTTTATAGCCACAACAGCTAGCCTCAGCCTAACTTCCACCCTCTGCCCTTTATGCAGAGACACTAGACCTGCTGCCATGGACCCAATTAGTTCAAACTTTAGCCAATAACCCATAGACCCAATGCCCACTATAACATAACTCCATCCATTATAAAAAACTAGCCCAGCCTAACAACCAATTACTAATAGTACTATGTTTCCCATAACCCATTGAGCCAAAAGCTAGCTAAAAAGGGGGGTAAGAACTCCTTTCTTAACCATGTCATGGTGCTTATTTCAAAAGCTCTAAGGAGAGAAAATCTAATAGAAAACAACTATAATTTTCCTGTTAATAGTGTAATTATGCAATCTAAAAGTGGAAGTAAAACATAGAAAAATAGTGTTCCTTTCAAGAGGGTGCTATGTATAATAAACTCATGATAACTCTCTACATAATACATTTTCTAATTTGTAATTTTTTTGCACTGCCATTCAATGCTAAGGTTTTGCTATAGTACATTTAGCTATTACTGTCCTAAATCTTTAGTCTTTTATATTTTTTTTAACTTGGAAAAGTTTTTTTCTGCTAAAGTTTGAACTAAATATGTGCTGGTACATCCAGGTCTCTGTGATCTTGAGAAATGGGCTGTAATTTTCCCAGTTGCTGTGCAGCAAGAACAACAAAACAAAGTGTGAACTTATGTCAATACAAATGCCAAAAACATCTCCCCTGAGAGTTAACAATTTGTACCTTCTTGTTTTACAGTTCCTGCCTTTACTGTATTTTCATTTTTTTGTGTTATTCCTGATTAACTTTTTTTTTGCTCTTTGAACCCATTTGAAAGTAAATTGTAATTCTCAGAGTTGCAACCATCATCTTCATTTAGAACCTCTTTATACAACAAGCTGACCCTAGAGTTCTTTAAGGAAAAATGTTAGTTCTTTTTTATATAGGGATTGCTTTTAGTGAAGATAGATTCATCTGCACTGTAATCAGTTGATTGGCTGATTTCTGATTGATGCACTGGCTAGAAAATAAAAACTACCTTACAGATAGAGCACTGACTATGCCAAATAATTTTTGGATGTAATTTACCAACTTACTGAGATTGTAAAGTCTACAGGGCAGGGACCTCTTTCCATTTATCTCTTTACACTTTGGGAACAATTTAAGAATGCTTAAGTGTTTGGGTACTAAAACCACATAAGAGTTTCTTGGTTTCTTGATTCAAATAACTTGGCTTCCTGATGAAGATTTTTTTTAGGTGCCAAGATTTTTCTTTATTGTAAAAACCTGCTTAGGGGAAAAAAACTCATAATAGCTCTCTTATTGTTCCATCATTCATTTTTAATGAGGCTGTAAAATCTTGACTGTTTACAACCACTTCTGACAGTGGAAGAAAGATTGCAGGTTTTATAGCTTGCGCCAGTGCAAACAGTTTGCTCAAAAAGATTATGCCACCTTCAAGTACATCTTAAAGGAATAGTTCAGTGTGAAAATAAAAACTGGGTAAATAGAGAGGCTGTGCAAAATAAAAAATGTTTCTAATATAGTTAGTTAGCCAAAAATGTAATATATAAAGGCTGGAGTGCACAAATGTCTAATAAAACAGCCAGAATCCAACTTCCTGCTTTTCAGCTCTATAACTCTGAGTTAGTCAGCGACTTGAAGGGGGGCCACATGGTACATTTCTGTTCAGTGAGTTTGTAATTGATCCTCAGCATTCAGCTCAGATTCAAAGGCAACAGATATGGCCCATGTGGCCCCCCCTCAAGTCTCTGATTGGTTACTGCCTGGTAGCCAGGGTAACCAGTCAGTGTAAACAAAGAGAGCTGAAAAGCAGTTCTGACTGATATGTTACACATAAAATCACTCCAGCCTTTATACATTACATTTTTTGCTAACTAACTATATTAGAAACATTTTTTATTTTGCACAGCCTATTTATTTATCCAGTTTTTATTTTCACACTGAACTATTCCTTTAAATGTGCACAACACAAAATTCAAATTTGTAATGCAATAGCTGTCCAATGAAAAATATTACCTGGTGAAATACACATTTTTATTATTATTTGTGCAAATATTTTCAGTTTAACGGGGAAATGTAATAAAAGTCGGTAATGGAAAAACTATTTGCAATGCGAAAAGTTATGCCTTTGCGCGAACAAATTTTGCTCTGCGCGAATATAAAGTGATACTGACACTGAAAAACTACTTTTTAAAATATGAATGTACATTTAAAAAGTTACCTATAGGTAATGCTGAATGGAGGTCGAAGATTTTTGGGGTCGAAGTGGGCTGAATTCAGCCTACTTCGAATCATACGATCATACTTTGATTGTACTTCGATTCGAAGTTTTTTTAACTTCGACCTTTGATCTCCCAAACTCCCCCAATTGCCTCCATACTGGTTCTAGGCGGTCCCCCATAGGCTAAAACAGCACTTCGGCAGCTTTTAGGTGGCGAATGGTCGAAGTCAAAGTTTTAAAGAGACAGTACTTCAAAAAAATTCAACCTTCGAATTTCGAAGTGTTTTCAAAGTTAAATTGAAGTTGGACTATTCCCTAGTCGAAGTACACAAAAAATAGCTCGAAATTGGAAGTTTTTCAACTTCACCTCGACCTTTGATAAATCTGCCCCTTAGAGTTTCTAATGCTAACGGACTCCTGCTGCACAAATATGGCAGCCCCCTCATAGGTTATCACAGAGAGTCAGACAGGTAATGTAAAAGCACTGCACAAATACTTTATGGGAAAATTATAAGAAGCATGCAAGTCAATTTGATGGTAGATGTAAAAAAAATGTCATTTTCTGGTGTCAGTATCTCTTTAATATAGCTTTTGCGAACCCGGGCACTGTTTAGCGACCACTTCTTCCCGAAAAAGTCGCTATGTTTGCTCCAAAAGATTATGACACCTTCAAGCAATTGAAATTCGCAATGCAATAACATTTTAAGGAACAATATGACATTGCGAGATGTGGATTTTTATTCTTATTGGTGCAAATTGTTTTTCTCTTTGCGACCTTAATTACATCCCCCCATATGACTTTTATTACTTTCCCCCTAAACATTATAAGCATTTGGAGACCAAACAGTGTGGTGATCCCAAATCATTTCTGGTATTTGTCTTTGCATTGTTTCTTGGGTATGGTTGTGGAGGACCAAAACAATCATTATTACTCAGTATTTGTGCTGTTGTCATTTGTGAATGCATTAAAAGTACCATTTTTGATCAGAAAAATGGCAGGTCAGTAATATTTGCCTGTAAAAAAATCCCCTATTATAATTAAATCAAGTCAATGAAATAATCTCCTCTAGATGAAGCTATTCTGTTGGATCATTGCTTCCATTTGCATTAATGTTTCAAGTTCACTTATACTTGGTATTTGTAACTTTGCTGGTCCTGACCTGAATACATTTCTTTAGCATACAGGCACTGGCCACTCCTAATTATTAAATCAAAGCACAACGTAGACAATGCACAAGGAGAATTTCAAACAAAGACAGAAAACCTGACAATAATAAGGAGCAGGAAAAGAGTCAGAGAGAGAAGACCTAAATCAGTGTGTCCTTATTGACCTTGCTGAATGTTAATAGCCCAGTAAATGACTGAAGCCATAATAGTAAATTGTTTTTATGAAAAATGTCCAGTGTCTCTGTCTTAAATTTCTCCTTAGCAACACAAAAGATCAGTGCAGCAGAGCCTGAAAAGAGAGATTGGCAAACAGTAGCCAAATAACACACTATGGGGCAGATTTACTCAAGGGCGAAGTGGCTAACGCTAGCGCTAATTCACTAGCGTTACCACCCACAGGGACATCGCCAATTTACTGATGGGCACAGGCGTCACTTCACTAGTGAAAGAGATAGACACTAGCAGTCATTTGCACTCTGACGCCAGATGACAATTCGCTCTGGCGGATGGACATTACTCCATAAATCCAATGAAATGCGGATTTTACTGAACGTTACCTCTTTCGCCAGACTTGCCTTCTCCAGCTCAGACCAGGCAAAGTGCACTGAAGTGCATAGATCTTCTCATTCTTCTGTTACTTACATCATATTTCTTAGTGGAAAAACGTCTAAGTCCAAAAAATGCTGGCGGCTTTTAATTTTTTTCAGAGTGATAGCCTGCAAAAGTCCTTGAATTTTATATTTGGGTAACCGAACCGGCTTCCCCCATACATTTTCTAACATATGGAACATAAACTATACAGTGGGCTCATGTGTAGGGCAACTCAATTTTCTTTATTAAGGTTCCCTGTGTAATGTAATGTATTTGCTGCAACATATATGTTCATTCAACTTTAAATTTCCTGCTGTATGCGAATTGACCTGAGCACAAGACCTCTAGCAAATTTGCACTAGGCAAAATGGCACCAGCGTTCTGCACACACAGCGAAACTCCACATTCCAGTGAATTAGTGTTGTCTGAGCGAATTTTCGTCTGGCAAAGTGTAGCAATGGATTTTAATCGTTCGATGTTGAATATTCACCCTCGAGTAAATCTGCCCCTATGTCCTTTAATTCAGTTTTTCCTATATTATATATATTGTCCTTTTGAAATCTGTTCAAAGTACATACACTTAAAATAACATCTGTGCAATGGTGTACATGTGTTTCCTATGTAGTCTTCTACTCACTGTAGGAAAGTAAAACATCAAGCTCAAGTCTATGTACAGTGTGCTTTTCTGGAGGAGCATTGTTACAAATACAATACCTGTGTGCTGTGACCCTCATACTATGTACTGCAATCGTATAGCAAAAAATGTAATTGTTTAATATGCATTGAAAACTGTGCCACAAATCTTTCAGACACCAGAGGGTCTAATTAATTTTATAATTGTGATGGACCTCCATAGGGGTTATTTGCTCTGTTAAATAAATGATTTGTCTGGAAGGCATTCCGCTGTGTATGTCATAAAGATTAACATTGTATGAATGCGCTCCAGAGAGTTTGCTGATAGTATTTTTCATCATCCCTTTTCTCCCGCCCTTAGCTTAAACCAGAAGTGATGTTTAGAGTAAATGGAACACTGTGATCAGATGGAGGCTTCAAATAGAAGAAACACTCAAATTATAGCACCAGAGCACCTCTCACGAATCAATATATGATCAGTGATATTGATCAGCAATTCAACTCACTCAGACAGGAAAAGAAAATGGAAGCTTGTGAATGCGGGAAAGGTTCCAATTTTGTTGTTAACTGTTTGGCCTTGCTGTAAGATAATATGAAGAGAGCTTGTAACAAAAAGGGCCTAGTAGAGAGTGTTGTAGGATTATCATCACAATGTATATGGGAAATTTATAGATGGAAAATGTTTTTTTCAGTATACATTTTAAATGTAACATTCATCATGATATGGTTATTACACTGCAAATTTCGCTTTTGCATACCACATTTTGATGACCTGCTTGAAGGTGCATTTTTAGAGCAAATTCAGTGGCTACACTATGGACTGGCTCCAATTATTTTTGCTGCACCATGGACTTGTTCAAATTAAAATTCAATAATTTTTTTATTTTAATTAAGCATAGCAGATAACATTTCAAAGGAAATTCTTTCCTATGTACTGGAATCAACACTTCCATAGGCATTTGTACATAACATTTGAACATAATTAAAATGGGAGGCAACTGGTTTATCTCAGTCTCAATATCTCAATATATACATATATTATTTAATATTATTCTATTATTCTATAATGTTATATAAACCAGCTAGGTCCAACCAAAGATCCTCCCAGTTCCTCGTGGCAGCTCGATGTTACAGAACGGCTAATCCGATCATTGGAGGTGCCAGAAAATGCAATTTTGCCACATCTGGAAGGTTGCAGGTTTTAAATCAATCCAATGCTGCATGTCAAATGTGATCTCTCAGAAATGTGCCTTGCTATCTTCATGATCCATCTTAATTCTTATATTTCACTTTTTAAACTGCTTCTGTTTAACTAGAAATCTGAAATTCCATGGGGTTGCTTGGGGCAGAAATTACTAGAAATGAGAAAGCAGATTAATCTTTCTTATTTCTTTTTAGACCATTTTCTATACATCTTGCAGTTTTCCATCTAACTGCTACCCAGTTCCTAGGATAAGTGGGACCACACTTCAGTGCCCAAATCCTATTAGTTACTCCTCATGCTTAGGAATTATATTGAAAGGGAAGTAAGAGTGTGTACTTTCTTATAGCCAGTTTCTTACACATGGATAGGCCAAAAGGATCTTGTATTTCTGTGCATATAGTAAAGGTCCCTCAGAGAGAGTGTTAGTGAACCAGTTTGGCTGCAAACTACATCTGTGTCCATATATTTTGCAATATGTATGGCTAACATAAGAACAACACTACAGTTTAGAGATGGGCGTCCTGTACTTTCAGGATAGTGGAGGAGATGTAAGTGGCAGCTAATATCACAACATAGTATGGAAAGGTTTTTTTCTGATTGTGTAATCAGAAAGAAATTCAATAACATTATTCTTTATCCTGACAACACATTTAGCTGGCCCCAGGAAAAATACTACTAGTAATTAGAACAGATGGGAGAAATCTTGCTTTATAATATTGTAGCTGGTCTTTAAAAGCAACGCAAAGTAATGGAAGAGTTAAATGTGTATGAGAACTATGAAAACATGCCTCTGAGACTGAATGCTGCTGCAGCCAGAAATTATTATATGGAAATCATTTTTCATTTTATTACACTGTGGAGAACAGGCAGCTATAGAGACATCCTGATTAATTGTTATAACTCTGATAACTCATGTAGGCATTTTATAGTGTGTCTCTGGACTTTTTAGTTATGCTGAGCTATCTGAGCTTTATATTGTTCTAGGAGGATAGGATTTATTTCTGTTTTGCTGTTAAGTATATACGGTATAATTAGATCTTTTGGCATTGACTATGAACAAATTGGGGCTTGGGCAGATGTGCTGGGTGTCCCCTCTGGGCTCTGCATTTGGAAAAGAACAAGCTTCACTTGATTAATTACAAAACCATTGAGCAAAACCAGAGGGCCCCCAAACTGAAGCCTTCAACCAACTGTTTACTAAACCTGAACACCTAATTTAGAGAATCACTCTTAATAACCCCTGAAAATGAAAACCACACAAAGTTCTAAATGGCATGCACTGATTCCCTTGTTTTCTTATCTACATACTGTTTTGCACTTCATGACATGCTACAAAGGAAAGGCGAATGGCCCAGAATGTTCTTTTTTGCCACTTTAACATTTTACATGACTGACCTTGATCTGGTGACTCTGAAACCTGATGAATTACAGACCCCTGTGTCCTGTGAGATGCTGGTAGTTATAGGTCGGAAGCAGCTATAGAATAGACCACATGCTGGGAATGTCTGTTTCACACACTCATCAATAATACGTTGTTATAAATTGATTTGCCTGGGTCAAGTTTTCTGTCTCGCAAGGATGTTGGGCTTTATTGCATGTGGCTCACTGTTTAGCTTTTCTGTTCCTCTGTCCTGAGTTTGATTCTAACCATAACTAGATGCACATGTTAGCTATACTCTGGTTTTCTTCAACACTCCAAAGACATATGGGCAGGTAAATTGGCTGAAATTGATTTACATATAAATGTGATCAGATTGTATATTTCACTAAGGATGTATTTCACTAAGGATCTATGTAAAACATTAACAATATCTCTGTTGCTATCCAGGTATCAGACCTGTTATCCAGAATGCTCAGAATCTGGGGGTTTTCGGATAATGGATCTTTCTATAATGTAATACCTAATAATCTAATAGTAAATCATGTAAACATTAGATAAACCCAATAGGCTGGTTTTGCCTCCAATAAGGATCTATTATAACTTTGTTTGGATCAAGTACAATGAACTGTTTTATTATAACAGAGAAAAAAGCAAATCATTTTTAAAAATCTGTATTATTTGGATAAAATAAAGTCTAGGGCAGACAGCCATTCCGTAATTCAGAGATTTCTGGATAACGGGTTTCTGGGTAATGGATCCTATGCCTGTATATGAATAGTAATGCATTTATCCATAAAAGCTTATGATAATGCAGTTGTACCCTTTGGGCAAATCAGAGATTAAATATGGAGATCAGCTTTATAATCGATCTATCTGACACACAGAGGCAAATTTATGAAAGGGTGAAAAAAGAGCTTGTCAGAGGGAAATTTCACATCTCTCTTTTTACTTATATAGGCTTTTTAGAGGTACTGTATATTTATCAAATAAAGCAAAATCAACTGATTTTGTATGTACCACTACCTATGGTCTTAACTTAAACTTTTAGAGACCTATTTATAAAATGTCAGATTTAGTGGTTTTAGAGGTTTTTGAAACCATGACTAAACTCGCAAACTCTAAAACTACGATTGTCATGAGACAATTCCTAGCGGAAAAAAAGCTAAAACCTCTAAAGGTCCAAATTGATTTAGAGCAATCCAATAGGATCAGTGCAGCTCCCATTCTATAGGCCCTCAACAACTTTTACCTGGTGAAGTTTTGTATTAGTGGTTTTCACGGTTTTTACACTTAATAAATAAGGAATTTTTAGAGCTTTTTAAAACAACTGAGAAAACCACAAATGTTTAGAGATTAAGGGAAGCAATCTAAATTGTAAATTGTTAATAAATGACCCTCTTGCTCTGTGATCATATAAACTGCTTTTAGCTTTCTGATTACTGCCTGTGGACTTTTGCATCTGGCATGTAGCATTGATAACCTCTATATCGTTACATTGAACCTGGACACTGAACATATAATTTAATCTGGACAGCACTGTAAATTACATGATATATGGCACAATTTATGTTTCAAATTTAAAAGAAATTATAGAATATGTGAAATGGCATGAATCAGAGGTAATAAAATCATTTAACAGGTTTTGAAATGATTAGTGATGGTGATGATAGTTTTCATACTGTACATCCTAATTTAGCAAAATATCAGATCATGTAATCTTCATTTTATAGTAAGAATTAAAAAGGCCTATGTGGCTGCCAAAATATCATTCTGAAGGATGGCAATTTGCTGCATAGGCATGCTTGCTAACATTGCATAGATGAACTTGAATCTTGTACTCCCAAGCAATCTTAACTATAACCCAAACATCAATCAGTTCATGAAATGAGATGTATGCATGTTGAGTATGGAAACTGAAAGCTTGTGTTTTATTTCTATTGGATTTCAAAACTTCTCATAATCCCTTTATAGCACAACCATAAAGGGCACAGCAGTATCCTCCAGAAGCAAGTAGTTAATGGTTACTAATGCCGTCCAACAAAAACATCTGCTGTGTTTTCACATAACTCAAAAAACTACTTTGCACTTTGTCTCCATTATTATGTCAGTGCAGTTTTTTTCAGGTTGTGTTCTTGCCAGTATCTACCATCACCTTGAACAGAGCGATATGCAGGAGACATTATGCAAAGAAACAGCAAATACAAACCGCCTGTCCCATTACCTTTCAATTATCCTTAAGACACACAAACCTTAATATCTTATTCATTTTTTGGCAAATCTGTGTCAGAGTTGCCCTTTTATATTAACTTAGAGCTATCCAAACTGCACTGATGTTATACCATTAACCTTCCACTGAAAATGAATCAAAAATAAAAAAGACAAGTCAGTCTGGTACACAATATTGAAAAACATTAATAAATATAGTTATATTTTAAAATGATAGATTTAAGACCAGTTAATAAATAGCGTTAATTATAATTCCAGTGTTCTCCACAGTGTTTTGTTTGTCACGCTGCATGTCTTGACACAGTTATACACAGTTATGCACTAATATAAGCTACTATTTACTGTTATAAATCAGTCAGTGACAAAGCAATGTCATTACAAAAATTTTGCAGTATACATTTATTGCAATGTTTTAATAGTCTTAAAGGAGAAGATAAGGGGCTATTTACTTGAGGGGGCTAAAAGTTAGGTACCCCCAAGTGATTATATATACTTCCCCCTTCCCCTGGGCCAGTGCTCCTATCACACCCCTGGCCCAGGGGTTCTTCCAGCGAGCACCACAGAGCAATCAGCTTCTTTCTTCTTCTTTCTTCGAATTTCCCGGGGCAGATGCATGCGCAGTATAACAAAATAGCTGACTTCTTTGTTAAAGTTCGGCTTTTCGCTCTACTGCACATGTGCACCAGATCGAAGAAAAAAGAAGCAGGAAGCCAAACGCTCTGTAGTGCTCACTGGAAGAACCCTGGGTAGGTGCCGTTTTCTGCTGGTAGGAGCGCCCACCTGGGGTGTGAGGTAAGTAAATACAATCACTTGGGGGTGCCTAACTTTTGGCACCCCCAATTAAATAGAGCCTTTATTTCTCCTTTAAAGTTCTTTGTAAGTGCAATTGCTAAGTCAACCTTCTTTTCGGGTCTGTTAATCATCTTACTTTGGCCTCATTGTTTCAAAAGTGAGAAGCACCGGGGTATAGAATAGAAAGGGACAGGCAGATTTTGCAGGTGTAGTTAGAAATAACCTCTGGAAATTTGTAATGTATGCATATTGGAAAGTTGCTAAGAATTAATATTTGGCTTTAAAAATAATGTTTGAGTTTATAGCCTCTTAAAAAAATAGATAAATATTCAACCCAAATAAGTGTGAAGTTTGTTTTTAATATTCCACTGTTGCTTGTGTGTGTGTAATTTGTACTGTACATCTGAAAATATGGTGTAACAACATGGATGCTTTGACACCTGCAGCATTTAATGAGCCAGCCCGTCTGTCTCTCGTTAGGAGCCCCTTGTCAGCTATTTAGCACCTGTGCTGTCTGGAGGTATTCTGTTGTTTATTTAACCCAGAGATTATGGACAGCATGATGGCTCCTAGCGGAGAAGGATTGTTGGCATCTTTTAGTTTTTATTTCCTTTTTCAGCCACCAAAAAGAGTCATTGTTGCAATGAACAGTAGGCAGAGGATGACATGCACTACATTTAATGTCTCTACTGCAGATGCAGTCAGGGACCTTATAAGACTAAACAGTGATATACTGTAGCTAAAAATGGAAAGTGCCTGAATAAGATGCCTTCATTTGATAAAGCCAATCTTTTATTCTAAAATAAAATGACCCAAGATAAATGCATAATCTAGTGCTAAGTTTTGTCTTGATATCAATTAACTGCCTGTCTCATTGAGTGAGAGAGAGGTAGAGAACACGTTTTTAACACCACTTAAATTCAGTTACTTTTCTGTGGGGCACATTTATGAACTCTCAGGGTTCACTGGATTTGAAACAAATTCACTGAACTTGAAATGAATTATGTATTTTCCTGTTTTGTAAACCCATTAACGGGCCAAAACAAACAGAGCTAAACAGACATTAGAGGGTGCCTGGGGGCTGTTGATGCCCATACACAGAAGGGGCTTTGGATATTCTGAGCAGGCAGACTAAATTCAGGCTAACTGCATTGTAAGACTATCTGCCTAAACTCTCTCAAGTGCCAAAGCTGCCAGACAATATTGGTTCCTGAGTAGCCACCGTGACTGTTGGATTAATAAATATGCAGTGAAGAGGATAATGTAGAATCAATTGGCCAAATTCATTGTTTTTTGAAGCTGATACAGACTGGGAATATAGGCATATGGCAGATAACTGCACAATATTCTAGCTACTGAAATGTTAATGATGAATGGGAAATGTTATGGGGTCACTTGTGATACATTATCTGAACATTTTTGCCATAGGAGCCAATTTAGAACTATGGTACCTCTACTGCCTTCACATATTTCACATATTTCCCCATGGTGAATGTTTTCCTTCCTGAGGTCTGATAAAAACATCTTCCCTTACATAACAGTACAAGACAGGGTGTCACAAAACCCAAAGACTGAGAGTTTAATTTTTAAGAAAAGTTACAATTTGAAATGGACTTGTTTGAACCTCTGTAATTATCAATCTCACTAAGCCAAAAAAAAGGAGAATACTTGTCATGTCGAATTCAAAGTAAGACAAAAAAAATCTGATGAAAGGAAACAAAATCAAAGCACCTGTAAAATGTAGTTGCAGAAAATACAGATTTCAGAATGGAACACTTTTGAATGGAACTTTCAAAGCCTGCTCATCCATGTATCAAAAATGTTGTGCCCCTATCCTATGGCACACACACACACACACACATCAGAACTACTGCACTAAGGATTATTTTATGTGTAATAATCCAACACCACTCAAGTGATTATGTTCCAGTTCATTCTACTTACATTAAGGGGCTCATTTATATATGTATTTTTTTAAAACTGTGTTTAAAAAACCCATGGGTGGAAACTCATGCAGATGTGGGGGAACATACAAACTCCCTGCAGTCAATTTCCAGGTCTGAATTGAACTTAGAGAGCTGCAAGTAGCGTTAACCATTGAATCACAGTGCCATCCCAACAGTTTAGTTAGCCCTCAGATCTGAAAGAGAGAACCACTTGTGGAAAATCTATACATGTCCCTTGCTTTCCACAGTGACCCCCAATGGGTAATGTGTTACCAGTTTAAAATACATAGGGGGGAATGTAATTAAAAGTCACAGGAGTTATTAAAAATGGTGTCTTTGCGAATGTTTAGTACTGCTGCTCGCAATGTAAAATCAGTCGATGGCGAATAATAAATTGCGCATTTTCACTAAGCAAAGGTTTAGTATTAACACCTGCTGCGGAGTTTCATTAAATTTTAGGTAGTAAAAAATGTTTTGCGATTGCAAAATGTTATTACATCAACTGCGAATGTTCACAAAATCTATTTACAAAATTTGCAGTGAAGTCGTTGAGGTCTTTAATCAGTCAAGCAGGTCATGGTCGCTAACGTTCTCAAGCATTTTTTCACAGTTTTTTTTTGCTTTAGCTAAACGTATTACATTCCACCCAAAGTTTCACATTAGACACTCTCTTGCTACATACAGCGACTGATCTTCTAAAGCAAACATGGGAGGTAGCACACCAAATATTAGCACCTCATTGGTAGTGATAGGCGAATTTATTTGCCAAGCGCAAAATTTTCCCATTGCACCGCTGGCGAATACATTTGCGAATTTGCAGCGAAAATCCACTGGTGAAAATTCACCAGCGTCGACTGTTTCGATGCCAGAGTCAAAGTTTTTTCTACGCCGGCGGTGAATTTGCCTGTTGCACCGCTGGCGAATAAATAAATAAAATGCGAATTTGCAGTGAAAATTTGCTGGGGAAAAATCACGGTTTCTGACGCCGGCACAATTTTGACACCGGTGAATTGCCGCTGTTTCGCTAATTTTTCGCCAGTTTTGCGAATTTTGCTGGAAAATGCTGGAAACCATCGCTACTCATTGGTATACAAGCGCCTGGGGATAAATGATCCACAAGGGTAATGTTCTAAAGTAATGTTCTTAATACCAGGGAGAGAGAATCCTTCTCTCTGGTAACCAAGCTAAAGATAAAGCTTGTGAATCAACTCACATTAGAAACGTTATAATGCAAACAGAGAAGTAGATGCTATTATAGAAGAAAATGGATGTGCATTTTTATATTAATGCTTGTTACATATTTGTCAACAGGCAGTTGAATACTTGAGTGAAGTTGGAGTATGAGCTCTCTAGAACCAGAGTATATGGACAATTGTTTCCCCATTCATCTCTCTAGAATCACAAGAGATTCAAACCATTAATTTGTGGAAATAACTAGGGGAAGTGTCAAGAAAATGACATTTTAATTCATTATAGAGAATTATAAATCCTATTTATATTTTATGCTGATTAAAAAGTCTAACACTGAAAACACTTCAATGCAATTTTGCTTTGTACTAAAGCCTTTTGAAGCATTTTGGTAGATGTCATTGATCAAATGATTTGGATCCTGCAACGGGTTATTTGTTTACAAAGTGCTTGGTCAACCAGAAACATACATTGCAGGAAGCTACATTTAGTATAGTTGACAGGAGAACAGACACAGCATTTAGAATATAAATCAGGCTCAGTTTGACATTAATAAGAAAGACAGTAGTAAAACAACTATTATAGGCTGAGTTTAATTTAAAAAAAATTAGAAGTATTTTTTGTAATATTCCACTTATCATCGTAAAGTCTGAATATTGTGATCATTCCCACTTAAATACTGTATCTAATCAAATTTTGCTATCCCCAAGTATGAATAATGCCTTAATATAAGGCTGGTCATCCTGTGAATGTCTAGTGCTTTCTGGAGGACCATAACCTATGCATCACTGGTCTAAAGCACAGCTGTCTTATTAGACTTGGCCAAAGCAACAAGTTGGATGAAATTACTCATATGGAAGTATATGTCACTGTGTAATATCAATGACTATATGCAGTAAAATGGGGGTTCTGTTAATATATGATATGCAAACTGAAGTGTCAATGAGGCCAAGAAAAATTATTTTTTGTGTAAATACTAACATCTCCAGACCAGAGAAGTGATAGATATAAACCAAAGGCTAATTTTAAATATGTAATGTAATTTTAAATATGTAATATGTAATTGTAATAATGTTATTGTTCCAATGCAATGTGCAGATTGCAGATGACTTTTCCCAGTCAGCCCAGTGTAACCAAGTTCCCAATATGGTCTATATCTGGCTGATTCAATTGGCTGCAATGCAGGCCATAAAGAGAGGACCACATCAACTAGCCAATGTGGTCCATGTCCCGACGGGATGTTTAAACCTGTCCAGTAAATATCTGCTTGATCAGATAGGCCATCGGACAGGGCCCATATGTGGCAGATAACCTGCTAACTTTGTCTGAAGGGGCTAAATCAGCAGTTTAAATCTGCCTGCGTATGGCTAGCTTAACTGTATTGGAAAGAGAAGTGGGTTGCAAAATTTGGGGCAATACAAATAAAACCTTTGGATGTAGCATCTTTATATGGTTTCAGAGGGTCAAACTAAATACTTTGATTGGCATCACTTGTCTTAGTAACTTGGTCGTATGCACTGTTATAATGAAGGGTTTTAATCTTTAGGTCAAAAATAAATTAATGCTAATTCTGATATGTGTGTTGCATCCACATAATAACATGTCACGAGAAGTGCAGAACAGCTGCACTTTTAATTATGCAGAAGAGCAGCAAATGACCTGGCAGTTACAAAATTTTAACATATGCTAAAGTAAATGGCAGTTGGAGGCTATCAAAGATCCAGAATGGACCATGGAATATATATGACTAGAAATGCTGTATTTTAAAAATTGAGCTAGGAACAAATTTGTCGTAATCTTTGTAAGGCAGCAAAAATGCATAGGAAAAGCAATCATACCTGCTCATAATTCATTAAAGTTGCCATCTTAATACAATATTCACACAGGAACAAATGAGGAAATAAGTGGTGATAGGGTCCTTTATGCTTAGCATAAATTAAGGATGCACCGAATCCACTATTTTGGATTCGGTCGAACCCCCGAATCCTTCAGATTCGGCCGAATAGCGAACCGAACCCTAATTTGCATATGGGAATGGGAAAACATTTTTTTACTTCCTTGTTTTGTGATTTCCCTCCCTGCCCCTAGGGATTCGGATTTGATTCGGATTCGGTTCGGCGGGGCAGAAGGATTCGGCCGAATCCTGCTGAAAAAGGCAGAATCCTGGCCGAATCCCGAACCGAATCTTGGATTCGGTGCATCCCTAGCATAAATAACATGAAGGGGCTGATTTATTAACATTCTAATTCAAATTTTTGCCACAATTCTTATAAGGATTTCCAAAACTAAATTTTTTGATATTTGTTACATTTTGAAAACTTAACTTAAAACTTTGCTTAAAAAATAAATTGTTATAAGTTTTTAGACACATTGAAAATGATGATTAAAATTCCAATTCTATGCATTTTCATTTTTTTTGCAGTTTTATTCCAATCTTTTAATAAATAAGCAAATATTCAAGTTACAATTTTGAGTTCATTCAAATTAAAGGAAAAATCAAATTCACAACTCAACTTTTGAAAAACAGGCCCCTAAGAGGCCAATTTTAGCAGTGTGAGTAAAAACTCATGAATTCTAATCAAGGTTTCCAAAATTCTAATGTTCAATATTTATTAAGCACAAAAAAAATTAAACATTAAGGGGCCGATTCACTCAGCTCGAGTGAAGGGTTCGAATGTAAAAAAATTCGAATTTCGAATTTTTTTTTGGGTACTTCGACCATCGAATTGGTTAAATTCGTTCGAATTCGAACGAAGTCGAACGAAATCGAACGATTCGAAGTAAAAATCGTTCGACTATTCGACCATTCGATAGTCGAAGTACTTGCCCTTTAAAAAAAACTTCGACCCCCTACTTCGGCAGATAAAAGCTACCGAAGTCAATGTTAGCCTATGGGGAAGGTCCCCATAGGCTTGCTAACCTTTTTTTGATCGAAGGATTTTCCTTCGATCGTTTGATTAAAATCCTTCGAATCGTTCGATTCGAAGGATTTAATCGTTCGATCGAACGAAAAATCCTTCGATCGTTCGATCGAACGATTAGCGCTAAATCCTTCGACTTCGATATTCGAAGTCGAAGGATTTCAATTCGAGGGTCGAATTTCGAAGTAATTTTAACTTCGAAATTCGACCCTTCGTGAATCGGCCCCTAAGTGTAAAACTTCAGCATCTAAAAGCTTGTATGTTCGTATAGAAGTTATTGGGAGTTATCCTATACAAAATGTATAAATTTGAGCTTTTTTCATGCTTTTTTCATGCTTTTATCCATTTTTTAAATAAATAAGCAAACAGTCTGGGGCAGATTTATCAAGGGTCGGATTTCGAAGTTAAAAATACTTTGAAATTCGACCATCGAATTAAAATACTTTGAATTCGAATATCGAATTCAAACTTTTTTCACCGAATTTGGCCATCGAATGATCAAAGTAAAATTGAATGATCGAACGATTAAATCCTTTGAATCGAATGATCAAACGATTTTTACTTTGACTTCAAAAACTTAGAAAAATGCTGTAGTTTTTTTTAAAGAGACAGTACTTCAATTATCGAATGGTCGAATATTCTAACTATTTTTACTTTGAATATAATTCGAAGTAAATTGGAAGTTGTAGTATCCTATTCGATGGTGGAGTATCCAAAAATTACTTTGAATTTCGAATTTTTTTACTTTGAAAATTCCCTCTGATAAATCTGCCCCTCATTGTTGGTAAAATGTTAAGTTTATTTAAATTAAAAAAAATAAAATTCACAAATTTGAATTTTGATAAATAAAAATGATGTACTCTTTATCAGCTACAATAGGGTGAACATATTTGAAAAGAAATTGATTTTAATTGGCAGATTTCTTTTATCTTCAACTTAATGTACTATACTTGCTGTGTAAAGATTCATTTAGGTGTGTATCATAATGAAGGTTGACTTTATTGAGCATTTGCAAAGATAGATTTGTCGGCTCAAAATAAGTTTAAATGTGTCCTTGACAAGGTAGTAGCATGGAGAAACTGTAAGTGTATTTGAACAGTAAAAATACATATTCTTCTAGAACGTATGCTCAGAGAAAATATCTACACGGAGGTACTGATTTTGTACAAGTAATCGCTATTTATTCATAGTGAGATTCTAGTTGAGAAAAGATGTAGAAAAATTATATATTTTATTAGACTAACATATAGTTACAGACAGAAGCCTTTCATTTTCATAAACATTTCTACCAGAAGAAGAACTGTGCAAAGCTGCAGGATTTCTAGTTTAATAATGTGTTAGTTTAGAAGATGCACTTCTAGCATTTCAGTCTTTTTGCAGAGAAATCCAGTCCATACAGTTTGTGAACAGGAATACCATTAAAACCATTAAAAAATGTAAAAAGAATCTTAAAAGATGGGCCTCAATGTGTGACTAAAGGAAATTATAATGTCAAGCTATACCAGAAGCTTAGCAAGAGTGAAACATCACATGTTATAAATAAAATATACTCTCTAATTAATGTCCTCCATTATCCTTCCTTTTAATTCTCTGGTACCCCTATTTCTGCTTAATAGCCTATGTTTTAAAGTAGTTGAGTCAGTAAAAAGCATACTCCAAAGATATTCTCCATATAAATACAACTTTATTGAACTGGATTGAAATCCTGGTCTACAGCTTTCAGTGCAGAATTCTTGAGCCAAGCAACATGATGATTATTATTCAAGTTCACATATGTGGTCAATCAATTGAATATAGTAAACTATGAATCCCTAATCAAGGTATTTATTTTATCATAAATATGGCTCTCTTTCCCCATTCATTAAATCTCAGAATATGTACTTCACCCTTGACTGCCAGTAGGACTTTCTCCAAATCCCTTCTCGGTCTTGAATAATGATTTTTTTTCTAACAAGATGGAATTTGCTAAGCTAGCTCTGCTTGTTTGTGTTTTATGTGTTATTTTATTGTTTTCTGTACTGTATATCTTCTGTGATTTCAGCAAATTTGTGAGAAGTGTGAGAAAAATGCTTACTGCTGGTCACTCAGCAAGAGTATTTCTTGTGCTTAAAAGAACTTCAAAAAATGACTTGAGCTCAAAGTGGATACAAAACCTTCCCAAGCCACTGCATTGTTTGACATTGCTATTCTTGATTGGTCCCACATCAACACATGGCAGCTTCAACTCTGCCGCAATGCGTGATTAAGATTGACAGGATTTATATACAATTCCTCTATTGTTACCAGATACATTTAAAGCTTGTTAGATGTTTAATGAGATATATGAAACCGATCACGGCAGGTAGAGCCAGCAACAACAAAATCTTTCATGTGCGTTAAAATGCTGTTTGACATTTCAGAGGAGCATTGACTGAAAGTCATTTGATATGGTTTTGTGTACATCAAACAGTTAAACTCTTATATGTGTGACCCGACTTGTAAGCTTAGCTGCATGATTGGATGAGCTCCAACATGAAAGAATTTAGAACTTTCAGTGTTTTCTGCACTTTAATCCAAGTGTTAACGGGCAGTATTAATCCGATATCAGTGAGATACTCTATATATACCAAAACAAGGGACTGGTGTATTTGAATTATTCCTTTGTTAGATGGACCGGATGTTTGGTGCTGTTTTTCACAGTTGTTGCCAGATCTGTATGCCCTTCATTTCAAGGTAATGCGTCACTGGCTGGGGAGCCATGGGGAAAAAATTATTCCTCTAGATTATATTTTGTTACTTGTAGTAAAAAACTAGCTTTCCTTACCAATAAGCAATATATGCCTTTTAAAAAATTAAATGTAACAGTGGGGCTAAATCCAATACAATGGAACAATGGGACTAAATCCAATACAATTGTATGATATCAAGTAAGAATAATTTATATTGACATATTTCAGAATTATGACCCATATTACATTGTTATCTTGCCTATAGATTAGTGCTGTATTTTTAAAACTGTCAGATTGGAGCAGTTGCATTGAACCTTATGGTGTATTTTCTCACAATTCATCAACTGTGATGATAATGAGAATGCTGGGAGTTGTAATTTACAGAAGATGGGGTGCATATGTTTAATATGACTGATCTTACATCAAACATTAAGCTGATATGGGGCAACATCATTTATATGGGTACAGTGTGCGTGTGAATGTGATAGGGACATTAGATTATAAAATACACTGTGGCAAGGACTGATGTGAATAAGGTATAATCTCTTATGGTGTTGCTTAAATGTGCCAGCACTACCTACATTCAATGAACTGTTGCATTTCTTATATATAAATGAATAAATATAAATGAATGATAACCATTTCTGCTTTGTAACTGGTTTTTGTTGTTATATAATACAATAATACGTATATTAAAATATAATTAATTTAACTGATAAGGCCAATAAAGTACTTTAGAAAAAGAAGATTTAGGGGGTTATTTATCAAGGTCCGAATTTATCTCAAAATCAGCTGCTACAAACTCAGATCTAACCTGCTCGGGTTTTTAACGCTTATTTATTATTACATTTTCCAGAAAATTTGCTTTGCGGGAAAAGCTCCGATTTTCACGATTTTTTTCATGAATTTTCCCCGAAACCTCAGAATTTTTCGTAGTTTTCATCCGAAAGCTCCAAAAACATCGAAAAATTGCCCAAAACCCCCGACACAACCAAAAATCAATGGGACTGTTCCCATTGACTTTTATGCAACCTCGACAGGTTTGAGATGCTGTGTTTTTATATTCGGGTTCTTTTTAGCCCTCGGGGTTTAATAATTTCCCGAAAAATTTGCGATGTTTTTTAAAAGACCGATTTTATAAAAAAGAAATCACAAATTTCTCAGATTTCGGGGAATTTCGGGTATTCGGAGCTTAGTAAATAACCCCCTTATATACAAGGAGAATGGCAAGGTGCACAGTGTAAAAATAGGTGCACTTTTTGGTGATGCTACTGATAATAAATGATCCTCAGTAGCACATGCTACAAGATATTGACAATACAAGGAATCTCCCAGACCACACAGTGGAGAATGTTACTCTATATATGTGTATGTGGAAGTATGGATGTGTGTGTGTTTGTGGGATTGTCTGTCTCCTAAAAGTACTCACAAGTGTACACTAAAACAGCTTTATTAGACACCAAGGGGCCGATTCACTTAGCTAAAGTGAAGGGTTCGAATGAAAAATACTTCGAATTTCGAAGTATTTTTTGGGTACTTCGACCATCGAATGGGCTACTTCGACCTTCGACTACGACTATCGAAGGATTCGAACTAAAAATCGTTCGACTATTCGACCATTCGATAGTCTAAGTACTTGCCCTTTAAAAAAAACTTCGACCCCCTACTTCGGCAGCTAAAAGCTACCGAAGTCAATGTTAGCCTATGGGGAAGGTCCCCATAGGCTTGCTAACCTTTTTTTGATCGAAGGATTTTCCTTCGATCGTTGGATTAAAATCCTTCGAATCGTTCGATTCGAAGGATTTAATCGTTCGATCGAACGAAAAATCCTTCGATCGTACGATCGCAGGATTTGCGCTAAATCCTTCGACTTCGATATTCGAAGTCGAAGGATTTCAATTCGAGGGTCGAATTTCGAAGTATTTTTAACTTCGAAATTCGACCCTAAGTGTATCTGCCCCCAAATGTATTAGACATCCAAGGTCCAAATACTGTAGGTGTGGATGTTAAACTGTTTTGTATACTTAAGGTATGGTGTGGGGATCACTTACATTTGGAAGTGCAGTGTCGAAAGTGCAAGACTTCTTGCCAATTGGCTGCAGCTGTTATATCAGAATTCCATTGAAATAGCTAGATATCATAATATCATAAGGAAATAGAATTAGAATTCCATTGAAATTCCATTGAAATTCGAATACTAATTAGTATGTACTGCAACTGTCATGCAGTTACTAATACTTAGTTAGGAATTGGCATGTGGACTGCACCGACATTACGATGGAGTCAATGGGTATGTAAAATGTTTCCATATCAGCTTAGAGAACCAGCAATGGAATTAACATGCTATTGATGAAGTGTGGCTCATTTGTCTGTAGGCGTACAATGCGAAAGGAACCCTGCAAACTATACCTCTTCAAGGCAGGTGTTAATCATACTTTGCACCTTGTTTAGAAAGTGTAATAGCTAATACCTGTATAGGTATGGGACCTGTTATCCAGAATCAATAAAAAATTAAATAAACCAAGTAGGCTGGTTTTGCTTCCAATAAGAATTAGTTATATCTTAGTTTGGATCAGTGCAAGGTACTGAAAAGTGAAAAGTTTGGATTATTTTGGGAGTCCTGTAATTATGATCTTTTTGGATAACAGGTTTCTGGATAATGGGACCCATACCCCATACCATTTTTCTAGGACACAGTTGAGTGTCTTTCTTCACAGTTGAGTGTCTTACTTGATATATATTTCTTACCAAACCTGCACATCATGAGGGTGCCATGTTCTCCTGTTATCTTGTACCCATTTTCTTAAGGTCTGTGATCTTGAATGCAGATTAGCAAAACAATAGAAACAATTAAAGTCAAAGTGTTATACCATTATATTGCATTCTTGTTAAACCCACTTCCAACTCGCCTTGCTATAGAGAAGTGATCAATAATAAAATGTGTAGATTAAGGCCAGCTGGATCAGTGAGTATCTACTCATTTGCCAATGAATGGATGGCAAGTCAAGAATTTTCCTGGTAACATCAGTCAGTTGCTCAATAATAAAGCCACAGTCTGTAGTGCAAGCCATAAAATACATCACATAAATTCTAACTGGACATAATATAGTATTTTTTGGGTGGAAAATGGCAGATTTGCAAAAGTATATGACTATTTCAGCAGCACTAGACCTACTTTACATAAAATAATGCAGGCCTATTATTGTATGCCGGGCACTCTATACATCAAAGTATATTTTTATCACAGCGTTCAAATGCATTGCTTAAGCACTGCAGAGTTTGTTCCTACCTGACAAATAGCATCTGCCATATTGTTCTGGTCCCCAGGTATATATAGATCTATCTGTCCTTGCTCTTTAGCATTTTTGTACATACAGTATACAATCAGATACATAACTTTCCAAAGCATCTGGTTCAGTAATCTTTAGCCCTCCTTCCACTACAAACTAAAGATACAAGCTTTACCCAATTGGAGAATGCTGTGAGATTCCATTTATAGTAGTGCTTATTATTCCAACTTTACTGGTAGAGATTGTAGATCGGTAAGCGAGAGGCTGTGCTAATGTCACTCTAGTGTGAACATTTTCCAAAAACTATGATTCATGCAATCCTTTTTCTGAAACCTTCAGAAGTTCCAGTTCAAATTAGGTGTTAGTCAGGCTTTGTGTGCAATCTTGTCTCTCACTAGATGACTTTTGGAAAAAACATAAGATTTCCCAAAAATAAAGCTGAATTAGTCTTCCAAATAAAAATGTCATTATAATTTTGTAAAACATGTGTGCAAGCTGGTGTTTTCGGAACGTGACATTTTCTTGTACATAATTGCCATTTCTGCACAACATAACAGCATTTGATTCTAAATAGCAAATATCCCAGGCTCTGCCAGAACCATCATTTACAGATGTACTTTGAAAATCTTCTTCTAAAAGTCAGGGAGGTTCAAACACTTTCCCCCTGCCCTTGGGTATTTCTGAATCAGATCTAGATTAAAGGAATAGAGTTTGCTGCTGTTGGTGGCTAAGAGGCTTTCAAACTTGTAAGTTAAGTTAGGAACCAAGTTTTCAGAGAAATCAAAGAATTTAGTAATATAATACTTACCCAAGTTCGACTCTTTCACCTTGGTGCTGCTAGAATAGCCTGTGGTGCACTCTATATTATACTCCTCTCCCAATTGAGAAAAGTAGTAAGTAATGCAGTCATCGCACAATCTTAAAAAATATCAGTATAGTCTAGAATACTTACATGAAAGATTCAGCATTCTGGGTCAGCAATGGGTGGACGTTGGTTTCCACAACTGTGCTGGGTATGGATCAAGGAAGGTGAAAAAACTTAAAATACAACTGCAGAGCTATTCTGGAACATTACATTAGTTCTGCTTTTAACCCATTATTCCCTGCTGACCTCTGTTGCCATGAAAATGCTATCAGCAAATCTTGTTATGAAAACTGTAAGACCTACAAGCGAAAAATAACTAGATGTGTCAACTTCTTGTGTAGATAATGTTTCTACATTTAATTCCGACACATGCTATTTAAATCATATTGAACTCACAAACAGATACATGCATATGTTCAGGGACAGAATGCGTGATTATGTATGGATATAAACAAGCTGTATTTAGCTTGGCAATTAAAAGTGTGTAAAGTACGAGAAGGCTGTTTATTTTATATTATCATATGTAAATAGGTAAAGTTTACATTCTTATGGAATGCTTGGCTATCTGGTATATGGAAACTCACATGAGCAATTGCAGTAAACAGTAAATACAAAATGCTTTCTTACAACAGTACATCAGACCACTTTCCATTTCCAACATGGCCAGCATTAACAATACAATATGATCTGATAAGGTATGCAGATGGCCGAACTGGATTTGTTTAAATAATCAGTACGTGTCCCAGAATCTTTGCTTCAGTCTACAATCTTGGGGTTGAATTTGTGCACAACCTGCAATCTATGTGCCTAAGGAACCGTTGTATTGGGAAATATTAGGATATCAGGCATTGTCTTTCCTTGTTAGTAGATACCTTACACTCATAAAGGCATCATTGCTGGTAAAACAATCATAACATTATATTGCACAAAATGATCTTATGTTGCCTTTTAGCTTAATGATAAAAAAAGTACACTTTTTTATTTTAGAATCAATATTTCTGCATTTTCTTCTACTCTATCGCTGGGATGTTATCTGGTTACAGATTATAGAAAAAAATATATATTAACTTACCTCTTACCCCAAAAAAGAAAAAGAAAAAGAGAAGGAAAGGTATAATCTCTGGGGGTCCAATTGTTAAGCACCACCCAGTCATTATAATCACTTACCTGATACATCAGGCGAGTTATCCTGCTTAAAAAACTTCTGGCCCTGGTCCAGGTGTGTATGTAGGCTGGCTTTTTGCATTATTTTACTTTGGCTTTTCAAGCTACTGCACATTTGCACCTGAACGGGGCTGAAGATAGAAAAAAAGATGCAGAAGATGTTGGCTCCTATAGAAGTACCCAAGCCTGGTGCATTTTGAGTAAATAGGAGCACCAACCTGGGGTCTCGGGTAAGAAATTATAATGACTGGGGGAGGGGGGGTTGACACCCCTATACATGTCCTTCTCCTTTAAACACTAATTGTGGGCCCTGTTAATCTTTGGTTTATGCATTAAATGGACATTCAATGGACAACCGAATAATTTTGGCATGCGCCAATTTTTATGCACACCAAGTTTCTTTTGATGTGGCAAATTTTTCACCAGTGAATTGTAGCTGCAGTTTGGTGAATTAATTTGCATGCGGCAAAATGTGTAAATTTGCTGCAAATTTGTGTCTGGCGAATTTATTTGTCTAACTGTAAGCACTTAGACATGACAATTTTGTAGGTATCACTTAAAGGAGAAACAAACCCTTAATAAAAAAAAACCCTACCCCCTACCCTACATAGACCCCCTCCTCCCCCTCAGCCTAGCTGCTACCACAGTTTAATGCCCCTAACTTTTTGCTTACCCCTCTGTGCAGATTCTGTCCAGCGGAGTTCACGGCAGCCATCTTCTTCTCTTTGGTAGTCTTCTAAATGGGACTGGAGGATTGGCGCATGCGCAGCTGTTTTGTGACAACTGCGCATGCACCGAAACTCCAAAAAATTGCCGAAATGCTGGTCTCTTTCCAAAGACTACTGAAGCACCTGAAGATGGAGCCTGTGAACTCTGCTGGACATATTCTGCATGGAGGGGTAAGTAAAGAGTTAGGGGCATTTGCCCGGGGTAGCAGCTAGGCTGGGGGAGAGGGCGGTAGGTCTGTTTTGGGTAGGTGGGTAGGGTTTTTTTTTATTAAGGGTTTGTTTCTCCTTTAACACAGAATTACCAATACCTTTGCTGTTGCTTTAGTTATGGCCTCCTCCTTTTGAGCAATCTAACGTTCTATTTCTATATGTTCTGCAAGAGGCAGGCTCCTCATTATTTATGCATTTTGTGAAATACATTAATCATCTATGTCCCCATTTAACTTCACACAAAATGTCACCGTTGAATTTGTTTGGTTTAATTGTTTACAATAGTTTGGCAGCTGATCCATAAATTGATACTTCTACAAAACAATATAGATTTTACTTCTTAAAAATTCAGTGGAAAACCTTTTATTCTCTGGTAAAATATTAAACAGAAATTAATATATGATATGTGAAAAAAGTATTTTTTTCTATAAAACAAGGGGCATGGCTTACTAGATTATAAATTATACATTGAGTTATTTGAAAATTTACTTTATTTAAAAGAAGCTTTTACCCTTATTTCGCTATAATTGCGTATAGAGAGACCAACCATTCTCACAATATTTGTATGCATCTTTTTATTTACTCATATGAGGGTATTGCCTTACATGGTCCATCCAGTTTGAAATCATCAAGAACCTTCAGTAAAACAGAGGCTACTAGTGAGCAAATTGTCTCTTAAACAAAAAAAATTGCCTTTGAATGTCAGGCACCAGCTTTCACTTTGTACAGAAAATTTCACATGACAATTTTGTGTCAAAATGTTCTCATCATAAACTTTTGCTGTCAAATAGGATCTGAGTATTTGATTGTTCTAATCAGCAGTGAATAAAGAAATGATTTATAATGCCATGCAGAGCTACCTAGTTATAGGCTGAAATAGTACTCACCCTGGAGTTGCAGCAACAAAAAACAAAAGAATATTCAAGGTGACTTTTTTCTCAACACACTAGTGTCCCTAATCTTCAAGCTCTACAGAGAATACTAAGCCTGCACAATTCACACTTTAGGCTGTTAGGCTATTTAGCAGTCCTAATCTAGTCTACAACTAGAAATGTTCCCATTTATTGGGTCCCTCTTCCTCTAAGTTGGAAATGCCTCCTCAGTGAATGGTGTCCAAGAGAACTAGCACTTAAATACCACTAGTGGTAAACCACCTGACATCTATGAACCAATGGAAACCTTTCCACCACCCACAGGGCATATCTATACTGAGATGAAGCTACAGGAGTAATTTACCAGGTGTAGGGAAGTGTGTATAGTACAAAGAAGGGGTGCAAACCATTCCCTGTGTGGGATTTGCCCAAAGCAACTTCTTACATTATAGGACTGGCGGTGGGTGACACTTAGGACACCCTTGGACACCAAATAGGTTGTACATTATTCATTTTAAGGTGCAGACTGAATGAAGCATTGACCCAGGTGCAGCAAATAAGTGCATGTGCCCTATAAGGCTCTTGGTAAAAAGCCCCTTACATCTCTTCCCACCCATGCTAACAAAGAATGCTCCTCTATTTTAGGTGACCATATGGGGAAACTGACAGCCGTGGCAGAAACCCAATTCCCTATTCACTAAATAATTGATGATTCCATCCCTGGTCTACTGATAAAAATGGATTGGTGTGATAAAAAAACTAAGGCAAAACAACATTGCTGCAAATAAAATGAATGCGTCCATGTCAATTATATCTTCAGTAAGTTGCTTGTTAAGGTTTTTACCTTTTAAAAAGCAATATCTAAATGCCTTTGAGCTATCGTTTTGGTAACTTGTCCATCTTCAAAATGAGTCTTCAACCCCTGCACAGGGCGGCTTTTTTGAACTGAAGTGGCCAATTATTTCATTTTACCATCCTATCTTCCCATGTCTTTGTGTCTCAGAAACCCATTATCAAAATATCTGCATTGCAGGAAATAACCTCAGGCAGCAACAACACAAGCAAAAGAAAATATTAAAATCTGACAAAATGTAGAAACATCCAGCATATCACTGTACACAGAAAGCACCCAAAGACCCTCAGCTTGTTGTGAATCAGCATCAACTTTAATTCATCACAGCAGAGTGGTGCAAATTAAATAAGCGGCTCCAGGCAGCGGGCATATTATTTCAGCTAACAGGGCCTTAGATTTATTGCCTTTGCCTGTTTAGAGTTGTTTCAATGTGGCATCTTTCAAGGTCATGCATCAATGTTTCTACTAGTAATTTCTAAAAGAAAGAATCGGGTGACATAGAAGTAGTATATATTTTGTGTATTCATGAGTCTAATATTTCCTTTTTTTTTTAATCAAAAAGACAGATATATTTACCCAAGAAAACCCTTGTAAAATTGTAATTCTTCATAGTGACCTGAAGTACTGATACCTCTAGGTTAATGTCAGATCCACTCCATCTTTTTTATTAAAAAGAGGGAGCAAAGCGCCATCTCTATTTTTTATAATACATTCTGGGAAGCTGCCTTGAGCGTGGGACACAGAGGTTGAACAAACAGAAGGATCTCTATGCAGCCTGATCCAAAGCAGCCAACTGGCATGCTGAAACTGATGTGATTTGTAAACATCTACCACATTTGTGTATGAGTTTCACTAACCAGAAATAAGTGCATTCAACAAACCAATGGCACTATAATTCACATGAGTAAGAATTGGAAATGACTCTGCTTACATGCTCTGTTTCCATCCATAAAAGGCATTATGAATAGATATTCATTCATTTTGTTGATGGAAGCAATGTTCAATTTGCATCTGTAGAGCAGATATTAAACTTGCACACCTGCTCTGTTGAGTGAAGGCAAACATTGCTCTCTTAGCGGCAAAAAATATATAAATAGTATGAATTTAATTTGGAACAACTTAGATACTACCGTTTGGAAATCAAGAAGACAATGAGATTTATGAAGTATTCATATGTATATTAAGCTAAAGGTCCCTAATTTAGGCCTCAAATCTCATTTCTAATTTCAGAACATTTGAATTTCTACATGCTCCACTTCTCAGTGCAGTTTATACATACAATAGGAGCAGAAGTAATAAAGCAAAGTAATGATGTAATGAAATGGAAGGAAGTCACGTTTATGTACTGTATTTTTACAGTATTTACTGCCCTCTGACGGTTTATGAGGGATATACATTACTTCAATATTTTTATTTTATATTGTGTAACAATTGAATAACTACATAACATTTTACTAATGCAGGATAAAGAAGCAATAGTACATGCATTTATTAGGGAACTTTTTGCCCAAAGCTGCACAGCTTCTAGCTTGGCATGCAAATGATCCAGGGATGTCAAAGCTGTAAAAGGACTCCTATGTGATTCATCCATTGATTGGATCGGATTAATTTAGCATTCTTCTTATGAGCCAAATCTAGTAATCAGGGTGACCCTATGGGGCAAATTCACCAGCATGACATCATTTCGTTACTTCTAACGGGCGCTGGCGTAAATTCTCTAGCGAAGTGGACCTACTCTAGTGCTACTTCACACCCTTACGCCAGGCGAAGTTGCGATATGGCGAAGGGACGTAACTACGCTAATTCACTAACTTGCGCATTTTACTGAGCGTTACATACTTGCGCCAGACTTGCCTTCACCACCTCAGACCAGGCGAAGTGCAATAGAGTAGATAGGGCTTGCTTCAAAAAAAGTTGAAATTTTTTCTAATTCCCAAAAAACGCTGGCGTCTTCTCCTTTTTTAAGGGTGATAGGCTGAAAAAGATCGTAACTCTTTTGGAGGGTACCCTCCTTCCCTACATTTCCTAACATATGGCACCTAAACTATACAATGGGCACATGCATAGGGCAAAATAACAAGTCTATTTTATTTTATGAAACTTTCCCAGGCTTTTGTAGTGTAATGTATTTGCTGCTACATATACATCCATTGTACTTTAACTTGGCGCCGTATGCAAATTAGACATCGCTAGTGTAACTTCGATTTCCTTGACAAATTAACGCTAGCACAACTTCTCTACTTCGCCTCCATGAGCGCAACTTTGGATTTTAGTGAATTAGCGGCGCCCTGGCGAAACTTCGTCTGGCGAAGTGTGGCGAAGCCTGCGCTAGCGCAAAGCCACAGGTTAGTGAATTTGCCTCTATAAATAGAGCAAATCTTGTCGTGTGAATAGCTTCTGTGTTGTTTTTGATAGAAGTACTTCAGACTGTATTTCACAGGCCTGGAAGAATCCCTACAATTGAAGTCATATTTTCCTTCAAATATTGTACCATAGGCTGCTATTTCCAGAGGTGCCTAGTATGATATATGAACCCCCCACACATTAATGAATCAATTTTCCAGGCTTAAAGACATCACATCAGAACACAGACAGCACCAGCCAAATAATTAAATGTGCATTAAAATAAGAGTGATCTTACTCTTGGGAATTTTTTTTCATTACATTTTTCCCTCTTTTTATTGTGAGGGAAGGGCTACATAAGGCTTTCAATAAATATTTACTAGGTTAAAATGATTCCTGTATATACTGTTGCACACTATAGTATGGCCAGTATTTGTGATATCACTGGCATATCTTTCTTTGAGAACAATGGAACTGACAGTTGACCTGTAATGATGTGGGTATCCCATATTCAAGGTGACAGGCATTTGACATTTGTCAGAAATAATATCTTATGTCTTTGATTCTTATAAAAATGCCTGCAGTTTAAAAAGGACATTTCACTCAGATGGATCTGATATTGCTACTGGGTTGGTATAGACATATCTAACTAACAAGTGTAACTGTGCAGCAAAACAAAATGCTTCTATACATGGTTTGCCACAGTGACAGATGAATCTGTTTGCAGTCATCAATATATACAGTATATCTAACACAATGTAACCAGCATGAGCCAAAATGTAGCATTATGAGAAAAATCCAATGCGTTTCAAAAAAAAAAAAAAAAAAAAAAAATATATATATATATATATATATATATATATATATATATATAGATATATATATATATATATATATATATATAGATATATATATATATACATTCTAATGCTGTGCAGTGTTCCACTTGCTCACCAACCCTCTTGACCAATGGAAAAGGTGCTTATTAATTCTTGGCTTGAGGGCAAGTTTTTGTTGCATAAAACATACGAACTGCCAAACAGAGCCTCCTATAAGCTGCCAATCCACATAGGGGCTGCCAAATAGCCAATCACATACCTTATTTTGTACCCTCAGATACATTTCAATGCTTCTTTTGCTCCCCAATTCTTTTTAGAATTGTATGTGGCTCATGGGTAAAAAATATTTGGAACCCATGCATTAGTTTATAGACCTTGTTTAGGATTGCATTTGCAAGTCCAGTCATGCTAAAATGGACACAGTTGATGCAAGTATTGATGTTATTCAATTAACATACTTAAATCCAAACACACTCCTTGTATTTCTCAAAGCCCCACTCAGCCCACCCAGTCTGTATCATGAATATCATGTAGATTAATCATGATTAATTGCACCTATTAACACAGAGGAACACTGAAGATACTACCCCCCTGAATGTGACATTCATTCCAGGGTTCCCACTGTGGATGCATTAATAGGCACAGCAGACTTGCATCTAAGCGCAAGGCCAGAAGTGGCGTTTTTATGTTGTGTTTTTAAAAAAGAAACGCCGGACTTAAATACGCCACTGAAGCCACACGCGACCGTCAACATGCGATTTTCATTCGTTTTTCAGCACGTAGGTTTCTTTTCCCAACATGCACTTCTCGTTGTTCTCATTGTTGTCATTGAAAATCTGGAAGCCATATTTAAAATACGCTGAGTATTTACGCAAAGTGTGGTTTCAAACGTGCAGATCCCATAGAGTCTATCAATTTGGTCGTTTCTTGACGTATTGGTGTTTCTGCTGAAAAACGCAAATACTGGCGTCCTGTGGTGGATTTCGGCTTGCAAGCGCCCTGTGTGAATTGGCATAGTGCGTTTTCCATTAGTTTCAGTGGTAGTGCAGTTTATGTGTATTTACACCTGTTGGAGCTTTTTTTAAATCGCAGTGTAAAAACGCCACGTCTGGCCTTGCCCTTAAGAATCACTTGCAAGCTTGACTTTGTGTCCAATATGTAAAACATGTGCATCACAAATTTACACACAATGGCAACAGGTGCAAATGGTAAATTGTGGCTAAAAATGCACACTGCAACTGGGTTTGCAAATGACAAGTGAGCAGGAATCAGTAACTCTCATAAAGCAAATTAGGAATGTATTTCACACAATCGTGTATCTGATTCATACTATTAAAGCTATTGTTGCCATTACCTTTTTTTCAGTCTTTGAACATCCATTTTAATTATTTTTCCAACTCACTGTTGACATTATGGGGCAGATTTATCAAGGGTTGAAGTGAATTTGAGGGAATTTTCGAAGTAATCCTATTCGATGGTCAAAGTAATTTTTTGGATACTTCGACCATCGAATAGGATACTATGACTTCGAATTTACTCAAAGTAAAAATCGTTCAACTATTCAACCATTCGATAATCAAAGTACTGTCTCTTTAAAAAAAACTTTGACTTCAATACTTCGCCAACTTATACCTGCCGAAGTGCTATGTTAGCCTATGGGGACCTTCCAGAGCAAGTTTTTTGTATTCGAAGGAAAATCGTATGATTGTATGATAAAATCGTTTGGATCGTACGTTTCGAAGTACGATCAGAGTACGATTGTACTACGATCGGAATATGATCGTACGATAAATAAAATTCTCCGACTTCGAATTCAAATGTCGGAAGATTCTATTCGATGGTCGAATTTCGAAGTATTTTCCACTTTGAAATTTGACGCTTGATAAATCTGCCCCTATATGTTGAGAAATTCCTTTATCACCATAATTGTGTTATATATGTGTCTGTATAATTCTAAAAGCTTAGCTAGGTGACATGGTTTTCATGCAGGGTTACAACCAAACAAAGCAGGATAAAGAATTTGGACAATTTGAGTTTATCAGTTAAAATAAATTGAAATATTTCTAATCATCCAGAAGTATAGAAACAACAGTACTGGCACTCTCTAACTTGAATGTCAGTGTTGTGAATTCCATGTTTACTTGGTACAATTATTTTTAATATCAGACTGCGAGCTATAAATTATGATGCAATTTGGCAGAATGCACCCAGCAAAAGTTTGCTCTTCAGTTAAAGGAAAACTATACCCCAAAATGAATACTTAACCAACAGATTGTTTATATCATATTAAGTGGCATTTTAAAGAATCTTGCCAAACTGGAAAATAAATATCAGTAAATATTGCCCCTTTACATCTTTTACCTTGAGCCACCATTTTGTGATAGTTTCTTTGCTGCCTCAGATATCACAAGACATAATGCAGCTCTAACTTTAGCAGAAAGAAGTGTGGGAGCAAAAAACAGATCTTTGTCCATTAATTGCCTCATGTGACTTAACATGTATGTGTGTCCTCTATGTGTTTGCATGCACTGTGAATTGTATGGTCAAGGGAGAGGCCCTTAGTTATTAACAGTTTCCATTTTGGATAACCTAATGGAACATACTGCTAAGAAAGTATATTTTTACGAAACTTGTTTATTTACATGAAGCTTTCACATATTAGTCTGTTTCAAACAATATATATTTATAGAGACTTACATTGTTCTGGGGTATAGTTTTCCATTACAATTCCCTATTCCCATGAACTGTTTTATTGTTAGGCTTTTCACAGTTTTAGCATTTATAGTTAAGATGTAATTAGGACTCATATTCATATTGATCCAGTCATAAGTGCCTCTCATTTGTAGTTTTTTGTTAATTGCGACCTTGCTTTTGTTAGAGGTTAGATTGTAATTTCAAAATTGACATTCTATGCCATTGATTTATTTCCCGCTGGGGTAGCCATATGGCCTTTGGATCAAGTCGACTTGTTTACAAACGGGTATTTTGCAAATCACAACTGGAAACTCCCATCTGACAATAAGGTGATTGTTTAACACATTGTGATTAGTGCAAATATGCAACTGTGGCATGGAGTACATTTAATGTGGATCGTCACATGTAGGATCTGTGTTTAGACATCATAAAGCATTTATGGGGCAATGTATTACAAGTTTTAGCTGGAAAAATAATGATAAATAAGAGCAACATGTACAACATTCATCAGTAGACAGTTAAAACATTCTGAATTTTAATTCTGGCCAAGAATTCTTGAAAAGGGTTGAGATGCATTTATTCAGTACGAATAAAAGTAAAACTACCATGACCTTGTCCAGAAGGATAAGTTCAGTGAGTCAACAGCCCTCAGCAGGATGTGTATTGTGCCTAATGATGTGTGTTGATTTATTCACTGAGGGAGTCTGCAATCTGCATCAACTATTCTTATGAAGCAGTGAGTTAAGAAGAAAAAAATGAAATATTTGCATTAGCAATTTCTTTCTTGTAGCCATAGAAAATAAGTGCTATGAGTAGAGGATGCCAAAGCAAGGAGATGCAAGGAAAATTATATTATGAAAGGGCGCAGACTGCCTTATCAGCCATATCACAAAAATATGATACTTTAAAAGAGTGTTATGGAAGGGAGGTAGCGGTTATCACTTTTGGAAATTCAAGGGTTTCTGATTACCAATGGAGATGATATAAATACATGTTTCTGAAATCCTCATCCCCATCGAGAATGAACTGTGTCAGCAATAAATGATGTAGCTTGAAGATGGCCATGTCAGTTTAATTGATCTTGAGTCATTGCCTCTCATCAGAACTGTCTGTCTCCTTACCCATAATCCTCATCGCTATGATAGGCTGTCAGGAATATGGGACTTGACTCAGTCTTGCCTGCATCCAATAATATTATAAAATTGAAATTGACACTTGCCTTGGCACTAATTTCCATATGAGATCAGAGACAGAGGCCAAATCTTTTTGTTTTGTAGCAGGATATTTAAGCAAACACCGCTGAATACTTTAGGTATAAGAATGCATTGTTTCTAGGCCAAAGAACATAATAATTACTTTCTGATTGGCTTCTAATTGTAGTGCATTTTGACATAAGATAATTTTTATCTATTCAGCAGCTGTCATCTAATGATAGAAAATCAGTGTTATTTTTGTTCTAGAGACAATATAATAATATTTGAAGCCCAACAATTATTATTATTGTTTACCACGCATCTTTCATTTATCAAATGTCAAAGTTTGATTTCTACTAATGTATCCAGGCTTCCCATTATAATAATTGATGCAGCTAAGTTTCTTTAGACCAATTGCTGGATTTGCCGTTAGTTCAATTTACTCAAGTGCGACAATAAACAGATTTGCCTCCAAATTGTCTTCCTTGCATGTGAATATTTATAATTTTACTATGTCTTTTTATAGGCTAAGATCAACCTTGGGCCTATGGTACATAGGGGAATTTGGTGTGTTTCACCCCCTATTGGCTCCAACTATTTTAAATTCCACATTCCTGCACTTCAATTGTCCTTGTGCATTAGGATGTTTTTGTTAGCTTTAGTGTCTTGTTTCTAATGCATTTAATTTCACTCTCCCTGCAACTCCTTGTCCTTCCTCCTAATACTACAAAAGGGCTATGACAATTATAAAAGGTGACAAAAGGAAAGTTGTCACCAGGCAGACAATTAAGAATTGGTGTTATACAAAAATAACTTTGAAAATATATTGGCAGCACTACACTAAACTGGGGGCCAGGTCCGGACTGAGAATTAAAACAGGCCCTGCCATTTCAGGTACATAGAGGCCCAATCAGCCCACACAGAGGCCCAAACAGCCCCCACCAGTCCACTTAATACTGACTTTCTATGGCACCTTATAGCAGCCCCTCTGGCATTTGCCAGAACCCACAGATTGTCAGTCCGGGCCTGCTGGGGGCACATTTACTTTGCTCGAGTGAAGGAATAGAATAAAAAAAACTTCGAATTTCTAAAGTTTTTTTTTTTTGGCTACTTCGACCATCGAATTGGCTACTTCGACCATTGAATTGGCTACTTCGACCTTCGACTATGACTTCGAATCGAACGATTCGAACTAAAAATCGTTCAACTATTCGACCATTCGGTAGTCGAAGTACTGTCTTTTTAAAAAAACTTCAACCCCCTACTTCGCCAATTTAAACCTACCGAGGTGCACTGTTAGCACTGTCTCCATAGGCTTTCTAAAAAATTTTTGGTCAAAGAAAAATCGTTCGATCGTTGGATTAAAATCCTTCGAATCGAACGATTCGAAGGATTTAATCGTTCGATCAAACGATTTTTCGTTCGATCGAACTATTTGCGGTAAATCCTTCGACTTCGATATTCGAAGTTGAAGGATTTACATTCGGCAGTTGAATATCGAAGGGTTAATTAACCCTCGATATTCGACCATATGTAAATCTGCCCCTTAGTCAATAAAACCTTCAACATAGGCAAACAGAGAAAACATAGACTTCAACTTCTTCTTCGCAATGTTTGCGAACATTAGCAGTGTATGTAATAAAATGTTGTAATCATGAAGCAGCTTTTGCAACAAAATATTTAACAAAACTCCAGAGCAGGTAACCTCTAACCTTTGCAGTTTTTAATTACTGCCACCCCTAAATCTTTTATGAAGGATTGGACAAACCCACACAAACCCACTAACCGAATCTGAGCTCTAATTTGCATTTTACAATTAGTATAATGAATGGGGAGTAATCCAACAAACACAAAGTAGTGCTACACACACAATCTCACCGCTCTTTGCAGCGTTGGGTGCCGTCTGTGACTCTGTCTGCCCAGGTCTGATTCACGTACAAGAAAATTTGATAATGGACTGGAAAAGCTCGAAACGTTGCTTAGCTTGAGGCACGAATAAAGCAACATTTTTTTCACCATAATATGAATGGGGAGTAAAATATTTTTACCGAATGTCACATGATTGTAAGAGGTCAAATTCAGTTCAGGCACTTGGAATTAGGGGAAACTGAATCCTGGAATCCTGAAAAACGTTCAGATTCAGCCAAATCTTAAACAAATCTGGGATTCAGTGCACCACTAATATGTTGTATGTATACACAATTTTGTGCATCGTCAATTTTTTTTTCTTTGTTGCGCTACAATTATTTCACCCATTGAAGTCTATGGGTCTCATGACTGCGAAAGGCCAAGAGTGGAGACAATGCGAGGGGGGACCTTATACTTACCCACCATCTCGCTCACTGGCTGCAACCTTGCCCCCAAACCTTTCTCCCAATAAAACAGACCACACATTATTTTGTTGGATAATGAAGACCACAGCTTCTTTATTGTCTGTATCAATTATTAACCATTTAAAAAACAATTAGCATTTTAACCTCCATAACATTCCATATCAATTATTAGACTGTCCTGATTCCCATGGGCAGATGGTTCTGGGATTACCATCCTGTGCATTGTACCTCCGTACTGCTGCACCCATCCTGTCTTTTATTTATTTACCCATCAGCCGCAATATACCAACTCAATGGTATTTTTCCTTTTGCCACCAGTGGACCCCATACCCGAGTTGACCCGTTAAACAGGATCCCTCCATTTCAATGGAACCTATTATAGTTCCACCTTTTTCTCCCTGATTTCCTAGGACCACCGCCAGACAATTATCTACCCCTCCTAGGCATCTGTTTTTCCTGAAAGCACCCCCCAGCAACCCATTCCCCATCTACTTATCATTAGGAAAATCCCTATCGCCTGAAAACAGGGAGGGGTGTCTGCCTGCTTTTGTCCTGTGTATCTCCCACTGTCCCAGGTAGGAAAAGGAAGCACCCTTCTCCAGCTCTCTCTCCTTTTATCTGCCCACTGCCTCCTGTGCTAACCTATAACCCCTTCCTCTGCCCCTTCCTCTTTTCTCTTCCCCCTAGCCTTCCAGTCATGCCCTTTTACTGCCCATACAGGCTCCAACGTCTCTTTTCTGAGGCAAAAAATTTTGCTTATCACTATATAGGATAATTTCATAATCCCATGCATCATTTTTCTACTTCATACAAAGCTATAGTACATCTTTATCTCTGTATATGTGCACATTTTACTTAGCTGTTCACCACCCTTATGTGGAATGTACAGACAATGAATACACAAAATAATGGTATGCACAGGAAACTTACTGTCCTTGTCTGTAATGCTTTTTATTTTGTTACAAGGTCATTGTATATCCAATGTCTGTAGCACAGAGCTGCTATACATGCTTGTCACGATTAAGTAAATAAATAAGTAATAATTCCGCATTCATCAGAGTCCTTTTATTGGAATACTGATATTGCAAAGGGAAACAATGAGGAGAATAAGTGCTCAGTGGATGGCTTCTGCTATCATTTTGAATTTCATATCTTCTGATTGCTTTTGTTAAATGTAAAATTTAAAATAATTACGGCAGATGTTCTGGGGCCACAGCCCAACTTTGTTTAGACCTCTCCTGATCTCTGGAATAAAGATTCGTTAGAGGAGGGGGGACATAAGTTGTGTTTGACGTCATGACTGTGTTTGAAACTGTACCAGCTAAGCCTTGAACAGAACACAGCTGTTGGCTATCCAAAGACATAGCACTAATTCGTACATTGTATACCACCACCAGCCATTAAAAATCATAGTTATATGGTGAGAACATCTGCACAGAATGTTTTAGAATTAAAAAAATGTATGTGTGTGTGTGCGTATATATATACATGCTGTATATATCATATCTATATATATATAGACAAATACAAGAGTCCTCTGCACTCAACCCATTATCAATATATTTAAGACAGAGACATTTTGTGCATACTGCTACTAAAAAATGCCTTACCCTTTAAACAAACGAACTCCAAACTGCTCACGCACACCCAGAAAGTACTAACCCTGGTGCTCTGGGAAAAGGGCTTCGGCAACCCCACAGCAGTACGAAGAAAGAATTCACCGGCACACAGGTATTGCTGGCAGGGTGAAACAACCCTTGCTTAAAGTTTAATAGTGCGACATGCAACGTTTCGGGGGCAACCCCTTTATCAAGATGCTTGATAAAGGGGTTGCCCCCGAAACGTTGCATGTCGCACTATTAAACTTTAAGCAAGGGTTGTTTCACCCTGCCAGCAATACCTGTGTGCCGGTGAATTCTTTCTTCTTACCCTTTAAACAAAACAGGGATTGTTTGTCCATATATTGCAATATATTTAAGCTGGCCAACTACGTCAAAGTCATCCCATATCTGGCCAGTCCTATATATATATATATATATATATATATATATATATATATATATATATATATATATATATATATATATATATATATATATATAAATATACTGTAGATATGTAACATAATATTGGTGCACTGTACTACAAATAGAAATGAAAACTAAAATAAGAAAAATCTTGAGATTGAATGTTTCAGTCAACTCAATATTGATCCTTGTCTGTTCTATCCGTATTTTGTTCAGGTGCAGTGATGAATACAAAGGTAGTTCTACAGTATAAATAAAATACAGGTATGGGACCTATTATACTGAATGCTCGCGACCTGGACCACCATACCTTAAGTCTACTAAAAATTATTTAACCATTTAATAAACCCAATAGGATTGTATTGATTCAATACGGATTAATTATATCTTAGTTGGGATCAAGTACAACGTACTGTTTAGTGATGGGCAGATTTATTCGACAGGCGCAACTTCGATGGCGAAAATTCCATTTTTTTTGGGAAACGGTCGCTGGTGTCAAAAACGAGACACCGGCATTGTTTCTCTAATTTTTCACCGAAATGGGACAAATTCGCCCATCACTAATACTGTTTTATTATTACAGAGAAAAAGGACATCTGTTTTAAAAAAAGTGAATTTTTTATTTAAAATGGAGTCTATGGGAAATGGCCTTCCTGTAATTTGGAGCTTTTTGTATAATGGGTTGCTAGATAATGGACCCCATACCTGAAGCATGTTAAAGCAAAACATTTTTCAAAATAATGTCCCTATGAGGCACAGGCAGAATCTGTAACCAGACACTGTAATTGTAATAAGGTATATCCTGGTTCTTTAATGTGACTGGTAACTTATTAACCCCATTCTGCATAATGGAATGATGCTGGTCATAAGCAGATATAAAGTATTTGAACTAGAACATGTGCAATACCCATTTACTGTAAGATTTACCCAAATGAGGCTATTAAATGGTTTTACTTTTAATTATACATTATAAGCTTGTAAGCAAGGATACATACCATGCTTTATGGGCATAAGAGCTGTTTGTCCACCTCATTCCCTTAAACCAAGAACTATGTGAACCAGAGAATATTTAATGTTGCGTAGCCATAGGTATGTTGGCACAGTTGGCTGAGAAAAAGCTGGTATATCAGGATACATCTTAGTTAAAGGATTTAGCGGTTAATTACCTACCCATTATTCTTACCCTTGATTTTCCAAATGAAGAAGAAGGTGATTTCAATAGATACTGGAGTTAAAATAACAGTTTCTAGAATGCACCCTATAAACAGAAGAGATTCGATGTCTAAGGTAGTGTTATTCCTATTGATTTGCTGTTCAATTTGTACTGTACAGTAAAGAACAGACATGACCAAAATCAATTCGACGTTGCTTTTCTTCTTTCTCCTCTTGCAGTGTGCCCAGGAATGAAATGCTTATATCATTTTTACGACGTGTCTCTGCCAGGCATGAGTGAGTCAAGAGATTAAACACTGCATAGAAATAAAATGGGCTGCAGCCCAACACCACTACCCTTAGGTCTAATTGGAAAGCTCTGTATATTTTAGGTTGCACAACTGGAAGTATGAGATCTTGCAGAAGTTAGAATGCACAGCCCTATAACCCTCAAACATAGCAACACATGCAATCAGATCCATGGCAGTGTACTAATGTGCCCGTGCTATTTATATATGTGTTTCCTGTAAGAACAAATTCACATATAGAAAGTAGAAATATGTTCTGCTATTTCTTTCTGCTAGGTGTTAAATTGGATGTTATAGTTGGACTATGTTTTACTCTCAGGTGTATAGTCCACAGTCACATAACTTGGTCACAACAGAACAGGATTTCATTGTTTCTTCAGGTTAGTGTAACACTTCTGCATCATCCTAAAATGACAACAGCACCAAGGGAGTGTGTATAGTACTATTCCCATTTAGAAATTGCTACTTTGCTCTACGGGATAGCCATTTGCACCTGCAGAAGGTACAATATAATCAAACCATACACCTTGTTGTCTTGGGAATAATACAATGTATTCATTTGTTACACATTTCAAAAAAGAAAACAAAAACAGAAAAAAGGGTCAAGAACCCATTAGTAGTTCTATACACCTGTTTATACGCCTGCATAAGAATGTGTATAAATTATATATTAATTTGTTTATTATTTATCTGAAAAAAGTTGTATAAATTAATGATGATGACAATGGTTATTGTGTTCTGAGTGGTGGAAAAATGATCTGCATGAATACCATTGTTTAATACTTTTTACCAATCTTTTCTACTTGATTCATTTACAGTCAAACAGAGGTTTCTAATTCTTATTGAGACTCTACAGCTCATTTATGAACATAAGTGCTAAAATGCAGATTTTAGTTATTTTACTGGGCATTGCATATGTATAAAGCAAGTGTTTTAGTATTTTGTATCCTTTTTCAAGGAGAGCAAGAGTGTTAGGGGCAGATGTATCAAGGGTCGAATTTCGAAGGGTTAAATCCCTTGAAATTCGACTGGGGAATAGAATCGAATAGGCAATTCGGGCGAATTTACGCGCTGGCGAATAGTCGAATTGGCGAATATTCGCCAGGCGAATAGGCGCTCGATCGAATATTCGCTCGAAGGATTTTCATTCGATCGAATGCCTTTTTATTCGATCATAAACTTGGAAAACAAGCCTATAGGACTTTCCCATAGGCTTTTAAAGCAATTCGGTAGGTTTTAGGTGGCGAAGTAGGCAGTCGAAGTATTTTTAAAAGAGACAGTACTTCGACAATCGAATGGGCGAATAGTCGCAGCGTTTTTGTGCTCGGGATACAAGGATGCCTCTTAGTTAGTGGAACACAAGCAGTTCAGCTCAAAATTGGGAGTCAGTTCAGCTCGAAGTTGCACTTTGCTCAATTTACTTTTGGTTTTAAATTACCTTTAGGGACCTGAAACAACTGAACACACATATCTGCAGCCAAGCTTTCTATGCCCATTGTACTCCTAGGTCCAGCCATCAGATTTGTAATGTCCCTACAAACTATGCAGACTTAAGGCCACTGAGATCTAGATATGTTTTCTATCAATGTGAAACCAAAATATTTGTTTTGCACAATATGATAAGCAAGGCACAATCATCATGGGGATTTTTTTGTCTGAGATTTTCTCTGCGATATTAGTAAAGAAAATCCCTAGGGGGTACGCTAAAGCTAAGCAATTTAATATATTGGAAAGTTTTCTCTCGTTTTTTAGCTGCTTTACAAGAGGTGATAAGTGATAATGTACCCAAGAGCTTATACTGTGTTTTTTCCAAGTGCCATTTTCATTATTTCTAATCCCTTACTGCTGCAGTGTAGAATTATTTGTATAAGGATTTTCATTTATTTGCAATAGACACTGTAATTATTAGGTTGGTAAAATAGCTTTGCTTACAGATTCCATCACCATGTTTGAGGTGTCATCTATAACTACATCTGCAAAACCAGACCTTTACTCCCATAAAACCTCAGAACATCACAACTTAGTTTTCGTGACTACCCAAAGGCAGCTGTAATGAATGTCTCCAAAAATGTCAAATTAACTGATTTATATGTTCAGAACAAATTATGATAAAGGGTTGATTCAAGAAAGCATAATTTTAAGCATAACTAGCTCTCACATTTTTTTAGCCTTGCATGATGTTTTTTTTTTTATAAATAAACACAGTTGAACTTCTTTTTTTTTTTCTCCTCTGAAATGAAATGTCCCCCACCTGGGTCACCATGGGCTTGAAGTTGTGGGCTGGATTGAAGAATTCTCATATTTAATAAAAGACACTAAGGGGCAAATTCATCAAGGGTCGAATATCGAGGGTTAATTTACCCTCGATATTCGATTGGGAATGAAAATCCTTCGACTTCGAATATCGAAGTCGAAGGATTTTGAGCAAATACTGCGATTGAACGATCGAAGGAATAATCTTTCGATCGAACGATTAAAACCTTCGAATTGAACGATTCGAAGGATTTCAATCCAACGATCGAAGGATTATCCTTCGACCAAAAAAATTTAGCCAAGCCTATGGGGACCTTCCCCATAGGCTAACATTGGGTTCGGTAGCTTTTAGGTGGCGAACAAGGGGGTCGAAGTTTTTTCTTAAAGAGACAGTACTTCGACTATTGAATGGTCGAATAGTCTAACGATTTTTAGTTCAAATCATTCGATTCGAATTCATAGTAGAAGGTTGAAGTAGTCCATTCGATGGTCGAAGTAGCCAAAAAAAACCACTTCGAAATTCAAAGTTTTTTACTTCGAATCCTTCACTCGAAGTTAATGAATTCACAGAAGGGCAACGTTTCGGGCCCTACTGGACCCTTTCTCAAGGCTTGAGAAAGGGTCCAGTAGGGCCCGAAACGTTGCCCTTCTGTGTGTTTGTATATGGGCTAATAAATCACTGAAGATTTTTTGCAACATTACCAGGGTGCTACTGGATTTTTTCATTAGATGTAAAAGTTGACCCGGCTTGCAGGCAAAGGTCTTCCGGTCTAGCACCTGGACCTGCACAGGTGAATATAAGAGGGTAGAGCACTCCTAACTACTTGTTATTGAAGTTAATGAATTGGGCCCTAAGTTTGCCCAGGAACAGTAATCCATAACAACTAATAGGATGTTGTTTTTTAAACAGGTGACAAGTATATGTTGCCTGCTATCAAAGAAAAAGGCGGCTGTTATAGGCAGAAGCGTGAGCTGTGGGTTTTGGGAGACTGTGCTTGATAGCTAGATAGAATATAAGGAGCCTATAGTTATATAGATACCTAGGCATCAGAAAGTGGGATAAACACACCCAAAACTCTAATATGCCCATGCCAGACCCTGCCCAGGATAGTAAGTTGGCATTGCCCTTTACATACTTTAATTGTATCCTCTGATGCTGTTTAGGATAACAATGATAACAAAGGTGTTTCATATTTGATCTTAACTAATTCTATATTATATTGGTTTTATTATTATGTTTTAACTAGAAATGAAAAAATATGCATTGTTTGTTGAGCCCTTTTAAGCAGTCCACAAAACAGTTTAGTGTCCCTTTTCAACATAATGTTTTCTTCTGTGGAGAGTGCTATAAAATTACCGTAGCTAATGGAATGGATATCATTTATTATCTTCTCTTTGCCACATTAACAAGGACATATTTGTCTTTGGTGCAAAAGGTATTCATATAACTGACATATATAGAATGAAGAATATTGATTTTAGTTAGCATTCAGCTTTAATGAATATTCAAAAGCTCCTGGAAAAAGATAGCTTTTATGGATGCGCTTTAAAATTTTCATGTTGACATTTAAATTTATAGATCCACCTTTTTGCATTCACTGTCCAGCTTAGTTGACTGAATTTAGGGAATAGCACGTTGCTTTGCAGAGCATCATCTTGTACTCTTATCAGTGGCATATACTGTATATGGTGAGACATCCACATTAGAGGGATACTCAAATGTTCCTATTATTGTTAGGAACTGTATGACTAAATAGTAAATAGCAATACAGAACTGCAAATTATGGTTCTGGAGCCCTGAAACCTTTATTGAGCATTTAAGCAGGGCAGGTGAAGTTTGATTATTGATAGTGTGCAGTACAAGTACAATCAGTCAGTTGCAAGTGTATTACCAATGTTTTCTGCTTTGATACAGAATTTTTGTTCTAGGGCAATTTTACTGTGAGCAGTTTAAGGAACATCAGACTTTTGTATTTTCAGTAAGAGTAACATGTCTTATAGACAGTAAATTGTTATCTGGACCAAAGCCTAAACTCTGTGCCATAGAAAACTGGCTTTACAAATAAGCACCACATGGCGGGCATCATCGCCGGAGGTGCAACGTGTGTCCCTGCCGGCCCACTAGACCACCAGGGTATGTTACATGGAAATTTTAATTGTGCTCCGGCACAATACAGTATTCAGGTCATACAGTATTCAGACTTTTCCACTTAGAAGGTTGTAATGCAGAAATCTTCTGATTGTTTAATAAATCAAGTGAGTTTTGGATTTGCCAGAGGAACATATTATAAATCTTGAAAGCAGAAGCCAGAAACTACAAGACTGCTCTTGCAAAAAAAAAGTGATCCAAACTACCAGGTGTCCTATGCCATCTTATCTTCTGACATTCTCAAGTTTCAGTTTGGGGATCTCCAATATTTTACCAAATGTCACACGGTTATTATGAAACTGATTGTAATCAAAGTTAAAAGCCATTTATTCATTTCCTGGCATATCATTTTCACTAATGCATTATGGAGCTTACAGAAATGGTCCGATCTAGGGAGCTTAGGGAGAGTCTAGATATTATTCTTAGGTTATAGATAGCCATCTTTTGTTGAAAAAAAAATTGATGGCAGAAGTGACAGCTATCTATACAGCAGTTCAGAGAAATACCATATTTGAGAGATATCCTGGTTTTAGGATGTTTTTGCATTGTTCATTTGGGATTCTTTGAATAGATGAATGACATTTGTTTTAGCTATGGTGTTTTTGTACATCACCATGTTATTCATAAAAATTTCCAACACTTACAAAGTAAGAGGAATTTATATCAGTTTGAGTAACACATGGTTCTCTGATTTAAATCCATTGAAATTAGGGATGCACCAAATCCACTATTTGGGATTTGGCCTAATCCCCGAATCCTTAGTGAAAGATTTGCCCGAATACCGAACCGAATCCGAATCCTAATTTGCATCTGCAAATTAGGGCCAGGAAAAGAAAAAGTGGAAAAGTCGCGTGATTTCCCTACCTGCCCCTAATTTACATATGCAAATTAGAATTCAGATTTGATTCGCCTGGGCACAAGGATTCGGGCGAATCCAAATCCTGCTCAAAAAGGCTGAATCCTGGACGAATCCCTAACTGAATCCTGGATTCGGTGCATCCCTAATTGAAATGCATTACAGGGAGTGTGACATTATCAGTGTTGGTTCATTTAGAAGGGAATGTGACCTTATAACAGGTATGTAGAAGAGCATCACTCAGTCTGTTTAGGGTCAAAGTTGATATGTTTTGTCCTTAATATCATATATACAGGTATATATCTGGAAACCCATTATTCAGAAAGCTTTGAATTATCGGAAGGTCATTTCCCATAGAGCGCAAAAATTAGTATCTTGTACTTAATCCAAACTAGGCTGCATGAATCCACATTGGCGGCAAAACAACAATATTGGGTTCATATAATGAAATTATTTTTATCAGATTTAAGGTGTGGAATTATGGATAAGATCTTATCCAGAAAACCCCATGTCCCCAGCATTCTGGATAACAGATCCTATACCTGTATTCCAATATACACTGCAAATGTATAAAATGTTTCCAACTATATCTCACACATTAATTTTCTTTACATCTTGTGTGGGCTCTTTTAAATAAAGAAGACTGAATATGTTAATGGAAGGGCATCAAATACAAGCACAGCCAAGGAAAACAGGACTGGCCACATTTTGTTTCTAAAGATGTATGTTATACACATGGTCAATGTCAGTACCAATAGAATTAACTGACTACCCATTACTTTGCCCTGCAGTGCTGTATTAGGCAGATACCACCATGACAAATTGAAATTCAACAAACACATACAGTAAAGCTGGCCATAGACGCACAGATAATATCATGCAAAACGAATTTTCGTTTGATATTCAGTGCGTGTATGGTGGGAAAAGAGCCGACCGATATCGGCAGAAGACTTGGATGTCGGCTCATCGATTGGGCTGGACGGAAAATTTTGATTGAAAGCACCCAAACATCGGCTATTGTCATTGCTGAATCATCTGATACAGGTAGAATTCTATTGTTTCTACCTGTCTGTCTACCTGTATATATGACGATTCAGCTCTACGTGTGTGTATTGAAACGAACAATCTTTCTTGGAAAGATCTTTTCCAAGAAAGATCGTAATTGTTACGTCTATGGCCACCTTTACACTTGTTAGACTGCTGCGCAAAATAATTGTGTTGTTTGAAGCAAAAAGACATGAAAAATTAACCATTTAATAGACCAAACAATTATTTAGTAAAAGAAATGTAACCCTGGAAGCAGAATCTAATGAAATGAGCTTTAAAGCCTTTTATTTTTTACACTTAATGGAACGTTCCTTAAGTTCCACAGTTGGATATATTTATTTCATTTTTGTCCTTCTAATGGCAGCTGAAAACTTGCATAATGCCAATCACAGGAAGTCTCCAGATTTTGTAACTTGCATAAGCAATAGAAAATATTATAGCTCATTTGCAATGCACTACAAACCAAAAGGATCTCTGCAAAAACAGCATTGTTATCCAATAATATAAAGCACTGAGTTATGATAAGTGATAAGTTAGTCCATATATAAATAAATCAAGCACTCTCAGAAAGGCAATGGGGTAACCATGTTGATCCCTTTTTGGCAGCAGAGAGGATACAATCTTTGCATTTCTCTTTTATATAACATGCCTTTTAGATTGCTTACCTTTCAGAAAGGCTTAAGTAGTTGGCAGAGATTGCCTGCCCTGTTACTGGCTGCACGCCATTGGCAGAGGCTGCAGCAATGATCCTTGCAGATTCATTGGCATGTGCTAGAAAGACTGCAACCTACAAAGTGCAAAGGAACTGACGGAAATCGAATTAGTGTATTAGGGATTAAGCAGTGTGGAAAAAAAATGATTTCATCTGTCTGCCTGAAACACAGCAAATCTGCTCCCTTATGTGCCAGAGGAGTCTCGTGAATGTGTTTGAAAAAGGCCATAACTCCATCCAAACCCTGCAAATTCAAACATAAATATTAAATATGTAGAAGTCTGTTTTTGTTAAGTGAGATATTTGTAATAAATGAAAAGCTAGTTCTGTACAATGAAGATAGTGGAAACCTGAGGAAAAATGCTCAGAAGTACCCCAAATCTAAGAGCGTATATGGAAATAGTTGATGCACGATGGTTCCCTGAAAAGAGAGCAATACTTGTATAATGGCCAAGCAGTGAGTCTGATCTTTCAGAAAGATTTTATCTTATATTCTACTTCAAGGCTCTGTTGCTGACTGATGTTCTGTTGTAATGTAAGCCACAAATAGCAACTGGAACAGTTTGGATAAGGGGTGGCATGACCTGGGCCAACCCTGAGAGGGAGCCCTGTGGGATTAAGTTTAACAGGGAGGGGGTTATAGACATGGGAGGTGGAGCGGGTGCCATCTTAGTAGGAAAAAAGAGCCACTATTTTGAGAAAGGCAGCTGAAGGGAAAGTTTGGTTACTGTTCCATTATTGTCATGTAATATCAGTAAAGTCTTACTGAGCCTGATTTGTGGGAGTATCATCCATGCCACGTATTTGGGCAGCTGGAGGGTATTCAATATAAATTATAGAAGGGCAGACTGATAGGGACTCTAGTTATTGTTCCTTTATGTTATTGGTGTTGTAAAGATATATATTTAATGTGTATTGCCTATTTTCATATATGGGTAATTGATGGTTTTGTAATGTTTGTAATAATAATGAAATGTTGCCATTATAATCCAACATCCAAGACTGGACCAGAAACATATCTGTAGCTGACAGCTCACAATGCATTCAGCTTGTATTGTTCTCATTGCTGATGTCTATTATAATAAAATAAACCAATATTAATTTTCTAAACAAATTCCAATAAACATACAAGACATCATTTCATAAACCTTATTATAAATTATTCCTTTGAACAGTTTAAGAAATTATATATATATATATATATATATATATATATATATATATATATATATATACACTAGACATTAAGCATATGTCGTCACATACCTTCCAACATTTCAGAATGGGTAACATTAGTAGGCAGGGCCCCCTTTGTAGCACTGGTGGCCAGGGGGTTAATGCTGGTGCCCAGGGGGTGTTAACATTGGTGGCCAGGGGGCATTGGTGGCCAGGTGGGTTAACATTGGTGGCCAGGGGGGGTTAACATTGGTGGCCAGGGGCGGGTTAACATTGGTGGCCAGGGGAGTTAACATTGGTGGTCAGGGGGGGTTAACATTGGTGGCCAGGGGGGGTTAACATTGGTGGCCAGTGGGACTTACCTGTCAAGTTCGCCTGGGCTCTTTCACGCAGGTTCTCCTTAGTGATGTCTTCTTCCTCTGCAGTGGCTTCTTCTTCTCCTTTAGCGGCGGTGGATCCTCTCTTTAGACGCCGGCAGTGGATCCTCTCTTCAGATGCCGGTGGTGGATCCTCTCTTCAGACGCCGGCGGTGGATCCTCTCTTCAGACGCCGGCGGTGGACTGGACGCAGAGACACTTGGACTTTATTATATAGGATAGAACACCCAGAGGCACATTTACTAAGCTCTAGTGAAGGATTCGAATGAAAAAAACTTCAAATTTAGAAGTATTTTTTTGGGTACTTTGACCATCGAATAGGCTACTATGACCTTCAACTTCGATCCGAACGATTCAAAGTAAAAAGCGCTCGACTATTTGACCATTCGATAGTCGAAGTACTGTCTCTTTAAAAAAAACTTTGACTACATACTTCGGCAGTTTAAACCTACCGAGGTTCAATTTTAGCCTATGGGGACCTTCCCCAGCACTTTTATAAGAATAAAAATCATTTGGTCGATCGATTAAAATCCTTCGAATCATTGGAAGGATTTTACTTTGAGGGCGAATTTGAGGGTTTATTAACCCTCGAAATTCGACCCTTGATAAATCGGCCCCCTAATGTCATTGACTCTAGGACCTAGGGGACCTCCATGGTGTCCAAGTATTCCTGAGGGGTCTGTTAGTGTTTAAAAATTAAAGCCAAATCCATTAGGATCGCTAACAGCTGATTATTAGCCATCTGTTTATTCAGATTGAAATGCCAAATCATTAGTAATAGAAAAAAAAAGTATAAAAGATGAACCATTCATTTATCAACTGAAAGTGTTATTTCTCTGGCAATTGGGAATAAACCTGGCAGGTTTTTATTAATTTATGATCATAATAGAAAAGCCTTCCAAGACCCAGGTTGAAATGTTACAAGGTACTCAAAAATTAGTGAGGACCTTAGACAAAGTTCTCAGCAACCAGCAGATGAACATTTTAATGGTGCCAACTAGTCACTGCCTTGTTCGCTTTACTGGCATGTGAGTAGTGTAGCTGTTTTAAATACACATACTAATTGATTTTATTAAGAATTAATATATCTTTGTTTGAACTGTATTTAACCAATAATAACATAAGGATCTACAGTACAGGGCATTGCACAGGGTATTGCACAATCACACTATTTTTGGGTAACAAGTTTTATATAGTTTTTTGTAACTCCTTACTAACCTTATGTATGTTTCCAATGGCAAGAAATCCAGACTGACAGGAGAGATAAATGAGCTAAACTTCCTGGCAAATCTCTTGCACTTTGAATAGCAGTGGACAAATCAGCAAATATTTTCTTGGTTGGGGCCTAAAGGTCAAAACAAACCTTCAATGAAGAAACCAACTACAATGAAATGTGCTTGGTTGGTTGCATTGATTAACTGAGACAAGAACTAACCAAGGCACACGGCCTATTAAATATTTACTGACATTCTAGGAAACTGCCATACTGGAGAAAATTTAGAGAGTTTAATAATTTCTAACATATTTTGTAGTAGCACATCAGTGAATAAGGATCTCATCTTTCCGAACATGATTAAAGGAATATCTACAGTATATTTAAGTACAAGGCTGCATACTGTAAGAGCTTGTGTTGAGATATAGAAGTGTGATGGATATGTTATTTATTTATGAACTCTCTGTCTCTGAATTGATCTTTTTATATATATATATATATTTATATTCATCTTGATTATAGATCCAGATTTTTCAGACACTGCAATTTATAGATCTGTGTAAGTTGTAATAGCAGCTTTTCCATTTAAAACAAAAACAGTAATTTTTATATTTCAGAATATAAAATATACAAGTTTTATAGGGACAAACATCAAACAAATAACACTATGCAGGTATCTGGCATGCTTGGGGTCTAGGTTTATTTGCCACAATATGGATTACCATACCTCAAGTCTGTTAAAAAAATTATACTTTAAATAAACCCAAATTTAATTTGTCACCAATATGGTTTTATATTAGTTTGATAAGGATTATATTGTTTTATCATTACAAAAAAAGTAAAGCAGTAAAATAATTAGAATGATTCGCTAAAAATGGACTCTATGGGAAATTCCTGTAATTCAGAACTTTCTGGATATCAGATTTCCATATAAGTAATATCCTTTATTCCAGAGTAGCATGAAAGGTTATCCAGAGTAAACCATCTGTTCTAGTTTAAGAAGAAGCAAATTATACAGGAGATAATAGGGGCAGCACTTTCTGGGCTACAAAACGAGTCCCTAGAATATCAGTGTCCAGGTCCCAGCCAGACAAAGTGTGATAGGCTGTAATGAATCTGACTCAACATGCAATCTACCACTCAGCAGTCTAGTTAAAAACTCTAATCACCTACTGTATTGGTCAGTATCATTTTATATTTGATGTATCCACCCTTCTGGTGTATAGTACTGTTAAATGTGTTCATCTTTTGTAAATACATGATGATAATAGTAATTGTAGCTTCAGAACTGCACTAGGAACACCAGCAGCACTGTAAACAGTAGCAGCAATGTTCATGAGTTTGTGGACTGAATACTGCTCATCTAACTTTGTCTAAACTCTCCCTATTTACTGCATCCTTAAAAATAATTTTTATAGTCTAGCCTTCACGAGTATATGGGGTTTGGCACACTATAAAACTGCTCTAAATTACAATGCAAAGATAGCCATAAAGTAGATGTATTCTAAAGGCTTATTTTATTGTGTGGATCATTAATTATAACAGCATCAAACTATTGTGACGTTTGATTTGTTCAGTTCTTCTAAGTAATAAGGAAGCATTTGATTATTTTCTCAAAAGTTGTTCAGATTTTGTCTAAAGAGATTTACTCTAAGTCTGCTAACTGCTGATCACTTTCAATGGTTTACTGGACCAGGAAAAACCATCTGTGCTAATACCTTACTGTTATAAAAAGTTTCCCATTAAGGAACATTCATATGTACAGTATGTTGTTTTACCTTCATATTCTTCTCCATATACGCTATAGGGCACATTTACTATGGGTTGAATATCTAGGGTTAATTAACCCTCTATATTCAACCATCAAAGTTAAATCCGAATATCGCAGTCGAAGGATTTACCACAATTCGTTCACTCAAACGATCAAAGGAAAAATCGTTGGATGGAACGATTAAATCCTTCGAATCGAACGATTCTAAGGATTTTAATCCATCGATCGAACAATTTTCCTTTGATGAGAAATTGCTAGGAAAGCCTATGGGGACCTTCCCCATAGGCTAACATTGGAGCTCAGTAGGTTTTAGGTGGCGAAGTAGGTGGTTAAAGTATTTTTTAAAGAGACAGTACTTCGACTATCTAATGGTCTAATAGTCCAACGATTTTTAGTTTGAATCGTTCGATTCGAAGTTGAGGGTCGAAGTATATTTCATTCTAATCCTTCACTCGAGCTAAGTAAATGTGCCCCTTGGTGTGTGTGTGTATAGTAGAACTCTTATATATATATATATATATATATATATATATATATATATATATATATATATATATATATATATATATATATATATATAAAGAGAGAGGGAGAGAGAGAGAGAGAGAGAGAGAGAGAGAGAGAGAGAGAGAGAGAGAGAGAGCCTTCATTCATGTTGGAGAAATAAAATCTTGCATAATGTTGTTTCAGCATTACATAAAAATATCTTGGGGGTATCCAACAAAATAAACCATCATGTCAAATAAAGTGTCAAAATCAATATAGCATCTGAATTTTAAGAAAATAGACAGACAACAGCCCCTTTTTAATGTAATACTTTAAGAGAAACAAAAAAAGCTGGAAATATTATAAGGAACCATTTGATATTATTGGAGCTGTAGTGCTATAATAAATTGAGTGGCACCATCTCTATTATGAGCTTACTTTCAAAAATAATTGTGCCACGGATGAGACCTTTTTTTCAGGTGCAAGCCCTTGCAACAGTGTGGAGGCGGGGTGTAGCGCAACTGTACAAGAACTGGGCGCCAGTAGTTCGTTTATGCTAACAAGGAACTTGGTTTATTTACAGAACAATCCACATAGGAGTACAGAGAACATATAGCATAAAGAATAGCAGTATACTCACAGCACCAAGAACACAGCTTGATCCCTGCAGGCAAGGGAACAGTTACAGCAGTAGTTAAGCAGCAATTGAGAAGGTACCCCAGCCTGTGCCCTAAGTGGAACCTCAGGAAATTCTACCATCACTAAATCTATACACTTAGTCCCTACTTCTGGGTTATTAGTACCCAGGAACTTAATCCCTCTGACTCTCCTCATCGGAGCCTTGAGCTGCTCAACTATATAACCTATCTATCACTCCTAGAGCAATCTATGAAAGAGTATAGTTATCCACTTTACTAGCGCCGAAGCGCTTAGGTTCCACTACCCATTCCCTTCCTGCCTGCTTGGTAAGGGCTAAAGTAATGGACCCAGACATCATGGTTACCTAGACCTTTATACTATAGCACAGTGCCATCTACAGTACACTGTGAGAACTACAGGGCCTTACATAAGCAGAGCAATGAGAGAGCAAGTCCCCATTAGAACCCATTTAGGTGTCTAAAACCTTTAGGATGTGCCTGCCAATATTATGTGAGGGTGTCTAAATTATCACATTGCTACAAAGCACATTCACCTTTTTCCAAGGAATGATTTCTTGTAAGACACTGAAGTACAAGTCATGTGATCAGGGTGGGCTAGTTATGTCAGCAGTACGCACTCTTGAGGTTCTCCATCAACAAGACATATTTTTGTTGCAAGAATCAATATAGAATGAAGGAAATTGCTGGACCAAAGAGAAAATATCAATTGTAAAGGGAAACATGTCACACAAAGATTTCACTGTGCAAATCTAAACATTGCTTTGATCATTCGTATTTGATGCTTCTCCAAAGGGAAATCTTATATTGAAATGAAAGGACAGATTTATTAAGGGTCGAAGTGAAAATTCTTATTGGAATTCTAATTTTCAAAAAAAAAAAATTGGTCAAAACCCTAAAATTCTAATTGTGAATTATCCAAACTTGATTTGAATTTAAATTTGAATTCAAATTTCGATATTTATCACACTCTGGCCCTTAAGAGCCAAAATCGACTGACTATTCTCTACCTTAAACATGACAAATTGCTGTATAAGTCAATGGGAGAGGTCCAGGATTTAATTTGGTGATGTTTGCAGCCTTCCTGACATTCAAGTCATTCAGTTTTTAAAAATTCGAATTGAGTTTTTCTAATTCAAATCAAATTCGATTTTAATTTTCGGGTCGATTCAGTTTGTCCGAGCTGAGAAAATATGATTTTATTAATAAATTATGATTGTTCAAATTTCAAATTCATGGGAGTTGCAAACAACTCACATGAATTTGAAATTCGACCCTTGTAAAATGTGCCTCCCAATGTAAAACATGCTCTGTCGCACTTTTTCCATGAGAATTATAACAGAGTCATAAATAAATGGTCATAAACCACTTGCATATGTGACATCATGGGGCCGATTCACTAACTTCGAGTGAAGGATTTGAAGGTAAAAAACTTTGAGTTTCGAAGTTTTTTTTGGGCTACTTCGACCATCGAATGGGCTACTTCGACCTTCGACTACGACTTTGAATCGAAGGATTCAAAGTAAAAATCGTTCGACTATTCGTCCATTCGATAGTCGAAGTACTGTCTCTTTAAATAAAACTTCGACCCCCTAGTTCGCCATCTAAAAGCTACCGAAGTTAATGTCCCCATAGGCTTGGCTAACTTTTTTTGATCGAAGGATATTCCTTCGATCATTGGATTTAAATCCTTCGAATCGTTCGATTCAAAGGATTTAATCGTTCGATCGAAGGAATAATCCTTTGATCGTACGATCGCACTATATGCGCTAAATCCTTCGACTTCGATATTCGAAGTCGAAGGATTTCAATTTCCAGTCGAATATCGAGGGTTAATTAACCCTCGATATTCGACCCTTAGTGAATCAGCCCCTTCAAATCCCAAGTAATATCAGTTCAACTACACTATATCTTAATTTTTGTAGTGTTACCTTTTTCTGTCTGCTGGAAACAAAATTGATTATGTAATTGTTTACTTTTGCTTTGTTTCTGCTTTGATTATATCACAGTTAGCATTTGATATTATGTTACGCTGGTAGATTGTAGCCTTCCTGGTCTCTGATGGCCTGTCTTTGAGAGTCTGACTAGCAAAATGGGGTCAGTAATGGAAGACGCCAGACATAGCAACAGCATTTCATGCAGAGAGATAACAATAAAACAATGTCATTGTTGGTTTGTTTCTGTAGTAAATACAATTTGGCAGGAAAATTTTATTTTATGGCATAATAGACCTCTTGCATGGTTCCTGTTTTTACTAACTCAACCCTGTCAATAGAGAAATGATATGTAATGATATGTAATGAAATGTCTAAATTGCATGACTTGTGCACATCTTGACAGCAGCTACATACTGTATGCTTTGACTATAACTGGAATTTGTACCCCTTGCCAATTAATGTAAAATAACTTATCAAGATCTATATATGTGGAGAGAAATAGAATTTTGACACTTCTATTTTAGACCCATGGCTGTTTTGTTTCTGGCCAACCAATTATACAGTACTATCATGGATGCCTCTTTATTTATTTGCATCAATAAAATTCACTCTCCTGTTGCGTTTGCAGCTAAAATTGTGAGCATGCACCATAAACCGCAGACAGGACTTTGTATTAATCTGTATAGTGGTTGTGCTCTTGTGACATTTATAGCAAGACATCTGAGGCGTGTTTCTCTAACTATTGCATATTTGTCTGCTATCATATTCATTTTGCATTGGTGTGCAATGGAGTAGTTAGCAGCTAGGATTTACCAGCACCAGACACTTGCTGAGATTTTATTCTCTTTCCCTGTCAGTAAAACAACCACAAACCCAGCAGTATGTCTGTAGGATATGGACAAACTACTGTATATGGATGACACATTATATGAAAAACTTCTCTGACAATAATGTGTTCTAGAATATGTACAGAATATGCAGGTAGTTTGAGGGGAGACTAAATAAAGAATGTGAGCACATCCCTTGTATGTGTTGTTCTACAAAAATGTAATAGGAGCAGTCAAACTTGACAGATGTCAATTTTATGTTCTTTGCTCACTGAGCCACAAAAATGGAAGAACGGGAGGGAATTGCCTCTCCAGATGAGAGAAATAATTTGGCATGTCTACAATTGTTAGTGGTTCCCACCCAAGAAACAGATTTGGAATATGTGAATAAAAAAAAAATTTTTTTGCTTAACATTCCAATTAGCATGCCTCTTAGACTATAAGCTCTTTTATGCTATTGCCCTTAGCACTTTGTAAACTCTCATTTTGTGTCTGCCTCAGTAAGATCTAATTGTTTGTAGGTATAAATCGTTGTGCCTTTTCTCTTTATTCCCTTACTCTGTAAACCACTGTGTGAGATGATATAAATAATAATAACACTGTTATTATTATTTATTAGCTCAAAAAATTAAGGATTGCACACTCAGTCTTAAAGATACAAAAATGATTTTATTAGACACTTACATAATTAGCAGTATGACCACTCATGTGGTCGAAACGTGTATGGCGACCTGCTAATTATGTAAGTGTCTAATAAAATTATTTTTGTATCTTTAAGACTGTCCTTATTTTTTTGAGCTGGTACATGTTAGGAGGCTTCTTTGGGCGGCCCCCCTATTAGCACCTCAGCAATTGTTTTTGGGTGTGCGCCTTCCAAACTGTAATGTATTATTATTTATTAAACAGTCTATCTTCTGTGGTCAATTTACTAGAACGTTCCGGTGATGGAAAGGAAGATCATTGTCAATTTAAAATGGTAAAGTATGGGAATAGAAGCTATGATTTTATTTAACCAATAAAAGCAGGGAGATTGGTAGAAGCATATACAGTTGTATTATATTGTATACAGCTACTGTATGGGACCTATTATCCAGAATGTTATGGATCTAGGGTTTTCCAGATAATGGACCTTTCTACTAGAAAACCATGCACAAATTAAATAAACCCAATAGGTTGGTTTTGCCTTCCATAAGGATTAATTATATATTAGTTGGGATCAAGTACAAGGTGCTGTTTTATTATTACAGTGAAAAGGGAAATCATTTTTAAAAATATGGATTATTTGACTAGAATGGAGTCTATGAGAGATGGCCTTGCCATAATTTGGCATTTTCGGGATAATTGGTTTCCAGATAACAGATCTCATACCTGTTATTTCCCATTTAGGACTAATTTTTTACTCATTGTTGATATATTTCCAAAGATTCATTGTAGCCCTTAGGCTTAAATTGATAGGCATAATACATAACAAAGAGCTATTGGGTTATTTAATGTTTACATGATTTTCTAGTAGTTAAGGTATGAGGATCCAAATTATGGAAAGAACTATTATCCAGAAAACCCCAGGTCCTGAGCATTCTGAATAACAGGTCCCATACCAGTACACAAATGGATCAAATTTTCAGCGAAAAAAAAAACCTAATATCGATCAAATGGATCGAGTTTTCAAGCGAACCCCACTGAAAAAAACTCAAACATCACGAAGGCTACAAACATCTTCAAATGGTTCAAGGGACCTCTGCCATTGACTTCTACAGGACTTTGACAGATTTTAGCTGGAGTATTTTCAGATTCAAGTTATTTCCAGTTTCAGGGTATTAAAAAAAAAAGAAATACCCGAAAATTTGAGTTTTAACTGAAAAATAACCTTGAAAACTTGAATGTTTTAGGTAAAAATCATTTTTACTTTTGATTAATAACCCCCTAAGTGTATGAACTGGGTTCCAAACATAAGTACCCCATAAAAACTTGCAAGTGACTGACAGTTTCTTTGAGTGTATTAGGACATGTGACATGCTGTGCACAGAATATCAGTAACATTATTCTCCTGGGTGAGATGTGAGATCTCCTGGGTGAGATGTGCCTAAATGCAGACTAAAATGTTATCATCTTAATGATAAGGAGGTATTTCACATTTTTAGTGATGCAATCAGTAGCGTAACTAGAGGGGGTGGGCCCTGGTGCGTGAAGCGCAGCCCGGCCCTGCCCCTTCCATACGGCCCGCATTTTCAGTGGCGCACGGGCTGCCGGGGGGGGGCCCTGAGGGGCTGCGGGGCCTGGCCCGCTCACACCCCCTGCTCTCCCGGTAGTTCCGCCACTGGAAACAATACTAACAATGATGAAAGCATTGTTAGTATGAAAATATCATACAGTGATACTGAGATGTTCTCTGAACGAGGTGTTCAGAGAACATCTCAGTATCACTGTATGATATTTTCAAGGCTCCCTGTTTTTCTTTATTAATTTCCTCTGCAGATAAATTATTAATGCACATTTGCAATCAGAGCCATTCTCCATGTTAAAAAGTAATCGAAAGAAGCAGCACACTACAGACAGACTCAATTCAGTGCCATGAAAACTAGGCCACAGAGCCAATATTCTAATTAGCCCATCACTCTGCTGGCTTACAAATTGTATCTGTGTCACATGAGTATTAGCAGGTGGAAAGGAAAGCATTGAATATTCAATAACAAAGGTATGTCTTGTTTGTCCAGCATAAAATGCAGAATCAGAGTGTGATGTTGCCACAATGAAATCATCATATTCCCAGTTCCCAATATATTAAGGGTAATTTTTGTTTTGTTTTGATTTACTGTTTGGTGAGGTGTTATGAAGAAATTGTGAAAAAAAGATTTTAAAACAAAAAGAATAGACAATAAAAGTGATTTTTTTTCTGTATGTTTTACTTATAACCTAAATTATGTCAGTAATATTTAATTCTTGTGCGTAGGTAATCCCTGGTTAGTGGTGTTTTGTAGTGATGGGCGAATCTGAATGATTAAGGAAACAGCAGAAACTTCGTGAAATGCATTGAAGTCAATAGGCGTCAAAATCATGTCACACAACAATTTTTGACCGGAGCGACAATTTTTCTATGCGACTATTTTGTTCAAATGCATTAAATTCAATGGGCGTACAAATAATATTGACGCATGTCAATTTTTATGCGTGGGCCAATTTTAAAGCACAACAATTTTTTGCCTGTGAATTTTTCGACACAGTTTTGTGAAACATTTGCAGGCATCGAAAAACACGAAAATTGGCAAGGAATTCAAACCTGTCGAATTTATTCATCACTAGTGTTTTGTAGAAATACAGTAGATTGTCACAACAAATCTGCTGTTACACGAGTCCATGAAGTTGTATATGTGCTTCATGATGGACCACAAATAACAGTTGTTGATCTAATATGGATACAATTTTATAGTACCAGAATGGGCAAACCCATATAGTTTGATATAACATGAGTAGATACAGTGAAACACTTTGTCCTGAAACTTCTTATAGCTCTAGTGAGTAAGTAGGCAAAACAAACAACTTTATTCATTCCCCGTATGAAACATTTAATTATATGGTGCCAGGTAACAAATCATAGCAAGAAACATCTTACATAATATTTAGGACAAGAAAATTCCTTGAGTGCATCCAACCTAAACAAAATTTAAAGGCGTTCTAAACCAACCTGTAATGCCATACCACAGTGCCCCCTGGTTTTCTACAGAAGTTGTCAACATTTTTTATTAGAGCTGCAAAGAAATTCACCAATAAGGATTTGACTGATTAAAAACTTTACTATAAATGCAAATGAATTGACCAATGAGAATGCTGATTCCCAGCACTATGTCAGGTATCTTGCTGTTATCTTCTTTATAGAGATTTTTGTCTTTATTATATTACATTGGAATCAGACATCAAAATGAAAGACAGACTGGTTTAGTGCTAGAAACTCAGCTTAAAGTTTCCAACTCCACTTGCAAGAACATGGGACCAGATTTAGACAGATCTGCTGGGGCTCTCAATTGAGTTTATTTAGCATATTAAAGTGGTTGCTGGCTGTGGAGATTTGGGGAAAGGTTTAGGAAAAGTTTTATTGTGCAATATTGCTATAAAACTACAACCCTGATAACCCTAGATTACAGCTCCCAGCATGCTCCAAACCTTCATTATATGTTATATTATTCTTAAATTTGCAGTCCAGCAACAACTGCTGAAAGTTTGGCTGAGCAGTGCAGTGATGCAAGCAAGGTCTATTACCCCTTTAAAAGAAATGTGTTTCATTTGTTTACTGGAGATTTCAATTAAATTGCAAGTTTAGAGATATTAATGGGCAGATTTATTAAGAATCGAGTTGTGTTTTCCACAAAAATTCAAGTTTTCTGTCAAAAATCTAGAGATTTTTTTTAAACTAGAATTTTTCTAGATTTATTATACCCAGACCCTGGAATTAGCTTGAAACTCAACCTAAAACCTGTTGAGGTAATGTCAATGGCAGAGGTCCCTTGAACCATTTGAAGATGTTAATAGCCTTCAAGATGTTTTTTTCAGAGGGTTTTTCCCAAAAACTCAAATTCGAATGATTCAAGTTTTCCCCATCGAAAACTTGATAAATTAGCGTTCAGGTTGTTAACCCCAAACTCGCTGATTCCAGTTTTTCCCATTCCAGTTTTCTCTTAAATAAGAAACCATTCAAGTTGTGAGTTCATATGAGCTCATTCAACGTATAAAAAACTCTTTGACAAATAACATAGAGTTTGGTCTATGTGCTGATGTTTAGCAACTGTAAAAATGACAAAGTAATACCTGTATGAACAGACCAGCGTCAATGTAATAAATGTTTTATGCAACACCAGTGTAACTGATATTTCTGGGTTTGTTTTGATTTGACTGGACATATTTCTTTTAAAAAAAGATACATAAATGAACTCTTTTCAGGGGAAAGGAATGTAAGCAAGTAGGTGTTAGAACAGTTTGAACACTTTGCTAAGATGTCTAATACAGCACTCCTGGAATTCTATGAATTCAACAATACAGCCAGGGGACACTGGGACCTGCAATGTATATTTGAAAGTGTCTCCCTAATGCTTTTCCACTTCCCACCTTTAACTCTGTATATTATTATAATTGTAACAGGGCCATGTGTTATTCATAAATGCCCTGATAAATGATACAGACAGTGCCAAACAGGTGTTGTTTTTCCTAGGTTATTTTTATAGCCTTCTCACATACAAATTAATGCGTCTTAAAAGATAAATACTTTGGTGCCAACCAGCACATTTATATATTTGAAGTTTCACTACCCAACTTGTTAATTTAAGAATATTCAACTCTCATTGTTCAGGTCCTGTGGCAGTGATAAGTGGGGAAGAAGATTCTGCAAGTCCACTTCATCATATCAACCATGGCATAACTACACCCTCATCTCTAGATGCTGGACCAGATACTGTTGTCATCGGTATGACCCGTATTCCAGTTATTGAAAATCCTCAGTATTTCCGGCAAGGTCACAACTGCCACAAACCAGACACATGTAAGTATTGTTTTTAGTCACATCATGTGCAAAGATGTTTTAATTACCTTGCAGATAGAATGTTATAATACTATGGTTTTCTAGCATTGAAAGCATATTCAATTCTTAAAGATTTCAATGCCTACCAGTGTTGCATTTATCATAAACAACTGGTTTTCTTATAATAAACTAAAGTTCACATTATCCAATTGTTGCTTAACAGAGACAGACTGTCTAAATCTCTCTCACTGTAGTTTATAACCAAAAAGATTACTTTTATTTATACATGTATTGCCATATTCTTTACATGGACACCCTATAAGCCAGTCTTAATTGAAAATGGGTTTGTATAGAAACAAACTCCTTAATCTTTATTAATGATACTGTCAAGGAATTCAGTTCTAAAATAAAGGAGCACAGTTTTGGCAGTTTTTGCTTCTAACCCAAGTTATTTATACAGATACAATTCATGCATCTGAATTTATATATTTTTTATATTTATTTTATATAAAATTCTGCAAAATAACCTAATGCCTTGGTATGTTTTGCAATAACCAAAAGTGGAAGGACACTACTCATATCTTAATGAAAGACATACCCAGAAAATACTAGAGGTGCATTGGCTAAATAACTACAGAACTGTTAACTACAGAACCAAATAGGTTGCATGACATTTTTTAATGCAGTCTCAAGAACAATTATTGTCAATAATGTTTGGTGCTAACACTATGCGAGGAAAAAGGTTGTATGGTATTTGTACCTTCTAACTAAGTAGAATGAAATATTTTCTATGGACACACTTGATGTTATTGAGTCAGAGACTGCACAGTTAGAAATAATGAATTATTTCACATAAGATACATTACACCAAAAGGAAGAACGATTTATGTATAGGTTCAACTAAAAAAGTATTGCTATGAGTTTTAACTTTAAGATCAATTACTTTTGAGTAGCCCAAAACATGGGATTAAAGTGTCCTTTGTGAAACAAGTAGCTGTTGGCATCAAAATTCTCCTCTACCACCTCCTGTTGACTTTGATGTGAAATGTGTAAAAGACTCAGCACACTTAAGTGTTTTTTGGGCTTTGGCATTTTGAGGCAATTCCTATTACAGTGAAAGGGAGGTGGCGGAGCAGTTTTAAGCACTTTCAAGGACCAAGCTGCTTGGTCAGACCGATTGCATGTAATATTATTATTTGTACTCAACAATTGTTTGCATTGTCATTACACTCTCCGTATTATTTACATAATGTTACATTCAGTTCATTGAAAGCAACAAAATTGCTGTAGGTAAATATACCGAGAAACAATAACTGAACACAGCTCCGTCTTCATTCCATCTGCCATTCCGCTTTCTAGCTCTTTTGTTATTAAAAAAAAAGGAGGGGCATGTCAATAAGTGTTACTAAATTACAGTTAGAGAAATCAAATGCTAAATACACTATTAAAAGAACATTGGCATGATATAGATTTCTAACTTCAATAAACTTACCAGAATCGCTTATGGCATATGATGACGGATTCTTATTTTTTTCCACTTAGTTCAGCAAAATAGATTCGCAGATGAAATATTGAAAGTGGTTTTCGGGATGCTAATGTCTTTGTTGATATTAAGAAGAAACAATTTGTAGACATTTTTAATGTGTTTCTGTTACTCCTCATTCTTAAAGGGAAAGTATAATTAAAATCTTTATAACACCATTTTGCTGTCATAGCTTAGTGCAATATTATAACTCATTACTGAGCTATTCTGCATACTGTGAATTGACCACTTTTTGCATGATCAGCCTTTATACTCTATTCTTTTCTATGTGCTAAAATTTTCGATGACTTACACTTACAGTACTAACCCGTACTACGAGAATTAAAGAGTCATTATAGGGTCTTTCCAAATGAATTGACCATGACAGGCTGTTGGATACTGCCAGAAAATATTACAAATTGCTGCATTTTTTTAGGTGCCAGCAGGTTTTCAGTACTTTAATGAGCATGATGTTGAAAAGAAAATATCTCAGAGGAACAATAACTGTACACTTTGAATCAAAGATGAGATCAGTCATCATTTTTTTGATATTTCTCCATCAGAAACAAAAAAACAAACTAGGATAATTTTGGCTCAGACACCCTTAGGCGCATCAGAAAAATAAAATTAAGGTATGTGTAATATACTACAGATATTTTGCATCCAAAAATAAACCAGCAGACAAATATCTACATAAACTAGTACATGGGTGGAGTTATCAAGAAGCACAACAGCCACCAATAAGGTTGAGGGTTTAGAATAGCCATTGCTTGTTTCAGGCTTTTAATAGCCTTTTTTAAGAACACTGGACACTTGAGAGAGGACCCATAAAAGCTCAACATGCAGTATCATATGCTGAATAATGAGCTAGCTATTCTTTTACATGAGTACTCCCTTAACTTAATTTGTGTGTTCATACTATATGTTGGGCATTAGAACCAAGAGTGCTATCTGCAATGGGGCTGCTACAGATGCTGCACTAAAAAGCCCCAATAAACTCTTATCCTTATTCAATAGTGAAAAGATGTGTGTCTTAAATCTTATTGTTCACCAACGAACGAATCCACTTTGCTAACCCAATAAAGTTGCAAAATATAATGACTGACATTTGAAATGGGCAGCATTTTACTCAAGGCCTATCCTATAATTGGAAAAGGAAAAGTAAATTGATTTTCTGCCTTATAATTATACAGGTGTGTATTGTGTAAATGGTGGAGGCAATGAAGATAATGGTAAAGAGAAAGGGAAATAAAGTGGACTTAGGGTGCAAAGCCTTTCAGGTGCTAATGACAAGTAGTCTCTGCTAAGTTTCACACTTAGCTGGTTCTGGTCTTCTGCCTTACTAGTGTCTTATTTATTGTAAACAGTAAATATAGTACACAGTGTCACTAGCCATCAACTTAATATTTCAGATCTTATGACGCTAGATGCAGTTCTGTATTTTCCATGCTCTCATTGAAACAATAACCTTTAGATCATCGCAAGGCTTAAGCAGGCAAGTGAATTTCTCATGGAAAGCTTGCTGATTTTGTAAGGCCACTGAGAAAAGGAAGAAATGAAAACCTTTAGCATTAATAAATATGTTCTTGGCAAAATACATTATGAGCTGGATACATTTTTAATGTCTGGGAATCCAGTTGATTTATAATGCATACATCTGAAGCTGTAGCACAAATAGTTTGAGCTAATAAATAAATGACAGGCAACTTGTATTAAAAGTATCATTCATTTTACATTGCCAACATTTAAATGATGTAAAATAAAACTGCTGGAGAAGTAAAAGACAATGCTTCGTATATGCTCACATCTTGTTCTCACTGTATAAACTCTCTGGTGGGTGTCTGGAATATGAATAGACCTAATAGGGCCTGCTTTATGTAACTAAGTGCATTTAAGTGGTTTTAGTTACTCAAAAGGACTTGCTATGGATGGGCAGTCAAAATAATCTGCAAAAAATATCTGTACCATACACAAAAATGATATATAATCATGGACAGGTGTAATCAACATATGGCCTCATGGTCAATATTATATTCAACTAGGCTGCAAAGATCACATGGTCGGGGGCTATTTTTTGCAGCAGAACACTTTGTTTAATGGTATCCCCATGTCTATTTGTAGTGTGCTGAATCAGCTTATTCAAAATATATTCTCCAGAGATGGCAGTAATTATAGGACTATATGTACGGTACAGCACATGATAGAGAATTCATGAATCTGCACAGATGTGTATTCTCAAACTTACACTAAACTCACAGTTAAGAAAAAAAACAGATTGCGCTTGTATTTTGTATATATATAATATATATAATGACATTTCTGAGATATACTTTGCCTTGGCCCTATTAAGCAATGCAGTGTTCTGAAATCTTAAATGATTATTTAACCACAAGAGAGTAATGTTTTGTTTGGAGGTGTTTTCCTCCAAAGAGGAATCTCTCTGCCAAAATGATCCACAGGAGCAACAGGCATTTCAGAAAAACAATTTCATACGCAAAGCTGACATATTGCATTTGAATCTAAGTCAGACACACTCTGAATGCACCTGCATTGTACAAATTTGGATAAGGAGTAACAGCACACTCACCCTTAGCCTTTCATACCCTTGTGATGATGCTTTCTAACATGCAAAAGCCTTACCAAGACCCCACATCTAAGATATAAACTGTATAGCTATTGATTAGTGATGGGCGAAACAGCGCCGGCGTCTTGTTTTTGACGCCGGCGCCCGTTTTAGACGCCGGCGCCCGTTTTTTTGACGTCGGTGCCCGTTTTTGACGCCGGCACCCGTTTTTGACGCCGGCGAATTTTCACGGGCGTTTCGCAAATTTATTCGCTGGTGGCGAATTGCGCAAATTCGCCGTGAATTTGAGCCTGGCGAATAAATTCACCCATCACTACTATTGATATTGTATATTCGGATTCTCCCTCCCCCAAGTTTTCTTATGCACCACTGTACCTTTTGCCATTGTTGTTATGCTCCAGGCAACATGTTAATTCTTTCATTATCTATTTGAGGTAATGCATCAGCACTAATGGCAATCATACAATAGCATTTTGTGATTGTCAGAATGATTTTGCCAACCAACCCAGGGATGTCTTAGAAACAGATCTTAGTTACAATTAATAATACTTGCAAGATTCAGGTAATCAGAATAACGTGGCAGTATATTGCAGCTTTTATATATCCTGAAATTATTTGCAGTATTTGTTGGAATTATAATTCATGCAATATGAAGTATTAAGGCGCTATCAACTTGACTTGCACTGTATGGTTAACTTATTAACCATATATCAATATCTGAGTTAAACCTCATGCCAGTAAAATACTGGCTGAGCATCATATACAGGTATAGGATCTATTATCTGGAGACCTATTATTCAGAAAATTCCAAATTATGGAATAACCATCTCTCAAAGGCTTAACTGTATCCAAATAATCCACATTTTTAGAAATGATTTCCTTTTTCTCTGTAATAATAAAACAGTACCTTCTACTTGATACAAACTAAAATGTAAATAATCCTTATTGGAAGCAAAACCAGCCTATTGGGCGTATTTAATGTTTACATGCTTTTCTTGTAGAAGGGGCAGATTTATGAAGGATCAAATTGAAAATTCAAAGTAAAAAAATTCAAATTTCGAGCTATTCTTGTGTACTTGACTAGGGAATAGTCCAAATTCGATTCGTTTGAAAAAAAATGAGAATATCAAAATTTATCATGTACTATCTCTTTAAAAATGTGATTTCAACTATTTGCCATCTAGAACCTGCTGCATTGCTATTTTAGCCTATGGGGGACCTCCTAGAACCTATTTGAAGTCAATTGGTGAAAATACTTTGAATCGAATTTGATCAAATTCAATCTTACTTCAATTTTTGGGAACCTTCCCTATAGGCTTTCTAAGTAATTTCTGATCGAAGGAAAATTGTTCGTTCGATGGATTAAAATCCTTTGAAACGTTCGATCCGAAGAATTTAATCGTTCGATCAAACAATTTTTCCTTTGATCATTCGAACGAAATGCGGTAAATCATTTCAATTCGATATTCGAAGTCAAACTTTACTTCGATGGTCGAATATCGAGGGTTAATTAACCCTCGATATTTCACCAATAGTTAGGGGCCGATTCACTAAATTCGAGTGAAGGATTCGAAGTAAAAAAAACTTCGAATTTCGAAGGTTTTTTTGGGCTACTTCGACCATCTAATGGGCTATTTCGACCTTCAACTACGACTACGACTTCAAATCGAAGGATTCGTAGTAAAAATCGTTCGACTATTCGACCATTCGATAGTCGAAGTATTGTCTCTTCAAAAAAAACTTCGACCCCCTAGTTCGGCAGATAAAAGCTACCGAAGTCAATGTTAGCCTATGCGGAAGGTCCCCAAAGGCTTGCCTAACTTTTTTTGATCGAAGGATATTCCTTCGATCGTTGGATTAAAATCCTTTGAATCGTTTGATTCGAAGGATTTTATCGTTCGATGGAAGGAATTATCCTTCGATCGTTCGATCGAATTTTCTGTGCTAAATCCTTCGACTTCGATATTCGAAGTCAAAGGATTTCAATTCCTAGTCGAATATCGAGGGTTAATTAACCCTCGATATTCGACCCATAGTGAATCAGCCCCTAAATGTGCCCTTTATGTATGTAAAATATCCAAATCAAAATTCATGCTACATATTGCAAACTCTTCTCTCAGAGTGATTTGTGCAGTTATGATCAATGTTTTGACAATATCAATGTGAAAATAAAATGTATATAATGTGATAATATCAATTTATATCTATATATTATACAATAAAATCTGCTGAACGCCATACAGTTGACTTAAAATGTACTTTTCATTTACACACTCAGATTACATTTTGGACTGTATAAAATAATTCAAGATTAAACACATTTTGATAATACTGTATGTGGTCAGTTTGTACTGATTTTTCTAGATATATTTCTACTGGTATAGGATATTTTACCTGGAAACCTGTTAACCAGAAAGCTCTGAATTTTGGGAAAGCCATCTCCCATCCATTTTAAATAAATAATTCACATTTTTAAAACTAATTTCTTTATTTTCTGAAATAATAAAACAGTACCTTGTACTTGATCCTAACTAAGATAATATTCATCTTTATCGGGGACAAAACAATCCTATTATATATATATATATATATATATATATATATATTTAATAGTTAAATCATTTTTAGACCTAAGGTATGTTGATTCAACTTATTGAAAGATCCCTTATCTAGAAAAAGGTCCAGAGGATTCTGGATAATAGGTCCCATAACTGTATTTAGCTTTACATATCCTAGGTGTCATTGCAGTTATTGGTATGTGTTTATTCAGTAATAATAATATTTAGGGTTGCAAAAGAACTTGAGGGCACAATTTATATTGTGACAATGAAAAGTAGTTTAGCATTCAGACATTTCAATGAGTGAAGAAAGAAACACTATATGGGACAATGTAATGAAAGTGCAAACTTTGCCAAGGTCTAGTTACACACAGCAACCAATCAGATGTTTGCTTTCATACCATAAATACTGACTGCAGATGTAGCAAATACTGTACATTTTATTACATAACCATCATATATTTCGGGAGAAGACCCAAAGACTGATACTCCATTATGCCAAAGGGGATTTTTTTCATATTCATATATACTTTGAATATAAATGCTTCATTTTGGGAGAAAAATTGCCAAACCATAAAGAAGGCAGCACACGTTTTTACAGAAAACTATCTTGTAGTTCATTAGAGTTGCAGTTAAAATTTTTATTGCTGTTGTAATAACCAGTAATTAATTCATGCCAGATCCTTGCATTAATTATCCTTAGCAATAAAGGCCTTTATTAATCAGAGCCTGATAATTTTGATTTATTATGTTCTTGAGAGAAAAGTTCTTTTATAGAAAGAAATATTACATTGGCTACATTAGTTCCGTATCAGGACACTATACATTTTCATTTACTTCATCTCGGATAATTGAGTAAAGGCACAAAGGTTAATGTTATACTAGTATTAAAGTTCTAGATCAATTTGGCAACTCTGATCCATAGTATTTAGTAGGGACAAGGGACAAGTGGTCTTGCTGAGTGAACTTGTAAACGTTTCACTTCTCATTCGAGTGGCTTCCTAAGTTCATCCTAGTGGTAGGAAATTTCCTGGCAATTCAATCACTAAAATCCAATCAGTTGTTGTAGAAGAGGAGGAAACTGAATCAATTGCAGTTAAAACAGAGCGCACACAAGGACTTTCCACATTGAAATTAAGCAATTAGGGTTGTTAAATGTCAGGTTTTAATGTTATCTTTCTTGACTTAGCAATAGGGATGGGCGAATTTTTTCGCCTCTTTCACAGAAAAAATGACGCTCATAGACTTGTATGGCGGCGTGCACCAAAAAAAAGGCGCACACCAAAAGAATTTCGCCGCACGACAAAATTTTTTTGATGCCCATAGACTTTAATGGGTGTCTGCCACATTTCAGTGGCTGCAAATTTTTGGCGAAGCGAAACGGGTCAAATTCGCCCATCCCTACTTAGCAAATTGAAGATTTTTCTGTCAGTTTGTTATGAAGAAGAATAATAGTTTTTATATTATAAAATAAATTCAATTACAAAAAAAAAGAGCAGCGCTGCATAGAATCAACATATGTTGGCAAAAAAAAAACTTGTATACCATCAGCTATAAATAATAGCATAATCATTTATTCTACAGTTTTCCTCTAATATGATTACTACAGATGGAAATATTTGCTGTGTATTTTAGGTAATTAGCGCTGTAAGTTCTCAGGGTCAAGGCTATGATTAAGTTTAAGAAATGCAGTTGACAATATACGCCATATACAATATAAACATTTAAATGCAAATTATTGGAGAAAAATTTACACTGCCTCTAAAGGTTATTCTATGACTTAAGGTATGACCGTACAAATATATGAGCAGTAACCAAATGGAACAACAGCAAAATGTTGCATAGTTATACATTATCACTGTTCTCTAGCATTATCTAGTTTATTATAGGTTCTTTTTTTTAGAGGAAGAAAGGAGCGTTGCTGTAATGTCAATGGTGTGTAAGAAGCATGTTGTCAGGTGCAAGGGGCACGTTTTCACAGATAATGCTGCCAGCATACATATTTTCATCCATTGGGCTCCATGAGAAGTATAAAATGCGCAATCTACAGTAATTCTCACCCAGTTCATACACTATGCTAAGCCATTTGCCAGGACTACACAATGGGACAAAGAATTACAGTCCTAACATGGGGAGGCACATTTATCAAAGGTCGAATTTCAAATTCATGTGAGTTTTTAAAAAACTCCCCTAAACTGCCATAAATTTAAAATTCGAACAATCAAAATCTAATAAAAAAAATTCATTTTAACAACTCGGATGAATTAGATCGACCCGAAAACTCGAATCCAATTTGGATCAAATTCAATTCGAGTTTTTTCTCTGAAAAATACTCGAATATCAGGAAGGCTGCAAACAACTCCAAATTGATCCCTGGAACTCTCCCATTGACTTGAATGGCGGGTTTTCAGCGGGTTTTAGGTAGTGAATAGTTAAATTCAAGTTCTTAAAGGGCCAGAGTAAAATACATTTCGAAAATCTAATTTTAATTTTTTTAAAAACTCAAATCGAATTTAAATAACTTCCTAGTCGAATTTGACAGTTTTGACCATAAAAATATTTAAATAATTTGCATTTCGATTTCTAATTTTCAATTCGACCCTTGATAAATCTGCCCCTAACAGTATGTGACTGCTGCCATCAGGGATAATAAGTAGCAGGGGCTCTTCATTGGCAACTATATGGGAAATGTGGCAATCTGAAACTGCCCATAAGCTTATATTTCACTGGCAGATTTGCATGCCCATTACTTTACCTCCTAGTCAGCTCATACTCGTAGAAGTCTTTAAAAAAACAAAACACACAGCTATGGAAAAAATATGGTATCAGCAAGTATATCCCCAAGATGTGGGTATCTCCATTTTAATATATAATGGTTAGAATTAGAAGATTAGAATAGAAACTGCAATATATGATTCTGTATGTGTTATAATAGTAGTATATAAAATTGGTTTGAAATAAAAAATCATGAAGGCAAGGAGGATTTAGGGATAACAAATCAAAAAGAAAAGTTTTTCATATCTTGGGTCCCAAAATTTCAAGTCATTTGGGAACAAGGCTTTAAGTATGCCTAGAGGCTATTCAAATTAATCATATGATACATTTTAATGGTCGTTGGTTCAAAGTTAAATACTGGAGCCTCTAAGAAAAAAAAAGTGGAAAATGAAAAAAACTGACCAATTCTGAACTACAGTTTATGGGGAAGGTTAAAGACATGACTAGCTTGATAAAAATGACTTTCTGTGACTTCATGCATTTTTGAGTTTTTGTTATTTGACATTTTTTCTTGAATACTGTAAATACTAATGTTGTGTGGGTAAAATGTGTAAACTATGGTTAATAGTGTGAAAATCTTGTGTGATTTTGCACAAGTGGGTCCCAAGCATTTATTTGTACAGGATGGTTTACAGTTAGCTTTTGTGATCAATGATAAGCTTTTATTGTACTTTCAAAAATTATGTGATATATACACAATGATGTGTGTGTGTGTGCATACATGTCCTATTATTGCATTAATTGTAATAATTAGGATCATACTGTTCAAAAAATATGGACGGCAGCGAATTTTTGCAGTGGTTTTGCGAATTTATTCGCTGGTGGTGAATCACGGGAATTCACCGCAAATTCGCCCCATTACTAGTGAGGGGGTCATTTACCCTGGGGTGCACAAGTACAAGAGCACTAAGGTGTGAAAGAGTTTGTTACTACTCATTCAGGAAGGAACTTGTGCCCCCTTTGCAACTGCACTGAGTGGCCATAAAAAAATTCAGTGCTTAGTGACAATGGCAGGGCCCAATGTGGACTTTGTGTCCTGCCACTTCTATCATGCCCCTAAGAATGATGCACAAGTTAGGGGCAGGAGGAGAGTACGTCTATTTGGAGGTCTTAATAAATTCAGAGCACAGTCAGGAATTAAGTGCAGAGTCCTGCTGCTATTTGCACAATGCTCCACACAGTGGACAAAGTGCAAAACAATCCAGTGCTAGAGACCTATTTATGATTGGTGCTTCCATGATTTATTCTAGAATAACATGGAACATGTGCTATAAATAAAGTGTAAAGAAGACTTTAATAATATGGCAGCGCAGCACCAAAAGTAACATTTGTGATTGTGATTTGTTTTTTCCACTGCAACAAAATAGAATAGCAGCTTCCTCCCATCATGACACTATTTGCTACGGTAAGATTCAAAAGTTTTTTACCCAGTTTGATGCAGAACATAGTAGAAAGAGCACAAATGCAACCAACATAGCCTACAAATGTTTACAGTTCTGTCTAGCTTTTTTTCCACATAGCCAAAAGATATGCAAAACTGCAGAAACATTTGTGATATGGCAAAATGTTGTCAATATGCAATGCAGTGAATGGAAAGGTGAATGGATACATAACCAGACAACCAGAACAAGGAGTTTAATGTCATCATGGAGGCCATAGCATCTAGCATCTACTGTACATCAGTATGATATCACTGTACATTTATGTTGCAAATAACTCTTTGAGGTTTTAGTACAAGCTATACACAGACTCATAAGTCCAGGAGGAATATCAAGTGTGCTATAATCTGCCATTGGATAGAAAACTAAGAAAAGAGCTATATCATCTAACACTTATTCTGTTTATTACTCATACACACAAGCAGGAGTTAAACACAGTTTACCTTTTTAAAATCATGTTAATAGGACTGCAGCAATTTAAATTCTACCTAAATAAATATCTAAATTGCCTTTGAGAATTCAACAACTGTTATTGTGTACTTTTGCCCATCCTCAGTAGATTTCCATGCTAGTAAGTAAGAGATGCCTTCCCTTTTGTGTGATAAAACAGCTGCTCGGGCCGGCTGCTTCCAGAACCATTTCCCCCTACGTATTTAAGCATAGGTTGTATAAAAATGCCATTTCCTACCCTAAGTAAAAAGAAATCAATTAAAATCTTGTTTAAGTAATGTTGGGTAAACTGTGGTAAACTGTTGTCTAAAACGAATTGAACAACCGAAAGAGACAGTAATGATACTCAACTTTCTGACCACTTAATGGTTTGGTGGTTAGGTTTAAATAAATCATTCATGTGAAAACCTTTTATACAAAGTGAGGATTGGTGACTGCATAGCAGGATCTGTAACGATTTATCTGTCAAGGTTTTATACATCCTTTGCGTTACTGTACAGAATCAACCTTTTGTGATTGATAGTTCTGAGACCTTGTGCCTATAGAGAAGATAATCGTCATGCTAAAGGGCTGGATGTGGAACTAAACTTCAATAAAAGCCAACAACAAACTCATACTGAAATAGTAAGACATACTAGGAATACAATAGAATGTCATGAATGTCTCCATTTTGGTTTATTTGTATAAGGCTGTAAACATAATTATTGCCTATTCTGTATAATGGCTCCTCAAATTTGAAACAAGTCTGGGTAGCTTTCCATAGTCTGGATTTTACTCCCCGGATGTGGCCTTTTGGTAAGTGACATACTGTGCATAATAACACATATATAGTCATTTTATTGTTTGCGTATGTGTACAATGCATTTATTGCTTCTAGTGATGGGCGAATTCGGGGCGTTTTGCTTCGCCGAAAAATTTGTGAATTTCCCACGAACTGCGTAAAATTTGCAAAACGGCACCAGCGACTCTTTTTTGACGCCTGCGCCTGTTTATGAAAATTCGTCAGGGCCCAAAAAAGCGGACGTCGGTGTGCATTTTTTTTTTTGACGCCTGAAAATTTTCTCTGCGGTTTTGCAAATTTATTCGCCGCAAGGCGAATCGTGGGAATTCGCACCTTGCGAATAAATTCATCCCATCACTAATTGCTTCTATATTTCACCCCATTTCTTAGCAAATAGGTGTAAATACAGGTAAAAATGCATGTATAGTGTTTAGCATCTTGTCAGGAGTGCATGGACTCAGAAGGGTCTGCTGAGATTTTTTTAACAAAGGATTAACAATGTCTTTTAAAGGGTCCGATTGCCATTTTGGAGTAAAGAAGGATTTTTTCCCACTCTGAGGCAAATTGGAGAGGCTTCAAATTGTTTTTTTTTTTTTTTTGCCTTCCTTTGGATCAACTGGCAGTTAGACAGGTTAAAAAAAAAGTTAAATGGTTGAACTTGATGGACATGTGTCTTTTTTTCAACCAAACCTATGTTACTATATAGCAGGTAGGAGCAAAAACAATATTTTTTAGGGAATCTTTAGTTATGTATGTCACTGCACTTAATTTATTCAAACCCTAACATATATTTACACATTGTCCCATTTTGAATGTTTTATTCTAGTATAAAAATGTTAGGGGGCCGATTCACTAAATTCGGGTGAAGGGTTAGAATAAAAAAAACTTCGAATTTCGAAGTTTTTTTTGGGTACTTCGACCATCGAATTGGTTAGATTCGATCGAAGTCGAACGAAATCGAACGATTCGAAGTACAAATCGTTCGACTATTCGACCATTCGATAGTCGAAGTACTTGCCCTTTAAAAAAAACTTCGACCCCCTAGTTCGGCAGATAAAACCTACCGAAGTCAATGTTAGCCTATGGGGAAGGTCCCCATAGGCTTGCTAAGCTTTTTTTGATCGAAGGATTTTCCTTCGATCGTTTGATTAAAATCCTTCGAATCGTTAGATTCGAAGGATTTAATCGTTCGATCGAACGAAAAATCCTTCGATCGTTCGATCGAATGTTTAGCGCTAAATCCTTCGACTTCGATATTCGAAGTCGAAGGATTTCAATTCGAGGGTCGAATTTCGAAGTATTTTTAACTTCGAAATTCGACCCTTAGTGAATCTGCCCCTAGATGTTTATATTTTTGATCCAAAAGCAGTTTTTCATAATGTTTTATAACAGCAATTTATATACACTATACACAATGAAAGCACACAATCTGACCTTTTACACTGTTGTATTAGCCACCTTGCTGTCAGTGATATGCTCATGAATTTTAGATTTTTTTTTTCAAACCCCGTCTGTTAGAGCTGCCTTGGATTAGCCTTGCAATCTTCTATATCACATCATAAGGCAACAGGGAAAGGGACAGGCGAAAATATAAAGGTCACATCTAAAAAAGCCAATGTTACTACAAGATAAGAACCACGTTATTACTTCTGTCCTGCTGCAGATGGAAAGGAAAAATATTTTGCATGAGGCAATTTAAAGTCTGACAAGTTTTGTATCTGTGCAGCCCAAGTTGAGCCCTTGTAAATGGTTTTTATTGATCTCTGGTTTTGGTTTTGAAACACTATAATTAAAGTCAAACATCATTATCCAGAGAGTATAGTGACACATACAGTGCTCTCACTGCCCTTGACTTAAGATTTTCCCCTATAGATTGTAGTATAAGAAGGCTTCAGCAGCTCTTGCTTGCTTTAACAGGATTTCTACACAAAACATTTTTTGAATAATGTATACAAAATGAGATTCTAAAGACCTTTGCAATATGCATTAATTAAATGTGTTCAATTGTTGCTATTGAGAGCACTATCTCTCTGACTCCTGAAATTATGTAGCGAAAGCTGACTCATTGTCAGACTTGGAGGATGTTATTTCAACTATATATTGTCAGAACCAGTAGCGAAAACAAATATTGCTTTTGACTATAAGAATATTTTGAAATAACCTTAAAATTGTTACAAAATGTTTGGGAGCAGATTTACTGAGGTTTGAATGGTAAATCTGAATTTGAATTTTCAAATTATGTTTTTGGTCAAAATCACAATTTCCAGATTAAAACCACCAATTAGAATTCAAGATAGGTTGCCACCTAAAACCTGCAATATAGTTTATATAGAAGTCAATGTTAACGGTTCGCTAACCTAAATGAAGAAGTTAATAGCCTTTCTAACATTTGAGTTTTTATCAGAGAAAAAAAACTTGATTCAATTTATGTTCAAATTCAATTTGAGTTTTCAGGTCAGTAACAATCATGTCAGTTCGAATTTTAGATGTTCGAATTTTTCTTAAATAAGATACCTAAAAGATTTCTGAAATAAGATGTCTACATGGATAGAATATGTGATGAATAGACAGATATTTTAAAGCATCAACTTGTCAACTTAACAACTTGATATTTAGTAGACTGGTGTCTTGGTTTGTGGCTTTATTTTAATTGGACAGGACTATCAAAAGTGAATTCCTTATTGATTGGTGCAGGTTTTAGTAGTGATGGGCGAATTTGGGGCGTTTCGCTTCTCCGAAAAATTCGCGAATTTCCTGAGAAATTAGAGAAACGCGAAAAATTTGTGAAATGTCGCCGGTGTCTCATTTTTGAAGCTGGCATCCGTTTTTGTCGCTGGTGTCTCATTTTTGAAGCTGGCATCCGTTTTTGCCGCCTGTGTCCATTTTTTTTGATGCCGGCAAATTTTCGCGAATTTATTTGCCAGTGGCGAATTGCGTAAATTTGCCGCAAATTCACGCCTGGCGAATAAATTCACCCGTCACTAGGTTTTAGAACTGGCTAACATATTACATTTGCAGAAATTATTTAAAGGCAATGCAAGTGCATGGGGCAATAATACAATTGCTAGATTTTCCAATTTGGTTTGGTTTGTGTCCAAAGTCAGTCCTTCCATATATACAACAATTATGCATTCTGCTTTACAATCCCAACCAAGCCAAACAAATTACAAGGTGTCACAAATACATCCCAACCAGCTACAGTATGATTTCCTTTGAGATGTTAAGGTGCAATTTTTACTTACTTCACAAAACTTTCACACTATAAAGAGAAATCTCATGGGGGATACAGCCTAAATATGCACGATTATTAAAGCAGCCATGCTGTAATTCTCTAGGAAAAAATATTAGGAGAAATCAAAATTAATCGGAAACAAATATTAGTTAAATATATCTCACAAATGAAATGTGCAGATAATAATTGCTGTGCACTTTAGCTTTATGTTTATGTTATCTAACAGGCTTTCTGCTGAGTAATGTAATGTGTGTGTGTTATGACAATAGTGTCATACATTTTATTAATCGTCCTGGCTATGAGTAGTAGTAAAGTATTTTGTATATGTACATATATGACAACATTTAGAACATGTCCAGAGCAATGGGAAAATTTTTTTTTTTTAAGGTTTTAAAGCTTTCAGATTAATAGCACATCTCCTATCTTAGAACCAATTGCAGGAACTGTACCATTTTACAAAATTGACCATACTGTATAACATTTTATATACATAAGTATATTAATAATTATATATTATTATTAATTATTAATTTATGGTGTCTTCTTAGCTAATATAGATTTTTGACAGAAGAGGTGCAAAACACTGCCTTATATTTACTAACTGTATTATGGATACAAGAAATGTACACCCCAAGGGCACAATGTCAAATTAATGGAATTTAATTGGCAATGACTAATCAACACATTTAACTTGCTTGTTCCTGCACTAAGAGTGAATGTTTCTTTTATTCTTTATTTCCCTTGCTAAGGGGTTCATGTGGGACATTAGTCATGTGATAAAGCTGCATCTGATAATGAATACTAACAGTATTAAGGGCCTCCTTTATAAACTGTTATCTATGATAAACCTTTATGAATTTAGCATTATTATTCACAAAACCTACTATTAGGGGCACATTTACTAAGCTTGAGTGAAGGATTAGAATAAAAAATACTTCAAATTTTTTTTTGGCTACTTCGACCATCGAATTCAATACTTCGACCTTCGACTATGACTTCGACTTCGAATCGAAAGATTCGAACTGAAAATTGTTCGACTATTCAACCATTCTGTCTCTTTAAAAAAAACTTTGACCACCTACCTTGCCACCTAAAACCTACCAAGGTACAATGTTAGCCTATGGGGAAGGTCCCCATAGGCTTTCCTAGCAATTTGGGATCTAAGGAAAATCGTTTGATCGATGAATTAAAATCCTTTGATCGAAAACAAAAATGCGGTAAATCCTTCGACTTTGATATTTGAAGTTGAAGGATTTAACTTTGATGGTCGAATATCGAGGGTTAATTAATCCTCGATATTCGACCCATAGTAAATGTGCCCCTAAGTCTGCATAAAAAATACATCTATACATCTTTATTAGGGGACCGATTCACTAACTTCAAGTGAAGGATTCGAAGTAAGAAAACTTTGAATTTCGAAGTTTTTTTGGGCTACTTCGACCATCGAATGGGCTACTTCGACCTTCGACTATGACTACGACTACGAATCGAAGGATTCAAACTAAAAATCGTTCGACTATTCGACCATTCGATAGTCGAAGTACTGTCTCTTTAAAAAAAACTTCAACCCCCTAGTTCGCAATCTAAAAGCTACCGAAGTCAATGTTAGCCTATGGGGAAGGTCCCCATAGGCTTGGCTTAATTTTTTTGATAGAAGGATATTCCTTCGATCGTTGGATTTAAATCCTTCGAATCATTCCATTTGAAGGATTTAATCGTTCCATCGAAGGAATAATCCTTCGATCGTATGATCGCACTATTTGCGCTAAATCCCAGTTGAATATCGAGGGTTAATTAACCCTCGATATTCGACCCTTAGTGAATCAGCCCCTAAGTGTTTAAAAATCAGAAAAAGTTTCTATATTTTGCATATTTTGAATTATTTATATATATATATATATATATATATATATATATATATTGTAGCTTGAATTTTCTTAAGTAAGAATATAATACAGTAACTTGAATTAGGAACTTTCATCAAAAGTATGCAAGGACAGTCCACATTTGTCTTTAGCCTTCTCTTAACTTTTACCTATTTAAGGGGGTCATTTATCAAGGGTCGATTTTTTATCAAGGCTTGAGTTTTATAGACCACAAATGAACTCGAAAGGATTCTAATTTAAGTAAAAACTGGAATGGAAAAACTTGAATCAGCGAGTTCGAGGTTAACAACAGAAAATAAAAAACTCACACATCATGAAGGCTATTAACATCTTCCTCTGCCATTGACTTCATAGACTACATGACCTTGACAAGTTTTACATGGTGTAATTTCTAATTCGAGTATTATATATGTCAGGGTAAAATAAATCTTAAAATTCGTTTTTTCTTAAAGATGTGGAAAAAATCGAGTTTTTTAACCCAAAAATTTATTTTTGACTCTAAAATAATGTTACAATGTTATAATGTTATGTTTGAATACAATTCAAACCTTAATAAATCTGCCCCTAATTGTTTTAATTAGGTATTATTATTTATTGCCTCCAGTGGGGGTGAAACCTAGCTTTCTAGCTCTAGTTTTCTGAGAGTCAGTTCAAGTATTTAAGCAATATTCAACCTTTAGTTTACTTTAATTATATATGTGACTGTGTATATTTTCTTTTCCCTGCCTTATAAAAAACCTTTCCCCTGCATTTACATGCAATAAACCTTCTTGGTTTTTCTTTTAACCTAAAAAAAAACAGGAGCCATAAATTGCTTCTGAAAATAATAAAATAAATTATTTTACAATGTAGACTAGTACCTGTTATGCCGTTCCTTTTATAAGTAATATGAGAATGAAAAAAAAGATTAATAAGACTTTGTACTTTGTATCCAAATGCTCAAAATGCCTAGGATCAACCAGGATAAAACGGCTTTCTCTTATAGCAGCAAGCACAAGCCAGTTTCTGAAGCTGTTTTATTATGGACATAACTTTCCTCCTCTAATAATCAGTTGTGCAATATAGCCAGAAGAAGAGAAATGGAACAGACATTCAGAAGATAAAACTGTCTGAAACCAAAGTCCTTCAAAACTACCGTCATAAACTCCATTACAATACGCTTGTACTGCTACAAATGGCATTTTTCTTTAGACTATTCAGCTCTTGTCCTGCCATTATTTCAGATTAGTTACATTGCTAAGAAATAGCATACAGTTGTATTATATGTCACTCTGGTGCTGGAGATATACTAGCTCTTTAATTTGTGAAACATTAAAATTTACCAACCATTCTTCTGTTGTCACAGTACAATAACATAACTATTCCATAAACCAGTGCACATTACTTATTTTGTTCATAAAAAACCCTTACCTAGAATGTCTTTATTTGATAATTTACCATCAGTTACAGTTGCAAGCTCTCTGTTAATCCTATCATTTGTGTATGATGATTTTGGAGTGTGATTATATCAAGTAGCATAGCTGGTCATATCCGTTGTAAACATCTTTGCAATTTTATCAGGAATCTTTAAAAAAAATGGAAATATTATAACTTATTTAAGTGTAAAATCTTAAATGCCTGAGTCAAAACTTCATAACACGCATAAACGTTATTTTATTTGTACCATGCAAATGTTTTATGTTTCTTCTAAGGTCTTTAAAATATTTTTTAAAGCTTTGATTTAGGAAAAATAACTTTTTTACTGGTATAGCAGCACTATATTGCTCAGTCATATGCCTTACAGTAATATGCCAAAATGTATGAAGATTCTAGAGATACGCAACCAATACTAACCCAGCCAGATTACACTACATTTTATTGTTAATAATTTATAGTCATGTTATCTTGTTCAAAAGGGCTAATCAGGCTTTCCCAATAGCATCCCAACAGCGCATGAGTGCACAAGTAGAATGATAACATTCTCTGTCTTTTGGCTGCATTTTGTTGCTGGAATAAGTAATTAGAAGTGCACTGCCATGTGTTCGGCAAGATCCAATTAAAAATCAAAGAACTAAGATACAAATTTAATTATGTATTGATTGAGAAGGATGATTATAAATGGCAAATACAGAAGAACAGAAGAAGTTTATCTGTAGAAATAAGTTAAATCAACTGGACTTGCTGTGTTTTTTCCTTGAAGACATTTCACCAGTCATCCAACTGACTTTCTCAATTCAGAATAACTTGTACATAGGATCTTTCTTTGGTATATATCCTCTGGAAAGTTGCTCCAATCAGCATAATCTGTTTATCATAATCCACAATGATGTCATTAAATTAGGTGTGATTGTATTAGCAAGATTGGAGCTTTGATGTGTTATTAAACCTTGTAGGGAGCGGTGCCAAAACAGCATTGTATGTGTTCTCTTTTGAACCAGTTCCAGAGGATATATACAGTGTAGGCCAATTTGGGGCATTAGCTTCACCGAAAAATTTGCGAATTTTGTGCGAAATTCGGTAAGCAGTGCAAATTTTGCGAAATGGCACACATTCGCCGGTGAAAATGCGCCGGCGTCCAAAAAAAGAGCGCCAACGTCGATTTTTTTTTACGCTGGAGAATTTACATGCGGTTTCACAAATTTATTCGCCTGGTGAATAAATTCGCCCATCACTAGATATATACCAGAGAAAGATCCTATGTACAAGTTATTCTGAATTGAGAAAGCCAGTTGGATAACTGGTGAAATGTCTTCAAGGGAAAAACACAACAAGTCCAGTTGATTTACCTGTTGATTTGACTTATTTCTACAGATATACCATGATTTGGATGAATGAGAATCTTCACAAACATACAGAAGACGTTTCTGCAGGGCCAATAAAGTACCATACATATCACATTTGCTTAACAATTAATTTATTTTTTGTAAAGCTATTGCTGGTCAGTTTTTCATCTGATTTATGAAGATGCTGCCAAGTTATTGTCCAGTATTTAACCTCCACACCTACCACATGTATAAGCTCTACAGTAAAGGGAACTCCTGGAAGTAATATTTACTTGGGGCTCTTGGCATATGGAATCCATTACCCAGAAACACGTTATCTATAATTACAGAAAGGCCATTGTCTCCCATAGACTTCATTTAATCCAAATAATCCAAATTTTAAAAAGTTATTTTCCCTTTAGTAATAAAACAGTGCATTGTACTTGATCCAAACTAAGATATAATGAATCTGTATTGGAACCAAAACCAGCCTATTGGGTTTATTTCATGTTTACATGATTTTCTAGCAGGTATGAAGAACCAAATTACAGAAAAATCTGTTATTCGGAAAGCCCCAGGTCCGACCCCGAGCATTCTGGATAACAGGTCCAATACCTGTAGTTTAGTTATACAGCTTTTTTTATGGGAGACAAGTCCCCTTTTATACAACATACAAACATAGTGGATGATGTTAAAAAAAACAAACAAGCCTTAAATGTATGTGGGACTGTTTTAAAAGCTTTGGCTAAATGCAAGTAGACCATATCTACTGGAACCCCACTTGACCATAAAACAGATATTGGGAATAGTCTTTTCATTTGAAGCAATTGGTTCCTTATTTTCTAGTTTTGCCTTCTTTACTGTTGCCTTACTACACTGGCTGTAGCATTAATAAGTCTTTAAAAAGCACCTATCTCTTGTATATGTTTTCCTTCCATCTGTGTTAGTCCACATGGGGGCTTTTACATTTCTTTCCTAACTACATTGGAATATATTTGAAAATGTAATGGTATAATATAATTATTAAAGTATTATGACAACCATAAGGAGCACACAGTATTTATTAATTAAATAAGTAGCAAATAGCACCATAGTAAGCAGGAACTGTTTTAATATATTGCATAGCACCATAGTAAGTAGGAGCTGCAATAATTCATGTGCTGAATAGCAACAATAAGTCACTTTAGCAAGCAAGATCTATATCCAGTGATGCAAGCAGTATTCCTATGCAGGTATAGATTCCATTATCCGTAAAGCTCAGACTTATTGGAAGGCCATCTCCCATAGAGGCAAATTCCCTAACCAGCAAAAATTCGCCAGCTTTGTAGCCATCGCAACACTTCCCAGACGTAAATTCATTAGGACAACTCTAATTAACTAAAATGCGAAGTTGCGTCCAAGGCACCGAACGCTGATGAATTTTCGCTAGCGTTACTTTGGCAATCAAAGCGAAGATGCGCTAGCATTGCCTAATTTACATAAGGCGGCAAATGATAAAGTTACATGGACATATATGTTGCAGTAAATACATTACATTACACAAGTCCAGGGAACCTTATTAAAGAAAATAGAGTTGTTATAATGCCCATTGTAAAGTTTGTGTTCCATATGTTAGAAAATGTAGGGGGAACCCCGTTACCCAAAACAAATTTTACATATCTTTGCAGGCTATCACTTTGAAAAAAGGAAACAACGCCAACATTTTTTGGGACTTTTTTTTCCCACTAAAAATTGAGTAAGTTCTATGCCCTCCATTGCATTTCGCCTGGTCTGGGCTGGCGAAGGCAAGTCTGGCGACTGCTCTTGCATGTCAAACAATATGCACAGGGCCTTCATTTGGGGAGGCAGATTTTAAATAAAGGTATTTAGAAGAAGAGAAATTAAATCAGGGTTGACTGGGCCAGTGGGAAAAAACCTGGTGGGCTATGGACCTGCCATCCCAGACCCACTTAGTGCTCCCGGGTGCTGCACTCTTACCTTCCCTCTGACCTGATTGTGGGTGCAGGGGGTTGATACTGGAGCCTGCAGGGGGGGTCTGAGATGGCAACCTTGGTGGGCTCCGGACACCCAGTCCGATGCTTAATGAAGGAGACTCTCTGCAGAGAATTTGTGTATTCTGTACACATCTGGGTTTCTGTGGGTACTTTAGTTTCCTCTTATTGTCTAAAAACTGGCCCCTGATGAAACTGACCTTAGTCTGTGCACTTAAAATGCAATGCTCTTTTGTAGTCTTTACTGGCACAGGAACTGATTTAAATAATGAGTAAGTGCTGTAAAATGCAGAGTAACATGGTATATAAAGGCTAATAAAATGAGTGTCCATGTTGATTCTTTTATTTGCAATCGTTTGCCGTAATGTAGACCTTTATTGGTTATTTTATCAAGACAAGGTTCTGTCAAATTTTGCCCTTTCATTTTTTCTAATGCTTGATTTTGTTTTGCCAGTCTCATTACCATCAAACCTGTCCTTAGTGCACGTGTGGGCAGATTTATCAAAGGTTGAATTTTGAATTTATGTGAATTTTTAACTCTAATAAATTTGTATGTAATCACAATTCGAATGGTAGGTTAGGGGGCCGATTCACTAACTTCAAGTGAAGGATTCGAAGGTAAAAAACTTTGAATTTCGAAGTTTTTTTTGGGCTACTTCGACCATCAAATGGGCTACTTCGACCTACCACTACGACTTTGAATCGAAGGATTCGAAGTAAAAATCGTTTGTCTATTCAACCATTCGATAGTCGAAGTACTGTCTCTTTAAAAAAAACTTCGACCCCCTAGTTCACCATCTAAAAGCTACCGAAGTCAACGTTAGCCTATGGGGAAGGTCCCCATAGGCTTGGCTAACTTTTTTTGATCGAAGGGTATTCCTTCGATCGTTGGATTAAAATCCTTCGAATCGTTCGATTCGAAGGATTTTATCGTTCGATCGAAGGAATTATCCTTCGATTGTTCGATCTAACTATCTGCGCTAAATCCTTCGACTTTGATATTTGAAGTCGAAGGATTTTAATTCCTAGTCGAATATCGAGGGTTAATTAACCCTCGATATTCGACCATTAGTGAATCGGCCCCCATGTGTTGTCTAATATTCAAACAAATCGAAATCAAATCGAATTCAAGTTGAGTTTTCCCTCAGAAAAAACTCGAATTTCAGGAAGGAAATTAACATATTCAAATGGTTTAACTGACCTCTGTCATTGACTTTGAATTAGAACTGTTTCCATGGTTGTGGTATGATAAATCTTGCATTCAAATTTACATTCGAATTGGGAAATTAAAATTTGAATGTGTGGATTTTGACAACAGATTTATCAAGGGTCAAATTTTGAATTTAAAAAACTTCGAAATTCAAATTCCAAAAGACCAACCATAATTAACTTGAAGTTTTTTTTGGCCGAATAGGTCAGTGTTCAATCAAATTGGTCCGTATTCTGTTGAATTTGAATTGTACGAATCAATTTGATTTTTTAAAGTCTACCAATTGACCCCAAATAGGTTCTAGGAGGTCCCCCATAGGCAAAAACAGCAATTTGACAGGTTTTAGATGGCGAATGATCGAAGTCAAATTTTTTAAGAGACAGTACATGATAAATTTCTAAATTCAAATTTTCAAAATTACAAAGTACACAGAAAATAGCTCGAAATTAGAATTTTTTAAATTCAAAAATTCACCTCGACCTCTGATAAATCTGCCCCTTAGTGTCCTTCAGCTTCTATAGTTACTCAAAATGGTTTAATTTGTTATATATATGCTTACTGAATGATGAAATGCTACTGCATGATTCAACTTTGCATGAATAGTGTGCTCTATCCTTTTTCTCATATTAACACGTAATTATAATGTCATACAGTCATGCAGAAATAGAAAATTTAAATGAATTATGTGTATACAATTCAGCACAAGAAAATTAAAAACAAAAACAGGTTTTAAACAAATATGTAACAAAGACACAAAAAACTTAAAAGTCTGATTTTTTTCCATTTATTAAATTTTGAAAAAATCTAATATGTAGTACATCAAATATAGTGATACTAATCTATTTTGTAATGAAAGGGATGTGATGAATTTAATGTTAAAGTTATGTGCAATAGAAGCAATTTTTTAATCAAAACATGTTTGGCTTTTTTTCAAGATTATGTTTTTACTGCCTTTTTTATTCTTTTGTTTTTCTTTTTTTGCAAAATTTAAAAAAAAAAACATGTTTCATGGTAGAAGAAATTTGACAATTTTTTGTCTTTCTATAGAAACAATAAATTCCAATTTAGCAATAAGATTTGTTTTTGCATGTTTACAATGCTAAACAAAATACATTTCTTCTCATGTATCGTTTGCATTTACTGAATTATTGCTTTGTAATATTTACCTTAAAGTATAATTTTGTTAAATAAATATTAATTTGCTTTTTTTTTTTAAAAAAAAGAACAATATTTTCTATTTTTGTTTTTCTTTTCTTTATTTTGGCTATGTTTCTTCTTTTTTTTATAGGTTTCAGAGAATATATGTTGAACACAATAAGCCTTCCTGGACATTCCCAACCACTTAACCAAGGCATTTATGTACACGACGTCGGTGTTTATTTCAGCAAAGGACGCCACGTCTTTTAAGCTTCTAATGTTCCCTGTCTTAGTGCCAAATTTAGGCTGTTCTCTCAAAATATGAAGAGAGACACAAAACTCTTTTGGACCAAGGTTGCTTTCACAAGACTCAGTTGTAAACTTGTTATAGAACAGAAATGTCCTTCTGTCACAAGATCAGATTTGCTCTAACTCAAGTAGCTACTGCCTTTAATGTACCCACAAATGGCATATCAACAGCAGCAGAAGCAACAACTTATCTAAAAGGCAACAGACTCAAAAAGGTGCAATCCTAAAAACAAACAAAAAAGCTAGTTGTATTTGTTAAACAAACATTATAGTTGTGTTATCCCTGTTTGGAATTTGTGTTTGATTTCTCTTTGTGAACCTGTGACTTCACATCACATATTAATGATGCCATCATCTTTTACCATGGCAACCTAAAGAGATGTCACAATGCAGGGATTTATAAGGCTTTCAAATTCAGTAAAAAGTGAAGACTGGCAAGAAAAATCATCCTAGCTTCTGGGGCTATACGTGCAAGAAGAAAATATATGAATATTACTTTTTTAATAGGAGAACTTGTAATTATTTTTCAATGAAATGTTTTACAAATCTTTTTTGCCTCCAAATTTATTTCTTTTTCTATTTTTTTTAAAGGACCCGCGCAGTTACAGACATTATAACGTATGTGAAAAGGAGTGCATACAATAAAAAATAAATAGAAAAAAATAAAATTGTGACAAAAAACAACAAATACAATTGGATAAAATATCACTCATATTGAATAATTGGTGTTAGCTTAAAATATCATTATCATTTCAGGGATATTTAGAGACACAATTACACACATCATTAAATTATGGGGGACATCCATATTCATTTTATTTCTTACAAATGTAAAAAAAAGGCCATATTACGCTAAAGGTGACATCCTTCAATGGATTATGATTATGACACATTAATCTAAATAGAGGGTATTATAAAAATCCTATGTGTCAAAGCCCATAGGCAACTCAATTTGATATTGGTGGAAACTGTTCATTGTGTCTATCTGTGTGCAATGACTACAATAATCTGAGAATTATTCAGTACATATCCTAACTTAATTATCAGCAGAAACTCTTAATTGCCTTTTAATATCATAATTACATATTTTATCTGGTTTACAACATGAATGAAATACTGTATATGTTTGGGAAGAAAATTATTTCTGTTATGTACTCAAAAAAAATGTTGATCCAAGCCAAAATATTCTCATTTAATCTTGTATTTGGAAGAACTATGCGACCATACAACATGTTTGGGAAATAAATATATATTTTTAAATATGTATTTTTTCAAAATTAAGCATCCAGAAGAAAAAAATGCATGTTAAAATAATAATAAAAGTTTATACTGTATTTCAAATAAACAATTTCCTAATAATAATGCAAAGGAAAAAGTGCAAAATTAATTTATATAGAATTTTTATATAGGCAGCTACAACCTCAAGTTGATACAAATGAACAGTATAAGCAGTATGTTATTTTGGAAATACCTTTGCAATAGTTAAATGTGGTGCCAAACAGATTTATCTACATAATTGCTTGTAGACACATATCTTTAAAGGGACAGTAATTCAGTACAATGAATGCAACCTAATACCTTTGCAATATCTAATGTGGTGCCAAACAGATTTATCTACATCACTTCATGTAGACACGTATCTTTAAAGGGACAGTAATTCAGTAAAATTAATGCAACCCAAGATTTTTTATTCACAGTCATTAGGTAAAACAGGTGGCAAAAAGAGCACCTTGGTGAGTGCACAGGTATGCACAATTGCTACATATGTACTTATTTTAGTGGGTCAAATTTTGCTAGCACTTGCTCCTACCAGTGGTAAATGAACTCTCATAATAATAAAAAGGAGAAGTTTTGGAAATTGTATTTTGTTTCCTTGAATTTTTAACATGAGCATAATGATGCCAAAACATGTTTACAAGATTGCATGCAGACAAGGGGAAATTGTTTAGTGAAATTAGTTAACTTTGCCAAACAGGTAGAAAGAACAGATTTTATAATATTTAGTTATACCGTTTATTTTGGTTGAAAGTTTGTTGCGTTCACTGCTTCACAAAATCATTCCTATCACTTCTTATTTAAAGGGTCATTTGAGGGGGTTATTTATCAAAGGTCGAATTTTAGTGCTGGGTGAGGTGTTTTATACCTTTGAATGAACTCACAACTCAAATTTTTTCAGACCTTCGGAAATTGAGTGGATAAAAACTCGAATCAGTGAATTCGAGTTGAACAAACCAAAAACTTGAATTGATTGAGTTTTCCATGGAAAAAAAACACAAACCACTCGAATTGAACACGTCAATTCATGAAGGCTATTAACATCTTCAAGGGGGTTATTTACTAAGATCCGAATGTATCTCATGTTTTATTCTGAATGAACCAATTTTAACTTTTTGGTTTTTTTTCCCGAATTGTAGGTTATTTATCAATATTCCCGATTAAATCGTATTCATCATATGATTTTTTTCAGATTTGCGGTCCGTAAACATATCGGAATGCTTTCATAAATTCCGAATTTATCTCTACTGTTAAAAAAATATGATTTTTTCTTAATATACCTTATTAAATAACCTCTGCATTGTTTCAAGTGGTCTCTGCCATTGACTTCTACATAACCTCAACAGTGTTTAGCTGGAGTATTTTTTGGATTCAATCTGTTTCCAGCTTGGGGGGTATAATAAATCTTAAAAAAATTCAAGTTTTTTATATTTAACCCAAAAATTTGAGTTGTGACTAAAAATATCCTCGAAAACTGGAATTTTTATGGAAAAAACAACTCGACTTTTAATAAATCTGCCCCTTGGTGTATATATTTTAAATATAATACAGACCTTTTCTTTTGAAGGGTTGTAATCTATTGTTGATTCTGGATAGGAACACAATTGTATTTATATGGAAAATGTTACAGGCCACCACCATTAACTGTTTCTGTCATTTATCTGATGCAAAACATTCTTTTATTACACATACTTGTAAACACAATAACTTCACATCATTTAAAGTTAAACATAAAAAGTTTTAGAAGTGCCTATTGATACAGTACTTTAAATGTCTTTGTTATATATGAAGGTTTTTATTTATCCAGGTCATGATATACAGTATCTAGTAGTGATGCATCTAAAGCAGTTGGACTTGTTTAATCATTTTGAATGTGTTCCAATGCAATCTCTGGTTCACTGGTTGGGTAATTCTGTTGCAAATCATAGCCTTTTCTCAAACTTACCTAAACGATAAAATATAAAACAGGGTAGGATTGACTAAATTGGAGTACATTTTAATTCCATATAGCAGCCCACAGCAGATATGTATGTCTCACTGCAGTTGATTAATCTGAGCTGATTCATGATTGGTTGCTATCGGTTACTACTTAAGATAAAAATGACTCCAATGTTTTAACCCTTTTAGAACACATGGCTTTAAAAGAATGTATTTTCCAAATACAGTATGTACGTCTGAGGCACATTCATTGACAATGATAGAAATGTATTCAAAGAAAATTGATGTAATGGTGCCAGTGGGAACATGATAAAACTAATTAATCATTATATCTACCATCCTTTATTTAAAAGCTCAAACTAAAATATTACCAATTTTAGCATGGGACTGTTAATTGTTGTTACTATTAAAAGTAGGTGCATAGAGAGATTAAAGAAAATAACAAGAATGACATACATACTGTAGACTATGTTATTAGGCTTACACATTTTTCAGAGATTGGTTCTTTGATAAATGACTGTGTTTACTCCAACGTTTTACCCCATGACATTTTTTTTTAAATGTATTTTTATAATATTTATCAAAAAAAAACGTTAATAAACAAAATATAGCAATAAGAATGGGAAAAATGGGAAAATATTTGAATGTTTATACTGTGCTGTAGTGTTTAAAAATATTTTAGCTTTGATATTGATAATTTATTGAAATATCTATATATTTTTTAAATTAAAAAAAAAATAGTACGAAGAGACCATGGTATTAAACGCAGACCATATCTGATTTTTGGCAAACTGAACTAAAAGTGCAGTTGCAAATATTATTGGACATGCATACAATGTTTTTAATTTTCTCTGATAGCTTTAATTGCAATTGCTATATTGATTTATGATAAATCTACTAGACTAATTATTACAGTTGAGTTCAGTTGTATACAGAATATCCTAGTTAATCTAATATAACAATCAAATGTAGTGAAAAGCCATTCGCAAAAATATGTTTGTTTGAAAAAATGTTGCTTTGATCCTATTAATGAATATTATTATTCATTATTATTATGAAATATATAAAAAACAGCTTTGTGAATCTTTTTTCAAGCGAGTCTTAAATATACAATATGTGCAAGTAAAATGTAATTATTGCTATTTTACAAAATACTGATTTTCTTTCTTAATTTTGGCTCTTATATTCAGTTTTATCTCCACTGTCAAAACAAATCTGTTAAACAGTAGGGGGCCGATTCACGAAGGGTCGAATTTCGAAGTTAAAAATACTTCGAAATTCGACCCTCGAATTGAAATCCTTCGACTTCGAATATCGAAGTCGAAGGATTTAGCGCTAATCCTGCGATCGAACGATCGAAGGATTTTTCGTTCGATCGAACGATTAAATCCTTCGAATCGAACGATTCGAAGGATTTTAATCAAACGATCGAAGGAAAATCCTTCGATCAAAAAAAGCTTAGCAAGCCTATGGGGACCTTCCCCATAGGCTAACATTGACTTCGGTAGCTTTTATCTGCCGAAGTAGGGGGTCGAAGTTTTTTTTAAAGGGCAAGTACTTCGACTATCGAATGGTCGAATAGTCGAACGATTTTTACTTCGAATCGTTCGATTTCGTTCGACTTCGATCGAATTCGATCGAATTTAACCAATTCGATGGTCGAAGTACCCAAAAAATACTTCGAAATTCGAAGTATTTTTCATTCGAACCCTTCACTCGAGCTGAGTGAATCGGCCCCTAGATATTGTGATATAGTTTGGTAAATGAAAGTAACATATATGTTGTTCTGCATTTATTTTGATAATTTCTGTACTTTTTTGTTTAATATATATATGTGTGTGTGTGTGTGTGTATATATATTTGAGCTACTATAGTGCTAAAGGCCAAGGTAAAATGAACATGTAATTGATTGCTACAATAATGTTATTTTCAGCTGGTATCAGAAGATATGGAATGCTGAAAAAGAAAACCAATATAGGGGACATAAGTACTTACAGTAAAGCTGTGGAATGTGATGCATTATAAATGCAACAAATTAACATGCATATTGCATACTATCATAGGAACAATCAATGATGGAGGAAAAAAACATTCGAAATTCGAAGTATTTTTTCTTTCACAAGTCTATCACAAGTCTATAACAAATAGCAGCTCCCCACACTAAGGGGTTATTTATCAAAGTCCGAATTTATCTCAATATTTTCTGCTACAAACTCCGATCAAATCTCCTCGGGTTTTTAACATTTATTTGTAATTAAATTTTCCAGAAAATTTGCTTTGCAGGAAAAAAAATCAGCTTTTCAAGATTTTTTCAATTTTTTTTCATCCAATTTTCAAGATCTTTTTCGGAATTTTCACCCGAAAACTCAGAAAACTTGGGAGTATTGCACAAAACCCAGCACACATCAAATATATCATTGGACTTCTTCCATTGACTTATATGCAAATTTGACAGGTCTGAGATGCCGGATTTTCATATTCAGACTTTTCCATCCTCAAGGTTTAATAAATTCAGAAAAATTCATTATTTTTTAAAAGTCTCATTTTATAAAAAAAATCATGAATTTTTCTTAATTTTTGCATTCAGAGTTTAGTAAATAACCCCTAAAATTCTGCTACTCTCTACTAATTCCTATGGGATTAGTGATGAGTAATTTTTTTCACCAGCCATGGATTTGCAGCAAAATTCTGCATTTCGCCATCTGAATATGTTTGAATCAGTCTGCTGACTGGATAAAGCAACTTAAAGCAAACAAATCATCTGAAAGGGATAAGTATTTATTAACTGCTATTTTATATTAAGGTTTATATTTAACTACTGTGGTTTTATTTTTTAAAGGTATTTTTTTTCTTTTCTGTCTTGGGTGCTAAACAGCAAAGTTTGGTGTGCTAGTGTGCTTACAGCAAGTTTGTCACAACCTGCTTTACTTTGCAGTTTTCCCTCCGTTTGAGGGGGTGGGGTTTGATTAGTTGCACCTGAACAGACTGTATAAATAGAACCCCTGGCACTCCAGTGGAGCTTGCTCTAGTGTTAGCTTCTCTTAAGTGTTTGCTCCTTAAGTGGGAGATCTGTAAGTGGAGTTATAAACACCGGAGTTGAAAACTAAAGGAGGTTCAAACTAGGTCAAAAGTTTGTTCTAAACCCTCATTTTTATTTTATATATTTTTATTTTTTTTCCTGTTTTGATCTGTAACTGGGATAATGAGTGCTAGCAAGAGTGAAGGTCTGACTCAGTGCAAAGTCTGCCATATGTATGCAGATTTGGAACAAGAGTTCCAAAATGCTTACCTCTGTGGTGGTTGTGAGCAAATTGCCACTTTGGAGGCTCACGTTAGAGCACTAGAGCAACAAATTGCAACATTGCGGTCGATTGACAATCTTGAAAGGAGTCTTTTGCTCACTGAGCAGGACCTAGCGGGTTCAGATAGTTTGGGGGGAACAGAACAGCAGCAGGATGTTGAGGCAGCTAGCTGGGTGACAGTTAGAAAATCTAAGGTGGGCAAAAGGAAAATGGAGGCTGATCCGGAGATTATACATCGCAACAAATTTGCCAGATTGTGTGAAGATGATGGGAGTATGAACTCTGGATTGGCAATTCTAGATGGGGCTGATCTCTCTAACAGCCGGGAGACCAGTTTCTCTAGTAGTGGTGGGGAGGAGAGTAGAGTCAGGCCTAAGCAGATTGTGGTTGTAGGGGACTCAATTATTAGGAAAGTGGATAGGGTAATTTGTCGTCCGGATCGATACAACCGAACAGTTTGCTGTCTACCAGGTGCCAGGGTTCGGCATGTGGTTGATCGGATAGACAAATTATTGGGTGGGGCTGGGCATGACCCAGCTGTCTTAGTGCATATCGGTACTAATGACAAAATAAATGGTAGATGGAAGACCTTAAAGAATGATTTCAGGGATCTAGGCTCTAAGATCAAGGAAAGGTCTTGCAATGTCATCTTTTCTGAAATTTTGCCTGTGCCACGTGCAAGTTTAGGAAAACAGCGGGAGTTTAGGGAGCTAAATGCGTGGCTCAAGTCTTGGTGCAGGAAGGAAGGGTTTGGGTTCCTAGAGCACTGGGCTGATTTTTCGTTGGGGTACAACCTATACAGTCATGACGGTTTGCACCTCAATGGAAGGGGGTCCGCGGTGCTAGGGGAAAGAATGGCTAAGAGGTTGGAGGAGAGTTTAAACTAGGCAAGAGGGGGTGGGTGAGATAAAGAATTATGGGGAAGCTAGGGAAGACGGGGCAGTGGGGTTAGTAAGGGGTCATGGGGGAGGAGTGAGGGGGGCATACATTTTACCAGCTAAGGAGGTCCCTCTGTTACAAGGAAAACAGAATAATACTAACTTAACGTATAATTCTTCACTAAGTAATGCAAATTTCAAAAGTAAAAGTAGTAACCTCTGCTGTATGCTGGCAAATGCACGGAGTTTGTCAGGTAAAATGGGAGACCTGGAATTAATTGCATGCTCTAAAAATTATGATATAATTGGTATCACTGAGACCTGGTGGGATGAAACCTGTGACTGGGTTGTGAATTTAAATGGTTACACCCTTTTTAGGAGGGACAGAGGGATTAAAAAGGGTGGAGGAGTGTGTTTGTATGTAAAGCCTGAATTAAAACCATGCGCTAAAGAAATAACAATAGCTGGCACTGGTGAGGGTATATAATCACTCTGGGTAGAGATTTTGACTGGGCAAAAGGTAACAAAAAGAATTATCATTGGTGTATGCTATAAACCACCTCGTATAAGTGTCGAGTATGAAGCTCAGCTACTCTTGCAGATACAATCGGCTTCACAGCTGGGTCAAGTTGTTGCTATGGGTGACTTCAATTATCCAGACATTGACTGGGGTAATGGGGTTGCTAAGACAGAAAAAGCTAGTAGGTTTGTAAATATGCTGAATGACAACTTTTTATTCCAGCTCGTTCAAGAACCTACTAGGAATAACTCTGTTTTGGACCTTTTAATAACTAACAATACTGAACTCATCTCTAACATTTGTGTGGGTGAGCATTTAGGGAATAGTGATCATAACATGGTCTCCTTTGAGATTCTGTTGCAGAAGCAATTCTATAAGGGAGTAACTAAAACACTAAATTACAGACGTGCAAACTTTGACAGTATAAGGGCATCTCTGCAACATATTAAGTGGGAAATGCTTTTCTCAGGGTTAAACACAGAACAAAAATGGGAAGTCTTTAAAATGCTGCTTAATAAATATACTTGTCAGTATATTCGACTTGTAAGCAAGGAACGTTGTTGCAAAGCAAAACCTTTTTGGTTCAATAGAAGCGTTGGTGTTGAGGTGGGTAAGAAAAGACGCGCTTTTAAAACTTTCAAGTTAGCTGGTACAGCCGAATCATTTATAAGGTACAAGGAGGCCAATAAATCATGCAAAGAAGCTATAAGGCAAGCTAAAATTGCTATAGAAAAGGATATTGCAGCAAGCAGTAAAAAAAATCCAAAATTATTTTTTAAATATGTTAGTAGTAAAAAAATGAAGCAGGAAGGGGTGGGTCCCTTACTATCAGAGGGGGGTCAGCTGGTTGATGAAAACAAATTAAAAGCGCAGATTCTGAATTCATATTTTTCATCTGACTACACAAATGAGGAATCAGTAAGTGAAGGTTTCCTTCTTAACAGTCCCAATTCTAGTAATACAACTAATGATGCATGGTTCACACATGATGAAATTCAAAAGAGACTAGAACATGTTAAGATTAACAAAGGTCGAGGGCCAGATGGTATTCATCCCAGGGTAATTAGCGAGCTTAGCTCTGTGATTGCCAAACCTCTTTACTTAATTTTTCAGGATTCATTGAGATCTGGCATAGTGCCAAGAGACTGGCGAATTGCTAATGTGGTGCCTCTATTCAAAAAAGGATACCGTTCTCAGCCTCAAAACTATAGGCCAGTTAGTCTGACGTCAGTGGTAGGAAAGCTTTTCGAAGGGTTAATAAAGGATAAGATACTGGACTTCATAGCAAATCATAATACTATGAGTTTGTGCCAGCATGGTTTTATGTGTAATAGATCTTGCCAGACTAACTTAATTTCTTTTTATGAGAAGGTAAGTAGAGACCTCGATTCTGGGATGGCAGTGGATGTGATTTACTTAGACTTTGCTAAAGCATTTGATACAGTGCCACACAAAAGGTTACTGGTTAAATTAAGGAATGTTGGCCTGGAACATAGTATTTGTACCTGGATAGAGAACTGGCTAAAAGATAGACTACAAAGAGTGGTGGTAAATGGAACATTTTCTAATTGGACCAGTGTTGTTAGTGGAGTACCGCAGGGCTCTGTACTAGGTCCCTTGCTTTTCAACTTGTTTATTAATGACCTGGAGGTGGGCATTGAAAGTACTGTTTCTATTTTTGCAGATGATACTAAATTGTGCAGAACTATAGGTTCCATGCAGGATGCTGTAACTTTGCAGAGTGATTTGTCTAAACTGGAAAACTGGGCAGAAAACTGGAAATGAGGTTCAATGTTGATAAATGCAAGGTTATGCACTTTGGCAAAAATAATATAAATGCAAGTTATACACTAAATGGCAGTGTGTTGGGAGTTTCCTTAAATGAGAAGGATCTAGGGGTCTTTGTAGATAACACGTTGTCTAATTCTGGGCAGTGTCATTCTGTGGCTACTAAAGCAAATAAAGTTCTGTCTTGCATAAACAAGGGCATTAACTCAAGGGATGAAAACATAATTATGCCTCTTTATAGGTCCCTGGTAAGGCCTCATCTGGAGTATGCAGTGCAGTTTTGGACTCCATTCCTTAAGAGGGATATAAATGAGCTGGAGAGAGTGCAGAGACGTGCAACTAAATTGGTTAGAGGGATGGAAGACTTAAATTATGAGGGTAGACTGGCAAGGTTGCGGTTGTTTTCTCTGGAAAAAAGGCGCTTGCGAGGGGACATGATTACACTTTACAAGTACATTAGAGGACATTATAGACAAATGGCAGGGCACCTTTTTACCCATAAAGTGGATCACCGTACCAGAGGCCACCCCTTTAGACTAGAAGAAAAGAACTTTCATTTGAAGCAACGTAGGGGGTTCTTCACAGTCAGGTCAGTGAGGTTGTGGAATGCACTGCCGGGTGATGTTGTGATGGCTGATTCAGTTAATGCCTTTAAGAATGGCTTGGATGATTTTTTGGACAGACATAATATCAAAGGCTATTGTGATACTAAGCTCTATAGTTAGTATGGGTATATAGAATTTAATTAAAAGTAGGGAGGGGTGTGTGTATGGATGCTGGGTTTTCATTTGGAGGGGTTGAACTTGATGGACTTTGTCTTTTTTCAACTATGTAACTAACTATGTAACTATGTAACTATCTGCGTTTTTTTTTGTGAAACTGCATCAAAAATTTGTGTAGAGTGGTGGAATTTTACTGTGGTGATCCCTAATTTATTATATTATAAAAGGCCCCTAAGTGGCCTGCAAAATATTAAATAACCAGGTATAGAAAGCAATGGGGTTTGGAATAAAACTGTCTGTTTTGTTTTAAAATCATATAATAATAATAATAATAGAAAATACATTGTACAAACAAACTACTTTGCATTAGAAAGATCTATTTCAATTATATTTAATCCATTTTACCCACCGATAAACAGAATTCCACTCCATGAAACACTGACATTCAGGGGCCCTTTTAAGATTTTTTTTGTGCTTTTCAGCATGAGCAATCCTAAATGAAACCCATGTGAGTTTACTAGTCACAGGGAGTTTCCTGCAAAAAAGTTTGGCAATCTACAAGTTTTTCTTCATTACAAAAGCCCATTCAGGCAAAATTACAGTGAAAAGCACAAGCAATCACATAAATGTGTGGTCAAGTGAAATTTTTTTTGGATTAGAATTCAAAACAATGATCAGAAAATAACACCAAACTCTGCTAATCTGCCAAACCATATTGCTCTGTATATTGTCACCAAAAAATGTAGAGAGGGCCATGCATGGGCTGAATAGCATGATAGTGCAATTACATCAGGCTACCAAATGGACAAATATGGTATGAGGGGTTATACTTTTGTATTCTTCCATGCATTATGGCAAACCATCAGAACATTTGAAACACAGGAAGTGAAAATTCACAGCACTGTGGCTCCTCCTACTACAAACTCAAACTACAGGCAGACATTTTTTGTGAGAACCAATAGTCTTCAATCTACAGTCCCCCAATTTGCCAATCCTGGCCAGATGGTTGAGCACTATGGAAAAAATCAACCAAACTGCCCAACCAAATCTGGGTATGTATGGCCATCTTAAGAGCTAAAAGTGCTAGTGAAAAATTCAGGGCATTTCAGACATGAAATATATTTGCATAGTTTAGATGGAGCAATTCAGATACAATTTCTCTGCAACTGTATCAGCAGTTTTACTCTGTATTGCAGTCGATGTATTTTGTTTTTGTTTTTTTAACTTTAGCACTGTAGAAATATCACAGATTTTCTAAATAAAATATAAAGTGGATAATGTTCTGCCACCCAAACATTTGTTTCAGTTCTAGGCCTTTATATCAGACAGACAGGTGGAAAAATGTGCTGGTTCATGTTTCATAGCACACAGCAGTATTTTATGAGTTGTCAGGGATTAATAGCCCTCTCAAAAGACATTCATTTGTTTACACATTTAGCACTATGTTACATAGTTACATAGCTACATAGTTGAAAAAAAGACAAAGTCCATCAAGTCCAACCCTCCAAATGAAAACCCAGCATCCATACATCCACCCCTCCCTACTTACACATACATTCTATATACCCATACCTATACTAACTATAGAGTTAAGTATCACAATAGATTTTGATGTTATGTCTGTCCAAGAAATCATCCAAGCCTACATAAAAATAACTTTCCTTCTAGTCTGAATGGGTGGCCTCTGGTGCAATGGTCCTCTGGGTAAAAAGGGTAATATGTTAATAGGAATACAATAAGAAAATCGGTGCCCAAGGATTCATTGCACTATGGGCTATGCCAGTCAGAATACTTTCTCATAGCATTTCAACTGTGAAACTCAGTAAAAAAAATGTTTGCGAACGTCGCGCGACGTTCGCCAATTTGAGTTCGTGTTCGATTCGAATAAAAATCGTTCGACCATTCGATTCCTTCGACCGCTAAAATCGAACGATTTCCATTCGTTCGAACGATTGTAAGCATTCAATCGAATGAAAAGCATTCGATCGAATGGCTTCGATCGTTCGATTCGAACGAAAATCCTTCGATCGAACGATTAAAATCCTTCGATCGTTCGAATCGAACGATTTTGCGGGTGTTCGAAGTTCGCGAACTGTTCGAGAACTGTTCGCATTTTTGCCGGTGTTCGCGAACGGCGTTCGCGAACACCAAAACGGCAGTTCGCTACATCCCTATTGGGGAATACCATTGCTGGACATTGGCTGGACTAAGCAACAAGTAGCATGTTGGTACTTTGGGTTTTACCTATTGTGCAGTAACTTATTAATGGAGTAAGTAACATAAAGTAGGGTTATATAACTTGATGAAGAAGGTCACTTGTAAATAATTAACTTGTAGCAAGCAATGTCAGCATCAGAATGGGTCAGCAAGATATTATCCTGCATTGCAAGGGGTATAGATTAATGGGAGGAGATAATTCTTCATCCCCTTTACAAAGCACTGGTAGGGCCCTATTTGGAATATGCTGTGCAGTTTTGGTGTCCAATGATTTGAAAGTCTGCCACAGATTGCCTTGTTTTCTGCCCATTGATTTGAGTCAAATTCATCAATCATATCAAAAAATAGTTTGAGTGCTTTTACCCATATAGGTAAAGAAGCCACCTGTTGTGATGGTAGGTGTTCGCTTTTACATCACCAGCCTGCCTGCAACTGGAGATGTAATTGTAGATATAGCAAAGAATTCAGCGGCACACTATCAATTTCAGACCAAGTGAAGTATTTATTCAGCCCTCCAAAAAATGGCAAGAAGGCAACTGGGCCCTTTTCAAGCCTAACACCTAAACACCAAGTAACAAATACAAAATTTAAAAGATCAAGTGATGGGTGGGTAAAAAAATGCCAACCCTCCAATCAGTGACATCATAATACCACCCACTCTGCATCCATAAATAAGTTCAGGTGAATCCTCAGTGATAGTTCAACATGTATAGTTCCAAATGATCAAAATATAATGGTTAGAACTGAAACATGTAATAAAAACGGTACACTTAAAACACCTGAGACGCTTTTCATAGAAAAAACTTTGCATGGTATGAGATCAGCACAGCTGAATACATTTATCATTCAAAACCCCTTGTTTACTAGTCAAACATGACTACAAAACACAGGTACGTGACTTCATGTAGCTCATTTCAATAAATGTTCTCATGCCATAACCCTTATGCTTGAAAACATGTTCCCCCATATATATTTTTTGTAAATGACTGCATTGCCTGTGTTTGACTTTTGTAAAGGAATGATGAATTTACTCCTTCTAAAAAAAAAAATAGCGTCTTCATCTTTTTGAAAGCTTCATTATTAACTGAATATGTCACAGATCATTTAACTTAACCTCCCTGGTAAAAGCAGACCTTTGCAGTTTTCTGCCTTGTGCTAATAAATCTTACCAAATTGTATACATTTATACTAGCAATAATTTGCATTGCTGTTATAAATCACGCATGTTGGGGAATAAGTCAGACACAGTGCATCACTGAAAGTTTGATTTAATGTGAAAAATAAAGATGTACAAGAAATGTGAAAGTACACTGGCAAAATGGTTTGTCATCACTTTTGAGAACTACTGTAACTGTACTTTATGGACTCTTAAGTTACTGGACATAGTTCTGTGTTCTATTTTTGTATGGGGTATTAACAAATGTGTTTGTCTTTTCCAGTGCTTCTTTTTTGTTGAATTCCTCTAGTTCCCCCCATCACTATGTACCTTGGACAGGAGAGGGCAATACTGTAGGTGTATTAGAAGGATGCTACTGCTGGTGTTTCAGATCACATCAATTAGTGAAAGTCCCCCTCTTCTTCTGTACTTAGGCCAGTTGCTTCCAAAGATGTGGAGCTGGCAGCATGTTTGGAAATAAATATAGTAAAGGGAAGGTGAAAACGGGAGCTGCAAGTTTATATAATCATTTAATCTGTAGTAATCAACTATCTGTGCAACATTAATAGTCGATTCTGTTCTTGCAAGCAATGAAGGATAATACATTCATTAAGTAAAAAACAAATATTTCATTACATTTTCTCTACAAACAGGTCAAACCTGAAACAACCAACCTAGTCAGTGTCACTGTGTTAGTCTTAAAGGGGAAGTAAAGTCTAAAATAGAATAAGGCTTGAAATGTTGTATTTTGTATACTAAGCATAAACATGAACTTACTGTACCAGAAGCCGAATCAAACAAATGATTTATGCTTTTAAAGTTGGCCACAGGGGGTCACCATCTTGTAACTTTGTTATACATCTTTGTCATCTCTGGGCTGCTTAGGGATCATCATAAATTATCAAAACATCACAAGTTAAATAATATCTGCAAGTGGCCGATACAGCAAGACTGATTAACAATCAGAATAGGCAGACTGCACTGGGCCCTGTGTTGTCATTTCATCTAATGTGGATTTTATAGTTTTTGTAATGTTTTAATTCAAACATTCTCCAACTCTGCAGAACCAGTGGCTGCAGCAAAATAATCCTCCAAATAGAATCCCAGTTTATCTGTTTAAATCTGGCTCCATGATCTTTGTCCCTGCAGCTGGGGTTGAAAACAGTAAAGGGGATGTAAAGGCAAAAATAAAATTCAATACAAATCTCTACATAGTTGCCGACTGCTCTACAGGGAAACAAACAAAGCTGCTTGAGTTCTGCATGGCTGGGAAGTAAGGTGGGGGCTCCCCTGCTGTTCTTAAGTATGATTGTTTCCCTGCAGAGCAGTTAGAGACTGTCTGACAGATTCCTATCCACAGCAGTAAATGAAGAGAGAATGTTACTGCATACAGTCAGGTTTCTTATAAAAACAGTCCACATTTTTTAATTAAAGTATATTGGCGATTATTGGAGGTTTCTTTTTCATTAAAGAAAGTAAAAATGGGATTTTATGTTTTTGCCTTTACATGCAATTTAACTAAGTGAAACAAGTGCATTCTCTTTGGGGGAGAATGAGCAACCTTATTTGCTAAGAAAAACCGTTTTTTGTTTTTGTTTCCTACACCTGCAACAGGGCGACCATTAGTAATAACAGCATCCCAGACTACTACATTAGCTAGCCCCCCTCCCCCCTCATGGCACACTTATACTAGTCAATTGGTCACCTGTGATTCTATTCTGTACTTCTATTTCATGCATTGCATAGCAAAACACAAGTGACAATAAATATACATATAACAATCCCTCTACATAACTAATATAATATACTGTAGATACTGCAATGTTGTATAGAGATTTCAGGGGCCAACCAGAAAATCTTAGACCATAAGCTGCTCTTCAAACTATTCTTCCTCCTCTTCACACTCAATCCCTTTATTCTCATATGGGGGAATGTAATATTGGTCGCTAACATAAAAATCGTTCACAATTTGTTCACAATGCAAATAAATGTTCTCAAAGTGAACAATTTTGCCTTTGCTCCTCACATGACAGTAGGATAGTGACTGAAAATGTTATAGTTGTTCCAGTGCGTAGTGTATGTAACAAAACTTAATGAAAAGTTGTTACATTTGCTCCAAAACTTGATGCCACTTTCAAGCAGGTGTTAAAGGTTCACAATGTGCAATTGAGATTCGCAATGCAATTAAAGCCTAATGAAGAATATTACATTGTGACAAATTTGTTCTCTGTGTGAATTGTATTGTATTACCCCCTTAGTCTCTTTTCTTTCCATACTATTATCTATTCTTCCATCTTTGTTACCATAAAGAAATATGGACTGACCATGAAATAGACCAAATGGTTAGGAATAGGAGAATCCACTAATACTTGGGCCCACCAGGAGTTTTTCTGAGCACTGATACTGCATATACTATAGCATATTTGTCCTAATACATTTTTTACATGCAGTTTAATGGGAAGTGCAAAGGGTCTTCTTTTTCTAGGAACATGAGCTTCTGCATTTTTTAGATAACTTAGGCAATACAGTTTCAATTAGCAAAATGAATGCAAAATCAGAATGCTATGCATATTATACTTTACTAAACAGAAAAGTGTGCATTATAATGAACAAAGTACCAGTCTAGTAATTTATAGAGATAGGTAGAACAGGACCAAAGTTGAAATAACAGACCAAGGTCAGTAGTAGTGATGGGCGAATTTGCGCTGAATTCCCGCGATTTGCCGCCAGCGAATAAATTTGCGAAACCGGTGCTGGCATCCTTTTTTTTGATTCAGACCAAGGTCAGTAGTAGTGATGGGCGAATTTATTCGCCAGCCGCGAATTCAATGTGAATTCCAGTGATTCGCCGCCGGCGAATACATTTGCGAAACCGTCAAAAAAACAAATCGACACCGGGGTCCGTCAAAAAAACGGACGCCGGTGTCAAAAAAAGGACACCGGCGTCAAAAATGAGATGCCGACGCCATTTTGCGAATTTTTCGCCAAATCTAAACGCCCCAAATTCGCCCATCACTAGTCAGTAGATGTCATGACTAACAGCAGCAGGACCAGGACTTCTGCAAGGACTGAAATCAGAGTCAGGGGCCTCATCAACAAGCTCATGGCTGCCTTCCTAGTGCACTGGTAATGGAAAGTACCCTAAAAAGTATGGGGCATGGATTACTGTATGTACGTCAAATACCTATGTTCTGACAAAAAAGTGAAATGCAGTAATCGGCACTAAATAACTTTATTAGCCAAAGCAACATGTGTAATCTGATTTATTAATTATTGTGATTGATTCACGGTCATATTTATGTTGTTGATTATGTTTTTATAATTAAATTGTTAAAAAAAAAAATCATCAACAAAAATTGCAGCTAATTGCAGCAATATACCATCAGGACAATTAATAAACTAGCCCACAGTGTACTAGGATTTTATGTTCTAATGCTAAAATACACAATTTTTAGTTAGTCCTTCCCTGATTTACCAAAGAAAAAAGTTTAAATAAAATTTGGAGCCATAAAGAAATTTTTTGAAAAAAGTTTAAGTTCTTAAACAAATCACCCTAACTTCATTTGTGTAAAGGAAGATTATTCTAAAAAAATCTTTCTATAGTCAGACATTACTTTCACTTTTTATTTTCTTTGTATTTTAAAACAGGTTTGGGATTTATTACCTGGAAATCCATTATCTAAAAAGCTCTTAATTACAGGACGGCCATTTCCCATACACTCCATTTTAATCATATAATTCAAATTATAATCTGTTATCCAGAAACTCATTATCCAGAAAGCTCTGAATTATGGAAAGGCTGTCTCCCATAGACCCCATTCTATCCAAATAATCCACATTAAAAAATTGATTTCCTTTTTCTGTGTAATAATAAAACAGTAGCTTGTACTTGATCCCAACTGAGATATAATTAATCCTTATTGGAAACAAAGCCAGCCTATTGGGTTTATTTAATGTTTACACGATTTTCTAGTAGACTTAAGGCATGAAGATCCAAAATATGAAAAGATACATTATCTGAATATCCCCAGGTCCATAAAGAATTTTTTTTTTTAAAAGTTCAAGTTCTAAAACAAATCACCCTAACTTCATCTGTGTAAAGGAAGATTATTCTAAACAAATCTTTCTATAGGCAGACATTATTTTAACTTTTTATTTTCTTTGTATTATTAAACAGGTATGGGATTTATTACCTGAAAACCCATTATCCAGAAAGCTCTGAATTACAGAAAGGCTGTCTCCCATTGACTCGATTTTATCCAAATAATCCAAATTTTTAAAAATTGATTTCCTTTATCTCTGTAATAATAAAACAGTACCTTGTACTTGATCCAAACTAAGATATAATTAATCATTATTGGAACCAAAGCCAGCCTGTTGGATTTATATAATGTTTACATGATTTTCTAGTAGACTTAAGGTATGAAGATCCAAAATATGGAAAGACTCATTATCTGGATATCCCCAGGTCCCGATAATACTGGATAACAGGTCCCATAACCTTAATAATACAACAGTGCCTTGTACTTGAATCCAACTCAGATATAATTAAAGGAATTGTTCAGTATAAAAATAAAAACTTGGTAAGTAAATAGCTTATGCAAAATAGAAAATGTTTTCAATACAGTTGGTTATCCAAAAATGTTATGTTTAAAGGCTGGAGTGACTAGATGTCTAACATAATAGCCAGAACACTGCTTCCTGCTTTGCAGCTCTCTTATTAGTTACCAGTCAGTAACCAATCATAACTGCTTGTTTTTTAATGTGACCTGCATTCTAAGGATTAAAAGCAAACTCACTGAACAGTTATGTCCCATGTGCCCCCCCTTTAAGCAGCTGACTAACTCAGAGTTAGAGAGCTGCAAAGCAGGAAGTAGTGTTCTGGCTGTTACGTTAGACATCCAGTCACTTCAGCCTTTATAAATTACATTTTTGGCTAACTAACTATATTAGAAACATGTTTTATTTAGCACAGACAGAAAGTAAGTCTGGGGACTGGTATGCTTAGGGCAGCGTTGGCTTCTTCTGTCAGTGAATCTCAGATGGTAGTGCATGTAGAGTGGTTTCATAGTGGTTTCATAGTGGTTTCATAGTAGTTTCATAGTGGTTTCATAGTGCAACGCAAAGAACTGGACTCATCACAGACAGTTCCTTTAATCCTTATTAAAGGCCAAACAATCCTGTTGGGTTTATTTATTGTTTAAATTATTTTTTCAAATGATTTTTTACGGAGGTACAAATTATAGAAAGACCCCTTATCCAGAAAACCCCATATCCTGAGCAATCTGGATAGCAGGTTCCATATCTATATCTGCATTTAATGACTTTCTTTTCTATTAACTCCCCTGTTTATTAATGTCTAACTTAATGCAAGGGTTCTGCGTATTCCCATTCCGGTGTAGATTGTTGAAGTGTGAGCGTGAATGAAAATCTTTAATTAAACAGGCACAAAGAAGAGTAAAGCCTGGTTCCTTTCTCAGGTACCTCTGATTATATTAGAGCCTTGTTCCAGTCGAGGACAGATGTACAGTAAGTTTAAGCAGCTTCTCCAAGTAATTGCACAAGGCTCTCACTTTATCCGCCTAATTGCACATTATTAGTCAGAACAGCCAAATAAAAAGCTGTTGCGTCTCCAGAAAATACTTCTATAACCATACGCTGTGCCTCCCACTAAGTTCCTACACTAACATTTTTAGCACAAATGGCTGTCATAAAAGCACATAACTTAGCCATAATGTACCCAAAGGCCAATTTACTTATAAACAGTTATATATATGCCAAAATGCTGTACAAAATCATTCCTGCAGGGTCAAAGCAGGCAAAGCATATATAATGCATGAGTGTTTCACATAAACATTTTAGAAGTCATCGTAGTCTGCAATTTTAATTGCTTCTCAATGATTATATACACAATAGCTATAGTCATTTCAGTTCAACCCATTTAGTGATAGGCTGCAGACCATGAATGGCATTTCCAATACAGCCCAGGTGTTAGAAAACCTGTTATAGGTACATATAAAACCATCTCCATTTAAAAAGCAAAAGGGAAAAATACTTTTACCTCCATTTTTGAATTTTATTTTATTTTTTTCAATTAATTGCACTGTAGCACAAAGGCGAAATCCCGAGCACAAGAGCAAAGCAGATTTCTGTTCTTATTTCATAAAGCTCTCAGTGAAGCAAGCTTTCTCTCTTCACTGGACCATATGATTCCTTTTTAACGTCTTGCTTCAGTATTAGAGGTGATCAAAGGCGGCTCTGTCAAGCAGGCACTAAGGAAAATCTCTTGGCAAATGTTATGAAAACCCAGCTGCATAGAACATTTGTGTTTGCCAGAAATATTCATAGGTCATCAATATTCATTCCCCCGATTAAGCAAATGATATGCAACAAAACAGGAGAAAGCCGTGTGTTCTTCATAAAGAGATCTCTGTACAATCCCATATATCCATTCATTATACATCTAATGTATTTTAAATGCTGTGCCTTGAGCTTAATGTAATACATTTTAGAGAGGAATGGTGTCAGTGAAACAACCAAATGTATGTAACCAATGCCATTCATTTCTCATGATTAGTGAATTTGTTTGGAGAAATACTTTAGAAATACAATAGGGGGCCGATTCACTATGGGTCGAATATCGAGGGTTAATTAACCCTCGATATTCGACTAGGAACTAAAATCGTTCGACTTCGAATATCGAAGTCGAACGATTTAGCGCAAATCCTGTGATCGATCGATCGAAGGATTTTTCATTCGATCGAACGATTAAATCCTTCAAATCAAATGATTCAAAGGATTTTAATCCAACGATCGAAGGAAAATCCTTCGATCAAAAAATCCCAGGCAAGCCTATGGGGACCTTCCCCATAGGCTAACATTGACTTCGGTAGCTTTTAGCTGCCGAAGTAGGGGGTCAAAGTTTTTCTTAAAGAGACAGTACTTCGACTATCAAATGGTCGAATAGTCGAACGATTTTTAGTTCGAATCGTTAGATTTTCGTAGTCGAAGGTCGAAGTAGCCCATTCGATGGTCGAAGTAGCCCAAAAAAACTTCGAAAATTCGAAGTTTTTTAAATTCTAACCCTTCACTCGAATTTAGTGAATCGGCCCCTAGATGTTAATAGTCTGTCTGCATTTGGCCAGTAAAAGATTTTCTGTGGCAAAATTGACCAAGAGAATATGCAGAACCTCATAATATTTTAGATTCTGGCCATGGGCAGATAAGATTCTAAAAGCTAACGTCTGATTGGTTGCTATGGGTCACTAAGCACAAAGGGGTATATTTATCAAAGAGTGAAGTTAGAGATCACCAGAGTCCACTAGAGTGAAATATCGCCTCTCCCCATTCATTTCTAGGCGTTTTATAAAGGCGTATTTATCGAATGGTGAATGTTCACTTTCACCCTTTGATAAATACGCCTTTAAAAATCCATTAGAAATGAATGGGGAGATGCAGTATTTTTTCTAACGGATTGTGGTGATCTCTAACTTCACTTTTTGATAAATATACCCCAAAATCTTTTACCTTGTTATTGTTTAATAGTGATGGGCAAATTTATTCGCCAGGTGCGAATTCACAGCGAATTTGCACGATTCACCGCCAGCGAATAAATTTGTGAAACGCCCGCAAAAATTCACCCGCAAAATTCGAAAAATGGGCGCCGGCATCAAAAACGAGATGCCAGCGCCGTTTCGTGAATTTTTCGCTGTTTCACGAATTTCGTGGGAATTTCGCAAATTTTCCGGCGAAGCAAAACAGTGCAAATTCACCCATCACTATTGCTTAACTCTCATGTCCTGGTTTGAGGACAAGGTGTCAATTAGAAAGTATTATCACTGAAACTTAGTATCTTTTTACACACATACATATGAACAGTTGATAAGGGCAGAGCTTAAAGATCCAAAAAAGGGAAACATCCTTACAGGGCAACTGTCACTTTCAGAAATAATGCCAAATCTTATTTGATGATGTAAGTCAAGCAAAATAAACTTCACTTACACTAGAAATAGTGATGGGCAAATTTATTCGCCAGGTTTGCAATTGAAATTTGTGAAACCGGCCCAAAAATTGTTGTTTCACAAATTTTTTGCCATTGCGCAGGAAATTCGGAAATTATTCGGTGAAACGCCACAGATTCGCCCATCACTAACTATAAAACTTGTGTAAATTGTTTTCCTTAGTCTTGGCATTCACAGCAAGCAGACAGGTGTCATTTGTAGATACCTAAGGCATAGAGGAGGGGCAGGCAATAAATGATTGACAGCTGAGACTTTTAAACGAGTTTATAACAGAGATGAATGTTTTAATAACAAAAAGAATTTGTGTTTTATATTTAATTTGAAAATCAAATTTTTTTATGCCTGGGTGACAGCTCACCTTTAAATAAAAATACATCAAATGTAACTGTCTGTATATTAATAATATTAAGCGTAACTGCCTGTATCTGCAAAAAAAAAGTGAAACCGGGAATCAATTAGCAGAACAGCAACATTTTTCATTAGAATTAATGGACACTTTTTCTCTGTTTATCTCATGCCAAATGCATGTCAATGAGTGTTTTTGTATTGCCCCAAATGCAATGGGGACATTGGGTGTTTATTTTCTTGCCCCAAATGCATTGAATCACTGGGCATTATTTCATGACAATTTTATTGGATTCACTGGGTGTACCTTCTCTTGTTTTTTCTCATGCCAGATGCATTGGAGTGGTTTTTTTTTTTTAAAGCAAAGCAAAACACATGTTGGCATTTTAACACAAATTCTCTGAAATTTTTGCCACTTTAGAAAAAGTGAATTTCCCAATGAATCTATATCATGCAAAATTATTCTCTTATCCACATATATTAAACCTATCAGTCTTTTTGTCTATAAGATTATAAACATTATTTTCTTAAATGTTGAGTCCGCTACCAACAAGAAAGTTATATCCATAGATTTAGGGGCACATTTTCTTAAGGTGGCCATACACGGGCCGATAAAAGAGTCGGCAGCTTATTGGCTCGTGTATGGGGGCCCCCGACAGGCTTCCCCGATCGAGATCTGGCCGAAAGTCAGGCAGATCTTGATCGGATGGGATTAAAAATCCAGTTGGATCGCGGCCGCATCTGTTCGTTGATGCGGTCCCACGATCCTACCGCCTGTTTGCGTTCGCTAGGAGCCGATCGTTGGGCCCTAGGGCCCACGATCGGATCAGCCCGATATTGCCCACCGATATTGCCCACCTCAAGGCGACATTGCCAAACGAGCGGATCTCTCCATGTATGTGCACCTTTAGGGTTGAATATCAAGGGTTCATTAACCCTCGATATTCGACCGCCTAAGTAAAATCCTTTTTCTTCGAATATCAAAGTCAAAGGATTTACCGCATTTCCTTTGTTCGTACCATCAAAGTAAAAATCTTTCGATGGAACGATTAAATCCTTAGAATCGAACGATTTCGAAGGATTTTAATCCATCGATCGAACGATTTGAAGGATTTTAATCCATCGATCGAACGATTTTCCTTCGATCCCAAATTGTTAGGAAAGCCTATGGGGACCTTCCCCCTGTAGGTTTTAGGTGGCGAAGTAGGTGGTCAAAGTTTTTTTTAAAGAGACAGTACTTCGACTATCGAATGGTCAAATAGTCTAAATGATTTTTAGTTCGAATCATTAGATTGGAAGTCGAAGTCGTAGTCGAAGGTCGAAGTAGCCAAAAAAATACTTCGGAATTCAAAGTATTTTTTATTCTATTCCTTTACTCGAGCTAAGTAAATGTGCCCCTAGGATATAAAGAAATTTTACTGACTGCCAGAGTCTTCCAGCGCTTGATAAATCCTGATCCTTTGTTCTCTACCAGGAACAAATTCTGTCAAGAATCTCTTTTTAGTGCTAAAAATATGACTTTATACTTTGTAGTGTCATTCTGACCACATCAATATCAATCGCTGAGCATCAACAGTGCAGCCAGGAAACAATGACAGATCCCACCTGCGTCCTGCACTATCACTATGATCTAGCGACTTTCCTCTCCTTTTAATTCATTAAAATTTTTCTTCCAATTTGCCATTTTCTTTGCATTGCTCCAGTAAAGCAGCACAACAATTCCACCTAATGAGGTTTGACGGGTAGCAGTAGTCTGATTTACTATCTGTAATTTGCCATTCAAGTGGTTCCTTTTTAAGCCTCTAAAAGGTCTGCCTAATGAAATACACAGCAGGCTGAATTTTCCTTTTAAAGTAGACAGAGCTATACAAGGCAGGTGACAGGTCTATAACTGGGAGAAATGCAACATGTTGATGTAAAACAAATAAACAGCAAGCCCAATGCATGCGGGAGGACCAAATTTAGTACTTGCCAAGTGGGCTGACAAATTTCACATTCAGATACCTGCAGGAAGGAGCTTTGGATATTACTGACATCAACTGCATACTACTTTTAGACATTGAGTGTCAGAATATATGCACCCTAATGAGACCCTGAAACACTGACTTTGCTACCTGTGAAAAACTCTCTATGGAAACACAAAAGCATCTTATGAAATAGATTTAGGTTAGAGGTTCAGAAATATTTTGGAACCCATACGCTAATAAGTATGTATTTCCTAAAAATTCCTCTGCAGAATTTTATAGGAAACCCATAGGTTAAACCACTCCAAAAACATTCTTGCATAGATTTTCTCTGTTAAAAGCATTTAATAGTTAATAGTGTATTTATAAAGCTCTGCTGTTATCCTTTCATGTAAATTAAGTTCATAAAAAGGGGTAGCTCGCTAACTTTTAGGGGGTTATTTATTATACTCAGAATGCAAAAATCACGAAAAATATGTGATTTTTTTAATATGAAATCAGACTTTTAAAATATTACTAATTTTTAGAAATGTATTTAACCCTGAGGATGGAAGTCCGAATCTGAAAATCCGGCATCTCAGACCTGTCGAGGTTGCATATAAGTCAATGGGGCAAATTAACTAAAGGGCAAAGTGACTAATGCTGGCGAAAATTTGACATCATTTTGGTACTTTGTCGATTTACTAAATGGCGCAGGGGTAACTTCGCTAGTGAAAAAGACTGACGCTGGCGCTCATTTGCACTCAATCGGCAGGCGAAGTTGTGCTCTGGCGAAAGGGACGTAAATATGCAAATTCACTAAGATACAGATTTTACTGAACGTTACCTCTTGCGCCAGATTTGCCTTCGGCACCTCAGACCAGGCGATGTGCAATAGAGTGGATAGGACTTCCTCAAAATTTAGTTGAAAATTTTTGTAAGTCCCAAAAAACGCTGGCGTCTTTTCCTTATTTCAGGGTGAAACGCCAACGCTAGCGCAACTTCGCTCTGCTTGCCGAATTAATGCTAGAGTAACTTTGCCAGCCTTCGGCACCCTGGACGCATCTTTGCATGTTAGTGAATTAGCATTCTGAGCGAATTTTTGCCGGGCGAAGTGTTGCGCTGCCTGCGCAGCTGACGCTGGCGAATTTTTGCCTCTTAGTAAATTTATACATATATATATGTATATATGACAAAATAATAAATGCTGCAAAAAGCCTGAATCCAAAAATCTGCCATCTCAGACCTGCTGAGGTTGTGTATAAGTCAATGGCAGAGGTCCCTAACCTATTTTGAAGTTTCTGTGGTCTTTGCTGGAATTGGCCCAAAAATCCGACATTTCAGGCAAAAATATGAAAAATTCTGTCTTATCTGAAAAAAGCATGAACAAATCGAGTAATTCAGGAAAAAACTCAGAAAAAAATCATACAATTCGGTTTTTTGTTCAATTTTATTGAGTTTTTACTTGAACCAAGTATATTAAGCTTTTTTTTTAATAATAAATAAGTTAAAATCAGTTATGCGAGTTTGGTCATGTTTTTTTTATATAAAAACTGAGATACATTTCGAATCAGTAGTTTGTCTAGGATGGATTGACCTTTCCTTTCATGTGACAGCTTTTTCATTGAAATACTGTAAATGCCTTGGTATATTGCATATGGCAGCAGGGTGTGTTGTCAGTGCTGTGGGATGCCAAATCAGAATTAGCTTTATCTGTTAGAGTTTTGCCAAAATATCCATTTTGCTTTTGTTTGGCATAGGAAGGAAATTCATATTGACCTCAAAGTAGAGTCTCTTCAGTTTGCATTAAACTTCTGAATGGCAACCTTTTCCAAAAATGTTTTATAGAAACAAGCAGCAAAAAGGCAGAGTTACTATTAAAATCATCAACCCCTAAATGTACTAGGAAAACAAACTAAGTGGGAAGGGGAAGCAGCAAGTGCTGGAGAAAGTTACCTTTTGAACAGTTTTTGTGCCACAAAACTGATAATAAAAATGGTCTAATCTGCAGATTTCTGCATAAGTGAACTTGACTATGATTTTGAACATGGAGGTTAGCATTTGAGATTGCATGTCTGCTTTGTTCAGCTATTTGTTCAGCCATACAGTATATCGCGTTTAGGTCATGTTGCTGTCGCATTCTTGCATACTGTACACTGAAAAACTGTCTATTCCTTTTACACAGACACAATAGCCCATAATGCAGTTTTATTTAAAACCAGGAAGCAAGAGATTAGCAAGGTTTTTTTTAACATTAGCTAATTAACTATAAGACCCCATCTAAATGAATTTAGACCAATCATAATGGAATGGTGGTTCTCAAACAATGAGGTAACTTAACCTATAATGTCATTATATCTTATGGAAATTACAACATTTTTCATGTGGAGCAGATCCATTTTAGCAGCTATTTCCATGCGTTTATGCACAGAGCTGCAGTTGTCTGCATATTGCTGTTAGAATTGTCATTCAAAGATAATTTCAGGATGGACTTGAAGAACGTGATCATCCGCTGTCTGGTCTGCCAGAGATTTCTGACAGCTACTATGCAACTGTCAGGCAAAAGTGATAACTCAGAATAAAATGGGAAAAACCGAACCCAAGAATTTGAATAGCAAAACATAAATGATTCATATTTTATCTCAGCCTCCAACCAGCATGATGTGGAAAGTCATAAAAATGTTTCAGAAACTTTCATTTCATGTTGCTTTTGATTGACATTATACTACTACTACTTCTACTTACAATAATAATAATATTTTTATAAAGATACAGAGAGAAACTTCATACTGGTCTTAACACAGGACCAACACAACAACTCTATCTTTAGAATATTTTGTTTTTTTCTATTATATATACTTTATAATTTATAAATAAGTAATGAGAAATTCCCAGTATCTTGGTGTTATACAAGTAAATCAGTGGAGGCAGACAAGGGAATACAAATCTAATATCTGTCCCATGAACCCAAGTTGGACAGCAGAGAGTAAAGCCGATGGAATTATGATATGACCATTCTGTTTGGTTAGAAACTGCAAAATTGGATAAAACAGTAGCCCATTTGCCATTCAGCCACTACACTGCTTTCTTTCCAATGTTGTTTCTCTTTTGTTTTATATTGTTTCAAGGAGATACACAAAGATTCCTGCCACCATTAATTTTAAGGGCTGTTCTGTATCATTACACAAGGACAGTGTTCAACAAGAAATATTGGATGTAAACTTGGTATCTATTGAACAGTTGTATGAGATTTGATTTCTCTATCATGGTGCTGCATTATATACTTTTTTATTTTATTTTTTTATAACATGGCTTGTCTCATAAAGCATACACTGTACAGTATTGTAGAGACTCAAGCACAGGATCATTAAACACTAAAATATTTAGTTTTACATACAGGTCTCATACAGTTCCATTTTTAATCTCTCAGAAATAGGGATGGGCGAATTTTTTCGCCTTGTTTCGCCGAAAAAATGACGCCCATAGACTTTTATGGCAGTGTGCGTAAAAAAAAAAGACGTGCGTCAAAATAATTTTGCCGCGTGACAAAATTTTTTTTGACGCCCATAGACTTTAATGGGCGTCTGCGACATTTCGCCGGCGGCGAATTTTTGGTGAAACGAAACGGGTCAAATTCGCCCATCCCTACTCAGAAATGCTAAAGAATATGGTTAAATGTAACTAATCTTAGCCTCTGCTATAGTTTATTAATATGGTTTGCAGATGTCAGCAATAGACTTTCCTAATACAATAGGGTATGGGAATTTTTTATTAATAAGTTACGTTTCATTTGTGCATTATGCTTGCTACATGGAACCACTTTACTGCAAAAGGAAAATTAAAATGTTGATTATATTCTTAAATGTATTTATCTGCCTCAGAATTGCAATCATTTCTTTATCTTAGTAAGACCACCCTAAGGTTGTACTGTAGGTGTTAATGTAGTCTAATGTACTACAAGTATGTCTTGGGATCATATTAAATATAAAAGATCTAAGGGCTCTATAGGTGGCCATACAGGGGCCAATATAAGCTGTCAACAGACTAAATTGGCAGCTTATTGGGAAGTGTATGGGACTCTCTGATGGGCTTCCCCCGATAAGTATTGGGCCAAAAATTGTCCAGATGTCTATTGACCAGGTTTAAAAATCCCGTTGGATCAAGGACCAAATTGGTTTGTTGATGTATGTATTCTTAGTGTTGTAATTTGATCGTTGGGCCCTAGGATCAGCCGGACATTGCCTACCTCAGGGTGGGCATATCAGGGAGAGATAGTTTGGCGACCTCACAGGACGAGTGTATCTCTGCATGTATGGTCACCTTAAGGGTATGTCCACAAGTGCAATTTCCGCACAGTTAGTCACTTGTAAAACCACTTTCATTAAATGTACTGTACTTGCATCAAAATTCCTTCCTTTGACTTCCATATAGTTGCACCACTGAGCGCTACTCATCCTTCCTGCCTTCCTCTCTAAATTGAGTGCTGCCGCACCTATTTACACAGGGCAACCCTGGAGCCACTGCCACCTCTTGACCAGACAGTAGCTCCAGGGTTTCTTTCACTGGGTGTGACTTTTCGAAGTCTGTCTGGCATAATTTTTGGTGTTCAGTGCGCAAGTGACATGTGCGCAACTGAACAGAATCTGTTGACACAGGGTGCTGAAGGAATCCTGGAGCTGCCGACTGGAGGTGGCAGTAGCTCCAGGGTTCCCATGTGTCAAAAGTTTTTGCATCACCCTATTCAGAACAGAAGATAGGAAGGACTGATTGGTGCCAAATGCAACTATACAGAAGTGCAAGGACAGCATTTGAAATAGGTTTTACTTGCAAGTGACTGCTGGCATACATGAGCCTTTTAGTGTTTAAAATCACTAACTCAATTATATACATGGAGGCCTATTTATCAAAGGTTGAATTTTAGTGGTTTTACTGGTTTTTGAAACCACGACTAAACTCACTTTCTCTAAAACCACGAATAACATGACATTTATTAAAAGATCCACACAAAGTACAAATGGAAAATGATGCTGAACAAGGCAGTAAAAAATCTGAATACCTCTAAAATTTGAGTTTTTTTGACAATTCCTAGCAGGAAAAAAATCCAAAAACCTCTAAAAGTTCAAATTGATTTCAAATGGTCCAATATGATCAGTGTAGCTCCCACTGACTTCTATAGGACCTTTTCAACTTCTACCTGGCAAGGTTTTGTTTTAGTAGTTTTCGTGGTTTTTACACTTAATAAATATCATTAGAGATACGTGGAAAAAAAACGAATTGTTCGTAAATGGGCCCCTAAGTTGATTTATAGGGATATGTATGGTACAACATATCATATTTATTATTTTAAAATGTGCTTTTTTCGTTAGACTGGATAATTCAGGGGTTTGGTTAAATGCGTGAAGTACATGCTAATAAGGAAGGGAAAAGGGGCTTGCTCACAAACATGACATCAACCAGGACTGTATGTGATCATTGGAAGAAGCTTAGGACATAGAATATCGGTAGACCAGCAAACATTTTAGTGTTTAAACAACATCATTTTTAAAATATGAATAAGTAATTTCTTCCATATTTTTCCCTGCTTCTTCTTGGACTTATATGTGCGTAGACACTCCATGGGAACCACGGCACCAGTTATGTAACCATCAGTCCTCTCAGAAAGGAAATATATTTGGAAACAATATGGATGTAGGGACCCATAGGGCTAATGTGCCCCTATGGCTTTAAATCCCTACAATTCCTGATCTCCCTAGTTGCTGGGCAGATGCCCATATAGCTGGTTATTGGCCAAGAGGTGTTATGACCTCTTCCTGTCACACTTTGGTATAGTGAGTGAGAAGGGGTGGAACTTCCTCTTTGGCTCCTGGTGTCTGATCCATCTGGATGCCTCCATTAAGCCTGAGTACACCAAGGCCCAGTAAAGCCAGTTTGCCCTAGAGGGACCTGAACCTCTAGTGTGTAAGTTGGGGAGCAGGAAACCCGTGAATGAGGCTAGTGATTGACAAAAATATAAATGTTATAGACTCTCTAGAAGAGTAAAATATTGAGGGAAGATAGAAAAAGCAGCTTTGTAAGTAAAGTAACTTCTCAGACTGTAAGATTGCCTACACTGAAGGGACACAGTGGAGAGGATGTCAGGCTTTAGGTTCTCCTCCCTGACCACTCCACTGGGTGAGATCGGGACCACGTGTGAGGTATTTCTGTCTGGAGGGAAGTTCTACATCCTCAGGGAATCCACCTGCATCTGCCTCTGATATACTGTCAGAGCTGAGTGCCTGCATATATTCTACAAATGCCTCTTTACTGTAAGTAACCTTGTGGATCATTTGTTTGACAAATAAAAGTTTGTTCTGTTTGACTGCAAGAACCTCCTGGCACCATTTCTTTATTGGTTAAAGCAAAGTAGCCTATGGGAGTTGTAGTTGCACTACACCGCACTTCCAATACTTTCCTTTTGCAAAGCTGTATATTAACCCCGTTAGCCTGGATAGTCCAAAAAATGTTACATGGAGTGGAAGTAGGAGTGATATAATGATCACATATTTTTCCTTCTTTGATATTGTTGAGATGTTGTTCAAAAATGTCGATGTCATAAAAATGAGTAACCACAGATGGGAGCACTACACTGATTGCCATGGCACTGCCATCCAAGACTTGCCAGTAAAATGCCACAGAACTGTCATCATGATATAATAAATAATTCTGTTCATCCTGTTTATGAAGTCCAGGATTACTCCTCCTGCAAAACAAGCAATGGAAGAATTACAGACTCATGCAAACTCTAACAAACTTATATAAAAGACCTGAACTAAATGAAACTATTTATCCTCTGTATAATTGTATTTTATGCTCCAGTCTGCAGTTTGCCTTTTACAAATAACCGATAGACAATACAAAAAAAGAGATAAATGTGCAAGAGACATTTGGAAGGTACAGTTTTGCTCTGTTAGGTTTCTTTCCCCACATAACCCCAAACAGCTCCCCCAGGCACCAATGAGATTACAGCAGGGTTCTCTGAATGTCAGTGACAGTTTATCTCCATTGCTTAGCTTCTGACATTTAGTTACAATAAGGAGAATGCAGATTAAGAAACTTTAAAAAAAAGCAGAGGAACATTTTATGTACACTATCTGCAACTGAGGAAGTAAGATAACAGGGATAATTTTCAATGTGTTTGTTTATTTAAGAATCCAAAATGTTTTTGCATTAAATGATCTCTGCATACTGGGTCTCTCAATAATTGCTGTTTAACAGAGATTATTAGAAAGTTAATCCTATTACTATAATTAATTATTATCGTTAATGCACGTTGAATATGTAGGAGACAGGTTTAATATAAATGTACCTAATATTATTACCACACCTCTTGCTGCTTACCTCAAAGCCTCTTATATTCTGTCTACTTCAATTACAGGGGAATGTAATAAAAGTCGCAATTTAGCAAAACAATTCGCACCAATAAGACTAAAAATCCACATCTCGCAATGTAATATTGTTCCTTAAACTGTTATTGCATTGCGAATTTTAATATCGCATTGCGAATTTTAATTGCGCACTCATAAGAAGTGCTTGAAGGTGTTGTAATCTTTTGGAGCAAACATAACGACTTTTTCAGTAAGAAGTTTTATTACATTGACTGCGCATTGGCACAAACTATAAAATTCGCAAACGGTCTTTCTCTGTCGGAAGTGGTCGCTAAACAGTTTCCGGGGTCGCAAAAGCTATATTAAATTCGCACAAAGCAAAATTTGTTCGCGCAAAGGCATAACTTTTCGCATTGCGAATAGTTTTTCCGTTAGCGATTTTTATTACATTCCCCCGTTAGTCTTTAAATTGCACAAAAATGAATTGTAATATATATACCTCCAAAAGAATCCGCACTCTCAGGACTTATAGATGAATAAAATTGGTCTTTATTTACAGAACTTCAGTCTGACGTTTCGGCCCTATCCAAGGCCTTTCTATATATACAGTATATATACATACCCTGAAACCTCAAGGACCCCTGTTAGAGTGCCATTAGCCATTAAAAGGGGTCCTCCTCTCACGCTGACTCTACCACTTCCTCTCTGTCCACCAGCCACAACGGTCCCACTAGGCTGCCACTAACCTCGTCCCTACGCACTCTCTTCCCTCTCTGGTGCACAATTGCCCTGGGACAGTACCCCAAATCTAAACTCATCGGGACATATGCTGTCCTTGATAGCTATCCCTACCTAACTCTCACTCTTAGAGCGAGCTACTTACAATCCATTACCTAACTATCTTTTCCTAGCAAGCATCAGTTACCTGGTTTAGCACAGTATTGTCTTTCCTCTGGGTGGTAAAAGGCCTCCTTGACCCTACCACATACTTGGCAATGAGCAAGTTCACTACAGGGGAGTTAAATGACTCCTGGGTGGGGTAGATGATGGAAGAGGTAGCCACCTAGCACAGGTCCCCTACAACTATTGCAGTAATCATAACGTAATTCCTCAAACAGTGATAAAATTAAGGAGGCGGAGGCTACAGAAAATTACTTTTTTATGAGGCTTAGCTTTGAGACAATGAAACACTGTCTTTAGCTTTATAGTTTTACATTTAATATATAACATCTAATATCTAATATGCATTAACAAACAATCACTGCATATGAATCTTGGTAGAGGATGAAATGGACACTCTTTGTCCTCAATGGTTTTATAGGCTAGGAGAAAAGGCAGGAGTCGAGTGAAACCTGGAACAAAATATTTGGTAATAAGGTTAGACAGAATTTAGGATAAAACAGAATAAGTAGTAACCGCAGGTAAAATTATAGCCTAATCCTTACAGTGAAGGATGTCAAGCAGTTCAGCTGCAAAACAAGACATTTTCATAGATTTTCTGCAGTAACTTATTTACAATATTTTCCTTTTGAGCCAAGCCAAATCTTTAACTGATGCAAACAATTTGTTCATCTCTATTCACACAGACTCACATTTCTTCCTTTCTACAAATTTCAAGGTAAATCATTGTGGTTTCTAAGTTTCTAAGCTCATACTGTGAAGATACAATTTCAAGGAATCATATACAGTAGATGAAAATTAATTTGAACTGAGGAATGTTAAATATGTTTCATTATCCAGTTGCTCTCAATAATATGTTTGCGTCTCTCTCACACAGATGTACAGTACATTAAGAGGAGAGACATTGTTCTGAAGAGAGAACTTGGTGAAGGGGCATTCGGGAAAGTGTTTTTGGCTGAATGCTATAACCTCAGCCCTACCAAAGACAAGATGCTTGTGGCAGTGAAAGTAAGTATGAAACCTATTCTATTTTGTATGAAATTCAGTTCATGCATAGCACAGCATTCCCTGTTGGACGCGCTCTCCTGGGATTCCAAGGACGCGGTGTATAGTAAAGAAAAAAAGTCTAATGATAAATTACCGTGGTGGTCTAGTGGCTTACCCTCTGGCCGGCGGGAATGCTTGCGTCTTCTCGCTTCAGTGGCGGTGTCTCCTATGGTGCGCATGGCGCACACTTCCCGGGTTTTACATGCCAGCGTGATGATGTCACAGCGCTTGGGGCGAAATTCAAAAAGGTATTTAAGGGATTTTCGTATGTAGCATAGTGCTTGTTGTTAGGTCTACTTAGTTAGTTCCTGGGTGTATATTCTTCTTGAATCCTGCAGTTATATTGGTTTTGACCCTGGTCTGTATCCTGACCATTTCCTGTTTGCCCATTATTCTGAACTCTCTAATCTGACCCCAGCCTGCCTGCTTCCATGCTGTGTTGCCTTCCATTCCAGTATCCGTGGTGAAACGATTGTTCCCCTTTGCATGTCCAGAACCTTTTGCTTTGTTCCTCTCTTGGTAAGTCCTGGCGGTATCCAATTAGCTGAGGGCTCCTCCGCCTCAAAGCCACCCCCAGCACTTTACACCTTTGCTCAGATAACTAACGGGTCTTTTGTGTTGCTTCCATGATGTTAGGATTGGGGCAGAGCGATCCTTACATAGGCTTAAGTCCTGTTTTGATTCATAATTAGCCTATGGAAGGATTGCTCTGCCCCCAGCCCAGCATCACTGAAACTGCACAGAAGGTCTTTCAACAGTATCGTAGGATCAGGTCAGTGCAGTTGCACAGGGCTGGGGTGGCTTTGAGGGGGCTTTGAGGGAAAATATTCTGGGTGCAGCACATACTTTATACTGACACGTATGCAAAAAAATCATAATCCCAAGAGATCATATAACAGTAGATCTTCCTGTACCTCTGCTGTATGTATAAATATAGTATGATGAAGTGCAGTATCTGTGGTACAAATATGGTGATAGTCGAATAAATTTGCCAGACACGAATTTGCAGCGAATTTCCATGTTTCGCCACAAGCAAACTAATTTGTGAAAGTTGTGGTGGCAATTCACCAGTGAAAAAATCTGATTCATCAAAAGAAATTGACGTGAGTCAAAATTGCCGTGCGCATATAAATTGTTGCACATTAGAATTATTCAGATGCCCATTGACTTTAATGCATTTCAACAATTTTATCGGCGTTGGTGAAGCACAATGGCACAGATTCACCCATCACTATACAAATACAATGAGGCAGGAAAGGAGGCAGGCCATACAGTTCTATTTATAATATATAACTTTACATTGTAGAATAGTTTGTGTGGGTTGTGGGTGTAGAGGTGTTAATGCTCCACTTTAAATTTTATTGGATTTGCAATTAATAACGTGGAGACTACATTAACAGCCATAAGTATATAAATACTCTAGAAAAAGTAAGGTAAAATGTCATACAACTAGAGATAATGTTTGTCAGACAGAAAGCTTTCCCTGGACTACAATGATTCACCTGCCAGCTCTCAGTAACTTTAATTTAGCAACAGCTACTGAGCCACATGCAGGACAACCTTAATCCATTTCCTTCTCCGGCGCCCACTATCACATCAAGTATTGTCCCACAGGCTATGTTAAAACAGGATGTACTGGCAGATAAAAGAAATCATTTCAACAAAGGGCTCAATGTATTTTTTAGCGCATCAGAAAATAGAGAGTTTCTGGTATTGACATATGTAATAGAATATTGACACTGGTATTTTGGAGTTATGTCTCATTTTCTACCTGATCTACCTGATTCAATTAATGTCATGCCTAGTGATTTCCTATTTTCAGTATAAGCAACTATTTTACTCTTAGTTGTATTTCAAATCTCTCTACAATTTTTGTCTTTTAATCCATAAAAACATATTTCTTCTCTTATGTCATTCCCTCTATTAATACAGCTTGTCTTCATCACAACTCGCTCTTTTAATCTTCGTACCAAATGTCCCCATTATTGTTTCCTATAATGTCTTTGTGGCATACTTGTTCTCTAGTGCATTACTTTGTACTTAATCTCTGTTGAAATGCACTTTCCATTCTCCAGCAAATTTCTCAACTTTATGCAAATCCCTCTGCAAAGACAGGGCATCCATCTCCAAGTTTTATTAACTTTAATAATTATACAGCATCAGCAGAAACCACAGCTCTGCTTTTAATACTCATTTCTTTGAGATTAATTATTGCATGTAATATGAGCAGGCATGAGTCTCAAAGTTTGTCATTCAGATCGTCTTTCCTTTGCGTTTTGACTTATGTCCAAATTGAAAGGATACAATTTAGCAGCTCACCAGATTCTTCCCAAGACTTGTGGTTAACAAAATTATACTGTTATTAAAATGCAAATCAATTGTGTAGGGGAAGCTTCTGTTGGTAAGATTATTATTATAGGTATTATTAATTAGTTATATAGCACCAACTAGTTAGGCAAGGCCTATTCTATTAACATCAGCTCTTTCTCCAGTGGAGTTACAATGTAAGGCCTGTTTCTCATATCAAAATACAAATACACTAGGACAAATTGCATCAGTAGATAGTGTGAAAGGAAACCTGAGTCCCTAGAGGAAGTCTACAGAGACACATACACTTTTTTTGTAGAACCAACAGTGAACCATTGGGCTAGAGTATGTGATGGTTTATTAATGACTGATATATTGACCATAGTGTGTGAATGTGATAGGGACCTCATATTGTAAGCTATGCTGGGGCAGGGATTGATGCAAATTATATATATTTAAAAACATGAACAGACTTATGATTTTTCATACCAATCATCCTCAGCCAGGCCTGATTTAACTGGCTACTTGCACCAGTCACACATGTGCCAACAAAGTCCATGAGGAGAATTCCAAATAATTAAATATTGCGTATATATTAGACTGATATGGCGCACAACATGTTTTAGACCTCTTCCTCAGATACTAAGGGGGTCATTTACTAAATGTAGTTTTCTCATTATTTTAAAAAGCTCTTCAAATTTGACATTTATGAAGTGTAAAAAGCACAAAAAAACACTAATACAAAACTTTGCCAGGGAGAAGTTGTCAAGGTCCGATAGAGGTCAGTGGCATCTGCGCTGATCTTTTTGGGCTGCTCTAAAGTAATTCAGACTTTTAGAGGTTTTTGTATTTTGCGAGGAATTGTCCAATTCAGTGTCATTTTCAATTCATACTTTTTTCTATTTGGATTTTATAATAAATCTCACAATATTTGTAGTTTTTGAGTTTGTGAGTTTAGTAGTGTTTTCATAAATCACTAAGACTGCAAGAATGAGACTGTTGATAAATAGGCCCCCACGTATTACAAAATAGCTAAACAAATAAGGAATATATACCCTTATTCCACTGTAGGGAAATAACTACAGAGGAAGCAGATCCTGCAGTTGTGGGGTGCAGGCATGTATAGGGCCTAGTAAGGCCCTAAGTAATGAGCAATTTAAATATATTTTGGTAGAATAGGGCATCTTACACATGTTTTGTGGCCTTACATTAAATTTGGTCCAGTAACATCTAGTTGTGTCGCTGGTCCAAGCACACCAGCTCCATCGTATGACCAGGTGGGCTCCAGCATGTAGATGCTGCTAACAGTCCTATCTCTTTAAAAGCTCTTAAACCATAACATTTTCCATAAAGTGTAGAGTGCAGTAGCATCATGCAATTTTTAAACTCAACTATAGCACATTTAGGTATAACACATTTTAGAATATTTGGTTTATCCAGCAGTAAAGATTTTCTTTAAATCTAAAGAGCCTCTTCACAAGCATCTTGTAGCTTATTAGTCTATAGCCTCTTAGCCCAAAATTTTAATGCATTTATCTGAGACTTTCGTACCTTTTATTGTGAGAGGCAATGTGCCTTATGCAAAATAATTGTCCTTTAGCTATTCTTCAGATCATAGCAGGGAAATTAAAACTATTATATTGCAATATATTATTCCATTTCATGGGTTTGGTATACAGTCCTTTCTGAAGCCAACCATCCTTCGTATATACCTGTAGTTGGACCATTAATCCTGTTCTTCCCTTTTCGCTGATCAGCTGAAGCTGGCACTATTATTAAATATGTGATTAAAAGGCATCACATAAAATAATCACCGGGGGATTTACTACATTTTATGGTCTGAGCAATCATAAAGTAAACACCTGGCATACAAGAGGGGCCTAATGAGCTACTGAAGGGCCTAGCTTGTGTAATAGCACAGTAAAGTAGTATGAGGTGAGCTAGGATAGTTAGAATGGGCATTTGTACCCTTATTAAGGAGTAAGTGGTTGTAGTGACCAAGCAGGTAACCTGCCAGTTAGGTTTGAAGCGGATAGGTAGGGCACACAAGGGGAACCAGTGTTGGAGTCACAATAGAGAGCACTTGGCAAAGCTGGTGTTTGGGCTAAAGCCTGTAAAGGTGGAATGCTGACTGGTCTCTTAGGAATGCACCAGAGGCTGATAGTGAGAGTGGGAAAGGACACTGGAGGGACCATAAAGTGTACTTGGTGTTGACCTGTGTGTGACCATGCTTCTGAGGAAGTGACGTTGAGTCCACGAAACGCATTAAGCATGGACTGTGTTTGATGCATTGTTGGTGTATGTTCATGTATGTCATTTAATCTTCAATAAATAGAAACATTTTAACTTCCGACCTGGTCTAGTGCTCGTGGATCAAAGACTCTGTTGACCTGTGTGCAAGTTATCCAACCTGACTGTGAAATTATTTTGAGAATTGTGTGAACTGTGACAACATTACCTGGTGTGAAGTACAGTAATAAGCGTGCCTTTGATTATGTGAATCTCGCTAAGAAGTAGTACAAAGTTTTGGTTCTTTACAGCTCCCAGCACCTTTGTTTTTCCTTGTTTGGGTAACTGTAATTGATGGGGAATAATGCCTAGAAATCGGCCAATACGACTGTCCAGATCTAAAGTTAAAGGAAATAATGAACTAAAGAGCTAATGTATCATTATGGGGAAAAGTAAAAAATATGATGGTGTAAATGTTGTCATTAAATATACAAAGAACAAAGATTTGCAGAGCTTTGATGTATGCAAAATGGAAGGGGGTTAGGCAGGGCATAGTTCTGTCCTGCCAGACAGTAAGTCATTTAAATGTGCTAACTAGGGATCATTAGCACTTCCCTCTGTACCTTTTTAATCCAGAATGAGAATCAGAACACAACCATGAATACAAGTGCTTTGTGCAGGAGACTTGTTGTGCTCTTGTACTTGCATACAGGGCAAATGACCCTTTAAATCTGATGCATTTGTTCCTAAAGCATTGGCAAAATATATTTTGCAAACTTTCTGCATTTGTATACTTACTTGAAGAGTATAAGACAGACTGCTTTCAATTGCCATGAATATGAATAGTTCATTAAAGTTAGACAGGTGTTTCCCATTAGAAACAGTGCATTTTACAATGCAACTAAGCATAACATTTCCATTTATTGGTAATGAATATGTATATGTTTTTGATTAATGCCTTATAACCGTGATAGCTGCATTTGCGTGAAGTGAAAGATACAGTAGCAACCCCATTTGTTCTGCCTTCTAAAGTACACTTAATATTGCTTAGAAATGGTGATTGATTCCTAAATTGTATTTGGGATCATTTACCTAAGCATGTTTCATAAATCAAACACTGTTTTGTGGTGTTTTTACTTTTCTTCAGTGTTAAATTAATTCTTAAAAAAAGCAATGGATTAAGACATGTTGAATTTGCCATCCCTTAAATATCACAGTTAAGCTTTGAGGAGAAAAAAAAATATTTTCTCGAAAGGAGCAGCATCAACAATATAGAGATATAAATTACTAAAACTAATAGACTATGTGAGATAAGGATGGATGCTTTCCCATTTGCAATATGTAGCTATCATCCATCTAAATATTCTTGGTCATGGTGTATCTCTAGAGAATAGGTAATTAAAATTAAATTATTCCATGTACCAAGCAGAAAGATAAAGAAAAGGGCTGCAAACTGCAACAGAATCGAAGAAATTGAATAAAGCCACAAAGTATGTAGGGCAATATGTTCATTCTAGCTTGAATTCCTTGGAAAAACAGAATACAAAACATATTCCATACTTTCACAATCCCACCAATTTATATTACACCCACAATCCACTAAGTATAAGAATGGAACCTGTTATCCAGAATCCTCGAGGCCTGGGATTTTCTAGATAAGGGATTTTTAGGTAATTTGATTCCCCATACCTTAAGCCTACTAAAAAATAATTTAAAATTAATTAATTAAACCCAATAGGATTGTTATGTCTCCAATAAGGATGAATTATATTTTAGTTGGAATCAAGTGCTGTTTTATTACTACAGAGAAAAGGGAATCAATTTTTAGATTTCAAATTATTTGATTAACGTTGAGTCTATGGGAGATGGCCTTTCCATAATTTGGAGCTTTCTGGATAATGGGGTTAACAACTGAAGATTGTTAATGGAAAACAATCTTCAGTTGTCCAGATAATATTATAAGGATGTTTATGTACAGTACTGGCTACAAAAGACAGTAATGTTACCTGTGACCCATTGTTTTCAAATCTGAATCTTGTTTTATGTGTTCATTGCTATATATATATATATATATATATATATATATATATATATATATATAGCGCGCCATACATATAATAGTTTATATCAATAAATAGATATATTTTAAAAAAGCAAGCAAATAAGTTAAAGATTCCCTTCCAACAGAGTATCGCCATTTTCCAGACATTTTGGAATAACATGAGATTATATTTATTATGTCACGAATAAATTGACTTGGTGCACCACTAAATTTACATGGTATTGTATTTGGAAAATCATCCAACCTAGGAAGGACTAAAAAATACATTTTTAATAGGTCCCAACAAGCAGAGCCTACAGATCCCCCAACGTTTTTTACCCATGAACCTAATTCCAATGTAAAAAGAGCTGAAGAGAAACACAAGCATAAAAAAGTTCCTGGGGTGCCAAATGAGGGTTGTGGTTGGCTATTTGGTAGCACCTATGTGGACTGGCAGCCTGCAGGAGGCTTTGTTTGCCAGTACACCTGATTTTTATGCAACTAAAACTTGTTCCCAAGAAGGGGGCGTGTCTATGCATGAGCAGGATGGAAGCATAAAGGAATAGCTCCGTCCCCATTGCACAGCCACTAGACTCTCTTTTCTAGACATCGCAGTAAAGCAAGAAACCACACGAAGTACTCACAAATCTCATACATCCTTTAGTTATACTAAGCAGGTGTATGAACCTCTCCCTGTTAGATCAAGGAAAGTATAAGCCATGCAGCAAGTGGGTAATTTAATAGAAACCTATTTGAGCCCCTGTATTACTTAATAGCCAACTTACCCAATATATAAGGTAGACGCTGCAGGGTTTCAATTCAGATGATGCTTATAACTTATATGTATAACTGCTGTTAATGATTGTAATTCAATTTCCTGTACTATTATTGCAATGCCTACCTGTGAAATACTGATGCTATTCTGATATACTTAATAATCTTGAAAAAATAAGCACATGCTTTGAGGCCACTGGGAGCGACATCCAAGCCTCTGGTTGGGGATCACTGCACTACAACATCCTCTTCAAAACCTGCATTTGTATGATCTGCTTTTTATGCATGATATTCAAAAACAATAGGCCCCTCCTATGTTGTACTATAATAGACAACAGAGCAAACAAATTATTGATATTACATTAATAAAAGCTTAAATTTAAATATATTGCATATTTGTCATCTGTTACATAAATGCTAACAAATTGTATAGGTCCTTTCTCCATTCTGGTGGCATGTGCCTTTTTTGCATGTTGACCACTGTCTATCTGCAAATTAGAATACATTCATCATGTTTCTGCAACATAAAATTGAGCCTGTTTCAACAGCAACAACTTCAAAACTGCTAACTTGCACATAACACTGTCCCTAAGTTGGCAAAATATCAAAAAAGTCTGTATTGGATTTACTGAGCAATAACTTTTGAAATAATCATCTCTCATTCAGAGAGATCCTTGGTTATAGTCAAGTGAAAAAGGCATAAACAATTTCTGTTTCTGTCAAAAACCATCATTTGTCAGTATAATCTTCCCTCAACACTAGAAAAGTAATTTCAGTTATCAAAGAATGTGAAGATTCCGGTAAATAATGTCTTTTTTGTTGTTTGTTTAGTTGAGAAAGGGCAAGCAGGGATATATATAGTTCAATATATTGGAAAAAAAAAAAAAAAAAAAAAAAAAAAAAATATATATATATATATATATATATATATATAGTCATATGATACACCGGCACTCACCCTCACTGGATCAAATCCCGGGTGCTCCTCAGAGGGAAATAGGATGCTGACGACGGTTCAGAGAGAACCGAAACGCGTTGATGTGGGAGAGTTTGTAATACTCCAATAAAAGATACTTCTTAATGACCACACCTGTGAGTGCTCCTAACTGTATTTATTTATTTATTTATATATATATATATATATATATATATATATATATATATATATATATATATATATATATATATATGACACTTTGTTTTCTGAACAAAAGAAATGAGTTAGCGTCAGCATTAAAAACAAGAAGTGACAGTTACTGTATATAATTAGAGATATATGTTACATTTCACATACATACAGTCTGTGGGTTCTGGCAAATGCCAGAGGGCTTGCTGTAAGATGCCATAGAAAGTGACTATTAAGTGGGCTGTTGGGCTCTGTTTGGTCCTCTGTGTACTAGGAATGGCAGGGCCTATTTTGAATCCTAGTCCAGTCCTGCATACATACCAATACTATTTTCTTACATTTTAAAATAAGGTAAAGTGCTGCTAAAAATGAAATGAATACTATTTAAAGTACAAGTTATAGAATGACTCAAAGGACCGCCCCCTGGGATCATGCAATTTACAGCGCACATACACATAAGCCAAGGGTACACATACATGTTAGGTCACATGAGCCAATTAATGGACAAAGGTCTGTCATTTACTTTCATGCTTCTTCCTGTTACAGTTAGAGCTGCATTTTTTCCTGTCAGGTGATCTCTGGGGCAGCACACAGACCTTCACAAAATGGTGGCTCAAGGTAAAAGTAACTGCCCATTTTTAAATTCCTGCCTCGAAGGCAAGTATTGGAGGCAGAAAAACACAGGTTACTACATGCAGAGATTTTTGCAGGCTAGCAGTCCACATAGGGCTACCAATCAGACTAAGAAATAATTCCACAGGCCTCTATAATGTATGCTTGGTGCTCAGTATTTCAGGAAACGGCACTCCAAAGTATCAGTGAAAGGAAAGGCAACTGTCACACAAAGCCAAACCAATGGGGGCTAGCCCCTAAAATATTATTATGCCAAAACCACACCACATGTAGCCTTGGAAGTACCACCTCCTCAAGGCAGGTGTTACTTCCAGGACTCCCATGCTTCCATTCAACCTATACTTTAGTACATCTCATCAGAGCTGGTATGAGTTTTAAGGAGGTAGTACTGTATATGAGCAAAATTCCTTTCTGAATAGTGTCCAACTGCATTGCACTTGTGCTTGTAAATAATCCTTTTTATTTCTTCTCTAAGAAACTGGAACTGTTGCATTTTTGTCATTAGTTGATTTGAAACATTTATAGATCTTAATGATATGTGTTTCCTGCCAAGAAAAGGAACCAGCTGACAATTTGTATGTGCCTGAGGTTGTGTAATTGAAAAGGATATTGTTAGAATGCACCTGATATTCTTTGCATTACCATTACCCATTTGTCATCTCTGCTATCTTGTACAGTGGCAATCCAGAGCCATTCCAAACTTCTAATGCCTAAATAGCATCCTCTTATTTTGTATTCACATTATATGCAATAATCATTTATGCTGGTAGTTATACAGTTAGCATATTACATTACATACATGTCTACAATACAGCTCTCTTATGGTTCTTGCTCTACCGCTGCAATTATCTTTCCAGTGTGTTTCCGATGATAAATCTTCTTTCTCAGGATGTCAATTTGATTTTCCATAATTAATTACAAATTGAGGTAGAAAAAGGGCAGACATCCTCCAAGTTTAACCTTTTCTACTTAATTTGTAGTTGAATTATGACCACAGGCAACAAAGGTATGCATTGGGCCCATATGTATTTTATCTATTCATCAATGACTTGGAAGAGGGCATTGAAAGCAATGTATCTGGATTTGTTTTCTGACTGAGATTCTAGTTATTTTTATAAAGATAGGTAATAAAAAACAAACTTGTAGCCTCACACAGCAATAGTAATTTGGTTGGCAGGATCAGAGGCAGAAAATGCCAATAATTATGAAAAACATTTTTTAAAATGATACCAATGAATGTTGCTAAGAATAGGTCATTCTACATAGGTTGGCTAATATATACTGTATAAAGCATGCACTATGATAGCCAATAGAAAACAAATTGCAATTTTGTATTAGAGACACTAAACAAAAGCCATGTTTTTTATCCACAATAAAGCATTTTCCCATAATTCCAGCATAATTGGAGAAGTTGTGCCTAAAGCAATTGTGGCTGATGTTTCAAAATGTTTGCAGTTACTTCTGCACATTGCGATTGGGCTAACAGTTTTCTAAAGTTTGCATAATTTACATTGCTTGCTATCTAAATGATGTCTGTATGCAATTTATTAGACAAAAGTGCACCCAGAAATTGATACAGGCCACTGTGGGAACCACCTTCTAATGGGGCAGTAGCTCCAGTAAACACCTACAATAGGAACTGGAGGTGAGGCAGAGCAACCAGTGTGAAGCACAACTATAGGAGCATTTAACTATAAATTAATGATATTTTTGCATGGAAATATACACAACCATATTTACACTTGCATTTAGAAATGACCCTTATTATATTATTGGCTAATGAAGAGACTGATATCTTTTAGGGTACTGACATATAAAAAGCTGTTACTCCCTTTTAAGAAGCCAACACAGCAACTTATTATTATTATTATTATTATTATTAGTAGTAGTAGTAGTAGTAGTAGTAGTAGTAGTAGTAGTAGTAGTAGTAGTAGTATTAAAGGATGTGATTTTATAAACATTGGATATTTAACATTAGTATCCTTTATTATTTAATGCAGAGTTTCAAACAGCTGACCAGCTTTCTTTTGATTGGTTGCTCTGGGTTACTAGACCTGCAGTAAATGTTACTCCCTATATTGCAGTACCCATTGAAATCCATTACTCTGTTTTATTTGAAATCCAGATCCTGTGTTGTTTTAAGCAAGGATATTCTTCACAGATGAATTCATTTAATGTTTTTAAGATCTGACCTCTAAACTTTATGTTTGTCCTAAGCATGATTTAAAATCATCTCGTACCAGCAAAAAGAGCCATTATTCTGTTGCAAAGCAAAAGGCTCCAAGCCCCTGAAGCAATAAGTTTGTAAAGAAATCAACTCCCTTTATGTAGTCTTGACAGATTTAAAGCAAGGATTAAAAATGCACTTTCACAGATCATGATCCAAATCAGAATAAAAGTACATGAAAATATGATACTTACTGAAGTGTGGGTTTCTGGCATATCTTAGACTTTTATGGAAATAAAAATAATTTCCAAGAAGAATGCAAACTGCCAAGTACGACAAGATTCAATGGGTTTTCAGATTATGAACACAATACATCTGCATCATACTTATTTGAAACAGCCTATCTCCAAGCTGCTAGTTTCAAATGGTTTCTTTTTCCCTCCGTGGTGTTGCCTGTCCAACACACTAAAATACATTACATTTACTAAAATCTTCAGAATTTAAAACAATCTGATACTATTTACAATATTACCTATTTAAAAGATAGGCTTAGTTTCCAAATAATAGCCCTGCACTATAAAGTATAAAGTACATAGTGATCTGAATATTGCATCAATATACACAAGTGGGACCTGTCGTATGGCTTGTTTCTGAGCAAAATAAATTGAACAACTGATTTAGGACAGTGAGATAGTGCTACAACTAAGGTCCAATGAGAGCATATGAGCTATGGAAGTTCATATGTTCCTGTTCATACGGAAGTTCCAATTCATACGCTTTAATACTTATTACCTCCTTCTTTACTCACTAAGGGAACATGATGATGATTATGATGATGCTGAAGATGATGATGATGATACCAGCTACTATAAGCACTGATGGATTTCCATTTTAGTTAGCAACAACACGTAGATTTATGAAAAACTAAATTATAAAATGCATGAAGAACAGGCAAGACAGCATGACCATTCTACACCAGAGTAAAACAAAACCTTCTGAGTGCTGACCTGAAAGGTGGAGGTGACCAAGTTGTATCTGCTAGTTGGTTAATATAGAAGACCTATATTACATATGTCCAAAAAAACAAGATGAAATATTTGTTTTAAAGGCATTCATTTACTTACCATAAGTGTAGTGTTCACTTTTGGATGTAAGTACCATTTTTAACACACAATGCACTGTGTTTTTAACTGCTGTAAAGTTAAAGTGCCCAACAAAATGTTCAGGTTTTGAGCTGTTCTGTATTGAATTCACCTATCCCTCTTCTACAGTCTCAGCTTCACCTGCAAGGCTGGAAAGTTATCAATGGAAATATGTCCTTGATAACAAGTGGTTTCTGAGTTTGTTTACACAGAGTACATTTTTTTAAAAAAAAAAGATTTAAGTACTATTTTCACCTTCAAAGCTAGAGCTTTACTCAATACAATAACAAACAATAGATTTGTAAAAAAAAATGTATGTTTTGTTACTCATAGCTGATTGTTTTGAAGCAGTGATTCCCAACCAGCAGCTCACAAGCAACATGTTGCTCACCAACCCCTTGGATGTTGCTCCCAGTAGCCACAAAGCAGGTGCCTATTTTTGAATTCAAGGTTTGGAGGAAAGTTTTTGTTGCATTAAACCATGTGTACTACCAAACAGAGGCTGCTAGTCCACATAGGGCCTACCAGTTACCAATCACAGCCCTTTTTTGGCACCCCCGGAAATTGCTTCATGCTAGTATTGTTTTTCAACTCTTTTTACATTTGGATGTGGCCCATAGGTAAAATAGTGTGCGGACCCCTGTTTTGAAGAAAGCAGAATAACAATCTAAAGCTTAAACCCTCTAAAACATAAATTATAATGTGACTGATAACATTAAGATGACTTGGGGTTGTAGGGTTTCTATAGGCATTATATTGGAAACACACATTTTATCAGAAACATGGTTTGTCGATTTGGCATTGCCACAAGTAAATTTGCCATTGGTCCAGTACTTACTGTCTACGCTAAGAAATCTAGACTCAGTTCAGAATAGGTGGTTGGAACTGTATTAACATTCTAGCAGCCTTATTGAAACACAGCACACACTTTTTCACACAGAAGATGCAGGATTGGTGCTTGGCACTGCTATACAGAGGTGTAAGGAGCCTGCTTTGAGGCAAGAACCTTTCATGAATTGTGTTTATGAGTGTAACATTTGTATCTATTTTATTGCTGCTGTTCATAGTTTGTTAGTATCTTTATAAAGCAGAGCAAGGCTTTGTCTCTTAATTAAATTTAATCTAGATTCTGCAACCTATAATCTATAAAAGCAAGGGGGATATAAAAACACTGGTGACTTTTAGAAGGGAAAGAAAGAGGTAGAAAAGGGATTGAAAATATAGGCGGTATTTGAGAACAGGGAACTGAACTAAAATCTCTGTTGCCTCTGGACCTCTGCTGGATATATTTGTACTTACATGAGCATCCTGTTGGCCTTCATTGTTACCATGTTCACCTCCCTTCAAATTATTTGTGATTTTAAATCCAATGCCCTGCTTTCTTCTCTGTGCTCACAAAATTAATCAGTATCATGCAGATTGGTAAACACATGAAAATGTAATGAAATAAATTACAAAAAGCCAGCATTACATATACCCCTTAATATTCTGCTCAGTTTAAATATGTCATTTGTGTTAAAAAGTATCATTTGCTTTGACCCCTGTATTTTATTTTACAATCTCTCATTTCAGTTTCTGACATGTCCTATATTGCTGTATTACTAGAAATAGCTTCTTCATTGATTACTGAGCAAAACAAAAGTGACAATGCATGCAACTCATTATCTTGGTAGCTTTATAACCAAACTCATAGATATTCATAGATATTCATATAATATAGGCAGAAAATAAACAGATATCAAAATTGAAAGGTCTGATCACAGAGCATTGCGCATGAATAAAACTGAGACACAATATGAAACGCTTATTTGGTTTGCAAAATATTTCCTGACTCCCTTGCCATTTGATTTTGTGTACTCTGAACTGTTAATGTGTGATCTACAATATACTTCTTACCTCTCAGCACTGCTTCCATTAATAATAATTATTTAACCTGAGCAGCTTGCTCTTAAAATAGTTCCTGGTTTGCACAGCGTGCAACATTTGGTGATGTGAATACAAACAAATCAATCAAACTTCTACCATTGTAATCTGTAAGCAGCATAGTTGTGAAATATGCATTGCATCCCTCTATACAGAAATCATTTTAGAAAGCTGCTTTGTTCTACCAAAAAAAGTCAATTTCTGTTTGTCACATGTTCGAAAATGATTATTAACTTATAAAAGCACAGTAAATCATTGGGATTAGAAGGTGTAATTTAGATCATGAATCATTGGAAAGCTGTGAGAGTAAATGATATGCCTTCAGCAAATCAATTTGGCCGATTCAATAGTATGGGTTTCATCATCCACATTACATTTTTAATTCATCTTCTTTCTATCACAGACCCTGAAAGACCCTACTCTGGCCGCTCGCAAAGACTTCCAAAGGGAGGCAGAGCTTCTTACCAACCTCCAACATGACCACATTGTCAAGTTCTATGGCGTATGTGGCGATGGCGATCCACTCATTATGGTGTTTGAATACATGAAACATGGTGATCTCAATAAATTTTTACGGTAAGAGTAATTATGTCTACCTGAAAAACAAATTATGGATGTACTGTAGTTTCTCTTTATAAGATGTTTCATATATAACTTAAACAATTAATTTGTTCTGGAAACCCTAAAAGCTAAGGTCATCCTAAAATGTTTGGATCATCTAAGGAATGTGCTGAGCCAGATTCAATTTGCAGTTTTCAGATTAGTTCTTGTTGGCCCCTGGGCAAACTAAAAGGTCTCATCAGCATATATAAAGCCAATGATATATAGTTCAGAACAAGAGTAATTTAAGAAGAGGTAAGCTCAAGCAGTGATCAAGATGCTGTGCCTGCAATAAAGTTGTTCATAGTTACAAGTGCTTAGGAAAACAAAAAGGTTTCAAGTTACTTACACATTTATCATCAACATGATTATAACTACCCATATACTGTACTATAACTGGGTATTATAATAACACACATACTTGTATACTATAATACCTATGTGGACATTCAGATTGTTGTGTCATTTGTTTTGAAGATATCCCAGTGCCACAGATGAATTTTCCAGTAGCATGGGGATATCTTTCTGTTCCAGTGAGGGGTAATGACAGGCCAGTACATAAGGTTATGAAACTTGTGTCTGCTTTGGCTTACAGGAGACTGTCTTCCTATGCAATAGTTCATGAAAAGATTCAATATGATAAGTCAACACCTTGAATGACATTTGGTATAATGGAAAGAGTAGTGCTTATAAGTTGCAGCTTGCTATCGGGAAACCACAAAGGTCTGGGTTCCCTGATATTTCTTTTGCACTAATCTGAATGTATTGGGTTTTCTTATAGAATAAATCGTCCTATACAGTCTGTGTTCATTGTCTACCCTAGCTCTGCTAATTAGCCTTCCTATGCCTTTAAGTACCCCAGTCTGACCCTCTGACATTGTTGTGTAAATGTTCTTCCTTGCTGTTTATACTGGATGTATTACAGTCAGCTGAAATGTGTCCTATTGGGTTCCATTCATGATGGTTATGCTGCTTGTAATTATATCTACTCTTCTGCTTCTGCAGTGTCAAGGGCTGCAGCTTTAGAGAGGCAGCCCCAGATTCCTATATGGCAAATAAAACTTTTTTGCTAACCTTCCCCCCCCACTTTTCCATTGCTGTCTTGTGCAGCATGAGGACATAAGTGATGTCACACACAAGCCATAATGTCATAACATAAGTTCCACAGAAATAATTACTTGTGTGCCAATGGTGATGCAGAGATCTGGTGCCTAGGGAAGAACCTGACCACAATACCGACCTGAGTGGGGCACTCAGTGAAGAGTAAGTGTAGCAATATCACCTATACTTTGCCTGGATTCTTTCCTTTTTACCTTGCCTGTACATGGACTTGGAGATTGTCTAACCCCTTTTGTGTTTCTTGTGTATTCTATCTTAATCCTGCCTTTGCTTTGTCTTCTTTATTATATACCTGTGCTGCAATAAAGCTCAGTTTAGTTTCAAGCATTGGGTCTTAACTTTGCTTCATTCTTGGTCCCTATTTCAAACACTGCGACCATTGGCTCCTGAGACAATGTTTAACTAAGTTCAGTGTTATTCTTTGCCTTCCTTGTTTAATAGATAAGGGACATCTTCCAAAATGATAGCATCGTAATGTCCAAAGTCAATTTGGCATTTGCTTGCATGGTGTCTATTTAATGAATGCATCTAGCACTTTGCTATTTCTTTATGCTGATTTAGAAAATTCAGACAGACCATTATGTTATGATGTGCCATGCATTCTGAGTTGGTTATTTGAAGCACAAAACAAGCACCAGGAAAGTCTACATTATACTTTGATCAGGGTTCTGCAACCTTTCAAAAAGATGAAGATTTTTTTTCCTTCAGAAATTTATTTGACTCACATCAGACTGAATATGAATGTATCAACTGAATATTAAGGTATCTTCCTTCACAAACATGAGTCAGAGCTAAATGTAATGCAGACGATCCAAGTTGCAGAGGTAAAGCTTGTTAAATAGTTTTTTTCATGAAGTAAGTAGCCCATAGAATTATCAGAGAATATAGTGTTCATTGTTATTTCCAGCACTAACAGATGCATACAGTTATGGTATATTTGCCACGTGAATATGACAGTCCCTAAGTAAACATAGTATAGTGAGAATAAGCAGATGTGAGATGATGAAAGTAGAATTCTAAAAGCACTCTATTAAATACAACACTGTACAAAAGATACTTTTCAATAAATGATGTAATAAGTGACAACTCCAGTTTATTTAAAAGTGGAAGGAAGGGTGAAAAATAAAAATAAAAAAACAAAAGAGTTTTTTGCATTATACACCCTGATTTCTGACCTAGATCAATTCTCACTAGCGATGAGCAAATCTGATGAGATCTCCTGCTCTGCACAAGCACTGTGAACTAAAAAGGATTATCACATATCCAAATTGCTGTGCCTAGACAAAGGTTTGCTGTTAATTTTCATGAAAAACTTTGCCATGGGCCCTAGAACGTGGTACAGAATGCAGCCAGACCTGTATAGCAGAGCTCTTTGATTGAGCATTAAGGGTTGCCCTTTTGTGCTTCTGTCATAGTAAACAACCCATATGGTCTCACTCCAGATAGTTGTGTGCCTCCAATTAAAAGAAAACTATGCTCACAAACAAAGAAGGTCTCTATAAAAATATGTTGCACAAAACAGCTCATATGTAATACCCTGCTTCATCTAAATAAACCATTTGTATAAAAATATTCTTTTGAAGCAGTATATGACATTGGGTAATCCTAAATAGAAAAGTATTAAAATAAATACTAAGGGCTGCCCTCCTGGGATTGTACAATTCACAGTGCACACAAACAAACCAAGGGCACACATACATGTAAGGTCTTTTCCTCCCACACTTTTTCCTGTTACAGTTATAGCTGCAGTATTTCTGCTCAGGTGATCTCTGCCCCAAAATGGTGGCTCAAGTGAAAACATGTAAAAGAACAATATTTAAATATATCCACAAACATCTTTATCCCCAACTCCAGCAAAAGTTCAGTATTACAACAGTTAAGTCACCCCATATTGTTAAATATTGTTATATGAAGAATCTGCTTGAACTTCCCTGACCTTCATTGCTATAAAATGCTGTGATTTCAAATATCCTTATATTTAGCAGTTGTGCTTTATTTATATTGTTACTGCTGAAAGTTAAATAATGCTGCTTAGATTTCACAAAAAAGAAGAGAAAGGTTCAAGTAGAGCTGTCATATTACATGTTTCTTTTCAATAGCTTCTGATTAAACTACAAACCTTTGACTCCAACTTTAGAGATTTCTATTAGGGTCACCCCTCTCACATAGCAACAGAAAATGAATGTCACAGTGCCTAGCTTAATCTTTCAAAATTAGCATAGGGAAATTATAACAGTAGCTTATGTATAATTTATTCATATTGTGTCTGCTCCAAAGTAACAGAATCACTAAAAATTGGCGAGAACTGATAATTAATAGTTTTAGCAAGTGCTTGCTTTGATGGCATTCTCCTATTTACCAGAAACATGTTTTTAAACTTCTAATGGAGTGGTACTTACCTCCTCAAATAATTACATGTATTGCTTTCTGGTATTTAGTAAATTGGACCCTTGATATTTCCTTGTTTTGAATGATAAGCACTTGCATAATTGCGCTTGGAGCTGAAATTGTGCTACATTTCTCTGTAGTTTTTAACATTATTTTGTGTATTCATTTACAGGCATTTTGTTCCTTTTAATGAAACAGATTTCCTAAAAAGGCATTACCAAAAATTCCCTTTCATATTCTAATAAAGTAATTAATCCTAGGCAATCCCATGAATCGTACTGACAGTAGCTTACATTTTAATCAGCAGAAATTTCAGCAGCAGACTTAACTCTTCGTAAAATTATTTAATGATATAAATAGCATTTCATAAATGTCCAATTTAAAAAATGTACTTTTTCAAAGGCGAGACGTTTAAATAGTGATGCTGCCCAAGAGCTTGGCTACTATAATTTATATTTTCACCAAAAAAGATTTGCCACAATATCACCAATTTATTAAAAGGAGAGTACACTTAGGGGGTTATTTATCAAGGTCCGAATTTATCTCAATATCGGCTGATACAAATTCCGATCTAACCCGCTGGGCTTTTTAACACTTATTTATTATTACATTTTCCCGAAAAGCTCAGATTTTCACGATTTTTTCATTAATTTTCCTTGAAAACTCAGAATTTTTCAGAATTTTCACCTGAAAGCTCTGAAAACATTGGAAAATTGCCTGAAACCCGAACACACAACCAGAAATCAATGGGACTGTTCCCATTGACTTGCAACCTTGACAGGTTTCAGATGCCGTGTTTTTATATTCTGGCTTTTTAGGCCTTGGGGGTTCAATAAATTCTGAAAAATGTATTATTATTTTTCAGCCTATTATAACACAAAAAATACACAAATTTTTTGGATTTTGGGGAATTTCAGGTATTTGGAGCTTAGTAAATAACCCCCTGAATAACACAAAAAATACACGAATTTTTTGGATTTTGGGGAATTTCAGGTATTTGGAGCTTAGTAAATAACCCCCTTAATTTTGCTGATTTAACTTTGCATTGGTGAACATTCATTGGTGAGCGTTCTATTCACACCTATTTACCAGGTGAAATTTCTCCAGCGAATATTCACAAATTAACTAAGAGCAACATTTTTCTAGTTCAGATTTGGATACTATTTGTACAAATGCACCTGATGAATTGAGGTGAATTTTGACAGTTCATATTAGGTGCATATTTACTATGTTGAACTTTTCCTCAATTCATAAGGTGTATTTTCTGAACACATCTTGTTTTACTGTAGTTTAAGGGGTTTATTTATCAAAATCCGAATTTATCAGATTTTTTATAATAAATAAATCCGACCAAACTAGAATCCACTATTTGACCTTATTTATTATTTAAAAAGCACAATTTAATCGGATCGGGAAAAAACTCGAAAAAATCGAGCAAATACTCGAATTGTATGATTTTTTTCTGATCTTTTTCCTGAATCACCCTATTTTTTCTATTTTTTTAAATGTTTTGGATTTTTGCCCTAAAAGCCTGAAATAGTCAGGTTTTCAAGCTAATTCCAGCGTCGACCAAAGAAACTTCCAAATAGGATAGGGACCTCTCCCATCCATATATACAACCGTGGTAGGTCTGAGATGGTGAATTTTTGGATTCTGACATTTTGCAGCCTCTGGGTATAATAAATCTTTAAAAATTCGAAACTACCACTGATTTCAAGTGAGTCATGTGCTCTTAGGGCAACTGTTACTCCCTTCAAAGTAGCAGCCATTTCACACCTTCAGCTTAGGTTGAGAAGGTATTCTGTTTTTACCTTGAGGATACAGTTTTTGGATTACAATTTCTTGCATCAAGTCATCAATAAAGGTCAAGGAATTAAAGCTCATCCAAGGCTTGTGTTCTTGTGAGTAAGCTACTGTCAAATGTAAGTTCATCCATTTCCTACCACGACTTATTGAAGGCAGAATACTCCCTAAGTCATAAATATTGGTAAATTAACTGTGAAAATTTACCAATGTGTTTTTTTACAAATGTAGGGGTGAAAGTTCTCTAGAGAAATTAAATCATAAAGAAATAATGCTTATGGTAAATTAGCATAGAGCAGGTGATGTAGATAATAAGATGCAAAAGTGACTACTGAACATGGAGAAATTTCTGTTGGCACAAAATTAATTTTTGTGCTCTTGGTAAATTGGCAAATATTAACTGGAGAAATTCCACTTGGCGAAAAGATGTCAATGTTCCTATATATACCAATGCAAAGGTAACTCAACATATACTTGTCCTACTCTCCTTTTAGTGAATTGGTGCTGTTGTGGTGAAATTTTATTTTTGGTGAAAATACTTAAAATTTTGCTCCTAGCATCTGATCAGAAAATAGGGCAGGCAGGGAGGTTTGCAGACTGAAGTACTTTAATATTCAGTAGGTCTTTACAGTTGCTTTTTATTATTCTGTATGACTCCAACCTAGAATCTAAAATGCTAACCAATGTTTTCCAGTGTCAGTCGCCCTAACAACTGTAAAAACAGAAACAGCACAGAAAATATAATACTTTATGTTTTGTTTAATGGTTTTATATTACACTTCTAGGAAACATAATTTACAGTTATTCAGTTTCTGAATTTTTGCTTTAAATCTTTAACTTTTGATTTTAGTTTCTAATACATTATAGAATCTCAAGTTTTCATACATGGCCAGTGGCTGGGACCTTGTGCAGCATCGTCCCAAGAGACCTCTAGAGCATTTAATCACCAACATGGTCGACATTTTAAAATTAAAATGACTTCCCTGCTGCATCGGTCACCTTTATTGTTCAATGTTTTCTGCACAAGGCACAATGAACTGCAATAAAACCTCTGGAACTTTATTTATGATGCTGTTCCACAAGAAGCTGGTTATAAAGTGAGCTTTTCTCTTTTTACTGCTTTTCCAATTTTTATTGAAAGTCACAATTAAACTCGGACAAATTCATTTTATGGTCTTTTAAAAGTCCACTATCTCTTCCATTGGAAAAGACAGTTATTAAACACTGTGAGAATCATTTTCAGAGAAAAGTAATAGAGTAAAGTAGAAACATACTGACTAGCCCAGTGCTTTGTTGGACCCAACGCAAATTTCTGTACTTGCTTTTATTCTAGAAGATCAAACCTTGTGTCTGTGCGAAAGATGCATTCACTGCTAATGAAATGGTGCAATGGTTGCTAATACATTCACTTCTATTCATATGACATTTTTTATAGGCATCATTAGGAAAATGCAGTAAAAGTGTCACTCAAAATGTAAATAAGTCAGATATGAATGTTAAGCATACCTAGATCATTGCTGACCCAGGGTGCTTACTAGTGATGAGAAACTGTCCTGTTTCACTTCACCGAAAAATTATCAAAACCGTGAAAAGTTTTGAGAAATGCATTGAGAGTCAATAGGCATTTTTTTTAGTGTTTTTACTTTTTACTACAAATGTACTGGAGTCAACAGGAAGGCAAAATTACATTGTGGTTGAGATGTTTTTGTCAGGACCAGTCCAGATTGGTTTTGCATGAGTAAAACTGCCCTGTTTCACTTTGCCATAAAATTAACAAAACAACAGGGAATTTTGCAAAATGTATTGAAGTCAATGGACATTTTTTTGTATTTTTTTTTGGCTACAAATGCATTGGTGTCAATAGGAGTATTTATCGTGCAAAATACAATGGGGTCAGTGGGGGGGGTTCTCATGTTTCAAGCTTTGCTTGCCTCAAACAATTGCAAAGCCCCTAAATAATTTGTGAAACCACCAAATTTTACCAAAGTTCAAAAGTCAATAGGAAGACAATATGACATTGTGATTAGGGCTTTTTTTTGTCAGGACCAGTCCAGATGGTGCCCTGGGTTTTGCACAAAGTACCCTCTGATTCACACAAACCAGACAGCACCGTAGCAACTCTTATGTGTCAAACAAGTATGTTACATGCATTGATTTTGACACAGGTTTTATTTTTATTTTTATTTCTGGGCAACAGACCACAAGGCAAAATTCTAGAAAGAATTTACAGAATTAAAACTGTGAAACTGTAAAATGGATACTTTTGAATTTAACCTAGGCAATGTAGATATATGTTTAGAAGGATGTGCTAGACCAATGATCCTCAACCAGTGGCTTACGAGTATACATATTGCTCATCATGCCATTTGATGTTGCACCTGGTGGCCTCAAAGCAGGCATGAAAACAATGTGCACTGCCAAACAGACCCAACAGACCCACCAGTAGTCTTCCAATCCATATAGGGGCTACCAAATAACCAATTACAGTCATTATTAAGCAACAATAGGAATATTTTTTCATGCTTGTGTTGCTCCCCAACTTTTTTCATATTTAAATGCGGCTCATGGGTAAAAAAAAGTTAGGGACACCTGAGCTAGACCATAGCTGGAATGAAAAATTGCTCACTTGAAATTCCACGCAATCCTTCAACTTGGTGCAATTGCACATGGTAAATTATATGCCACTGCTAATATTTAGTTGTTAGGAATTGGTGTAGATGAAAAATGATGAAAAATATTTTAAAAAGACACAAAAATGAGCTTATATGTAGAAATGTACAGAAAGTGGTAAAAAGTAGTTCACAGGCTAAATTTCTAAAAGTCTCACTTTTATTTACTGTCCCAGATTGGACATATGCTTAGCAACATGTAAACAAACTGACATAAATATAATAGTTGTCTCACAGAAAACCCTAAACCCTATTAATCAAAAAAAAAAAACTTGGAAAGTTTACCATTATATTAACTTCTACTATGGGGTTTGAATTATTACTCTTCCTATTCTAGCTTTTTCTATCTTAAAACTGAAAATTCTGGTTGTCGAGGTTAGAGACTGACTGGGGTTTTTTTTCAGGCATGCTTTTATTCATTTTTTTTATTTCAAAACTGTTCATTTGTTGTTAGGGTAATTAACAAATGGAAACTGAATTAAAGTTTACATTTTAATCCTAAGAACTGACTAAGAAATACTGTAAATTATTAGGGATGTAGCGAACTGCCGTGTATGTGTTCGCGAACGCCGTTCGCGAACACCGGCAAAAAATGCGAACAGTTCGCGAACAGTTCGCGAACTTCGAACATCCGAAAATCGTTAGATTCGAACGATCGAAGGATTTTAATCGCCAATAGGCGTTCGCGTCAAAATCGTTCGACCATTCGACCATTCGATCGCTAAAATCGAACGATTCGAAAATCGAACGATCGAAGGATTTTAATCGTTCGATCGAAGGATTTTCGTTCGAATCGAACGATCGAAGCCATTCGATCGAATGATTTCATTCAATCCAATGGCTTCGATCGTTCGATTCGAACGAAAATCCTTCGATTTTTTCGGTCGAAGGAATCGAATGGTCGAACGATTTTTGACGCGAACGCCTATTGGCGAACGTGGCGCGACGTTCGCGAACTTGCGGCGGACGCGAACAGTTGAAGTTCGCGCGAACTAGTTCGCCGGCGAACAGTTCGCTACATCCCTATAAATTATTCAAAAACTAAAAAAAATGTAAGACAAATTTAAAATTGTCTTAAAATTCTGCACCATATTGAAAGGTATTATGTTTATTAATATAAACAAGCCCTTCAATAAATGCATTGTAGATTACAATGAATTGCTATGGTTTCCAGTATGATATAATACTGTATATGCAAGTGTTACCTTATATACCCGCGTATAAGCCGAGTTTTTCAGCATCCAAAATGTGCTGAAAAAGTCTACCTCAGCTTATACGCGGGTCAGCGGTACCCGACCCGAGTAGCTGAGATTGCAGTCACTTTTAATCATTCCTATACCAACAGTTCACTTGGGGAGAGACTGCAATATCCCACAATGCCCTCTGTTGGTTATATGAAAGAATAACAGTGCGCCTTCTGTTGGTTATATGAAAGATTAACAGTGACTGCAATATCACACAGCGCCATCTGTTGGTTGTATGAAAGAATAACAGGGACTGCAATATCACACAGTGCCATCTGTTGGTTGTATGAAAGAATAACACAGACTGCAATATCACACAGCACCATCTGTTGGTTGTATGAAAGAATAACAGGGACTGCAATATCACACAGTGCCATCTGTTGGTTGTATACAGATGAAGCCACTTGGATTTGTGAGTTAAATGCGTCATGACTCAGGGGTAATTGAAGAAACTGTGTTATCTTAAGTCATCTTAACTCATTTAATGCATTTAACCTTTTCATTAGCATACCAAAGCTCCATTGTTCACAATGGTGAATGCTTTAATTAGATGGGATGTTGTGACGCAGTTTTCTGTGTTAAATGAGATAAATGGGATATCTGTGTTTAGATATTCTGTGTCAAACAGACAAACCAAAGTGGCTGCATCTGTAAAAGAATAACCGGGACTGCAATATCACACAGCGCCCTCTGTTGGTTATATGAAAGATTAACAGTGACTGCAATATCATTCAGCGCCATCTGTTGGTTGTATGAAAGAATAACAGTGACTGCAATATCACACAGCACCCTCTGTTGGTTATATGAAAGATTAACAGTGACTGCAATATCACACAGCGCCATCTGTTGGTTGTATGAAAGAATAACAGTGACTGCAATATCACACAGCACCCTCTGTTGGTTATATGAAAGATTAACAGTGACTGCAATATCACACAGTGCCCTCTGTTGGTTATATGAAAGAATAACAGTGACTGCAATATCACACAGCGCCCTCTGTTGGTTATACAAAAGATTAACAGTGATGGCAATATCAAACAGCACCCTCTGCACATGGTAGTGGGACAGTGGGACAATGCACACAGTAATCCGTTTGGCAATTCTCTGTCACCATCAGCTTTGCAAAGAAGTCCGGATGATTGCTGGGGGGGTCGCTTTGGCAGAATGTGCGCTACTGGGAGACAGGGCTGTAGTTGTGTCTAGGCTTATACGCGAGTCAATAAGTTTTCCCAGTTTTTGTAGGTAAAATTAGGTACCTCGGCTTATACACGGGTCAGCTTATACACGAGTATATACGGTAATTATATTTGTATTGTCTTCTTTGTTAATAATAAATAAATAATCTCGGCAATTCTACAAGCATGCTATGCAAGTATCGCTGCTGTAAGTATTTCACCCCAGGACAGAATCCTGTAATTCAGAAAAGATAATTTCATGTCCCTGAATATAAAATTCTTAGAACCTGAAATAAAACATGCGTTTCTGAATTTCTTCAAAGTTATGATTTCCATATGACAGATTAAATCTCCATATTTATAAAGGGCTTTAAAATTCTCTCGCACCTTATGTTCACTTTCTGGAGCCTTGTGAAGGTGGTGTAGGAGTTCTGTGAACATCTTTACTATATGAAATGAGAATCAGCATACAAAAGAATTGCCTTTATAAAAGTATAAAATAAGACTCCTTTGTAGGCCTGGGGAATTTATGAACCCAGTTAAGATGAAATATTGAGTTCAACCTGTCTATTCAACAGAAAGATATTTGATTTGGAAGTGAAACCATTGCCTCTTTTTCTGCTGAAACTATTGACAAACAAAATTATCTTCTTTTCAAGGACTAGCAAAGGGCAACTAATGAATTCTTTTTCTCAAAGGAAAATATTTTCCTGGCAGATAAACAAAATCAATGCTGTAAAGCTCAATAGTAACACATAGGGATGCTTTTATTAAGCAAACATTTGTAGAATATGTATTAGCGCAGCAGACGTAATAAAATTATTTGTGACTGCCATTTTGTTACTGCCTGTTTGGCAGTAGGGATCAATCATGTTTTTGGGCCTTGCACCTCTCATTGCATGTTGAAATATTACTGTAAAGAAACAGAGTACTGCACTCACTTGGACTTAATACAAAGAAATAAGTTTTATTACAAAAAATCCAAAGTTTCGAGCACAAACAGTGCTCGTCCTTAGGGACAAACCAACATTTAAACCCTAACCAAACAGATTTGGTGCCAAAAGTAGTACTTGGTAACTAAGGCAACCAATGTAAAACAGGTGCAGTAATTAGTGAGTGGAAGGAAAGCAGAAAGCAGTAACCATGAACATTATTTGATGCGCAGAAAATGAGACAACAAAATAAAACCAGTAACAAGGCATATACAATTTTGTAAGCTTATTGTGTGAAAAGAGATAAGGCAACATTGTTCAGTGTACATAAACTGCTACTAAATTACATTGTTAGGTGGGAAAACCCAGAGGCATCTTTGAAGAAGACCACAGTGCCACATGGCCGCCCTAGCACCTGACTGGTGCAGTATCATCCTATGTAAAGGAAGTAGAGCCAGGCACTCGCAGATCAACTGCAAATAGTTTTATTAGTACGACATGTTTCGGGCAAGGCCCTTTATCAAGTAAAGGCCTTGCCCCGAGACATGTGGTATTAATAAAACTATTTGCAGCTGATCTGCGAATGTTCAAAGGGGAGCTGGCAAGGATGCTTCGTGTAGAACCTGGGCAAAGGTGATAAAGCTGGTCACATAAACGGTCGGTACTGCCAATCAGCTGGCAAACAAGGGCATTAGTAATAGAAACAGCGCCCAGTAGCGGCCACCGGAAAACACGTTGAAGTTGTGTAACTGTAACTCCTAGCAAAGTGACAAATGATAAGCAATTGTGTATAACGCATACTGTTAGCCACTGGAGTGAACACTCAATATGTAAAAGACAAGTGTAACTATACAAAAGTAGTTCATCCTCGTATTTATGGTGCTATACACACCACCATTAAGAGCCCATTTGGCTCATTGCATCGCACGAGGAATGCTGGATTGGCTAAAAAGCAAGTTGGCCCCACAAGGATAGAGTAAAGGTAACAAGTAAAATATAACAAGTTGCAGAGAATAAGTTAAAAATAAAATATATCAAAGTAAAAGAAAGAGAAAGGAAATTAAGACGTCACCAAATAAAATACTCCATTAAAACAGTGGGCTTATTCTGTCACTGTGAATCAGGGTAGTAAATGGGTATAGTAGTGCCACCAAATTGCTGTTCAGAACCATTGTTCAGAGTGTATGTATCACTCTTGTGGGTGAAGAAAAACAGCTACTGTATTTAGAGAAGATATAAGTGGAGCATAAAGTAAGTTCCTAAAGAGATATGTCTAATAGACAAAAAAACTAGAGTTAAGGAGTTAAGGATACCAAAGGCAAATCAATTGGGTACAGACAGTGAAGTTCATGTAGCGCATTATGGGGGCATTGTGTGTAGCACATAATTCCATATAAAGTTAGTCAATTAGGGAATAGATGGACCCCCTTAATATTAGCAAAAGAACAACAGAACAAAGCAGGTCTTATCATATAGTGACTTATTAGTATATATTAGTGGTGCTGACTTAGCACATCCTTTATATCTCAATCAGAAAGGTGGAGGAATGGAGAAGAAGAGCATAACATGTCAAGTTCAGCAAAACTACAGCTTTGGAGTCGATTTTTCCATGGTTATCAAACACTGATCTCTTTGCCATGGGTGTACTATTGATTGCAGCTGTTCATAATAATTTCATCATTGCCTATATTTGCCACTACTTGATGACTAATATCATGTTTAAATAAAATCAGTGCTGACCTGGGGTCACTGAAGGACATCAGCAAATTATCTGAAACTTACATGGATCAGTTCTGTGAATAAATGCTATTCTTTCCCTTTCAAAAAAGACCATAACAAGAGCTACAGGACCTAATGTGCCTCTTTCATAAATGACCAGAGATTTGCTTCATCTGCTTTATTTTGGAGCACCATCATCATCTCAGTGGGTGATACATAACACTTTTTTCCTTCTTCAATCATACAGTAGGTTTTGCACAGCATATAAAGCTAAGTCTATTTGTCTGTTGACATCCCTACATTCTCAAAAGGTTACCTTGGGATTGGTGTTTCTGTACAACTAAAACACCTTTTTTCTTTGCTTATCTTTGCTTTAGTTTTCTTTTTATCTGTAGTTTGCTTGGTAAAATGCAATTGAATTTCTCATGCCTATTGAAAGTAAAATACTAAAGTGATGTGGCACACAGATGGAGCATTCTTTAGAAAGACTTATGGACCTCAGATAACTCATCTTCGACCGTGTCACTCAATTTAAGTAACTCATTTTCACATCTGTTTCCATTGACACAATTAAATAATTAATATATGAAAATAAATAATTAAAATATGAAAAACTATGTTGTGCCATGGCGTGTGCTGGCAGGGCTGTGTGATGCAAATACCAACTTTGCTCCATCTGTCAGCAAAGTCATTATTCTATTAAATAACTCTTATTCCTATGAAGCTTTGAGTTTTCCCTTGGGTTACTAGTAGGGATGTAGCGAACTAGTTCGCGCGAACTTCGACTGTTCGCGTCCGCCGAATGTTCGCGAACGTCGCGCGACGTTCGCCAATACGAGTTCGCGTTCGATTCGAACAAAAATCGTTCGACCATTCGACCATTCGATTCCTTCGACCGCTAAAATCGAAGGATTTTCGTTCGAATCGAACGATCGAAGCCATTCGATCGAATGAAATCATTCGATCGAATGGCTTCGATCGTTCGATTCGAACGAAAATCCTTCGATCGAACGATTAAAATCCTTCGATCGTTCGAATCGAACGATTTTGCGGATGTTCGAAGTTCGCGAACTGTTCGCGAACTGTTCGCATTTTTGCCGGTGTTCGCGAACGGCGTTCGCGAACACATAAACGGCAGTTCGCTACATCCCTAGTTACTAGGAGGGGTGATTTGTAGTGGTTTATTTGCCCTATAAGAAAGAAGAGCTCGAGCCAGTTGTTAGGAGGTGGTTACATTGCAGTGGAAAGACAGCTAAAAGCAACAAGTGGGATTTGTTCATAGCAACATTATATATAAGTAGAGTGCTATTTATATTTTTTTGGAATTCAGCAGGGAATTCATCCAAATAAAATAAACCTTAAATAAAAAAACCCTCTATCCTAAATGATGATCATATATTAAAGGAAATATTCAATACGGTAAATATAAATGTTTGTACAAAAATTTGTATAAATGAACAGGATAAGAATAAAAATAATACTTCAGGTCACTTCTCGAGGCAGGGCCAGGCAATGTAAACCACTTTCTTATTGATCTTGAATATCTTCTGTCCAGTTTTTGCAGAGTGTGTTAGCAGCTGTAACCCCCAGTATTGCTTCATGAACAAGTGATTAATGACACGTGTACCATACAAAATTAAAATACAAAAGGAAATTTCTGCCACACTATTCCAGATACAATATGTTCCATCTGATGTATCTATAAAAAATGCAGATCTAATGAGCTTTTAGTGGTTTCAGAACAGCCCTGAATGATACATTTCTCCTACACATACTTACTTTAGCTGCTCATAATAAGCATATACTGCAACATTCAAGCTAGTATGCTTTTATAGAAGAAACTGAACACCCAAAACTGCTTATAAGAAAGTAGATTTTTTTGTTTGTTTACATAGTACTGCAGGGCTCCTTTGTTTTCAACTTGTTTATTAATGACCTGGAGGTGGGCATTGAAAGTACAGTTTCTATTTTTGCTGATGATACAATATTGTGCAGAACTATAGGTTCCATCAGATTCTGCAGAGCGATTTGTCCAAATTAGAAAACTGGGCAGCAAAAATGAGGTTCAGTGTTGATAAATACAAGGTTAGACATTTTGGCAAAAATAATTTAAATGCAAGTTTAACATTGAATGGCAGTGTGTTGGGAGTTTCTTTAACGGAGAAGGACTATGGGTTTTTGTAAATAACAAGTTATCTTATTCCAGGCCGGGTAATGATGTGGCTACTAAAGCAAATAACGTTCTGTCTTGCATAAAAAAGGGCATTAACTCAAGGGATGAAAACATAATTATGCCTCTTTATAGGTCCCTGGTAAGGCCTCATCTGGAGTATGCAGTGCAGTTTTGGACTCCAGTCCTTAAGAGGGATATAAATGAGCTGAGAGAGTGTAGAGACGTGCAACTAAACTGGTTAGAGGGATGGAAGACTTAAATTATGAGGGTAGACTGTCAAGGCTGGGGTTGTTTTCTCTGGAAAAAAAGGCGCTTGCGGGGGGACATGATTACACTTTACAAGTTCATAAGAGAACATTATAGACAAATAACAGGGGCCCTTTTTACACATAAAGTGGATCACCGTACCAGAGGCCACCCCTTCAGACTAGAAGAAAAGAACTTTCATTTGAAGCAACATAGGGGGTTCTTTACAGTGAGGACAGTGAGGTTGTGGAATGCACTGCCGTTGTTAATAATGAAAAAAGAGTAGTCAGCACACGGATTCTCAATACTCTTTCCTTTGTGGTGCGCGTTCTGCAACGGCCACTTCCCATTGACCAACCATGTAGTGTAGAGATTTGAACAGCACCATCAACTTAGAAGTAGTTTAAAAAGCCTTTATTTGTGCTCTTATGGGCATCCCCACAACGTTTCAGGCCATGCGGCCTTTTATCAAGCTTGATAAAAGGCTGCATGGCCTGAAACGTTGCGGGGATGCCCATAAGAGCACAAATAAAGGCTTTTTAAACTACTTCTAAGTTGATGGTGCTGTTCAAATCTCTACACTGCCGTTGTTAATATCCAAGGCTATTGTGATACTAATCTATAGTAAGTATACTGTAGATATGTATAAATATATATAATTTATGTGAGGGTATAGAGGGGTCAGTGTCAATGTATGTGTGGATGCTGGGTTTTGTTTGGAGGGGTTGAACTTGATGGACTTTGGTCTTTTTTAAGCCTGATTTAATTATATAACTATTTAAATGTAAATCTGTTGCAATTTCATATGCATGCCACATGCAAATTTTCTGTAGCAATGTGGCAAATGTACATTTTAATGCCTGTTTTTTATTTTTAAACAACAGAAAAACAAGCAATGCAAGTGTTAATACACACATTGTATATAGGGGATTTGAAGTGCAGACATAAGAATATGTTCTAAGGTGATGCTAATGCTGACAAAGACTATTTGTTTAATGTCAAAAATGCACATAGCACAATACTCTGAACAATTTCAAGCTGCTCATTTTCAGGGAAATGGGTTTATGATGGGTGAAATGCATAAAAATGTGCTGACAGAGTCATAAAAGGAATTGTTGTTTGATTTATTAAGAGGGATGAGTTGGTAATATCTCATTGAGTGTTATGAAGTTGTGTATGAAATATTCTTGCTGCATTTTGTTAGGAGGTCTGCAGTGATCCCTGGGATGCCTGTAGTCAGATTGGTGATGTGCCAGTAATCAGTACTATAAAACAATACATTATATCACCTTGAGAGAAACCTACATTTTGTACAAGAATCCCATTAATTGAGATTAAACTTTTAAGTGAAAGGAGCCATATTGAATATAGGGCGTGGACAATAAGCTTTATTATTTTTTGGATGCAAATTACCATATTTTTCCCTCAATTCAAAGGGTTTTGCCCAAAAGTCCAACATAAAAGTGGACACATTGTAAGTTGTGTGCAGTGTGACAATGTGGGGCACATTTACTAAGCTCGAGTAAAGGATTCGAATGAAAAAAACTTGAATTTTGTATTGTTTTGGGTACTTCGACCATCGAATAGGCTACTACTACCTTCGACTTCGATTCAAATGATTCTAACTAAAAATTGTATAACTATTCGACCATTCGATTGTTGAAAAACTGTCTCTTTAAAAAATACTTCGACTACATACTTCAGCAGTTTAAACCTACTGAGGTTCAATGTAAGCCTATGGGGACCTTATAGACCTTTTATGATCGATTAAAAATCGTTCGATCGATCGATTAAAATCCTTTAAATAGTTTGATTCAAAGGATTTTATCTTTCGATCGACCGATTTTTATTCAAACGTTTGATAGAAGTATTTGCACAAATATTCGAATTCGAAGGATTTTACTTTGAGGGTCGAATTCGAGGGTTTATTAACCCTCGAAATTCGACCCTTGATAAATCTGCCCCTATTTGTATTGTGCATAATTTGCTTCAAACATGGTGTGAGGATGGTGTCACTTTAGGAGTGCAAATGCACGTGTTATTAATATCAGCATTAGTGTCCAATTTGTTTGTCAAGAGCAAATTAATGCACGTTAAAATAATTTTGACAATCATTGACTTTAATGCATTTGGGCAAAAGAGTCGCATGTGTAAAAATTGTCGCACACATAAAACTTTTTGAGCGTCAAAATTATTTTGCCTCCCATTGACTTTAATGCATTTGGACAAAAATGTTGCACATGTAAAATTTGTCATGTGCGTAAAATTTGTTGCATGTCAAAATTACTTTGACACCCCTTGACTTCAATGCTATTTTTTCCCACTGTTTCATTAATTTTTTCTGTTTCGCAATTTTTTTCATCAAAGCAAAATGAGACAGATCCGCCCACCACTGCTGCCATTTCCTCAGTAGAGGTATTTCTCAAGTTACCCTGAATCAATGCAAAAAGTTGTACCTAATGCATCTGAGCACACTTGAAAAGCATATTGGCTCTGAGGCATCTTATAATAAGCGAAGATGGGTACAAGTGTCAAAGTATGCTCAGTTTTGCAACAGTTTTAGTGACAATACTTTACTTACAATCACAAATGAGGCTTTCTGAATCAGGTAGTAAAACTATATAAAGAATAAATAACATTTTAAAGAGAAATTCGAAGTTTGTATAGAGATATTCCATTGGAGCTACGTGGTACCAATCATCTTTATTAATTGTAGTGACTAAATGCAGAGTTGACCATGCCATTGATCCTTTCTCATTACTAATAATGAGAAATATACGTTAAAGAGATACTGACACCAGAAAATAACCTTTTTTATATACATCACAACATTATTTTTAAATGCTATATATAATTTGCCATATAAGTATTTGCCTGATGCTTTTACATTACCTTTCTTATCCCAAGTTGCTCTATGAGGGGACTGCCATATTTGTGCAGCAGGAGTCCATTAGCATTAGAAACTCTAACTGACAGGCTGAGATGGGACAGTCAGGTTGCCAAAACAGGTTTAGGAACAATGTGATCAATGTGAACTCTGTGTAACTTTTAATATAGATTAATAAATGAAAATGTTTAGTGTCAGTATCACTTTAAGTAGGTAAATTCCTTTGCGTCTAGTCAAAAATATGTTCATTGGTGCATTTTCAGGTGGTACTGATATGCTTAGGGCTACCCATGACACTTCCCTTAGAGTGCTCTGCATTTTATCACTGCTAAGTAGTGATAATCAAAACATGTTATTTGTCAACGGTCAAAGAGTTTTTGTGAAGCACTTCGCTACTGTAATTATTATAGCTAATCAGTCTAACAAGTAGGGATGTAGCGAACATGTCGCCGGCGAACTAGTTCGCGTATGCCGAATGTTCGCGAACGTCGCGCGACGTTCGCCAATTTGAGTTCGCGTTCGATTCGAATAAAAATCGTTCGACCATTCGACCATTCGATTCCTTCGACCGCTAAAATCGAACGATTGTAAGCATTCGATCGAATGAAAAGCATTCGATTGAATGGCTTCGATCGTTCGATTCGAACGAAAATCCTTCGATCGAACGATTAAAATCCTTCAATCGTTCGAATTGAACGATTTTGCGGGTGTTCAAAGTTCGCGAACTGTTCGCAAACTGTTTGCATTTTTGCCGGTGTTCGCGAACGGCGTTCGCGAACACCAAAACGGCAGTTCGCTACATCCCTACTAACAAGTGAAAGGCTACAAAATGCACAAATACATCTGAATGTATAAGTACACAAGTAGATCTATGTAGCTAGTCTATAAGACATATGGTCTAATGTGTAATGTTTCACCAGAGGAAGGAAGGAAGGAAGGACTTCCTTTTAGACATTAACAATCATAAGGTCAAGCCATAAAACAAAAATAAAATAAAATCAGAACAATGTTGAAAACTTCATATATAAACTTCTTGAAAGAGAAGTTTATATGGGAGAAGGGCTTCTCAAAATACAGAGTATGTTTAGTACCACCTATGTAAAGATGGATGACTTAGAGGGCTATTTAGTTTTGAGTTTCAAGGCTGAATTTTTTTCTGCAATCAAGAAAATCCTCTTAATAAAATGGAATTTATCACAATGCGTTTTTTTTTTTTTTTTGATTTAAAAAAATTAGAAAAAACTTGAATTAGAAAAGTAATACATCTGTAAGCTTGTAAGCTCCCAGAAGCTCCCAGAACGCTGTGAAATATTTTGACTACAAATACTGGTTTTCATATCTAGTATTCATGAATAAGCACTATAGAACTACTGATTTTAATACTTTTTTCTTAAATAGCATGATATGAAAAAACTGGACTTTTTTTATTTTCAAGGTATTATAGGATGATATAACATGTAATTTCAAAGTACAATACAAGTACACTAAGGCTTACACATTTCTATGGAATGTACAGTACCTCATTTACAAGTCTAGCGAGAAAGAGACAAAAAATCTTTCACTTAATAGCCCAATGCCTTTTCCAAGCACTGGTAAATTATTAAGCTCCCCTTGATATATAATATATATTTCCACAGTACCCTCCTCAACCCATCTTTAGGTTCCAATACCTTTCACGTATTGACATTTATTTAATATATTCATGATACTTATTTCTTGTTTGTATTGTGTTGGGGATTTGAGATTCAAAATCTTGTAAAGATTCAAAATCTGGTAAAGCTTTGAAGGATTAAAAGTAATTAAGTTAGCCTGGCTGCAAATATAGTTTGATGTTTATTCATTAAAATACACCAAGAAGGTTAATGTATAAGTGTTTTTTTTTTTTAAGCACTCATTGTGATGATCAGTGTATCAGCTGCAAAACAAATACAATTCTGCAAAGCTCTCCTGAATGAATGGGTTTAACAGCATAAAAAGTGGTGGAGTGCACAGTACAGGGAGTATGCGCCACTTTAGAGTATACTTTAGAATCTTCTTGTTGAGCACTTATACAATCCGCTTATTTTCAACAGACAAGATTGCAGTCCATGAGACGTTGCAGCTGTGAAATATGCAATAGACTGAGGAATCAGGATCTTTATGGCACAGCAGCAATGTAAAGCAAAGTTCTGTAGACTCAGTTTCTTATAGAATTAACCCACATTTTTCTGTTGAACAATACAACAGGGAAATTAGGGTTTTGGCAATTGGAAACCAAAAGTTCTAGGAAAAAAAGATTCATCTCAACAAGGAAAATTACTAAACAAGTACCTAAATATAATTTAAATAGAATGCTGAACCACAAAGAATGTATCACTTTTGAAGGGCAGTAAATTCAAATGCATGTGGATTTTTATTAAATAGTTTTGTGCACATAGAACTATTCATCAGACTTGGCTAGTGGTTAAAAAAATGTTTGAAAAGGTTTTAATGGCATAAGCAAAGTTTTTATTTTATAATATTCCTTGTTTATTTTCATATTCATAATTATTTTATAATCCTTTAAAAATATATGCTAATCCCCCTCCCACTTGATTGTCACCATTATGGTCAATGACTGCCATGATATAATTCACATGACTTATGCAGTATTTTGTGGTATTTTACAATTGGTGTAGGTCTATGCATTTTGGAGCTGCAACAGCCCCCACAAAAATAGGGATGCCATCATTAATTGTCATTATAGTTATAAGCGGAAATAGTGGTAGCTACATAGACAACCCTCTTCTCCCCTCTGCTGGGCAGACAGACAGCAATGGGGCCCTACCCTATGGAAGGCAGGAAGAATAGGGCTGGCCTCCACATGACAATGTTATGATCTGCACTTTGAGCTGTTTTTATTGGGTGCAAGGTACAGAGCACAGACAAACCCCTTTGCACCTCTTTGTATTCTTGTACTTCCACCCAGGGTCATCATAAATGTTCCCGTTAAGTTTTATAAGCAGATGTACTAATGGTGTCTAGGGCTTCAACCAGGGTTATACATTCCCTTGTGGTAAACAGGGTTCATCTGTGCTTGCTACACTGCAGTGAAAGTCATTTAAGACAACATTCATTAAAAAAAATTGAATTTTAATTTCATGTGTGTATTGAGCACAAAACAAAAACTGTGGTAGAAGTTTTGTAGAAGTGATACCTATGTTGGCAAACAATAAAAAAAAAAATACATTGCAAGCTTTCGGAGCACTAAGGCCCCTTCATCAGGCAAAATACCTGTGTACCAAAATATGTGTGTATTGAGAATGCAAGCATCCAGTGAATAAAGTTTAGATTTTTATTTTTTTTGTACCCAAACACATTGACCTGTATCTTGTGATTTCAGAGCACATGGACCTGATGCCATGATCCTTGTAGATGGCCAGCCTCGGCAAACTAAAGGAGACCTGGGTCTGTCACAAATGCTACACATCGCTTCACAGATTGCTTCAGGAATGGTCTATCTAGCATCTCAGCATTTCGTTCATCGAGACTTAGCCACCAGAAACTGCTTAGTAGGGGCAAATCTGCTTGTCAAGATTGGAGACTTTGGCATGTCCCGCGATGTGTACAGCACGGACTATTACAGGGTAAGGGTAAGATTGCAGATCTATTTATTTGAGTCTTTATAGTAATATATATAATTTCTCCCTCTTAACTCTTCTTCTTAACCAAAGTGTACAAAGTGAATCTACTCAATTGTTTGTGTCCCAGACTACCAGTGTCTTAAAAAGCCTTAAAATACTATACATTATACAGTATTTCTTTTTCAGCAATAAAAGGTTACCTGGCCATCAAAGGGGTGTGTCCCCCTCTCTATGAAAGAAAAATTGCTTCACCATAATCACTGGAATCTTATTTATCTGTGATTCTAAACCAAATAGTTATACAGGCCAATCTTATGTTAGCCTTGCTAAATACTATAAGGTGGATAAAAAAGAGAAAGATATAAAAAAAAATATAAAAAAAAATATATAAAAAAAATATCTGCTTTTCCCATTAAATTTGTGCATAAAAACAGTGATGCATTAGCATGGTGTTTTCATTATTCTAGAGCAGGAACTGATTTCCTAAGTAATGCAAATGTTTATGGGAGAGCGTCATCTATTTAATTATGACAGGGTGAAATACTGTTTTTTTAATGATAACAGTACAATATCTATTCTTTCATTACATTTCTTAATGAATATTTCCCTAGAGATATTCCAAAAAGACACCTGCACTTGCAAAATGCTTCAAAGCTCAAGTAGCCTTCATTAGTTCCTTTGGGATAATGAAACTTGACTCAGCCAAATTATTTCTCATAGCCACCCATCTAATCTGTAACAATTTCTCTTGTTCTCAATTCACTCCGTCAGTAGAACAGAGACTGCATGGAAACTTTGTTCTACAAAGAACCCTATCTCCAGGGTGACATCTTACACAGTTTCATCCAAAATACGATAATTATTTGAACTTCTCAAGATGTATCATAATAATCTAATTTAAATCTGAGCATGCCCTTTCAGTGGAGGCATTGAAGTATTAAAAAACTGAATATTAAACATTATGACAAAACTGTAATTTCTAAAAATAAAGGCATTTTAAAATGAGTTTTAATGGACAGGTTTCTAAATATTTATTTTCATTCTTGCACTTACACTTGCTGGACCTCCTGCAGTATTCCCAGAAGTTCAATATTTTTCTGCATTTATCACTTTTCTGATAATCTGAAAACTGTTTCAGCAGATTGATAGGTTTATCAGGGAGTTTACTTTCAGTGATTACCTCCAGCCCTCTTCTGATTTGAATCCCTGATGGATGTAAATATTTGTACAGGTAGGGGACCCGTTTTCCAGAATGCTCAGGACTTCCGGTTTTCCAGAGCATATCTTAACTGGGATCAAATACAAAATACTGTTTAATTATTATTATTATGAAAAATAAAATCATTGGGGAGATGGTCGATTAGTATTTCTGAGCCTTCACAATAATGGGATTCTGAATAACGGATCCCATACCATAATGGGACATGAAAATTTGTCCCATTAATTAGTACTTGCTGTCTGTCTCAAACTAACATTACTACATTCCCAGATATAATGTTATCATTGTCTCACTATAGGTATTAAACTGCCTCAGGAAAGCTGGTGAAGCTGTTATTTTTTAAACATACAATGAGTAGTTTGGCTGTGTTAGAGTTTCTGTATAAAACTTTGATTTAAATACTATGCATGGGATCAGGGATCTATGTGTTATATCTGAAGACTGTGCTAGGAGGTACAATTGATTTATAGAACGACTGAATGATCTTTGTACACTTTGGTTGATGCATGGTGCCCATTTCTGCTTCGACTTTCACCCCAATCATTATGTTATCCTGTAGCACCTTGTGCACACTCTGCCTGTGACCGAAGCTTGCAAAATTGATTTCCTTGCCCTTTGCAAAATTAAATTCCTATTACAGAAGAAGCAAGAGAGTGTCTGATTTATGCAGCCTTTTGATAATTAAAAGAGCACTAACCATTTTCAATTGATTGAAACTGTAGAAATAATGATCTCTGAAATACCACCTTTAGAAGCAGAGAGATTTGAGAATTATCAGCTCCTCTAGGTCAGGCACAACGTACGTCAGAGACCATGGAGTCAGTAGAAATAAAAACAGGATTATTGTTTATTATTTTGTGTGTTTATTGCTTTCTCAATTAGTATTTATAGATGACACACAGGCGGTTATTTATCAAAATCGGAATTTATCTCAATATTTTCTGAAACATAATCCGACAAAATCTGCACGGGTTATTTCCCCTTATTTATCAATACATCTTCCCAAAAATTCCAGTGCGGGAAACAACTTGAAAAAATCGTGAAAATCCTACGAAAATTCAAATCATATAAATGTTTCCGATCTTTGCCCGAAAACCATGAAATCTTTGGATTTTTGAACTAAACCCAGTGCAGATCAGGATATCTTTGGGACTTCTCCTATTGACTTACTGTATATACAACCTTGGCAGGCTGGATTTTCGGATTCAGACTTTTTCCATCCTCTGGGTATAATAAGACAGAGTGCAGAGAAAAGAAAATAGGTCATTCCAAACTCACCCCCTGTGTGTTCTTGTCAGTGTAGCTCCATTTTTTAAATGATGTAGTCTGGGTGCTCTGTCATCATAGTAGCACAAAAGATGAAAAGGCGGCACTCCAGTTAGATAAAAAGGTGGTTTATTCCAACAGGTCACTGACCAATATCACCTGATGCGTTTCAGGAGTAACTTCCTTAATCATAAGCCTATAATTAAGGGAGTTACTCCCGAAACGCATCAGGTGATGTTGGTCAGTGACCTGTTGGAATAAACCACCTTTTTTTTACCTAACCGGAGTGCTGCCTTTTCATCTTCTGTGCTTTTCTAGGTATAATAAATCACAAAAAATATGAGGTTTTTTTTCACTAAAAATTTGGATCTTATAATCAAAAAAACTTGAATTATTTGAGTTTTTGGAATTTGGACTTTACTAAATAACCCCCACAGTGTTGTAGTTCTGCGTCAAAGCATTCTCAATTGTAATGCACAGAAGAAAAAAACATTTGTTTGTTAACATACAGTATAGAAAATGTATTAAACCTTACAGTACATTTATAAGTTTTAACTTAACAAGCATCATATTAATAAAAGTGTGTTTTATTTTAGTCACCCCTCCAAAAAACCTACAATTTGGTAAGAAAAAGTACATAACTATTTGCAGGGCTGTTGCATTAACACAAAAACTGAGCTGCCTATTTTGGCATAAATGCCATACCATATCCAGGACCTAATGGGAACTATAACCCAGACCCAGCCTGACAGGGTAAGTCATGATTATTTCAGTACCCATGCCAGACCTTCCCACCTCTGATGATAGGCTGAGGCAGTGGCATGTTGATGTCATGCAGGAGGAGGGCTGTGGGTAGAGTTTTGCACATCACTGTGCAAGAGTTAATCTGGATTTTATGCCTGCATCGCATACTTTGAGGGACTCTGTAAAGTCCATTGAAATGTATCGGAAGAAACTACCGCAAGTCAACAAAGTCTAGTACACTCTCAGTACCGAATTCATAATTGGTCTGATTTTAAAGTACTCCATTCTATACAGAAATTATATATACAGTAAATACACAGTTTGCTTTTGCAAACTAATCACTATATACTAATCACTATTGGTTTCACCTCCAACCTAGCGCTCTGCACACTCACCACGCTCCAGGGTACTTGAGTTCTTGACAAAATACTTGCATAGTGTAGATTAGTGCCACATGTCATAATACAAGCTATTTTTACTACATTCCTGTATCTAAGCCTCGTTGGTGCCAATTTATTTAAGAACAGTCAGGAAAGTGTTAACAAATGTTTACATTTATTAAAGCTCAGCCACAGCATTGATCACTAACACTATTAGAATAGAATTAGAATTCATATTTTTCATCTGTCTACACAAATGAGGAATCAGTAAGTGAAGGTTTCCTTCTTAACAGTCCCAATTCTAGTAATACAACTAATGATGCATGGTTCACACATGATGAAATTCAAAAGAGACTAGAACATGTTAAGATTAACAAAGGTCCAGGGCCAGATGGTATTCATCCCAGGGTAATTAGCGAGCTTAGCTCTGTGATTGCCAAACCTCTTTACTTAATTTTTCAGGATTCATTGAGATCTGGCATAGTGCCGAGAGACTGGCGAATTGCTAATGTGGTGCCTCTATTCAAAAAAGGATCCCGTTCTCAGCCTCAAAACTATAGGCCAGTTAGTCTGACGTCAGTGGTAGGAAAGCTTTTCGAAGGGTTAATAAAGGATAAGATACTGGACTTCATAGCAAATCATAATACTATGAGTTTGTGCCAGCATGGTTTTATGCGTAATAGATCTTGCCAGACTAACTTAATTTCTTTTTATGAGAATGTAAGTAGACACCTCGATTCTGGGATGGCAGTGGATGTGATTTACTTAGATTTTGCTAAAGCATTTGATACAGTGCCACACAAAAGGTTACTGGTTAAATTAAGGAATGTTGGCCTGGAACATAGTATTTGTACTTGGATAGAGAACTGGCTAAAAAATAGACTACAAAGAGTGGTGGTAAATGGAACATTTTCTAATTGGACCAATGTTGTTAGTGGAGTACCGCAGGGCTCTGTACTAGGTCCCTTGCTTTTCAACTTGTTTATTAATGACCTGGAGGTGGGCATTGAAAGTACTGTTTCTATTTTTGCAGATGATACTAAATTGTGCAGAACTATAGGTTCCATGCAGGATGCTGCCACTTTGCAGAGTGATTTGTCTAAACTGGAAAACTGGGCAGAAAACTGGAAAATGAGGTTCAATGTTGATAAATGCAAGGTTATGCACTTTGGCAAAAATAATATAAATGCAAGTTATACACTAAATGGCAGTGTATTGGGAGTTTCCTTAAATGAGAAGGATCTAGGGGTCTTTGTAGATAACACGTTGTCTAATTCTGGGCAGTGTCATTCTGTGGCTACTAAAGCAAATAAAGTTCTGTCTTGCATAAAAAAGGGCATTAACTCAAGGGATGAAAACATAATTATGCCTCTTTATAGGTCCCTGGTAAGGCCTCATCTGGAGTATGCAGTGCAGTTTTGGAATCCAGTCCTTAAGAGGGATATAAATGAGCTGGAGAGAGTGCAGAGACGTGCAACTAAATTTGTTAGAGGGACGGAAGACTTAAATTATGAGGGTAGACTGTCAAGGTTGGGGTTGTTTTCTCTGGAAAAAAGGCGCTTGCGAGGGGACATGATTACACTTTACAAGTACATTAGAGGACATTATAGACAAATGGCAGGGGACCTTTTTACCCATAAAGTGGATCACCGTACCAGAGGCCACCCGTTTAGACTAGAAGAAAAGAACTTTCATTTGAAGCAACGTAGGGGGTTCTTCACAGTCAGGACAGTGAGGTTGTGGAATGCACTGCCGGGTGATGTTGTGATGGCTGATTCAGTTAATGCCTTTAAGAATGGCTTGGATGATTTTTTGGACAGACATAATATCAAAGGCTATTGTGATACTAAGCTCTATAGTTAGTATGGGTATATAGAATTTAATTAAAAGTAGAGGGGTGTATGTATGGATGCTGGGTTTTCATTTGGAGGGGTTGAACTTGATGAACTTTGTCTTTTTTCAACCCAATTTAACTATGTAACTATGTAACTATGTAACTTACTCATTAATACAAATCATATGCAGCTAAAAGACATTTGAACAATTATTTTCCTCACTGAAGGGATTCATTTCAGCTAGAAAAATAGTTAAATCTGATAAAAGGAAATTTTTCCCCCTCTGAAGCAAATTGGAGAGGCTTCAGGTTTTTTGCCTTCCTCTGGATTAAGTTAAGCAGGTTAAAATAGAGTTCAAAGGTTGAACTTGATGGACATGTGTCTTTTTTCAACCTAACTTATTATGCTTCTAATGTTTTACAGAACAGTAGCTATCATTACCACTTGGTTTAAATTTGCAATCTTAATTATATGTGGTTTTGCTCATAGGTTGGCTGTAAATAACACAGCCTTTTCCTGTGCTATACCATATTTACTTCAGAATAAAAAATCATGTAATACACACAGTGTAACAGTGTATTAATCTGTTTAATTGCACTACAGTTCTATATTTTTATCCACTCATCTGAGAAAATTTAATTATCTCAGTTTTTCCACTTTGCATTTGCATGGGTCCATCATTTTGATATTCACAGAGTTCATTTATATCAAGAGCAAGAGGGGGATACAGCCAATTAGCCTTTCCATTTATAAGTATAATCAGTAAATTGTTGTATATGTAAGAGTGGTCATTAAAATATCTGCAGATTGCAATTTATACTATTTAGTATTTGTGTGGCCCTTTTTCTGTTCTGTGAAGTAGAGAACATCTTGACTGGATTTTTCTTGGTGCTTTTCTTGCCTCCCAATTGTTTCCTTATAAATTAGATAACTTTTCAAAGAATACCCATAGACATTTAAACAGCATGCGTGCATGATGATTTCTTTTTTTGACACATAAAAAACTACATGAACTAGATATATTTCCACTGACTCAGTAAAGAGTATTAAAAATTGTGTAATTCAGGCTAATTTAAACAAAAGTTCAAAGTTATCAATTTAAAAGTCCCATAAATTAACTATTTATCAAGTCATATTTTTTTTCTGTGATTCAACATTTTTTGTTCCAAAAAGCATCAATGTGAATGGTTTAAAAATACACCGAATTTCAAAATGTATTAAGCAAAAGAAACATGAAAAAATTGAATGTAAAACTTTCGCATCTAAAAACATGGGAGGTTGTGTAACAATCAGTGAGAGATATCCTAGCAAAAATGTAAATTGTTTATTCAATTTGAGTTTTTTTTTATTTTTTTGAATTTGTAAACTTACTAACAATTATGAGTAAAGGTATTAATTTTTTTTCAAAGTTTTTAAATTCTGATTTTTTAATAAACAAGGTAATATTTGTGTTTTTTTAAATTGTGAGTTTTTTTGAAGTAGAAAAAAAACATTAAATTACAATATATGAATTTTGATAAATATGGCCCTTAGGGGCTGATTTATCAGGCCTTAAGAATCATTGTTGGGCAAAATGATTGCAGAAAGGGTGGGTAACGTCAAGAACTCACTCGTCTTTTATGCAATCAATGGCTTTTGTTTGCTCCCAATCCAGTTTTAAAAAAGTTGGTATTTTTTCCCACAAACCAATTTGAGGTTTTTTTTCTGGGGCCTCGTGTGAACAATGATGGTATTGTATGCTCTTGGAAAGATTTGATGATTTACATAAGCCAAGATGACTATTAATAACACAGTTTCTTCATTTTATCTTGAGCCATAAAACATTTAACTCGTCCAAGGGGCTTCATCTGTAGGTTAATATTGCTTTACAGCCAATCCATATTTAAAGAACTTATTCCATTTTCACAACAAAGAGTAGAAATCTGTTTTGTTATGGATTTCAATCTATTGTTCTTTATTAGTGATCGGCAATTCTGTCCCGTTTTGCTTCGCTGAAAAAGTCCCAAAACTTCGAAAAAATATGCAAAATGGCAAAACATTTTTTACACGCATAGAAGTCAATGGGCATCCAAATAATTTTAAACAACCTTTTCTTCATAAGAAGATATACCAGCGCTAAAAGCTTAGGGGTAGACACCAAAAAAAAATACAAACACAATATAGTGTAGTAGTTTCAAATTAGATGAGATATGTAACCCTTTGTACAGTTACTCTACAGTGTGATTTGGGGTCTTCCACCGAGGGGTTAAAAAGCCCTTCTTCCGTGCCTTTTATAAATAATGTGGCCACCTCCTGTGTGGGGCAATGGATACTTACAAACGTTTATATTTATCAACAGCATGTAATAAAACTCCTTTATCCCACTCTTGATAAGCTCCAGGTTTCTAAAAACATATGCTAAAATCGTGTAAAAACTTCTTTAATAGAATAAAAAGATAAAAATACAGATTGCACTCACATGTGTATGCTTAAAATAAGCATGAAAAACAGTTCGCATTGGGGTTCTCAGGTCCAAATAATTTTGACAAGCAACAATTTTGACACGAGCGACAATTTTTTTTTTTATACTCGCAACTCTTTTGTCCAAATGCATTAAAGTCAATGGACGTTTGAATAATTTTCCACAGCAAATTTTCACCACAGTTTCGCGAAAACATTTGCGGGCGGCAAAAATCAGAAATTTGCTGCAAATCCATGCCTGGCAAATAAATTTGCCCATCGCTATTTATTATTGATGTGATTGCTCTAGATAAAATACCTCACTAATTTTTATATCAAAATACTATAATATCATATTTATCAAATAAAGGATACACTACAAGAATAGCTTGTAGGTAGGCACCATGCCTATAAGCTTTCACAAAACAAAGCTTCTTTATTTGCCCACATGAGAAGATATCACTGGATTTCTCATCCTTGTATCCACTGGTACCCAGGAAACATATGTTCCTGTCCAGGACTGTGCATGCTCCCAATTTATAGCTTAATAGTGGAGAAAGCAATGACACAATGGTCCCAAGGGAAGTGTTCGACACATTGATGGCCAATGATGAACTCATTTGGACTGCAATGACCTGCAATTCCCCTGTTTCAATCACTGTATGCCAAAATGTTTATATAATTCAGGCCATAGATGATGATGTAATGGTAATCAGCACATACAGTCCCTTTAATTTCAACAGTAGAAAGTGACAGAGAAATAATCTCAGATGGCCACTGATGGATGGTGTCAGGATCTACCAACAGTGTGTGGTTGGCAGGTAGGAGCCGAAATGCATGGTAACATGGCGACACCATGTTTGGTGTTAGAATAACCAGGAAATGGAAGTGTGCTCAGAATGAAGTTTAATGGTAAACTATAAACAATTGGTGCTGGTGAAACGGAAGGCAAATAATAAGAAGTAAAAATGAGAACTATAACAAACCAAAGGTTGGGGCAGGCTGATGCAAGTCCGTGTACACAGGCAAGAGTTCATAGGCGGGCGGCAGGCGATACAAGTCCTAGGAACAGGCAAGAGATCAGTGGCAGGCGGCAAACAATGCAAATCCGTGAAACAGGCGAAGGGTCAAACCAGGAGATCAGATCAAGGATGTAGCAGGTACAAGGAATAAACAGGTCAGAGGAACAAGCAGGACAAGTCAGGAATCAGGGACTGGGTAATTTCAGGAACACTGGCACAAGGCGACTAGAACACAGAAATAAATCAATGATCCAGCGCTAGCTGGCAGAAAGGTAATGGCTTATATAGAGCCTTGATGATAAGATCACCGACACCTGGCTTCAATGAGATTAGGGGTGGAGACATGGAATAGCAGTAATCTACGCTGACAGTTCGAGGTGTGAGCTCCAACTGCCTCCAGTGGCTCAGCATGAGAATACACTGTCCAGTCAACCTGCAGACCAGGGATTCAATCCCCAATAGTCCTGACAGATGGTGGATGCAGAGAGCTTCTCTACAGTTGTAATCAGTTCACCATTTAGAGGTAACTTTTCATAGTGTTTGAGGAATGCATCAGGGTGACTATTACTTTACATAATGTTAATCTATATTAGTACATAATATTCGTTTTTTCTCCATTAAAAATGTTACAGCATTCCTATACATGTTTTGCGTATATTTTCACCATTTAATCATAAACTGTGTTATACATTAACTTGACATTGTAAGGGGTCCGAAGGCTCAGCCAGGAGTAGTGGATCTAGGAGGAAGCACCAGTCCAATAGTTTGAGGTACAGATAAGGATTAGACAGAAGAGTAGTTGAGTTCAGGCAATATGGTCGGTTCAGACAGGGAAGTCCTGGCATAAAGATACATGACAGCGCAGGAACTGTTAAAGTGCTTGGTTGACTCGTTCTGCTGCACCATTGAACTGTGGATGATATGCAAACTGAAAGAAAACTGAAGAGAGATGTGAAGTGCCTTGCACAAGGATCTCCAAAACTGAGCATCTCTGTCAGACACTATCTCAGCTGGAAAGACAGAAAATGTGCTGAATGAAAAGTCTTGAGAGTTCTGGAGCAGAGGGCAACTTGCGAAGGGGAATGGAATGAGCCATCTTGCTGAACTTATCCACCACCACCCAAATAACTGTATGACCCAGGGAAACAGGGAGATCAACAATAAAGATGGGTCCAGAGTCGAGAGGAAATGGGCAGGGGAAGAAGAAAACCTTTCAGTGGAGAATGTCCCGACTTGGAAACCGCACAGGTAGCACAGGAAGAGGCAAAGTCTTTAAAATCCTTCCAAAGAGAAGGCCACCAAACAAGGCGAGATAACAGGTCTGTCGTCTTCTGAATCCCAGGATGGCCAGCCTGCTTGGAACTATGAGATTGTTTGAGGATGAACTGATGGAGTTCAGGCGGAACAAATGCTACCCCAAGAGGAGTATCCGATGGCATCTACTTCAATAATAAACAGCAGAAGAGGGTCAGGATGTCTTAGAATTGGAGCCGAGGAAAAAGAGTCTTTTAAATTTTGAAAGTCTTCCAGTGCCCATGGAGGCCAACAGTTCGGTCTTCCACCCTTATGAATGAGTGAAATATGGGTGCAATCTTGGAAGAAAAATCTTTGATGAACTGGTAGTAATAGTTGGCAAAGCCGATGAAACGTTGAATGGATTTTTAACTGGTCGGAAGAGGCCAATCTTGTATGGCGGTTGTCTTGGCTGGGTCCATCTCAAAGCCTCTTTGAGAGATGATATAACCTAAGAAAGGTATTTTAGAGGTTTAGCAAAGAGAGCATTCTTCCTTAAATGGGAGAGAACCTCACGTACTTGGAGCCGATGTTCTTCCAAGGATTTGGAGAAACTAAGGATATCATCCAAATAGACAACAACACAAAGTCCAACTAGATCTCTGAAGACTGTGGGCGCGTTGCAGAGTCCGAATGGCATGACGAGGAATTCGTAATGTCCATCACGAGTGTTAAAAGCAGTTTTCCACTCATCGCCCTCACGACTGCGGATAAAATTATAGGCTCCGCGGAGATCTAACTTTGTGAATTGACTAGCTCCCTTGAGTTGATCGAATAGCTCTAAAATGAGAGGAAGAGGGTAGCGTTTTTTGGAGGTAATCTTGTTCAACCCCCGGTAATCCATAGAGGGACGCAGACTACTGTCTTTCTTCCGGATGAAGAAGAACCCTGCTCCCACTGGAGATGAAGAGGGATGAATGAAACCTCTTAGAAGATTCTCCTGGATGTCCTTGGTCTCGGAGGGAGAGAGTGGATAAGTACGTCCCTGTGGAGGCATGGTACCAGGAAGCAGCTCCACAAGACAGTCATAAGGCCGATGAGGTGGAAGAGTCTCAGCCAATCTTTTGCAGAACACATCAGCAAAGTCCCGGTAAACAGATGCAGAGATGGTAAATCCATGGAAACAGAAGATAATTTCAGGATGGGTTTACTAGGAATACAGTTCTGCTGGCAAAAGGAACTCCAGTGAGAAATTTGAGAAGTCAACCAGTCTATGACCGGATTGTGAAGTCGGGGGCCAAGGTATTCCCAGAACCACTGGTGTGGAGGGGCAGTCAATAACAAGGAAGGAAATCTTTTCAGAATGTAGGGAAGGGAAGTTCGATAGAAGACTTGAGGATGAAAGTAGAGGATAATGGTCTATCATCGATAGCCAAGACCTGAACAGGTTCAGGTAAGGGTTGTAAAGGAATGGTGTGTTGTTCAGAGAATGCCCGATCCAAGAAGTTTCCTGCTGCCTTGGAGTCTAGAAAGGCTTGAGAAAGGGTGGTCTTGGTGGGAAGTTGAATCTGAACAGGCAGAAGAAATCTATGAGAGGAATTGTGGGGAAGAGCATTAATCCCGCCCAGGTAAGTCTCCCCAAACTTACCTAGGTGTTAGTGTTTCCACTGGACATTCATGGGCAAAGTGAGATTTTCCCCCATAGTAAAGGCAAATTCCTGCTGCCCGTCTCTTTAATTTCTACTGTTCAGAGAGTCGGGCATGTCCTACCTGCATTGGTTCTTTAGCAGGAGTAGTAGTAGAAGCAGAAGAAGAAGCAGGTACTGTAGATAAAGATGTGCTGGGAAGCAACGGTCTTTGGAAGCGGGCGGCCAATAGAGGTTGGAATCTCTTGACAGGGGTTTTGTCCTCTTGGTGCTCTCTTTGTTGAGTGTCCACCTTGACAGCCAAAGTGATAAGATCTTCCCAACATGTAGGCAGTTCAGAGGAGACCAAGTCATAGAGAGCCTGTTGTAAAAAGCGGCATGGTAGGCCTCGTTGTTGCAACCCGTCTTAGTGACCAATGTGCAGAACTCTATGGCGTATTCTGACACAGTACGAGTACCCTAGGGAAACTGCAGCAACTACTACTACTACTTTTTTCTTGGGAAAAAAACTTGAATTTTTCAAGATTTATTATTCCCTGATTCTGCAAAAAGTCCCAATCCAAAAACCAAGCATCTCAAACCTGTTGAGGTCATGTATAAGTCAATGGCAGATATCTTGTCCCAAGATATTGTTGTCTGCACTGGGTTTAGGACGATAATCAAAAAAATGTGGGTTTTTTGGGTCATAACCTGAGGGTTTCGGAAGTAAAGTCCAAATATTTGCACAATTCAGGTTTTTCCTCAATTTTTATTTTATTTATAAATAAAGTAAATGGTGGATGGGAGTTTGGTAGAGCTTTGTAATAATAAAAAAAATATAATTTAAGACTTTAGTAAATAGCACCCTTAATTTTAGCCCACAATTTTTTTTTAATAAAAATATTTATTTTATTTTATTTCCTCTATGTCCCTATGTCATTTTGGGCACAGGGTGAAGCCTGTTTTTTGCTAAATCTGGATCTCATTTTCCTTAGCACTGCTAACTTTTACTGCAACATGTAATTCCAAGGGACAAAGCAACTTAAAATGTATATCACCTTCATCTGAAAGAAAGAAATATAAAGAATGATTCTGACCGAAGTTGACATTAATAATTGTAAAATATCAAACAATTGTAATTTTAAATTTCTTTCTGAAATAATGAATATCCATACTATTTCAGAGAGCATTCCATTCCACTAAGTAAATGTCATGTGTCACTTTATTTTGAGTACTCTAATAATTGTAACATGAGAGCAAAAGTCAATTTGAACTGCATCTGCAAAATTTTAATGTAATAATCATGAATTGTTGCATATCTGAAGAAGTGTCACTTATAATTGAAAGAGAGCTATCACAAAACCTAGCATTTTATCACTTATCTATTGCTAAGAAAAGTTAAGGGGCTGATTCACTAAGGGTCAAATATCAAGGGTTAATTAACCCTCGATATTCGACTAGGAATTAAAATCTTTCGAAATCGAATATCGAAGTCGAAGGATTTAGCGCAAATACTGCGATCGTATGATCGAAGGATTATTCCTTCGATCGAACAATTAAATCCTTCGAATCGAACAATTCGAAGGATTTTAATCCAACGATCGAAGGAATATCCTTCGATCAAAAAAACTTAGGAAAGTCTATGGGGACCTTCCCCATAGGCTAACATTGACTTCGGTAGCCTTTAGCTGCCGAAGTAGGGGGTCGAAGATTTTTTAAAGAGACAGTACTTCGACTATCAAATGGTCGAATGGTCGAATAGTCGAACGATTTTTAGTTTGAATCCTTCGATTCGAAGTCGTAGTCGAAGGTCGAAGTAGCCCATTCGATGGTCGAAGTAGCCCAAAAAATACTTCGAAATTCAACGTTTTTTTACTTTGAATCCTTCACTCGAATTTAGTGAATCGGCCCCTAAATGTCCCATATAGTTAAATGTCCCCATAAAAAAATGCATAAATTGAATTAGAGGCCTTTTTAATTTCAAAAAGAATAATTGATCAGTTGATAACTGAGATAAGTTTAAAATAATCATGAATGAAACCTACAAGTGTAAGAGTCTGTAGCCGAGCGACATGCTTCTGACTGACCAGCTGGGTCTGATTAGCCTCAAAAAAACTTAACACAAAGGATCCTATGTGCTTGTGCACACACAGTCACCGCATAGAAGGTCTGTAATTGCACTGCTTTTTTGTTATTATTGAACTTATACCACTGCTGAAAGCCATTTCTATTGTTTTTGGAAAGAAAACTGCCTTTATTTTGTACCTGTTGCTGCTGTGGCTGAAATATAAGCCATTTTTTCTTGAAGAGACTTTTGCTGTCCTGACGCTTACTCTGTGGGAACCTGTCATAGGGTCCAAATGTCAAGGATAAATATTGGGTAAGATTTATTAAGGTTTGAGTTGTGTTTTCCCATGAAAATTTGAGTTTTCTAGTTGATTTTTTTGGCCAAAATTAAATTTTTGGGTTGTTTTTTTTAAAAAACTCGAATTCTTCAAGATTTATTATACCCCCACCATGGAAATAGCTCAAATTCAAAAATACACCATCTAAAACCTGTCGAGGTCATGTAAGAGTTAATGGCAGAGGTCCCTTGAACCATTTGAAGATGTTAATAGCCTTCATGATATTCAAGTGTTTTTAAAATGGTTTTGCCCAAAAACTTGATCATTTCGAGGCAATCAGGTTTTCTTTTAATTCGAGTTTTCGGATCATTAACCCCAAACTCTCTAACTTAAATTAGAAACCATTCAAGTTTTGAGTACATTCAAGGTATAGAAATCTCTAAAATTGAACCTTTAATAAATAACCCCATAATGTTTGATTTAAGCATTTTATTTATTTTTTATAATCTGCTCTAATCCCATAAATGTTAAAAATTGGAATAAACATAGAAATGTTGATTGGTTTCTGCGTTTTAGGTGGGAGGCCACACAATGTTGCCTATTCGATGGATGCCTCCTGAAAGCATAATGTACAGAAAGTTTACCACTGAAAGTGATGTGTGGAGTTTTGGCGTTATCCTTTGGGAGATTTTCACTTATGGAAAACAACCTTGGTTCCAGCTATCTAATGCAGAGGTAATTTCAGATGCTATTTTCTATTTAGGCGCAAAGTCAAAAGCATTGCTGGATCATTGTTAAGCAAAACTAACTTTTTAAATATCTGCAAAAAAAACCTGTAATTCTTGTATCAGTCTCAATATTAGAATATGCCTTATAGTATGCATGGAATAGGAAACTAAGATACATAAAAACTCTGTAAAAAACAATATTGAAGTAAGGTTTGTCTTCTGTGTAATCAAGTTACTATTTAGTATTTTCACTGTGTAACTTCAATGTTGACTGGGTCCATATAAAAGGGCAAGAACAGTCTCACACAAAACAGAGAAGGAACTAACATTGTGACAAAAGCCATATCAATATTTTTTTTGTTGAAAGGAAAATTTGAATGTAAATACAAAAAGTAAATATAACAGATACAAAAGATCATTCCCATTTTAAAGGAGAACAAAGTTTAACTAAAGAAGTAGGCTAGAAATGTTGTACATTATGTTTTGGGCTTCTGTACGGCAACCACAGCCCTGGGAACAGGGAAGATCTGTGCCTCCAAATTTGCCTCAGTAGCTCCCCATCTTCATTTCTGCTGCTTCACTGCACATGCTCTGTGCTGCTGTCACTTACTGAGCTTAGAGATTGACTCACAATATACAGTATGCATAGAATATAAATGTCACAATATAAGGCTGAAGGTTTACACTGGTTCAATAAATTCATTATATAAACTATGGCATTTTTAGCCCTATTCATTGTTACGGTTTTGTTCTCCTATAAAAACTTATGGGACCTACCTATTAAAAAAAATAAATAAATGGCAATGTCCTTATATAAAATCAAACATAGCGAGAGAGAGAGAGAGGGAGAGAGAGAGCTCCAACCAACTTATAAATGTACATAATTTTTGCAAACAGTATTTGAGAGTTGTAGGGGGGCCCGAGGGTAAGGGGGGCCCGGCCACGCCACACTTACTTGATTAGCCGGGGCCCCCATCTTTCTAAGAGCTGCTGACTTCGGGAAGGCATGGGCATTTAAGGGGCCCTGGCCACCAATTTTCTTATAATGTGGGGGGGGGTCCTAGCCACCAATATTTTTAATGGGGGGCCTTGGCCACAAATGTTTTTTTATGGGGCCCCTGACCACCAATATCTTTTTACTTTTTATTAACATGTGGGAACCCTAGCCACCAATATTTTTTTTGTTTTTTTACTGTGTGGTGGGGAGGGCGGACCTGTAGTGGGGCTTGCGGTGGGAGCAGCCATGGGGGCCCAGGAAATTTTGTTGTACCGGGCCCTGCGATTTCTGATGGCGGTCCTGATTCCCATGGCTTCACTTGGCTTCTTATAACTTGGTATTCAGTCAGTTTGAGACTGTAGAATTCTAGCTTGTCCATGTGCTTACATCAGAAAAGCAATACAAACACACAAAGAGTAAAATGTATTTATTTATGCAGACAAAGCAAAACTTTTGGTAATCACCAAGGCTAACCTTCTATTTAGATTACAAATTAAAATTAGATTATGTACAGGAAAATATATATGAAAGTCAGTTAGAAACAAACACTGTCAGACTCAATATCAAAATGAGGGTAAGATGCAAAAAATGGTTACAAAACACTGGACCTTACTACTTAGTAGCCACTGATCAGCCTATTGGATTGCTTGTTAGACCAGTACATTTGTCCATCTATGTGTGTAGGTTAAATGTGCAAATATCCAACTGGCTGACTGAGTGATAGGATATCACACAAGGCTATAGTTTATACAAGAATAAAGGAGAAATTTGTACTACCCAACTAATATGTACTCCATATACACAGCTCAGGAATTATTCAGATCAAACAAATCTGTAATTGTTCCTTTTCAATGCAGGTGATTGAGTGCATTACACAAGGACGTGTCTTAGAAAGACCAAGAGTGGCCCCAAAGGAAGTCTATGATATTATGCTGGGATGCTGGCAAAGAGAACCACAGCTGAGATTAAACATCAAAGAAATCTACAAAATCCTCCAGGCACTAGGAAAGGCTTCACCGATCTATTTGGATATTTTGGGCTAGAAAATGCCATTTGTAAAATTCCAACCCTACTTAACCTCTTTTCCCTCTTCCTGCTTTCCAAGAAAATGTTTTCATATGTTAAAAGATAAAAAAATAAAATAAAAAAAAATAAACTCAAGTGCCTGCAAAATACAACAACACAGAAGTAAACCTGTGATAGCAGATTTGTTTTTATAAATCTTCCACCAATACAACTAATGAGGAAGAAGCTGCTGTTACGGATTTCAAATACATACAGTATGTGGAAAATTAAAGCAGACCACTGGAAATGGTTAATATTTGCTCATGTTTTTGCAGTGTGTAAAAAAGTTTTCTCAACTACATGCATAGAGACAATCTGATACTCCCCAGGGGAATCAAACCTTGCAATGTCACTGCAGTCATGGGAACACTCAGAGTTCCAGCTTATACAGTGGTGGATAAATATACCTAAATCCATTGTCTAATTGAGACTGGATATTGGAAAGCCCACATGTGGATGTCAAGGTCAAACAGCAAACTGCAACTAAATTTGGGATGAGAAGAGCAAACCAGCCATTTTGGGGAGAGAGCTGTATATTTGTCTTCTATAGTACTTCTGAAGTTATGGACAGTTTTCTAATTTGTTAAATCCTAAATGTATTGAATTTCTGCAAATTTAACTGGTACCTATGGGTAAGACAGTTTTTTATTTGTCCTTTATAATGGTTTCTTTCTTTTTGTCCCCTTCTTTTTTACACTGGGAATATGTAGGAACAGTTATTGTGGCTTTTTTACTGCATTTTGAGCACCCAATATGTTCAACCAGTATTCAAGATTCAACACAGGTATGCCAATGAAAATAATCAGTTAAGGCTACTATTAAGAAAGATGTGGATCAAATGTATTATTTCCCAACCTTAATTCATTGTTTGAAATGGGACTGTCTTGTTTCAATGTGGTGTGTCTCAGGTATGGATTCCTTAGTGATGTCACATTTCAGTGACCCCTCCAAATTAAAGATAAATGAATTATCTGACTATTCTAATATGTAGGACAGATTTATTTTCATAAACAAAAAAATTCTAGAGGAAAATAAATCTCTTTATTATTTATGTAAGCATAGAAGAGGACATTTTATTGAGGGATATATTTACAATATAAACATTTCCATTAGCATCTTTAGTTTGCCCATCGTTTTAACTCATAGGAATATTTGTTTCATAGGGTCTCCATTAATGCCATAAAATTACTGTTTTTTTTGTAAATTTTACATTTTAAGTTCTTTGCTTCATAAAAAAATTGGAGTGATAATTCTGGCTTTGGAATGGCTGTTAACACCTCCAAACACTAAGACCAAGTCACCGTCCATCCCCATATCAAATAAACCAATGCATCTGCCTTTTGATCTGTTGTTAAATAACAAATGATTTGGACGAGGAGCTGGAATTCACAGTAAGACATATATATAGAGTGACCTCTGTTGGATATGAACTACAGTACATCATTACTCAACAACAAATGAGGAGATTGATACATGCTTATGAAGACTGAAAACAGTATTTAAATTGGATAATTCAATTCCTAAATATTTGACAGATCCAAAAATCATCATTTGTACAAGATTAATATGGTGGACACGCGATCTTGTACAGTACAGTGTTTGATAGACTTTTTATGATGGAACCACACACATTACTACCATGTATGGTGAGACTGGATAAAAAATTCAATTTCTTTTCTTAATGCTTTCTACCCAAACACCCGAGGCTGGTTTCCTTTTTTTTATTATTCTGCCGATGCCTGATTTCATCATTAACACTCAAAGACCATGGGTATTGAAATGAAATCAATCAAGAATTTCAGATGTTTGATTTCTTTAGTTTAGGCAAGCATTACGCAAGATACCCGGAAAGTGCATTTATTCTGGAATAGCTTGTGAAGATTTAAGAAAAATATTTAGTGATAAGAAATTGGAACTGACACTTTCAACATGTGTATTGTATGTGTACTGTGATAAGCTCATGAATCTCTGGGACAACAATGGCAAAGCCATTAAAAGGGGGGCAGTAAAGGTCTCTGTTATTCCCTTCCTCAAAATTGAGCAGTGATAGAGCGAGAAATTGATAATAATATCACTGAAAGCTATAGTAATGAAGAAAGAGAAAACAAATGACCCCAGTAGAGACTCCAAATAAGGCAAAGAGACATATTCTGTAACCCCTTCTATTGATTACATAATTGCAGTTTGCCTGTACAAAATAGGTATCTGAGTTCTGCACTGATCCAAGGACAACAAACCCTTAAAATACAAGTCACTGGTTCATCTGCTGGAGTATTGTTATGTTCTAAGTATATGTTGGTGCTTAGGGAAAAAAATGTTCCTTCCTAATCATTCCCATTATATAATTGCCTTTAGAGTTGATTGTTCATTAGATGTTTTGATCTATTGTGGAGTGTTTTACACATTTATTTCTTACCATCCAAAATAATGGGTTCAACACGCTATGGTTATGGCTGTAAACAAATGTAAGTATCCAACATGTAAGTTTATGATATATCTATACAGATATACATATATATTTATTTCCTTCTGTAACAATGTAAGTTTCCATCATGCTGTTCAATCACAAATGCACTAACCTTTCTGCTTTTTTCTTGTGTTGAGGTCAGTGTTGTTTACCAGTATAGATGTGAGTTTCCAAAGAACTGTATCCAAGTTCTATACTGTATTTTGCCATTACATTCTCATTATTATTATTTATTTATTGCCAGTAGGATGTATATTGAAAGCCATATGTATGGATGGGTAAATGAACTAATATTTAAAGAAAAAAAAATATATAGAGATAATTGCCATATGAAATGAATGATCCCACATTGCTTGAAGTTCTTATTATGCTTAAAATTGATATGCAAAAATGTACAGTTTTGCATAGATAAGGCATTGTAAAAACTTGGTCATCTTAATAATCTCATCTCTGCCACTGAAACCAGCAGCCATCTGAGGCCAAACCTTCTTATTGCAAAACCATTGCCCTTGCCTGAATTTTCTTGCTACCCCCATGCAAAAAAAAAAACATGTAAACTATATGGAATATATAAAACAGGTACAAGAAATAGAAAGGAATTAGCAACAACTCACTTCACACAAAGATTAAATAATGTCTCACAGTCTGGATAAAAGTGATTGTTGCTTTACTACTTCAAAAGAGCTTTCTCTATAATTTATTCTGAACTGTCAGACAAAACTGATATCCAGGTTTGACTCTATGTGGGGAGTTTTACAAAGAGCCTGTTTGTAATGCATATAGTATTATACTAGCCATGACAACCCTGTTGAATCTGTTATATCTCCACTCTGTTCTGTTTGTCTTATTATATCTTTGAGACATATATATACAGAGGAAATGAGTCTAGATGGCTACATGTGACTATTCCTAAACATCCACAGATCTAGGCAATGTGCTAACATGGCAATTGACAACATACATGTCTTGAAAGCAGCAAATTATACTTACAGAATTGTGTCAAAATCTACATCCAGAATTATTATAAAGTATACATTGGACTGTAAAATACTATAGGAAATTTAATAAACCACACTGCCCATGTTACATATGCTTAGACCTATGCTACACACTCCCGCGTGGAGAAGCACCTCAACATGGCCATACAGCCTCTCATTTACTTGAATGATGACAGATGGACTTCAGTCAGAAAACAGTCAAATGCACATGTTCTGGCATCTGCCTCTAATGTCAAGGAGATTCCATTGAGTAAATGAAAGGCTGAACTGCCGCACTGAAAAATGTGTACCATGTCAAAGCTTGTAGGTCTTACAGTATAGCCTGTCTCTGGAATTGCCTTTAATATTCTGGAAGAACTATTTTGACTTATCTAAGTGTTAGAATGTTGGAGGCTCTGCCCCTCTGATAAAATCTTGATGATGTGTACTGCATGTAGGGAAAGGCCACAGTTAGCTCTCTGGCTATCTGTGAACCTTCTGTGGAATTTTGAGAACTGCAGTTTGACAACACTTTTATTCTATAAAACAAACACCCTCCATCGTAACCGATGCATGCTACAAAACTGACCTAAGTAATGGCTATGAAGATACTCATTTATCCAGGTCATGATATATACTGTACCTAGTAAAATTAAGTCAAAGGCAACTGGACATTTAGGGGGCTACTGTATTTGTGAAGGTTTGAGTTGTGTTTTCCATGAACATTTGAGTTTGTGGGTTGATTTTCAAATTCAAAAATACATCATTTAGAAGACAATGGCAGAGGTCACTTGAACCATTTCAAGATGTTAATAGCCTCCATGATGTTCTAGTTTTTTCGGAGGATTTTTTTTGCTGAAAACTCGTCAATTCCTGTTTTGGGGTTTAACAACTTGAACTTGCTGAATCGAGTCTTTTCCATTTTGTTTTTTTCTTTAAAATGATTGTGAGATCAATTTGAGGTATAAAAAACTCTAACATTCGACCTTTGATAAATAACCCCTTAAATGTCTATTTGCCTTTGACTTAATTATGCTAGATAGTGATCTAACTAATTCTGCACTGCCATTTTTATGATCCAGCTAAAGTCAATATTGTATTAATGCTTCCCTTAATTTAGTTATTCCAGAATGTCACTGGATTAATGTATGCATAAATAAATGATCACATAAACTAAGAGCAATTTTACAATAGAAAAACAAAGGTACCTTTGTTTGGAATAGTGTCTATTTGTTCCAGGCAATTAACCACCAAGTAGAAAACGAAAGGTCTAATATCAGAAGCAATCAGTTTTCTATTGACGTCAGCAGTAATATGCAGCAAATATAAATTTCCCTTTCTTTTATTTCATACATTATTGATGCCATGAAAAGTATATATAAATCTTCAGATCTCGCTATTTGAGCATACTTGCATCTTTTTATTATGTTTTATCAGTTTTCAGTGGCATGAGAACTCTGATGATTACTTCTAGTCTGTGTAAACAATGACATGACCAGCAAGATGAAAGGCAGCTGTCAGTGATTTATCTTGCCCCTGAAACTGCCACTGTTTCTCAACTACAGTTCCCAGAAATATTAATTTGGTCAAGATGGTAAACATTTTATTACTGGTGTAGTTCAGCAGCTACTAGTGGGTCATGGGTTAGCCATTCATGACCCAGCAAGTGTGCTGGCAGCGATCCTGAGATAAAAACATATCTGTAGATGATTTTTGTAATCCCTGCTCAGCAAGAATATTGCTGTAGGGATACTGAAAGTATGAATCTTTTTAAGTTTCCTTTCAGTGAAGCCATGTATTCTGTAAGGAATAAGCGCCTTTGAAATCAATGAAAGGAACATGTTCAGGATTCAGTTCAGGAGCAGCACTTCTTGAGTGGATCCAAAGGGTGAGCTCAGTGGAGCAGCACAGCAGTCATCAGCTGTCCCTACAGTAAAGAGATAACATAGTCAATGATCTGTGCATTCCTTTTATGTCTTCAAAGTAAAAGATGCAAAATGTTAAATATTTACCCAATTAAATATTACTGTTGCAGTGGCTTTTTAAGTATTTGCCCCTCTTAACAAAGAGACCGGAAATTAACTATTTTCTTGAAACAGGCTGATTGCATTTAACCTTATTCTTTCAAAGTGCAATCTTTAGAAAATGCCAGGTTAACTTGAAAATACACAGCATGCCTCTTCTTTATGTACTGCACTGTAAACGAAAAACATGCCCAGAATACACCATATAGTAACAATATTCGATTTTATAGATCTTACATGCCGTCTTGTGCAGTGAAGACATTGTGGGAATTGTAGGCGAATGGGCATTTCATACAGGCATGGGATCCGTTATCTGGAAACCCGTTATCCAGAAAGATCTGAATTACGGAAAACCCATCTCCCATAGTCTCAATTTTATCCCAATTTTGCAATTTTTTTTAAATGATTTCCTTTTTCTCTGTAAAAATAAAACGGTACCTTGTACTTAATTCAAACCAATATATAATTAATCCTTATTGGAAGCAAGACCAGCCTATTGGGTTTATTTAATGTTTATATGATTTTCTACTAGCATTAAGTTATGAAGTTCCAAATTACGGAAAGATCAGTTATCTGGAAAGCGCCAGGTCCCGAGCATTCTGGATAACAGGTCCCATACCTGTATAACATTCCAATAATTAATTTTGATGCATTCAATGTATTTCCAAATTTCAAATCTTTATGCAAAAGACTCAAATCTAAAGCAAGATGAGTGAATCACTATTAATTAGTGAAATATACATTGAACAGTCATCCTGATTTCAAGTGAAACACGTTTAGGACAAACCACTTGCTTATTTTTAGTGTTTTAACACATTAATTCATTTCTTAAGAGAAACAAATCATTACATGCCAATTAAATACCTCATTATCATAACTGAGCAGAGCAGTTGTAATTTTCCCCAATGCCAATTCAGCAGTCTTTGTTGTTTAAGACACCACATGAAAACTAAACGTCAGAAAGAGGAGCAGAATCACTGACCTTATAATAAAGGATTAGGTCTTGTTACCTGTTAATGCACTATAATGTTTGACCTTTTCTCGTGGTTTTTGAAAAAAAATGAAAGACTCACTTGGTTTTAGGAGATTTTTTATCAAAAACCCACCCAAGAAAAAAAGATGTATATGTATATATATATATATATATATATATATATATATATATATATATATATATATATATATATATATCTATCTATCTATCTATCTATATATATATATATATATATATATATATATATATATATATATATATATATATATATCTATATCTATATCTATATCTATATATATATATATATATATATAGATATAGATATATTACTGTTAGAATGACATTTATCCCTGGCCAGTAGAATTTATTCAGAACATGATGGAGCTGTGCTTTCACAATATTACAATAATAAAATCACTCTGACAAATGTAGCCTTATTACTATAAAATGAAAATAAAGGAACATGTGTGTTATTATTTTCAATATTATATATATATATATATATATATATATATATGTGTATACATATATATATATATATATATATATATATATATATATATATATATATATATATATATATTAATATATATCATGTCAAACAGACCAGGTTACAGTTAATGAATGCTGAGCTTAGTATTAATATCCTTCTTTAATATAATCCTATTAAAAGTCAAACTTTGCCAAATGTTCAGGACCATGGACAGCAGCTAGGATTCCTGCAGTGCTTTCAAGCTTTAACAGATACAGTACACTGCTCTACTGGCCAGAAACTGCAGCATTACCAGTATTTGGTTTTTTTTGTGTTTTTTTTTACAAAGAACTGATACATCTTATAACAATATGTCACAAATATCTGCCTTATTTACTCATCATTTACAAATTAAAAGCTGAGATAATTTCAGGTTAGTAAAATGTATGTTGTGATTTTAGTTCTTTCCACCCTTTTAAGCTATCACGACACACGCATTCTATATACCACCGTCATTTACTTTTGTTTTAATATGAAAAAACAGGTGATATATGCCACCAATTCACACTACAGCTAGATATGGCTTTGTCACCTCAAATGCTGAATTCAGAAATTCGTGCTAAAGATATATTTCTCATATACAGTATACTCTCCATTTTAAGCTGATATTAGAATGCAAGTGTACATTTAAAATGTAACGCTTTAACAAATTACATTTTATTGTAAACTTGCAAGCCTTGATTGGGAGACTGAATAGTTATTGGGCTCTTGGGATAAGCCTTTTTTACCAATTCTAGTACAAATTGAAACAGTGGGGAGGTGAGATAGATTTTTAATTTGGTCTCTGGGGAAATGCATCAGAATCCTGTAATGAATTTGTTATAGTTTGAAATTGTCACTTTGTGAAGAGGCCAAACCCTTATGGTATCATAGGTTTCTAAGTATGTATATTTTAAGCTTCCCCCAAGAGATAAAAATATGCAATTTATATGTAAAATGCTTGATTTCTCTATGGGAGCAAGCATATTCCCCTGCAATCTGTTAAGGTCATACTGACATATTCAGAAAGCATATACTATACTATTTATATTGATCTTTTATTTGAATCCAGATCTATAGACCTCTTTTAAGAATCTGGGGCAATGTGTAAAATAAAAACAACACTGTTGTCCTGCATGTTGTACCTTATGGCCATGCCCTTGACCCTCTCACAATAAAGCTCTATGTATGGGCCCATAGAGGTACAATTTCACAATAGTAAATGAGCCCTGCTTTCAAAGATGCATTCCTCTATATGTTTGATCAGTATGGTAACAATGAAAATATTAGGTTAATGAGTAGTTAATGTGAAGACACACATGGTAGTAGAAACAACTAATTATTCTCCATTCTGTATCTAGGGGTTATGTGATAAACATTGCTACATTTTTAATCATCTATAACAATCAATAAGCAGGTAGAATTTACTCTCTGTACGAGTTGCTATGGGTTACTGCACCTGGACAAACTCAGTGCCTTATGTTACATAGAGGGGATGTGATGAGGACTGGTCACATGATTTACCTTCTACTGTTTAGATGAAGATGACCCTGCAGACTGGTGTTCAAGCACTCAGGTCATCATGTGTTTGATCTACTTTGTACTAATCATGGTAGAACTATACACAATGCAGAGTGGGCTGAAACATAGGAGAGATTTCATGCATGGGAATCCAAATCTTTTTATAATAACTGATAAGCATAAAAATCACATTATTTTCCTTTGAACCCATAAATCCTAAGTAAATATCTCAGTGGTCACTAATCCTCGTATACCATTAATTTTATTCTGCTTATCATACCTCAGATATACACAAATCAAGTGTAGGTTCCATAGCGTTTCCACAATAGTTATCACAGAAATATACACAAGAAGATGAAAGGAAATGTGACTTTTAACATTTGTGGAAAACAGTTCCTTGAAATAGTAATTTCCAGTTAAATGTAAGTAGGATGACATGTTGACCTTGTTGCTATATTACATAACTTATTCCAAAGAACATGAGAGCTGTAGAGAGTGTAAATCCCATTATGTCTCCCAGGTCCAGCCAGGAAGGATTTTATATGTGAGCTGGCCTGGCAGGGAAATACTTTGTAATGTGGTGTGTGTCAGTTCTAGCAAGTGGTAAATTTCATATTTCAGAAAGAGCTAGGACAAGTATTTAATACCAAAAGCCATCATTTAAGCACTTAAAGAGTCAGATACTTTGATGTGTAATTATAGGACACTTTACTTTTCTGTTATCTCTGTCTATATTATATGGTAGGTGTTTTGTTACCTTTTATTACATGTTTATTATCCACTGGATCACCACTGTTCACTAGACATGGTGTCACGGCCGGCACCCAATACCAGAACAGGTGCCAAGTACCCTGGTCTCGGCTTCACCAGTAGTGTGACCATCGTTGGGCTTCGGGAGGAGCCCTCAGCTTACTTGGGTGCCACCTGGGCTTAACGAGGGGTACAAGGCGAGATGTTCTGGCTGGCAGAGGGGCACGGCAGGTAGATAGTCTTTTAGGCTGAAGGTCACGGTACAAATGGAGCAGGCAAGAGAATCGTCAGACAGGCAGGGTCGAGGCAGACAGATATCAAGAATCGTCAGGCAGGCAAGGGTCAAACCGGGTAATCAAACAGATGGGGTCAGGCTGAAAGAGTAGTCGAGATGCAGGCAAAGGTCAGGATTCGGATATCAGAATAGTCAGGAACAGGCAGGGATCAAAACCGGAATAGCAGATACAAAATACACAGGAACAGACAGCACAAGGCTTCAGGAACCACCAGAATCAAGATTCTATCACGGGCATTGGCTGGGGGTCAGATTGGGCTTTATATACATTCAAAATTGGCACCAAAATGAGCGTCAATACGTGCTGGCGCAATCACGCCAGCGCGCCCTAGAAGAATCAAGATGGCGCTGGACCAGGAGCGCGGCGGCGTGGCGGCCGTCCGCGCCGCCGCACATCAGGTAATTTTATTACACATGGACATGTTGTGAAACAGACACTCATCAGCAGCTTGAGACATTGTTGTTAAATCCATTGTACATATTTGCAAGTATCTGTTGAAAGATCAGCCTATAGTATCACACCTTTGACTTCTCTATTGCTAAAAGATTTCTGAATTACCCCCAAATCTGTATATACATTGCAAGTAATTAAATGTAATTGGGCAGAAATGCTATCTTCCATCATGTTAATGCTTATTACAGATAGCATTTATACCATTAAGGAGGTTATACAGTTAGCTGAGATTTTCTTAGGATAGATAGGCTTACTGCATAATTGCCTGCATATTTCATAAGCTAGTATAAGATCACTGTATGATAATGGCATTCAACAAAGGCTCGTGGATGATTTCAAAGCACTCTTAGCTTCAAGTTAAGAACACAAAAATACATCTATTCTATAAATTATTTCAGACAGTACTTCTCTGCTCAGCATATGGGGAGTAAATGTTTAAGTGCATGGACCATCTGCATTTGTGCTCTTTCATCAACCCCTCTGACTTGTTTTCTAAGGACGAAATACTGAACTGTACTTTCCAGTTTATTTCCAACATCGCTTGCAACTGATATAAAACCTTGTATCATGTGCCCAGGGCGGTAAGAGAATTACATTTCCTGTTTGTTTTATTTGATTTTTTTAAGTGCATACAATAAATTACAGTATTGTTGGTGTAAGAATGTTTTACATTGAGTAGAATCTAAAAATATTGGCATTGTTATAAAGGTAATGTTTTAAAAATATTTCCCCTGCACCAACTTTGCAACAAGATCCGTTAAAATAAAAGCACATGCATTGTTATAGAATTGGATGGAAAACCTGCTGCAGTCAAGCTCAGCTTGCTGAATTACAGCCACCAATAGGATCAGCCACTAAATGCTCTTGACATGGTCTCTGCTGTTTTTCAGCTATAGAGTTGTAAAAATTTGCAGCATAATATGATTCAATTAAAATGCACTATGACTTTAGCATCTATTAGTAGTAGTCTAAAGCTGTGTAATTTGCTTGGAAGCCTTTCGCCGCTCATCGGCTTCTTAGTTCAACTGAGTGGTAAAATCACTGTGAACCCCAATTGAAATCAGTTGATCGGTGTGATTTTGAACTAAACTGATATACACAAAACACAATAGTTACTGAACTGTTTAATAATATCTTTAAGTCCATATGCTCATCACTCATTGTTTTGCACAAAGCCAGACTGATACATCATCATCATTTATTGATATAGCTCATTTATATACATCTCATTCTAACTTGATCACGGTGCAAGTGATCGCAGATAACCATTTCATAAGAAACCACTTGTGTGCTGGGCATACCAATGGAGCATCATCCAAAATGTATGAATGAGGGAGAGATGAAACAGTCTATATAATGCAAGATACACCTTTTACCCCTGGAATTAAGGGCTTTAATTGTGTACCAAATGCCCTGAAATAGCAAACACGACACAATGATGACATAAAAGATACCATTTTTTTTATGGCCAAAATACGACTAGGAAATTATCCACATTCATTTGAGTTTTTAAAAAAATTACATTTTTGAGATTTATCATACTCTGGCGCTTTAAGAATTCCAATTCAATTATACACCACCTAAAACCTGTCAAATTACTGTATAAGTCCATGGGAGAGGTCCAGGGATCAATTCGGTGATGTTTGTAGCCTTCCTGACATACGAGTTTTTTCAGAGAAAAAACTCGAATTGAGTTTGATCACATTTATTTTGAATTTGATTTGAGTTTTGAGTCGCTAAAATTCATAGAATTTGAGTTTTAAATTTTATATTTTATTAATAAGTAGTCGAATGTTCAAATTTTGAGTAAAATTTTTAAAAGTTAAAAAAAATGACATAAATTCAAAATTCGATCCTTGATAAATGTGCCTCTAGATAGCAAGTTAATAGTTTGCTCATTGTCATCATTGGCATATTGCTATATTTTGGGTCATTGCTGATTAAAAAGATTGAAAGATGAGCTTAAGGAGAAAAGGCAACTAGTTTAGCATCACCAAAGCCATCAAATGTGTTTGCTCTTTTCTCCCTCTGTGAAATGGTACTCCTGTATGCTCTTCAATCAGTCCAAAGTTATCTTGTTCCACCTTAAGAACATAGCTTATTGCTGCATACAAATTGTGTACACTTTCCTTGACTTTTGTTAAAAAAGGATGTTTTTTTTACCTAAATACAAATATATATAAAAACAAAACAAAAAAAGGCATAGATGTAAATATTCATTTATGATGTCTCTGTTGTCTTCTTCTTCTTCATGCTATCATAATATTAAGTGTTATGTTAAATGCTCCATCTACTGATTGTTGTAATTAAACATGTATCCTGACATAGTTTATGTAGGTCTCTTCTCAAAATAAAGTATAAAACATATGTTTAAGACTTGTAGTTCTTTAATACTAAAAATGTATGCAGAAGACCTATATTAATGAACATTCTACTAATGCAAAACAACGGAATTAAATATACCTTATGCACAGTAGGTGGTATTGGGTTGGAGTCTTAGGGGGCAGATTTACATAGGGTCGAATATCGAGGGTTAATTAACCCTCGATATTCGACTGCCGAATGTAAATCCTTCGACTTCGATATTCGAAGTCGAAGGATTTACTGCAAATTGTTTGATTGAACGAAAAATCGTTTGATTGAACGATTAAATCCTTTGAATCGTTCGATTCAAAGGATTTTAATCCATTGATCGAACGATTTTTCTTTGCCCAAAAAATTGCCAGGAAGCCTATGGGGACCTTCTCATATAATCTTCTTTTCTTCTATGTTATGGACATTTGCTACTGGAAAGAATATAGATACTGCAGGTGTGCAAATGTAAATAATATTGTTAAGCAAAATTAAGAATATGACAATTTTAACAATAATTGGTGCCAAAGTTATCATAAAGAATAATGGTCTGAATTATGTTCCCCAAATGCCATTTGCCGCAGGGGGCAAGTATAGTAAACAAGGGAAAGTTGTGCTCACCACTAATTTTTAAAACCATTAGGTGGGGGTACAATGAGGCTGTGACCACAAAATACATATAGATAAATACAAGAGTCCTCTGCACTCAACCCATTATCAATATATTTAGGACATTGAGACATTTTGTGCCATAAGCTACTAAAAAATGCCTTACCCTTTAAACAAAATATTCAAGCTGGCCAACTAATCAAAGTCATCCCCAGTATGGCCAGTCCAACACTCAATTTTCATCTGATTCATTAAGAATTCTATTGCTTCATTATACATTTTACAAAGGGACTAAGTGTAACCTGCAACTTACTTGCTGCTTTCAAGGTTTAAACTCACAAACATGGTTGTCCTTTTATTGGCCACCACTAGGATCATCAGACTATAGCTGGGAAGGGTGGGAGCTACAACATGGAGCTGGTCACTGCTCCTGTATAACTATAATAAAAAAGGCAAAGTTGTGCTCACCACTCATTTTTTAAAACCATTAGACGGGGGTGCAATGAGGCTGTGACCAAAAAATACATATGTATCAATATATTTAGGACATTGAGACATTTTGTGCCATAAGCTACTAAAAAATGCCTTACCCTTTAAACAAAACAGGGATTGTTTGTCCATATATTGCAATATATTTAAGCTGGCCAACTACGTTAAAGTCATCCAATATCTGGTCAGTCCTACACTCAACTTGCATCTGATTCATTAAGAATTCTATTGCTTCATTATACATTTTACAAAGGGACTAAGTTTTACCTGCAACTTACTTGCTGCTTTCAAGGTTACAACTCCCAAACGTGGTTGCACTTTTATTGGCCACCACTGGGATCACCTATATCACTATAGCTGGGAAGGGTGGGAGCTACAACATGGTGCTGGTCACTGCTCCTGTATAAACTATAGTATTCAGGAGGCTGGTGACCTATGAATCACCTTTGTTATCTACTATCAAGATATCATAGCATTCCAGAATATGTACTTGAAATAAATAACACTGGTACTATTTAACACAGGTCTTACCCAAAATATCTAAGGCCTGACATAAGTATTATAGAAAGTCTGTGTTTTTCCATTTACTAAGTTAGACAATAAAAAGCATCATGTTTTCTGGTTTTGATGTATGGCTATCATGGTACAACACTTTGCTACTTCCCAAAAATATACTGAAGTTGAAAGTGGGTCAGTATTTAGCACAAAGTTAATCTTCCTTCTCTTGTCAATAACAAACAACAGCAAACACACTCAGGGGCAAATTCATCATGGGTCGAATATCGAGGGTTAATTAACCCTCGATATTCGACTGGGGATGAAAATCCTTCGGCTTCGAATATCGAAGTTTTTTCTTAAAGAGACAGTAATTTGACTATCGAATGGTCGAATGGTCGAATAGTCGAACAATTTTTAGTTTGAATCCTTCGATGCGAAGTCGAAGTTGTAGTCAAAGGTCAAAATAGCCAAAAAAACACCGGAATTTGAAGTATTTTTTCTTCTATTCCTTCACTTGAAGTTAATGAATTGGCCCCTCATTGTTTGGGATTTTGCACTACTGCCCGAATCCCCAAAACAGCCATAGATTTTTTTTCAAAACAGCAATAAAAGACCTTAATGGAATTAAGCAAAAAACGTAATATAGATTAAAAAAAATCTAGAGAGAGAGACTATTTGAGTAAATTAACCATTTAAAATGTATGTGAAATAGGTGCTTCCATACACATATGAGTTTACTGAGCATCTAGCAATCTACAGTATAATGTTTGGCTGGTACTACAGTGATGGATAAAGGTTGTACTGCTGATGTTTTTAAGAAACATTGTCATGGAATTTTAATGGTCAGGCCTCACCAAACTGTGATACAAATGTGACATGGCAGGCCATGTATGAATGTGAGTGTGATCAAGTGCATTCAATATGGCTCCTTAGTTGTAAAATGGATGTACTGATATTAGCAGGAGACCAAGGACCAGCCGGAGTGGTATTAATAGGAGACCAGGGAACAACTGGAGTTGAGTTATTCAGTTATTAGCAGGAGAACAGGGAATAGTAGGAGTTAAGGTAATAGACTCATAAACATATAAGTATGTTTATTAATGAGGAAGCTCATATCTTATTCACATAGTTATAATCAAAATACACAGCAATTATACACAGCAATTATTTCCATTCACATGGTTATTTCCATTTTCATGGTCATTCTCATGGCCATGTCCTGGGCATGTAGCCATTATTATTATTTTATATGTCTATGTGTAATGATCTATTACTTTGTTATTGTACCAATATAAAAAGGAGCTCAGCTGGGGGGGCTTCGGGACTTCATCTACAAGCAGACGTGTTGTGTAGAATAATTGGTCTTGTAAGGACCATTGGCCGATTGATGTGCTCTGGGAGTCGCTGTATTTGATTTGGGCCCGGGGTCCCCCAGCTGATGTTCCTCTCAGAAGTCTGCCAAGGGAAGCTCGGCTAGACGTTGCGGTGTCTTCAATCGGTATTGTATTACTTTTCTTACAATATATTATTCTGGTTTAATCACGATCAATGTGTGTGTGTTTTATTTCCACCCCTATATTTGATAAGTCTACTGGGGGAAGTGCTCAGTTAGACATTTAGTTTGTGATAAGTCTGCCAAGGGAACTTGTAGCAAGACATTTTGGTACCAGAAGCGGGGTTCGAGAATAAGATAAAATGTTTAAGAGAAAGAATAATAGCATTGTGGGGAAAGCTGTAAATATTGTAGATATCCCTGGTTGGGATGATACTTCATGTAAAATTATTGCCACTGAGTGGTCTAAAGGTGCAGGATTGTGTGAGGATTGGGCGCATCAATTGAAAGATGCTAGTCCAATTAACGTAGTTACATGTTTAGAGAAAGTACCCTTTGAAAAAGGACAGGAGTTATGTGCTTTAGGAAGACGGGGGTGGATTTTGTTGTCTGCGTATCGCAAGCAGCATAGTGATTGTTCAGAGTTAAAAGCATGTATTTCTCAGTTTGAAAAAGAAATACTTGACTTACAGAGTCGGGTTACAATGTTGCAGTGCCAAAATAGATTATTAATGGATAAAGCTGACACGTATCAGCAAGTTGCCGAAACGGCCGCTGTGCGATGTGCAAAGTATAAATATCGAAAGCGTAAAGGAAAAATTAATATGAAGAAAGTATCCAAACTAATTGCTAAGGCAGGAGTTGATTGGGATCCAGATGAGTGGGATGGCAATATTTGGGATACTAGTGATGAATCAGAGGATGATAGGGAAACCTTGTGTGAAAACAGACAACAGTACTCAAATGAGTTTCATGCTGTAGCCAAACCAATTGAGCGTAGAAAAGCAGTAAATGCGCCAGGTGGGGTTGTAAATACCACCACCTTAGAAGATTTTACACAGCAAGAAGTAACAGATTTACATGATAGGTTTAAACAAAGATCATCAGAGCCCCTCATATCCTGGCTAGTACGGTTATATGAGGGAGGGGCTGCTGGAGTTAATTTGGATAATGGAGACTCACGTAAGTTCTGTCTATTGTCTAATGAGGCAACTGTGCAGGATGAGTTTCGTAATTTTCAGGGTGCAAATATGTCCTCGATGTTAGCATTGGCTGCTAGTGGTGCATCCAGGCGTTATCAGATGGAGTCAGATTGGCCGGCTAATGATAAATTTTGGTATACTTTGAGGGATTGTGTACAGCGAATAAAAGAGGAAGGTATGAAAACTGCAGTATTTGTTGGGCAAGCAGATCAAGTACTGGATACTCCCTTAACTGTACAAATTAGAAACAAAATGATTAAGCTTGCTCCGCCAGCATATAAAAATGTTATTATGACGCTGCTCGTTAATGAGACAGGGCAGCCTTTACAGCATGTTATTGAGTCCATTCGAGAGCTTGGAGATCTAGGAGATTGGGGTCCCAAGGATAAGTACAAGGATAGGGATAATAAAAAGGATAACAGTCAGAAGGGAAATTTTGGTGATAGAGTCCCCAGAAGGGACATGTTTAATGCCCTAATGAGAGATGGAGTCCCAATAGACGAGATAGATGGAATAGATACTTTGGAAATGTGGAGATTGTACAAAAAACGGGGCTTGCATAAAAATCAAAATAAAAGTGTGGGGAAACAAGATAAAGAGGATGTTACGACCTCTACTGGATTAAAAGCACAAGAGTTGAGTGAAGGGATATATCCCTGGGCTGATCTGTCTCAGGCTCAGCGATTTAAATCAGATTAGGGATCAGGTCAAGCTCCAGTAATAGGGCGTATACAGCATGTAGATGACCGCCCGTATGTTAATTTAAATATATATTGGAAAAATGGAAATATACAAAAAGTACAAGCCCTAGTTGATACGGGAGCGGAGGCCACTATAATTGCTGGGAATCCAAAATATTATAAAGGGCAACAAGTCACTATTACTGGATTGGGGGGAAAACAAACCCTTGGTGTACAGGCTATGGTTGAATTAAAAATTGGACAACTTCCTAAAAAGAAATATTCTGTGTTGATTGTACCTATTAAAGAACACATAATAGGTATAGATATATTAAAAGGAATGCAATTAGATTTGCCTGATGGCCGATACCAGTTTGGTGTTCGTAATTGTAAATATGTAAATACTGTTATAGTTGGTCGGTTAAAAATGCCTCCCGTGGAATTACCTCCAGCTGTTAAGACTGTGAGAATGAAACAATACTGAATTCCGGGAGGACATAAAGAGATAACTGATACAATACAAGAGTTAGTCAAAGCAGTCAGTATGCAGAATTATATGCTGTTTTTCAAACTTTAAAGCAAGAACATTTAGGAGAGTGTTATCTATACACAGACTCGTGGTCGGTAGCTAATGGGTTAACTCCTTGTTGCCTACTTGGCAAAAACATCAATGGAAAGTTCACGCAAAAGAAATCTGGGGTAAGGATTTATGGCAGGAGATATGGGATATTGTATTTAAAACAAATGTTACTGTATTTCATGTTGATGCGGATTGTCCTATTGATTCATTAGAACGTTTATTCAACTCTATTACAGATGAAAAAGCAAAAGTTGCTGAAGCAGAGACCCAGCCTATTGATGATATAGACCTTAAAGGTTTGGCTTCCTGGGCACATCAGAAAAGTGGACACTTAGGAGAAAAAGCCACGTATAGATGGGCGCAATCACAGGGAATAGGTATCCCATATGATATCATTAGAACAGTGATTTCAGAATGTTCCATATGCCAACATACACAGCATAGACCAATACCACATACTATGAAAGGACAGATTGCAAGGGGTAAATTACCTGGTCAAATATGGCAAATAGATTACATTGGTTCATTGCCAAATAGTAGAGGATGTGCAAAGTAATTTTACTGAATTCAAGTGATGCTGATGTACTTATACAAGCAAAAGACCGTATTGCTCAAATAATCATTATGCCAGTCTATCATGGGCCAATAAATAAAGGAAATCCTCCAACTGTATTAACAATAAGAGGTGATAAAGGTTTTGGAGCTACAGGAATTCAAAGTGGTGCAAACATTTGCATACAGCACCCAAATAAACAACCAGAACCTGCTGAAGTAATTGCAGCAGGAAAAGATAATGTTGTATTAGTAATCAGACCAGGTCTGAGAGAAATGGGATTATGTCCCAATAGAAAAATGTTATTTACGAGAATAATAAACTGTATTTCTTTATAGATCAACATTAAAGGAAAAAGAAGACTTACCTATGAGGACTGAAAAACTCTTTCCCAAAATGGTGGTTGGATTCCCAGGACGATCAACTATCTTGTGGCCCTGCCCAATCTTTGCTCCAGGAAATGGAGGTCGGGTTTGTCAAATTCTTATTTTGGCAGGACTTGAGTTCCTGATTGTCATGCTGACTACTACCTGTGTGTATCAACCGCAGGATTTGCCATGGTGTGCACAATCATCCGATCAACTCAATGGGAGCAGAGAGAGATCTAAAAGGGCACTGTCTTTGCGAGGGGACAATTTGTGGGAGTATATGGCTAAAGATGTATTGAACACTAGCTACATGTGCTTAAAGGATGTCCTAAGTCCTGGAGAACTAATTGAGACTTGTTTTATTGCCATCCCAACACCCACAACAGTTTTGACAGCAACATTTCAAAGAAAATATAATTGACTTAAATGTTGAGGACTCAGATACTGAAACTTATATACCTGTTTATGCATATGTTGCAGATCAGAATGCTACAAGAAAAATGAAAAAAAGTTTTCTTTCTTTGATCACTCACCATATAACTGCAGCAGATGTGTGTTATAACATGAGTATGAAAGAATGTAATAATATTACTACTAATATGTTGTGTAATCATACGATCCTCTCTCCCAGTCTAGATAGGTATGTCCCATTACCAAAAGGATGGTTCTTTTCTTGTGGAAACATTTCCTTTACTTATATTCGAGCCAATATTTCTGGAGGGCCTTGTGCACTGCACTTACCAGACTTAGTTTAACTATCCCTACAAGCTATATATTACAAGATCAGACCATACATCGCTATAAAAGAAAGGCATCGTATGAGCAACTCCCATCTGATTGTGAATCAGACTTACATTTATTTGATAAATCAGAAATTATAGCTTTAGGTGCTTCACTGGTTGCAATACCTGGGTTGACCATATATCAAGGCCGTCAAATTAATAAGATTGCTTGTATTATGGTCAAGAGTATAAATGCTACCAGTAAAGCTATTGCTAGTCTCTTAGCAGATTTTGGAGATATTAGAAATGCAGTACTACAAAATAGGGCTGCCATTGATTATTTGCTTTTTAAGCATAACCATGGTTGTCAATATTTTAAGGGTATGTGTTGTTTTAACCTTTCTGACCATTCTCATGCCATTAACCAACAATTAGGTATTCTACATAGTTTAGTCACTAACATTACTGAACATAAGGATGAAGGTTGGTGGGACTGGCTTACTAGTTGGATCCCTGATGTGGGAGGTTGGGTTCAAACAGTTATAGAAGTAGTTTTGGTTGTGATATTTTGTCTGATAATAATTCAATGCTTACCCTCACTAATATCTATGTGTACCCCAAAGCAATGAAGAAGTATAACTTTTTAAGAATATACTTATAGGTATACCATATAACCCAATTATTTAGTGGTATAGTTACAGTTACCATAATCTTCAATAGTAGGAAAGTAGAAAATATAATTTGGTAGTACATCCAATATTGATATCATTGATTTTCATATTTTGTGAAGTCTCTCGCTTGTATTGCAAACAACCGAGGGTCGTGTGAGATTCTATTGAATGCAATTGATCAAGGGTCGAATGTGATACAAATGTGACATGGCAGGCCATGTATGAATGTGAGTGTGATCAAGTGCATTCAATATGGCTCCTTAGTTGTAAAATGGATGTACTGATATTAGCAGGAGACCAAGGACCAGCCGGAGTGGTATTAATAGGAGACTAGGGAACAACTGGAGTTGAGTTATTCAGTTATTAGCAGGAGAACAGGGAATAGTAGGAGTTAAGGTAATAGACTCATAAACATATAAGTATGTTTATTAATGAGGAAGCTCATATCTTATTCACATAGTTATAATCAAAATACACAGCAATTATACACAGCAATTATTTCCATTCACATGGTTATTTCCATTTTCATGGTCATTCTCATGGCCATGTCCTGGGCATGTAGCCATTATTATTATTTTATATGTCTATGTGTAATGATCTATTACTTTGTTATTGTACCAATATAAAAAGGAGCTCAGCTGGGGGGGCTTCGGGACTTCATCTACAAGCAGACGTGTTGTGTAGAATAATTGGTCTTGTAAGGACCATTGGCCGATTGATGTGCTCTGGGAGTCGCTGTATTTGATTTGGGCCCGGGGTCCCCCAGCTGATGTTCCTCTCAGAAGTCTGCCAAGGGAAGCTCGGCTAGACGTTGCGGTGTCTTCAATCGGTATTGTATTACTTTTCTTACAATATATTATTCTGGTTTAATCACGATCAATGTGTGTGTGTTTTATTTCCACCCCTATATTTGATAAGTCTACTGGGGGAAGTGCTCAGTTAGACATTTAGTTTGTGATAAGTCTGCCAAGGGAACTTGTAGCAAGACACAAACCAGTTTACACAACTGCCTAGACTTTACAGTAAAATAGACCAAAAATAGACTTAGCAGTGTAAAATGGTCCATCTCATTTGTAAAAAAAAAAAATTAACTTCTTGATAGCATTTGGTCTGCTTATGAAGGTCTTCGGCTGACACCTATTTTTTTTAAATGATTGCATGATTTCAGGTTCCATGTTAGCCTTCAACTGCTGTCCAGAAGTAAGGTGTTTAGAATTGGGAATGGGATTGGGATCAAAATGGAACTGTGTTTTAAGAAATATCCTTTACATTTTTATAGCAATGGTAATAACAAAAAAAAGTGTATAATATAATACTAATAACTGATTCTGTACATGCAAACAGGGATGTTTTTATATTTACGCGCCCAAGGCCCTGTGCCTAGGGCAGCACCCATGGGTGCTTATATAAAATTGATTTTTTTTTAAAGAAAAAATAAATGATCTCTCAAGCCACCACCAGACTTTGCTGTCTAAAACCAGTGGCAGAGCTGGAGGAATGAAGGTTACCTAGGCCATTGGTGAGTGTGAAGTGATGTCACAAGTGCAGAAGTGATGTCACAAGCCCATGCATAGTTGACTGAGTAAAGGGAGCATCTTTAGGTCTGTCACCTAGGGTGGTATCGACTGAAATACAGCACTTAATGCAAACAAATGAAAAGCCATTTTTATGTAATTCATACAGAAGGATGCTATTCAGCTAATCAGCCTACTCCTAGTTCATTTAAATATCCAGTTAGTATATAAATGAGTAAATACAAACATGGAGTGAGTGTATCAAATGAATATATATTTCTCTTTCTTTGCTTAATAAAGTGACTTGTCTTCCTTTTGTAAATTAAATGAAATAAGACAGAACACGAGCGAACTGAAAAAGTACATTGCTGCATAAGTAATCACACTGGGCACGTCTACTGAAATCATCACTTATCTTTTAAGATGGTTTTTTTTTCAGGCCAAAACTTAAAGTCAGTGACTTCATAAAAAGTACAGTAACATACAGAGTGTTCTGTAATAACCTACTGGGTATAAGGCACGGTAACCTTATGAACAGCAGTTTAGCAGGAAATGGAAAAGTCAACGAGCTTGCTGCCTCAAGGTTTCTCTATATCATAATTAAAGGTTAATGGGGTTAGTTTTCAAATATTGCAGTCATAAGATGTAAGTACCATTCCTAAATGACTTCATAAGTAAAATGAAAGTGTTAGCCCTGTATTCAGTTCTGAAATATTAAAAGCAATAATATTGCTTAAAACAATATATAAAGGGGCATATTTATCAAGAGTCGAATTTCGAATTGAAAAAAGTTTGTTTGGTCGAATAGGTCCGTATTCGGCCGAATTCGAAACGTTCGAATTGAAGTAATAGCACATTAGATCAAATTCGATTTGAAGTTTTCACCCCAAAAAACGTTGTTTTTTCAAAGTCCACCAATTGACTCCAAATGGGTTCTAGGAGGTCCCCCATAGGCTAATTCAGCAGGTTTTAGATGGCAAATGGTCTAAGTAGAATTTTTAAAGAGACAGTACATGATAAATTTTGATATTCGAGTTTTCAAATTTTATTCAAATTCAAATCAAATTTGAACTATTCCCTAGTTGAAGTACACAAAAAATAGCTTGAAATTCGATTTTTTTTTTTAATTTGAAAATTCACTGCGACCTTTGATAAATCTGCCCCAAAGTATATATAAATAAATACATGTTATAAATATATATAAAGCATATATATAAAGTATATATAAATATAAATATAATTAAAATCATTAATGATGAGATATCTGATGGATAAGATGAAATCACAGAAGTGGCTAATAAAATCAGAGTGCAGTTAACTTTAATAGTCATTATTTCTGTTACATTAATTGTGAATACAGTCTGAGATCAAAGGATTCCACATCCACTTTAAGGACTAGAAAACTGTACTGTTGATGGAAATTCTTGTAAAGTGTAACTTGCATCTATATAGGGCTCATTTATCAACACTGGGCAAATTTGCTTATGGACAGTAACCCATTGCAACCAATTAAATTGTTGCATATTTGTTCTCTGCAGCTGGCTGAAAAAAGGCAATTATTGATTGGTTATTATGGGTTAATGCCCATGGGCATACAGTATTTGCCCAGTGTTGATAAATAAGCCCCACTTTGGTACATTTAAAGAAAAATCCTCATTTCTCAGGTGTCCCTGCTCTACAATGCCAGGGAACCACAAAGCCATTAATGTCAATGCGTTAAATATTCGTTACACCCATAAGCTATTAGGGGCAGATTTCTGTGTGTTTGTTTAAACATAGCAACTTAAATGTGTTTTCAGTACTAGTGTTTCTAGAATTAATTTGCACCTACTAATATACTTAAATGAAGAATGTGTTTTATGGAAGGAAGAAAACTATCAAAATTAAAACACAATATATTTGCCTGAAATAATGAAGCATATTAGTCCTCTTCGTGGAGCAAGATTAAAGAATGATGCTATATTTTATTAAGTAAGCTTCTTGCTTCCTTTGAACACATTGCTTTGAATGTCAACCAGCAACTGAAATGGATTTGAGTACTCTGACAATGTGATGTAAAATCCAGCGTTTTCTTCTTTTTAAAACTACAGTTCAGAAAGCAAAGCATGTCAGGATGGTTATGGAAGAAGAATACTGTCTGCAGTCAAACAGGCTTAAAAAGAACCACAATTTCCCAAGCACTGAAAAAGCTACAAGATAGACGCAAACATGATTGGGTAGAAATACAGTTGTACAGGGAGTTGTTATGATGCCAGTCCTATTGGTGCAGTTTATTTTGAACAAAAGTGAGTGCTATTATAATCCAGACAGGCCACATAAAATGAAGAAGTGTCTGGGTTTGGTTTCTTAGTTCTGAGTTAAAACAGCCCAGCTCCAAGACAGAGACAAAGTAAGAATATTGTTTGAGACTAGCATTTACTGGCTACTTCTTACCAATAAAAGACACTAAAGGGCTGATTTATTAATTAATGATTGTAAAATGTTACCTAGTGGTAAGCTGTTCAGGAATAAAGGTATAATTTGATACCACTATCACTGGCTCCCCCTCCAGGGGAGCACATCCCATTGCGACACTACACTAATACCAACCCCCCTAACACCACTACCCCTTACTCAAAGCAACCAGGAAACTATAATACCCATAATCCCACCCTCCTTCTGTTCCCTAATTCCTAGCCCTGTCATGGCCCTGTTCTTCCCAGTTCCTGGCCCATTATCAAAAGTTGATAAATGTTTAGTTTATTTAGGAAAAAAAAAAAAAAAATATATATATATATATATATACTGTATATATGTATATATATCCTATATAATAAAGTTGAAGTGTCTCTGCGTCCAGTCCCTGTGTCCGTGGGATTGCGCTACTGCGCATGTGCCCCACGGACCGTCTCTGGCGAATTTTTTTTAGACTTGAACAATTCTGTTTTTATAAATGTTTGACTACATATGTTCTAGCGCCCGTTAATTTAACGGGCTTACAGGGGAATGTAATAAAAGTCGCAAAGAGCAAAACAATTCGCACCAATAAGACTAAAAATCCACATCTCGCAATGTAATATTGTTCCTTAAACTGTTATTGCATTGCGAATTTTTATTGCGCATTGCGACTTTTAATTGCGCATTGCGAATTTTAATTGCCCACTCATAAGAAGTGCTTGAAGGTGTCGTAATCTTTTGGAGCAAACATAACGACTTTTTCAATAAGAAGTTTTATTACATTAACTGCGCATTGGCGCAAACTATAAAATTCGCAAACGGTCTTTCACTGTCGGAAGTGGTCGCTAAACAGTTTCCGGGCTCGCAAAAGCTATATTAAATTCGCACAAAGCAAAATTTGTTCGCGCAAAGGCATAACTTTTTGCATTGCGAATAGTTTTTCCGTTATCGATTTTTATTACATTACCCTGTTAATGTCTAGTGTATATATATATATATATATATATATATATATATATCCCAGCAGATGACGGCACACCAAATATGTAGTAAAGTACAAAAAGAGTTAAATTATATCAGGTTTATTATAATCCAACGTTTCAGCTCCATCTTGGAGCTTTTTTTTTTTTTTCTTCCCTGACGAAAGCTCCAAGATGGAGCTGAAACGTTGGATTATAATAAACCTGATATAATTTAACTCTTTTTGTACTTTACTACATATTTGGTGTGCCGTCATCTGCTGGGATATATCTATTTACTTTACGACTGGCACCCAAACATTTTCCTTTTGAATGGATGTGCGTCCCACTATCGCTCTATATATATATATAATACACAAAAGCCATGAATATCTTGTAAATTATATCCTTATAAACGGTGAGTAGTGATGTCATCAGTTATAAACGGTGAGTAGTGATGTAATTTCTGTCACATGACTCACAAAAATTTGTGTATTATAATTAATAAAGTACCCCTAGTTGTAAAATATGAGGATATTATAAGTTACCTCGGAGTTCCATGACCTGTATAAAAACACTCGGCCTTCGGCCTCGTGTTTTTATATGGTCATGAAACTCCTCGGTAACTTATAATATCCTTATATTTTACAAGAGGGGGTACTTTATTCACTATATATATATATATATATATATATATATATATATATATATTCTTCAGGGCAAAATAAGCACCCTGCATGTAAAATAGCTTTTACAAACATCAAAAACACATTAGGAGTTATGTAACTTATTAGGGGCTGGGTAAAATTTTAGAGATTTTTATACTTCAAATTAACGCAAATGGTTTCTTATTTAAGAAAAAATTTAAATGGAAAACACTCAATTAAGCGAGTTTGGGGTTAACAACCAGAAAACTTGATTTAATCGAGTTTTTCAAGGGAAAAACTCAAATCGCTTGAATTATTTGAGTTTTTGAGCAAACCTTCCAAATACACCTTGACCATTATGAAGGCTATTAATCCGATGGTTCAAGGGACCTCTGCCATTGACTCCTACATGACCCGACAGGTTTTAGATGGTGTACTTTTGAATTTGAGCTATTTCCAGGGCCAGGGTATAATAACGTGTAAAGTTTAATTGAGTTTTTTTCTCAAAAAAAAATATTTTTGGACCAAAAAAATTACATCGAAAATGTGAATTTTTGTGGAAAACACAAGGGATACTCTCATGGGATTTTTTTCAGAATGCATCAGTTAATAGTGCTGCCCCAGCAGAATTCTGAACTGAAATCCATTTCTCAAAAGAGCAAACAGATTTTTTTATATTTAATTTCGAAATCTGACATGGGGCGAGACATATTGTGAGTTCCCCAGCTGCCCCCAGTCATGTGACTTGTGCTCTGATAAACTTAAGTCACTCTTTACTGCTGTAAGTTGGAATGATATCACCCCTCCCCCCCAGAAGACCAACAACAGAACAATGGGAAGGTAACCAGATAACAGCTCCCTAACACAAGATAACAGCTCCCTGGTAGATCTAAGAACAGCGCTCAATAGTAAAAACCAGGTCCTACTGTGACACATTCATTTACACTGAGTTGGAGAAACAACAGCCTGCTAGAAAGCAGTTCCATCCTAAAGTGCTGGCTCTTTCATGACCAGGCAAAATGAGTTGAGATGGCTGCCTTCACACCAATATTACAACTAACAAAAAATACACTTGCTGGTTCAGGAATTCAATTTTATATTGCAGAGTGAATTATATGCAGTGTAAACAGTGTAATTTAGAAATAAAAACTACATCATAAAAATCATGACAGAATCCCTTTAATAAATCTGCCCCTTAATGTATTTTATTACATGTGAGGGAATGGGTTTTGAATGCCCTAATTCCATCAAAAAGACAAATAGATAGGAGTTGTATAGAGATGGTATAAATCAGAAACACAGTTATATTGCACACTTTTCTATTTTTGTTTCTTGTTTGATTAAGTTTACCGTGAAAGCTTATTTAAAGAAGAAGATGAGTTTTAGCCATTTCAGCAGTGTGTAAAGCAAGGACAGCAGGTCTGGCAGGGTGAGAGGCAAGGCAAGAGTATCTAGTCCTCAAGGGACAAGGCCCGGTTTAATTCCAAAACATGCTACTAATTCTGAACTGACTGATTTTAACACAACACACATACCATAAAATAATTCACATATCAAATCATTGTCAATGATAAGTGATGGGCGAATTTATTTGGCAGGCATGGATTCACTACGATTTTCCACGCTGCGCTGATTGTGAATGATTTTTCACAACTACCATGAAAATTTACCATGGAAAAATTTGCTGCGACAAAAAAATTGTCTGATGCCCATATACTTTAATGCATTTGGACAAAAGAGTCGTGCATGTATAAATTGTTGTACGCATAAAAATTTCTCGCTTCAAAATTATTTGTAAGTAGTGATGTGCGGGTCAGGGTTTTCCTGACCCGCACCTGACCCTAACCCGTCCTTCTCCAGCCCGCGCCCGCCAGCACCCGCGCTTTCAGAGTACTTTTATAGACCGGCACCAATGACGTCACAATGACATCACAAAACAGGTGGGGTGACCAGACGCGAGACTATAAAACCAGAACCCGGAAGTCAGAAGCCGACATTTGAAGGTGGCGGGGGGAGCACGAGAAGAGCTCAACCCGCACCGGCCCGCCTGCCGCCACCCGCGAGGAGCTGTGCGAGGTCAACCGTACCCGCCCGATCCGTGGTTTAACCCGGGGGTCCAGTGGGTATTGGGTCAGCCCGCACATCACTATTTGGAAGCCCATTGACTTTAATGCATTTGAAAAAAGTTGCGCGTTTAAAAATATTAGCTCGTTTCAAAATTATTTTGACACCAATTGACTTCAATGCGTTTTTCTGAGTTTGATGAAGTTTTGAGCGAAGTGAAATGGGACAGATTCGCTCATCAATGATATAAAACTATATTTCCCACATGCCTTGCAAAGGCAAAGTTCCGGAATATAACAGCAAGGAATTAAACTTATGGTACATCATTGGCTACAACATGTGTTATTTCCATAGCAAATTCCATTCTTATAACATATTAGGGGTCACTGAACCTGAACGAAAGTGTTAGATCACAATATGGTGCAAAGTATTACACCTTAGAGCTTATTTTAGAAGCACGTGTGAGGTCATGTTTCTCTTTGCATCTTATGCTGTATTTTGTGAAGAGCACAGTGCAGTTGGGCACAAGGCAGCCCTGTCCTTACTACATGCCATAGGGCAAGGGTGGAATGCAGTCAGTGCTGTATTCATGTAGAAAGCACAGGTCCTTGGCCTTCAAAAGGCCATTACAGTAAGAAAGTCCAATGAGAACAAATGGGTAAATATGTGTTTCACTTAAAAAATTCCTAAAAATTATATATATTAAAAAAAGCTATTTATTTTACAGTATCTTATCTCCCATATTTATTGGTTAAAAGAAAAAACATTCTGAAAATTTTAAAATTATTCCTTTTTCTCTGTAATAATAAAACAGTACCTTGAACTTCATCCAATGTAAGATATAATTAATTCTTATTGTAGGCAGAACAATCGTATTTGCTTTATATAATGTTTGAACTATTTTTTAGTAGACTTAAGGTATGCAGATCCAAATTACAGAAATATCCCTTGGTTGGAAAACCACAGATCCGGAGCATTCTCAATAGCAGGTCCCATACCTGTATTTAAAACGTATTTTAAACCACCTTAACTCCCACTAATTTTGGAGTACAAAGAGAAAATGTTCTAAATATGAATATCACATCTATCCTGAGTAACTAAATAACTCACATCATTGGGTGCCTGGAGATCTGAAAAGGCAAATTGTATTTTTGTTTTTGACAATTTGGCCCCTGTAATAAACTCTGCTGTCACTGCCTCAAATAATGATGAGCAAATCTCACAACGTTCATTAAAGTCAATTGGTGTCTTTTCGAATTGACTTTATTTTGGGAAATATTGGAATGATGGGAGGTTTCTCTGTGACTTGATCCTGCACAAAATAGTATGAAGTCAATAGGCTTTTTTTTTTGTTATTGTTTTTTTAGCGCAAATTACTTTGAAGTTAATGGGTGTTTTTTCGATGCAGCTTTTCAGCACAAATTACATTGAAGTCAGTACAAGATTTCAACTGGTTCAAGCTGTATCTAATCTTCTTTCAATAGTTACTGTATTCTTGCTATAATTATGGAAATAATGGACATAACTGCTGTGTCCTGACACAACATAGTTACTGTTGACTTTAATGCAAAGTGATAATTTTCTATAACACCCTTTCTATTACTACTGCTGATTTAAAAAGGTTGAATAAATAAAGCCTGCAGGGTTCAAAAGCTGACAATATACTGTATAATCAACAGTGGAAAGAAATCACTTGTGGACAATATATATGTGTGTGTGTGTCTAAGTACCAGGACAAATAATCAGATGGTATAAGGCTATAATTTATACAATTTTGTAATATAATTGAAGACCAACACTCACTATTTACCTTAACTTACCCTTAAGTAAATGCTATTTTGATTATTGCAATTTTCTCTAATTACATCATTATGTGCCCCAGAGCTGCTGCTTTTGAGCATCTTTTATTGGTGCTTAGAACTCATCTGTAGCATATTATTTTCTTTACGCTTATAACACTGGGAATGTCCATAAATAGTTTGGGAAATAAAACTAGGGCACAAAGTTACAATGAGGAAGAAAAAATAGTACCATACATATATTTTGCACGCTTGGCAGGTGTTAGTACAGGTTTCCTTTCTACAGAGATCCCTGCACTATCTGGGGCAAATGTTGCCTAAAAGTGCAGAATTGTCCCCTAAAATCGAATTAGCTGTTGTGCTAATGGCACAAGCATAAGCATTTCATAAGTTAGAAAGTTAGAAAGCAAAAGTTACTTTGGGTAAATATAACAGCTCCATAATATTAAGATTTCATGACTCTGTTACCAAATGGAAGTTCAACAAAAGAAAGTCATATAAGAATATTAGGGATGTAGCGAACTGTTCGCCTGCGAACTAGTTCGCGCGAACTTCGACCGTTCGCGTCCGCCGAATGTTCGCGAACGTTAGGGAACGTTCGCTAAAAATAGAACGATTTCCATTCGTTCGAACGATTGTAAGCATTCGATCTAATGATTTTCATTCAATCGAACGCTAAAAATCGTTCTAATCGAACGATCAAACGATTTTAGAACGTTCGATCGAATGATTTTTCATTCGTTCGAATGCTTAAAACGTTCGATCGTTCGATTCGAATGATTTTAGCATTCGATCGAATGAAAATCCTTCGATCGAATGATTAAAATCCTTCGATCGTTCGAATCGAACGATTTTAGCGGGTGTTCGAAGTTCGCGAACTGTCCGCGAACGTTCGAATTTTTTGCCGGTGTTCGCGAACACCAAATCGCCAGTTCGCTACATCCCTAAAGAATATGCTCAGCCTGCCATGTTTGTTTATTGTTGTTGTCAGTCAGGTAAATAACACATAACTAATATATGCTATGTATTTTAAGTGGCTAAGTGAAATACTTTTATTTTGTTGGTCATCTGACCAGTCTTTTCTATACATAGTGCAGTTGAGCTGGCCATGCATATATTTTTTTTATGAGGCCAAGACAAGTCATATTGTCCACTTATATGAGAGCTCTCCAATCTGTGAGTGATCAATGTACATTACTCATGTCAGCCATTAGATCCTTCTTAAACTATGGACTAAGATAAAAAATTATATCCTGAAGTGTCCTGAAATCAAATTGCACATTTAAAGCAATAGCAGCACTGGAGCTAATATGACCTTATGTCAGTGGAGGGTAGACACCAGCATTAACAGGAACTAACATGAGTTTGTTGGTAGAACCACACCGCTAACAGCCTTGATGGAACATAACAGTAAAATACTGGCTAGATGACAATCCTACTGACAGCATGTCTAGTACCGTAGGGTTGTCACCTAGCCAGTATTTTACTAACCTGATCACTTGATGTCATGGCAAAGGGAGGGTCTGCCCCCCTGAAACACTTAATACTCTCCTGCCTAAATGTTGTACAGCATATTTTTCATTTAATAAGTGGATGAGTTGCTGCCATACTTCCAAGCACCCCCCCCCCCCCTATTCTGTTAAAACAACGGGAATGTAAGTGTGAACTGGTTTCCTAAAAAAGTTAGGAAGGATTTTTTTTAAATCCTATGGTAGAATGATCAAATAACTCAATTGTTTTTCAATTTTTCTCCCCAATAGGATATGTAAGCTACAAAGGAGATGTTACTAAACAGGGAATGGTTTCTCTGTTTAAAGAATTTTGCTTTTGCTTGTTGCACTTAAACCCTTTATGTGTAAACAACTTTTAATCTTGGCGAGCTAAATGTTTCCAGTAAATACCTGTTGTGGCACAGATAGAAGGTAACCTGGAAATGTAGAATCCATGGCACCATCACATTGCTACTTATATTGGCACATATGAGTCTATGTTTGTCAGCACATAAAGGGTTAAATTGATTTGGAAATCAATGAAATAAAGGTGTGCATGTTGTTCAATCCAAAGAGGTTCAGATTTCTTTTTTTTTTTTTTGGTCTGGCTTATTGGGGCAAAATCTGATTAAGAGATAAATTAGGATTTTAGTAGATAACCCTCTAAAAGTGGTCTTCATCTTTTATTTTTTAAGGTTGTTGCATTATATGCATTCTTAAATAGTTATCAAATCCTAGGAATAAAAAAAAAAATATTAGATGTAAAAGTTTATTTTTGCACCAAACTAGCCCTTTATTTCATATGAGCTATATCGAAATCATTTTAATAGCATCTCATTTATATTTACATAATAAAACAGATGTAGATAAAGACCGTAGAAGATAATTATTGCAAATGAAAATGTCATATCAGTGCAATCTAAACTGCATCCATCTGTTATAAAGATTCTGTGACAGATGAAACAGCCAGTGCAAACCTTTAGCCACCTGTAGAAAAGTGTTATTGTCTCTAAGTTACATTACATTTTTATGTTTATTGGTTTGTAGTGGCTCAGTAGTATCTTTTGGTCAGATTTGTAATTAAAAAATTAAAAATAGTGGATTCTTTTAGTCTGTATCATGTTGGTATTTAAACTTTTTTTCTGGCTTATGGAAGATATGGTATATATAGAAAAATATGGTTTGAGAAGAAAAAAATAGATCTACAATAGTAATGGTAATAATAACAATGATAATTATGAAAAATTGCTTTCGAACTGCTACTATCAGCATTTCTACCACCTCTATAACAGTTCTCAGTTTGAAAATGTATTAAAAAAAAAAACAAATCCAAACTGTGAACACCAAAATAAAAACTATATTTCTGTACAAGAAATATATATGATTATTAGAAGGCAAGCTTTAGTTTCATTTCTTTTGCAAATAGAACAAAGGGCCGTAGCTTATTGTGCATGTAGTACAATCCTTCTTACTATACTAAATGCAAATTCCTTTTTGGAACTACATTTTATTAAAAATGGAATCTAAATTCTCCATAAAGCTGTTTCCCCCAGCTCTAAAAAAATGCTTAAAAATTTAAAGATGCAAGGGAATTAACAAAGTAGAATTGTGCTTATCATAACTTTGTCCGTCATCTTAGGGACAGATTTACTTATGGTCGAATATCGATATTCGACTGCCGAATGTAAACCGAATGTAAATCCTTCGACTTCGAATATCAAAGTCGAAGGATTTACCCCAAATAGTTCAAACGAAAAATCTTTGATTCGAAGGATTTTAATCCATTGATTGAACGATTTTTCTTCAACCCAAAAAGTGTTAGAAAGCTTATGGGAACCTTCCCCATAGGCTAACATTGCACCTTGGTAGGTTTTATGTGGCGAAGTAGGGGGTCAAAGTTTTTCTTAAAGAGACAGTACTTCGACTACCGAATAGTCGAATATTCAAATGATTTTTAGTTCAAATAGTTTGATTCGAAGTTGAAGTCGTAGTCGAAGGTCGAAGTAGCCAAAAAAAACATTCGAAATTCGAAGTTTTTTTTATTCTATTCCTTCACTCGAGCTAAGTAAATGTGCCCCTTAATGTTATGTTACATAGATTACTGCTTAGTGTTGGCTGTATTCTATTTTGCTGCAATTGAAAATGGGGAAAGCAAAATTGCTCTGTGTTATGCACAACTGTGTTTTACACAGATTAAGATGCATACTTATTGGACGAATATTCTTCATGTTTAATGCCCTTGAAGGATAGGGGTAAAGATGCATTAATTCATACTTTTTTAAGTATTTATTAGTGCACTACAATTTTATGCTTGGAACAATGATAATACTGTAGGTTATAATATAATAGGATTAGCTATTGTGCTTTTCTTTAACTTTTTTTATTGCTATTTGCTCTTCTTTAAACATCTAAGACAATCTTGATTGCATTTGTTTTCAAGTTAGCCACAACAGCCTATTTAGCAAGATAAGCATGTAATTAATTACTCAACATTAAAGAGGATCTAAGCTCCCTAGATGTAAGGTGTGATATAGTGGCTGCCTGTAGTGATTGTCTCAGTAATGATCTTAGTATTACAGTGCAGGTATTGAATCTCTTCTCCAGAAATCAAAGAGTTCCAAATTACGGGAAGGCCATTTCCAACAGACTCCATTCTAGAAAAATACCTCAGAAGGTAAATGAAGAAGCTGTTCAGTGCACAGCTCTATGTTCAATTTCAAACAGTTCTTGACAGTGCCATTCAGGAATTTGTAAGGGATTCTTTTAGAATTAGGCAAAATATGCCTAACTCCAACTTATTGCACAGTAACATGTTCTAATTAGTAAAGATTTTTTTGCTAAGGCAAATCTATTTTTTTGGGGGTAAAATGTAACAGGCCTATTTATTAAAGATTTTATTTGTGATAAATTATACTTTGAATAAACACAATTTAAAACAATTTAAAACATCTTTTATTTCTGAAAAGTTCTGAATATAAAAAACATGATTGAATATAATCGTGGAAAGAAAATCGGAAACCTCGAATTTGTGAGTTTACAAGCTCAAAGAAACTCGAAAAACTTGAATTAAAATATGGTTTGACTTTTGGCTAGGACAACTCTCATTGACTTCTATATGAACTCGCAAGCTTTTAAATGCCAAAGTTTTGCATCCAAGTTTTTTATGCTTAATCGATACCAGACATTTGAGTTTTGGAAAATAAAACTTAAATTAGTGAGTTTTAGTGCAAAAAAATTGAAATGGTGGCAAATATGTGAATTCAAACATTGATAAATCACCCCTTAAGTGTCAATTTAATAGTCCTGCTGAGTAGGGATGGACGAATAAATTCACCCCACACGAATTTGCAGAGAATTTCCACATTTTGCTGCAAGTGAAATTATTTGTGAAACTATGGCGACAATTAGCCGGCGAAAAATCCGTCACGTTAAAAAAAATTGTTGCACGTCAAAATTGGCACGCACATAAAAATTGTTGCACAACAAAATTATTCGGACGCTCATTGACTTTAATGCATTTTGACCAAATAGTTGCATGTAAAAAATTTTTTGCTGGGGTCAAAATTGACACATGTCAAAATTATTTTGACCCCCATTGACTTCAATGCATTTCGCAATTTTTTTGCCATTTTGCAGGTTCGCCCATAACTACTACTGAGGTAAGTGTGTTTCAGGCTTCATTAAATTATCTTTTAACATGATATTTATGACTAGGGTCATAGTGGGGGTTTAGATGGTCTTGGAGATGTTTGTTTGGTACTTCCGTCTTTGGAGGTCATAAATCCTATGTTTAAACTTCTAGATGGAGATGTTCCAGGCAATGTTTTTGAACACATAATAGGCAACCTAATACCATCAATCCTTTATATAAATTATGTTAAATTCCCTTTAATGTCACCAGTACTATATAGTGTATGATGTTAAGATTTGAATGAAATGTGACAGGGAAAAAGTTGCTAAATGACTGTAACTAAAGGGATACAGTGGGAGGGGACTGCTACAGTTTACCGGTACATGAAGTTTACATTTTCTTTCAAATATAATCAGTCTCCATGGGGTATGTTAATGTCATCACAGAGTTATGACATACGCTCAAGTAATAGGGTCATCTGTAGGGCTCGGAGCAGGTAAATGAAACCAGGAAATAATTTGCTTGACCTATAGATATTCTACAGCAGCAAGTGAGTCGTATTAGATTTTTAACAGATGGAAGAAAGCTCCTTGGTATAAAAAGCATTTACAGCACAAGAACAATCCTCATGAATGATGAAAAACTCAAATCCAGTACATGATTTAATGTGACAGATGTCTTCTCCAGAGATCAGCACAATATACCTTCACATTATAGTGCTGTGCCTTGCACTGATCCTTTGTGTCCCTGTGCTGCCGAGCACATTCTGCACATTCTGTTGCTCCTTATAGTTATACATCTGTTTTTGGTAATGTAGCCATGCATGTTATATCATTTTTTTCTTTTAGCACATTATCTTTCATTATAGGAAATTCTGTTACCTTACGTACTCTCAAAAAATAGCAATACTTGCTAAAGCAAAATTTTCAGTGAATTAAACAATTGTAGCTCTAACTAAAAAATGTCTGTATATAACTTTATTGATATAGCGCTACTAGAAGAGATGTACATCTTTGCAATACAGAAAAGTACAAAAAAGTAAGGCAATCATAGCGATAAATAAATATAAATAAATAAACATAGAGTGTGTCATGTGTAGTGATGAATGCGCGGAGAATTTATGCGTTTTGCTGCCACCGAAAAACCACCAAATTTTGGACGCACGTTGGAAAAGTCATTGGCATCCAAACCATCGTGCATCAACATTATTTGGATGCCCATTGACTTTAACTCCAGCGTCAAAATTCGTGTTTAGCCATTTAGCGAATTTTGCTTGAAATTTGCGAATTTTTGAGGAAAATCAGACAAATTTGCCCATCACTGGTCATGTGTTCAGATACATAGGAGGAATGAGTTCCGTGCCCCATACAGAATACAAATTAAAAACAGAAAAAAAATCCAAATCCCCAAAATACACAGACTTCAGCTGTGAAAAACTTGAATTGTGGAAAAAATGAAATCTCATTTTTCAATAAAGCAGCCCCACATATAGATTCATGCACCCTGCTTTTACAGCATAATGGTAATGAGCCAGACTAAATATTACAAATATTACATTTTTGCTGCCATACATTTCCATTTTCTCAATTCATATGTTGAATTTGGGACATAAAATAGATTTGCATCAAAACAACTTTAAATATTTCATAACACAGTGAAATATTTAAACAAGTAACTGTGCAGGACAAACTTCTGTTATTTGTACAAACTTTCATGTAAGGGAATAACAGCAGATGCTGCAGCCCTAATAACTCAAGTAACTTTGAGCTTTCCAACTTTTGAAAAAAAACCCTAGAAATTATTATTATATTCTATGTAACATAATTAATATAGAAGTATATGTTCTTCATTTTTGATGTCATAGAAATGAGTTGACCATTGTGTCATACAAAATCTACATTATCTTATGCCAGTTCCCATTTACTGCTTCCTTTGGGTTGGTGGTGCTCTTACTATGTTCATTTTTAATTCACTTCACAGTTTTTAATGTTTTTAATATTTAAGATATATCAGTTAAAGGTTCCTAGCTCAACCAAGCCTCTCGCCTGAGAGGATGTCAACTACAATAGCCAGTCAATCTATCTAATCAGATTTTGCGATTCCACAAAGTACTACCAAATGCAGTAAATACTTCTGATGCCATCCTTTATCTGGAGGAAAACAATTGCTTATTTTTGTTGAAATATTAACAATCTCCCTCATGCAATATACCCACATAGCGATCTGGTTTGGGGGACATTACACCATTCCTGATACTGGATTGCTACTCAGCATTGAGTTTTAACAAAGGAGTAGACATATAGCAAGAGGTGTTAAAAGTGCTGAGCTTGTCTAAATTCCCTTCATTAGTTTGGCTATACCTGACCACATGACTTTTGTCAACTGAATATGGCATGGAACATAGAACTGAAAATCATTTACATACCTTTGCCTCTAATTAAAAACGAAAAATATTGTTATTAATATGATTTCCATTAAAAAAAATTGTAAATGTTAGTTATATACTAAAATACAACAACAACACTATAAAAGAGAACAAGCATGATAGGTTTCTTTAAAAATGTTTTTCAAACTTAGAAAAACTAACACATGAAGCAAATATAAAAGCTGTACCACTTTAAAGTGACAGTATCCAAGGTAGGTTCAGCAATTTGTATAATTTTGTTAATAGATTTGCTTTATGCATTAGCGTCAGAACATGCCATGTGGAGTATCTGGGCACCGCCATCTTGCCTAAGGTGCCGAAGAACCCCCTCCCTTATGGAGGGACTCAGGACCACCACCATGAGTTTTAGAAGGGAATTGTTTGTGGAACTTCCGTATCAGAATAGGAGCATAATTGTCAGACTTCTTAACCCAGGACAAACACTTCACATAGGGGGGTAGCATCCAGATAAATAACATCAGTGGTGGAGCCAGGAAATGAATTAAAAAATTCAACTTTATTCAATCCTTCTAAAATAGTATATACAAGAAGGCAGGAAGAGTGTAGCTTGACGTGTGTCGTGACCAATATGTCACTTCATCAGAAACTTAAGCACCTCCCATCAGAACAACTTCTTTATAGCCACCACCAATAAAAGAATGGATATACCAATTAAAACGTCACGATAATACCTATTGGCTTGACCTTAACATATCTAGCATGATATAAATGTTCTTAACGCAGGAACATCCCTCAGGACCAAACCCTCTCCATTCGACCAATGCAAAGAACCTCTGGAGACACGGGAATCCAAAATCCTTCTCCCTTCAAACTCCTGATGAACATCCATGAGTGAAGACTCTGAGATCATCGCTGGTTTGAGGAGGGACAAATGAAACACATTTGGAATCCTCATCTAAGGGGGTAGTTGAAGATGAACTGCCACTGGGTTGATGATCTCAATTATGGAATAAGGCCTGATGAATTTGGGACCCTGAGATGAATGTTTCTAATGGAAAGCCAAACTCTATCTTCGAGTGAGTACTGAGGAGTAGGAGCATGTTTTTTGTCAGCAAAGAATTTTTTACTTTTTACTAAGTTGGATCTTGTAGCCTGCCAGATGACTGACATATGAGCAACATGATCGTTAGCTGCCGGTACATTAGTAAGAAGTATATCTTGAAGAAAAGCCAGTGGGTGTTGCCCATAAACACAGAATAAGATAGATCTTTCTGAAGAATCATGCAGAGCATTGTTGTGAGCCAATTCAGCCCATGGGAGAAGATCAGCCCAATCATCCTGGTATAACGAAATGTGACATCTCAAAAACTGTTTAAGTGCTTGATTAACTCTTCCTGCAGCACCGTTAGATTGAAGATGGTAAGCAGATAAAAACTGAAGAGAAATATTAAGGGCTTTACACAAAGATCTCCAAAACTTAGACACAAATTGGGATCCTCTATCGGATACGATTTCATCTGGAAATCCATGCAGCTGAAAAAAATAGTTGAATGAAAAGTTTAAAAAGTTCTATAGCCATGGGCACTTTGCGTAGAAGTGTAAAATGTGCCATCTTACTGAATCTATCCACCACCACACAAATGACAATGTAGCCCAGGGAAATGGGTAAATCCACAATAGTCCAAAAAGTCTATGGCTAAATGAGTCCAGGGTCGAAGAGGGTATGGGTAGTGGCTAGAGTTACCCTTTGGGGGTTGAATGCCCAGATTTAGATGCAGCACATATAGTACATGAAAACACAAAGTCCTTAACGTCCTTCTGAATGGAGGGCCACCAGACAAGAGATAAAATCTTTCTGATTCCAGGATGACCAGCTTGTTTAGAGTTATGAGACTGACAAAGGATGGTGTGACTGAGATCTGGAGGTACAAAAGCTACTCCCAAGGGAGTATTCAAGGGTCCCGGAGACTATGCTGACAAGATCTGTAAAGCCATGAAGGGGAACAAGGCAGCCACAATTTTAGCTGGAGGAACAATGGGATCAGTGTCCTGAATGCAAGGATCTTCTGAAATGAAGCTTCTAGAAAGTGTGTCAGCCTTCTTATTTCTGGAAACAGGGTGGAAAGTTATAATAAAATTGAAACGGGAAAAGAATAGTGCCCACCGAGCCTGTCTGGAATTTAACTGTTTGAGGGCTTGAATATACTCCAGATTCTTGTGATCAGTGAAGATTGTCACTTGAACAATTCCAATGTCATAATTCTGTTCCGGAGGGGAAATTTTTTAGAGAAGAAGGCACAAGGATTTAGCTCCGGCTCCCACATCCGAACAATCTACTTCGACAAAAAATGGAAGAAGGGGATTGGGATGTCTGAGGATTGGAGTGGAGGAAAAGGACTCTTTAAAGGACCTGAAGGCCTCTAGGGCTTATGAAGACCAGAACTTAGCCCCCCTCCCTTATGGATAAGAGAAAGAATGGGAGTGATTGTGGGAGAAAAGCCTTTAATAAACTGCTGGTAGGGAGAGACCACTCTTGGATCGCTGAGACTTTGGTAGGATACATCTCAAATCCTTTTTGGGAGATTATATACCCCAAAAAAATAAATCTTGGAAGTTTCAAATGAACACTTTTCCAGTTTGGCATACAGTGACAGACTTGGAGTCGATGTTCTGCCAGAGTCTTAGAAAAGATTAGAATGTCATCCAAGTACACTACAACACATTGGCCCAGTAGATCTCAAAAAATATCATTAACAAACTCCTGGAAAACTGCGTATGTATTGCAGAGCCCAAACGGCTTGACAAGGTACTCATAGTGAATGTCTCGAGTGTTGAAAACAGTTTTCCACTTATCACCCTCATGGATGTGGATCGATAACTGGATTGTGGAATCGCAGCCAAGGTAACCCCAAAACTATTGGTGTGGAGGGACATTCAATGATGAGGAAAGACAAATTCTCCTTGTGAAGAGTGCCAACTTTAAAGGGTAAGTCCAGTGATGACTTGAAAATAAAAGCAGTGGAAAATAGCCTGACATCGATGGCCAGAACGCTTCAAGGTAAGTATGGAATGGTGCACAGCAAAGTTTGATCCATGAAGTTCCCTGCGGCTCTGGAGTCTAGGAATGCTTTTACATGGATGACTCTTGAAGCAACTTGAAGCTGTACAGGAAGGAGAAGTCTGTGAGAAGCTTGATGGGGAACAGGATCAATTCCGCCCAGGTGAGTATCCCCAAACTTACCTAGGCATTGAAGTTTCCATTTAGCAGGACAATTGTAGGCAAAATTAACTTTGCCCCCGCAGTACAGGCATAACCCAGCAGCATGTCTTTGATGAAGCCGGAGAAGAGATAGCAGATGTCTTGTGAAGAATGGGTTTCTGGAAACGCGGGGCCAGCATGGGTTGGATTATTACAAGCCAAATATCCACCTTAATCGCTAGTGCAATAAGGTCATCTAATTGAGTAGGTAGATCTAGAGAGACATAGGGGCCGATTCACCAATGGTCGAATATCGAGGGTTAATTAACCCTCGATATTTGACTAGGAATTAAAATCCTTCGAATTCGGTGGTTCCATTGGATTGAATTCCAAAGTTCAGATTTCTACAAACTTTTATGTCCCGTGTAACTATATGCAACTATATGTAGCTATAAGTCAATACAGTCGGCTCTTATCTCACCCAATTACACCCCCCACATAAAATGGTGTCGATGCAGGGACGCCGCGGGGAGACTGCAGCCCACGAGAGCGCAAGACTACAAACAGATATGATCACTACCATATCGGATACTGGCTCCCCCACATCTGACAGCAGCGTCAGGAGTTTTCCCGGTCAGGAATGCCAACACCTTCTTTCCTCTTATCCTCGTAACCCCCCACATCATTTAATTTGATGCGATCTCCCCCCCCTCTCTTGTCAACTGCTTTGCCCCCCTTTCTTTTTTCTCTCTCCCCCATCCAAATTGTTCCTTTCATCTGTGTCTTAATGTTCATGGCACACAGGCCACTACGGCATGAGCTCCCTTTAATAAGTAGTTGGTAAACATTATTGAGCTCCTCCTACTACTCCACGGATCAAACAACAGACGAAAACCTTTAACGTGGATTGTCCACCCCCATCTGGGACTGAAGATGCATACTACACTACTAATGATTTATAACAACTGTTTCAATGCTATCATGCCTACTCTGTTAAGATTGATTTAATTGCCATGCACAAACTCTGTCTTTCTGAAACCTTTGAAAAACCAATAAAAATATTATTCTAAAAAAAAAAAATCCTTCGAATTCGAATATCGAATTCGAAGGATTTAGCGCAGGAAATTCGATCGATCGATCGAAGGATTATTCATTCGATCGAACGATTAAATCCTTCGAAACGAACGATTCGAAGGATTTTAATTCAACGATCTAATGAATATCCTTCGATGAAAAAAACTCAGGCAAGCCTATGGGGACCTTCCCCATAGGCTAACATTGCATTCGGTAACTTTTAGCTGCCTAACTAGGGGTCGAATTCTTTTTTAAAGAGACAGTACTTCGACTATCGAATGGTCGATTTTTAGTTCGAATCGTTCGATAGTCGTAGTCGAAGGTCGAAGTAGCCCATTCGATGGTGGAAGTAGCCCAAAAAACACTTCGAAATTCGAAGTTTTTTAAATTCGAATCCTTCACTCGAATTCACTCGAATTTAGTGAATCGGCCCCATAATCATCTTTTAGCCGAGTGGAGAACCCATGATAGAATGCGGCATGGTAGGCTTCATTGTTCCAACCGGTCTCAGCTGCTAGCATGCGGAAATCAATAGCATATTCAATAGTGATTAGTGATGGCCGAATTTCAGCCGTTTCGCTTCGCCTAAAAATTTGCGAATTTCCCGCAAAATTCCCAAAATGGCGAAAAATTTGTGAAACTGCGCCGGTGTCTCGTTGTCTCGTTGTTGATGTCGACACCATTTTTTTGACGTTGATGACAATTTTTTTTTGACGCCGGCGAACTTTCGTCAGCGAATTTTTTCGACCACTTCACAAATTTATTCACCGGCGGCAAATTGAGCAAATTCGGGTTCAAGAGGAAGAGTAGTCAAAGTCCAGGCTAAAGGGTCAATCCAGGCAGCAAGGTTCAAGTCGATATAACAGACCAAAATCGATAACAGTAATCAAGATCAATAATAGAAGTCACACCCAGGAACACAATAAGTTGAACCTATAATTGCGAAAGGTTTGCAATGTTCTGGCATTTATATAGGCAGGTTTTGCAGCAAACGAGTGTGATGACGTCATGTCTCACATGCTGGCGCTACGCGTCGACGCCGGGCATTTTGACATGCCAGCGTCATGACGCTGCGCAAGTTTTGACGCATTGGCATCAGAATGTGCCACGTGGAGGACCTGGGTGCCGCCAACTTGCCTAAGGCGCCGGAGACAGGAACACTGCCGCTGGTCAGTATTCCTTACAGTACAAGAAAAGGGGAGATAACTAAAACAGTCTAATGTTCCCTACAGCTAAACAAACAAGGGAAAGTTGTGCTCACCACTAATTTTTAATTAGGTGGGGTGCAATGAAATGTCTAATGTCTTAAATATATTGATAATGGGTTGAGTGCAGAGGACCTCTTGTATTAGTTACCTACAGCTAGATAGGAAGACAAATAACATCCATGTTAAAGAATGTTAAATATAATATGGGTCATTTACCAAGATCTGGGAGTGGAAGTTGACAAGCAAATAGTACATAACACCACCATGGCCTGCTTCCTTCCCCACTCCCTAAATTGAGCATGTGCATGGTGCACAACTAAGAGGGCAAGAAGGCTTGTCTACATGCTTCCCCATGCCCACCCCTCATGAATACATTGCTGCCATAGGCCATCAACATTGTATTCATGGAAGTAACTGCAGGTCACTGCACTCCAATACAGAGCACCAAGAAAAGTAGCAATTCATCAAGGGGGCAAAATAATGTGCTATGTCAGTTTTTGGACTTTGCACCCTACCCTCCAATTGGTCAGGGAGCCTTAATATATATAAGCTACTCTGCTTCTTTCAGAGGAAACATGAGAATTAACAATTGAATGTCATTCTCGTTAAGATTTTATGATGAAATACATTAAAATGAAGAAACTGTGTAATTATGCATGCATCGTGTTTGTGATATGATTACGCATGGCCTGTTTAATTATGTAGAACCTCTGTTATGAATATGTTAAACATTAAGAATTTTGTAGTGTTCATGTTTATGATATGTAGGCCTTGTATACATACAGTACATTGTCTGTGGCTGTGATAAATATATGTGAAATTAATTTCTACATGTCATTTGGAGGGTTTCTTTTAGCCATATCATATTTTTGTGCATGTATACAATGGAAACCAGAATGCTAAGATATAATTGTAAAGTAATTTAAAGGGACAGATCAAGTGTAGTATCTGTTCTTATCAGTTGGGGAAGCCACCAACCCTTACTGGTAGAATGGAGAAGCACTTGATCCTCTGTCTTTTCTGGAGCCCAAGATGATTTTTCAGGATGCCTGAGATGATCATAGTGTAGGAGGGGCACCACAATTTATTCAGCACTGTTTACCGCTCTTTTACCCCTGTCCTTTTGGGCACCGGTGGTAATATATTTTTTTATTCTGGCTGAAGGTCTAGGGCCTTCGCTGCTCAATTTTTATGGATTTTTGCCTATGCATCTATTTATTTCACAGAGTCACAGCATCGGAGTTCGCAGCCATCTTCCGGGTCTTCGGTAAGCAGAGACGGAGATCGGCAAAGCAGCGCATGTGAAGTTAGAGCAATTTACCAGTCTATGAGAACTGTGCATGTGCCGAAATGGAGGGAAATTGCAGAAACGCCGGAAGAAGACACTAAGACCCAGAAGATGACTGTGGTGAACTCCAAAGCTGTAACTCTGCACCGTGGGGTAAGTAAAAAGTTAGGGGCATTTCCCTGGGGGGCATTTCCCTGGGGGGGCAGCTAGGCTAGGAGGGTCTAAGTGGGGTGGGGGTCAGATTTTTTTTTTGATAAAGGGTTTGCTTCTCCTTTAAAGAGCAACCTCTTTAACTAGCAACAGCCTGATTTGTAACAGTTTTTGAAATAACAAAACTCTTTAAATGATAACCAAAATCTCCAAATCTGAGAATATACAGAAGTATCAATGTATCTGAACAGGTATGGAAAGTATTACATCAGACATTTTGTCACTTTGAAGATACTATGTTATAATTTTAATATTATGGCAACATATAACCCTATTCAAAGCACTCGCTGCCTCTAACATGGATCTATTGTTTAGATGATAATATTGTACAGCCAAATTTCTGGGCCAAACAGGTGGTAGTTAGTGATGGGAGAATTTGTGCCGGTGTCCGTTTTTTTGACGCCGGAGGCCGTTTTTTTCCGGCGAATTTTCACGGTCATTTCATGAATTTATTCGCTGGCGGCGAATCATGCAAATTTGCCGCAAATTCGCGCCTGGCAAATAAATTTGCCCATCACTAGTGGTAGTAAACTACAGGTTAAAGAAAATGAATAGAGACACAGAGCCAAAGTGACACGTGTGCTGCTTCTAATCCACTGAGCTCTCTGTGTCTAAATTCCCTCACGCTGTGCGCTTATGAGTGACCTCTGTTGGTGGGAGTGTGAATGGATTACCATATTATACAGAACTTGGTTATGGTCCGATGCACAGATATATACATACATTTATATATATTTGTTCACATAAACGTGACCTCATATTTACTGGGGTCACACAAACAAGTGAGAGAACATGCTGAAACATCTGTGAGTTTTTTTTTTTTTTAAAAAAACGGTGTTCTGTTTATAGAGAGGGCTGTTTCTCTTCTGTATTAGATAGCGCTTAGTTGGCCTAGGTTTTCATATTTTGTGTTTTTCCTCTTTTTTGACTAAAACTGACAGTGGGCCAGTTGTACCCTATTTTGGCATTCATGTGTCACTTTGTGGGTGTGTGAGCACAGTTTGCTTCAGGAGACCAACATCCCAATGCCTCTAATCCCTACAACATTTATAAATGTTAAAAGTAAGACCTAGCCAGTTAGAGGTAAAAGGAAAATCCTAAAATGTATTCTTATTATATTGCTTAAATTGGGACACTCCGACGTCAAAAAAATAAGAAGATGAACAGTACTTAATTACTGCCTCTAAATTTGAGATTTATTATACCCCAAGGATGGAAAAAGTCAGAATCCAAAAATCTGGCATCTCAGACCTGCCGAGATTGTATATAAGTCAATGGGAGAGGTCCCTATCCTATTTGGAAGTTTCTGTGATCTGCTCTGGAATTAGCCCTAAAATCCAACTATTTCGGATTTTTTGGGCAGAATGAGACACATTTGGGATTTTCTGCAAAAAAATCGTACAGAAAATCATATAATTCATATTTACACTCGGTTTTATCGAGTTTATCCCTGATTAAATTATGCTTTTTTATTAATAAATAAGGTCAAATAGTGGATTTGTAATTGAAAACTTGAGATACTATACAGTATTTTATTGTATTTATTTATATAACACCATAAATGTATCCAGTGTTTTACAAGGCACAGACAGGGGTATAGTTACTATGAATTAGTAAAAATAAATACACTAACTTATGGGACTGGGACTTATTATCTAAAACGACTCTACCTGGAATGCAAAGCACTTCATACCTCTGCCCCACTCTACATCTCATCACTTTTAAATTGTAAGCTGTTTTGCACAGGACCTTCCTCACTTTTGTACCAGTACTGGTTGTTATGCATTTAAATGTGTATGTTCTATGTATGTAATTCATGTGATATCTTTTATTTTACAGCGCTGTGCAATATGTTGGCGCTCTTAAAATACATGTTAATAATAATGTAGTAATAATAATGCTCGGGAACCTGGGGATTTCCGGATAAAGAGTCTTTATGTAATTTGTATCTCCACATCTTCAGTCTATAAAAAGATAATTTAAGCATTAAATAAATGCAATAGGTTGGTTTTGCATCCAATAAGGATTAATTAGATCTTAGTTAATGTCAAATACAAGTACTGTTTTGTTATTACAGCAGATTCCGGATAAGGGATCCCATACCTGCACTGAAGTGTTTCAATACACACTTAGGATGAGGTGCCTGTCCTAAAGAGCTTACCATATTTAAGGAAGAGGAAGGTGACAGAAACAAAATGGGGAGGCAAGAAGTGCCTAGATCAAGGGTTCAAGATATTAAGAAAAGATATTAAGAAAGATATTAAGTTGCTGCCCACCTTCATCCTAACTGTATCATCTGAATACTCAATGTCAAAGCTGATGTGATTTCAATATTGATTTTTTTGCATTGCATGAGATACAGTCAAAAATTGGTTTGATTAGGCTGTAAGATGATTTACCCTTATTCCTACGAATTAAGTTCCAGTCTCAAACAATTGCACTTTAATTTTGAATTGAGCACTTTTCATATTTTAAGTGCTGGTGGTTTAGCCAAGAAAAATAAATTACCTAATTAGGGTATAAAAAAAACTTAAGTGGGTGCATTATAGGAAAGGGGTGTTGGTGTTGTGTCTCATGAAAACTTTTAACCTTTAGCATTTTCTGTCTTTAAATCAGCAACTTCCATTGGTCTGTTCCACAATGTTTAGAGGAAATGTCAGATACTGGCAATACTGGTATATTTTGTATGCTCATGCATCAATACTCATCTTAGCTATAGTCATAGAGGACCCTTGTCTAACTCCTGGTTCAAGCTTTAAATGTGCAGAAATTAGTAGAAGACAACTGATTATTTTTGAGTTGTTCTGATTGTTGTGTCTTTTTGAAAAATTCTATTTTGAATGAGTATATTCCCTTTGCAAATTGTAAGTTCTAGTTCTATCATTATAAAAAATGATGATTATAAATTGCCTTACCCTTCAGGTAAACACATAAAGGAGAGCATATGCTTCAATGAATGGTTGGATATGGGCAGTTTAGACATAATCGTGGCAGGAAAACAGTGATTTTCTCTCTCTCTTCAGAATGTTTTCTTTTCACATGTGGCAGTTGTTAAGAATGTTCCAGAAGCATTTAGGATCATTTGCTGGTATCCAAGGTATCAATATTCTTTGGTATTTACCTCTGTGTTCTTGGAAAGAGTGTCTAGACACGTACACATGCTGTAAACATTATGGTTATGTTATTCCCTTTTCAATCCAAATTCTTTAGGTAGCAATGATCAAGCAGCGATTTGATGGGAATGATGTCTATGGTATTATATGTGTTTATAAGCTGCAGTGAAACTTTAGTATTACATTGTCTGGGGTTGTAAACTTTCAATAGGTTCTCCCTCTGTAGCATTACATTGATTACTTACTAGCTACTGAATGATATTTAGCCTTGTCTTTTGGTATAGGACCTGTAATCTGGTATGCTCGGGGCCTGTGGCTTTCCAGATAATCCATCTTTCCGTATTTTAGATCTTCATACCTTAAGTCTACTAGGAAATCTTTTAAATATTAAACAAACCCAATAGGATTATTTTTCCTCCAATAAGAAAAAGTGATTTATAAAATTTGGATAAAATGGAGTCTATGGGATATTGCCTTAAGTAGTGATGGGCGAATATGTCGTGTTTCGCCAAAACAATTGCAAAACTGCGAAAAAATTCACAAAATGCATTGGTGTCAATAGGCGTCAAAACTATTTTCTCCAAATGCATTAAAGTCAATGGGCCTCCAAATAATTTCGATGTGTTCTAATTTTTATGCGTGCGACAATATTGATGCGTGACAATTTTATTTTGTCGCCGCAAATTTTTTGCAGGCAAATTTTCACGCAGTTTGCTAATTTATTCGAGAGCGGCAAAACACTAAAATTCGCCGCAAATCTATTCCTGACTAATTTATTCGCCCATCACTACTTTTCAGTAATTCAGAGCTTTCTGAATAACAAGTTTCCTGGGTATTGGATCCCATACTTGTAACCAGACTTTATGCAACTTATTACTCCAGGAATTCTTTGCCATCTGAATTTCTGCCAGGGATTTCTATGGGTTCTTCAGTGTGAAGAGTTGCTTAAAATGATTGTGCAATTCATTACAATATAGAAAAACTGCTGCAAAACTACTGGATATAAAAGTAATTTGGTTAGAGATTAAAAAGGAAAGCAGATTCTTGTCCTTGTGGGGGTGTATTGTAAGAGGAGAATTAATAACAATACTGGCACTGTGCATTCAGAATAAGCATGAGTGGGTTGTGTTCAGCTTTGCACGACAATAACCTAATATATTAGCTGTAACAACACATTTTATTTGACTTACTGAAAGCAATACAAATATGAATTTCAGCTTGATGAATAGGACCCAGGGAAAAGCAGAAACAGATGCAATAACTCAGCAGTGTTGGTAATTAAATTATATTTTACATTTGACTATCCTGGTTCAAGGAGCAATGAAGCAAAGCCCTAGAGTTTTAAGAGCAGGGGCTGCATTACAAGGGATATGAATGACCAGTAGCCAGATTACACTGATTTATGTTCAGAGATTGGCAGAATCAGATGTAGCTGTGAGTGGGTGAGAAGGAATGAGTTAAGGCAGGGGAAAGCTGGGCTGGGGGTGGAGAAATAGAGTGATGTTATGTCAAGGGAAGAACCTGTTCACTTCCTTATCTTCTGAGCAAGTAGAAACATCCCACCCACCTGCCCTCCTTTTTTGCATATTTTGTGAAATGTCTGGAGTTTTTATTCTTCATCCTCTCATATTATTTATTAATAACGGAATGTGGGTGTTTTCCTGAATGCACGGTTATATTGTGGTTCAGTACCTTTATACAGTATAAACATGAGAGTCTGCATTGTATTCATTCATGTTAATTCCGAATGCTTGATCCAGGAAATGTTTCCAATCCCCATCGCGGTCAGAAACTAATTGTTTCCCTTTTGGCACTGTCTTCAGGCTGGGTTTTTTGCCTTCCTCTGGATCAAAATATAGACCAACCACATGTGTGCTTCAATCACTATTAAAGTAGCCCACGTGTGACCATAGTCATGTTTATAGTTTTCCTTGACTTTTTATTTTCTTCCAACCCTGTGTAACTCTGGTTATGGCACCCAGTGCTGTCCTTTGGAAAAAAAAACACAGTGTTAAAATGTGCCTTGGAAGAACCAAATTTGAATTAATTTTCAAAAATGATAACAAAGCAAAATGAAGACCAGCTGAAAGTTATTTTAGTATATCAGTTTCCATATCATAGTAAAAGTTAATTTAATTTTGAACATCCCTTTCCTGTCAAAGGAGATTGTGTGGTTAAAAGGATGTTTATTCATAATACCTCAGATAAATAATGTATTTTGTTATGGTTATTCACTTGTAATATGATAAGAAAAATAAATGCTTCTCGCTAGCCTATGCTGCTTAACTCTCAGATACTGGAATACATTCACATTTGATGAAATCTTACTTTAAAACCCGAACAAATGAAATTCAATGCACACCTTCAAAGAGAACTCAAGTGAAATACTCTGTCTGCAGTGGATGAGAAGTCTCTTTTTAAATAAATCATGCTTAGAAGATGCCCCCTAGCAATAGTTGTTCTTTTTCTTTTACAAGAAAACAGACTCGTGACCAGCCCCTCATTGCCATAGGGTCTTCCAGCACATTGATCCACCTGCAGTGAAAAGGTTAATCTGGTTAGCAAAGTCCACACGCACAATAAAGCTCCATAAAGCATCATTTTCTACTTTTTTTCAAAGCTAAATAAACTGGATGCTTGTTTTTATGTAGATACTAAACATTTTAAAAAAGCAGCAGAAGAACTAGAACAATGTAATAATATTATCTAACAGAGATTCTGCAATGCTACTGAAAAAAATAAAGTGGATTAATACGTGATTAATGAGTTACACAATGATGCGCTTGAAGTCAATGAAGTCAGCAGAGAAAAGCTGTAACACTACAAACAATTGCATTAGCAATTATTATTAAGGTATTTTAATGACAATTTAAAAGTCCAAGCTTAATCTTTTTTAAAATATTTCAAATAGTTGTACTATTGTGTTAAAATATGTTTTTAAAATATCTTCATTTAATAGTTAATGAATTAATTACAGGTGAAGGAAAATTAAAATCACTGGGGGATGCCTAACAACTGGATACCCATTTTCACTTACCTATTACCCAAGGGGAGGAAAAAAGAAAATGGCAGCACTGTTGACTATACAATAATAGATGCAGGCGCAGTGAATTCAGAGGCTTTCTTTAAAGGAACAGTTCAGTGTGAAAATAAAAACTGTGTAAATAGACAGGCTGTGCAAAATAGAAAATGTTTCTGATATAGTTAGTTAGCCAAAAATGTAATGTATAAAGGCTGGAGTAACTCGATGTCTAACATAATAGCCAGAACACTACTTCCTGCTTTTCAGCTCTCTAACTCTGAGTTAGTCAGCAACTTGAAGGGGGACCACATGTTACATTTCTGTTCAGTGAGTTTGCAATTGATCCTCAGCATTCGCTCAGGTTCAAAAGCAACATATATGACCAATGTGCCCCCCCTCACGTCTCTGATAACCAGCCAGTGTAAACCAAGAGAGCTGAAAAGCAGGAAGTAGTGTTCTGGCTATATCATGTCAGACATCCATTCACTCCAGCCTTTATACATCACATTTTTTTTGCTAACTAACTATATTAGATACATTTTTTTATTTTGCACAGCCTATCTATTTACCCAGTTTTTATTTTTACACTGAACAGATAGATTTATTAAGTGTATGACCCAATACAGAACCCTACAGCACCACTGCTTTGTACACAATCTTTTAGCTAGTTCTGTATACCTGTACATACAGTATATCACCACCAAGACCAACAGACCTACTTTAGGTTTAAAAAGCAAAGGAGGACATGTTTTCTGAAGTTTGATTTTCTTTCTTCCTCCCCATGTGACTTCCAGTAGGATATATGAAAGGTAGAAAAAACAACTTCATGAAAATTAGATATCAAACCTTTGTACATGGAAGGCTATAGTAAATTAGAGTGGCCCTTTTACACAAAACTATGAGCTTTACCTTATGGTTGCTCCAGATCCTAAAATCTGTCCACTCTTGACTCCCTTCCACCTGGAGAGTCTCTGTCAAAAAGCCCTAAGAACCACATGGCTTCTACCTTCTCTATAAACTAAGGGACCTTTAGGGGCCAAACTTTAGGGCAGTGCACAATAAAAGGGAAAACTATATGCCATTCCCCTATCTACATAAGAAATAGGTGGAAGGCAACAAAAGCATTATGGGAATTATTATGGGAAGAATGTGTAAAATGTAAAATGTATGCTGACAATAAGGGGTTACATTTTTGCCTGAAATACTCAAATCCACTGCATATTTTGTCCATCAGTGCACAGCACAAGATATAGTATTTGAACAGATCTTATGTGAGCTAGGTGCCTACAGCAAGAGGAATTATAATCTAACCAAGTATAGCAGCAGACCTATTCCATAACATGCATAGCTTTGGAGTAGTGGAATATTCCTCTAGTTGGCAAGGGCAGGTTAATGCAAGCTCATGCATATGCATGTTTCACCCACACAACACAAAAGGACTGTTATCATTGTACATTACAGATCACCTTCGATGTTTAATATGCTAAAGCAGATACTCAGGCTTACGTGTTGAAAAAATAATGATACATATGAAGCAGCGAATGTATTTTTCCGCTACTAGTGGCGTGTGTCTTTTGCTTTGTACTGATGCACATTTTTCAAAACTATTAAGTAAATTGGTGTGAAGAGCTAAGGGAAAACAGCCTATGCAAAGAGATTAAGCAAGGGTAATTTGTGTGATCGTATTTTAATTACATGGTTGTTGTAAAGGCACAGGCAACAGGGCACTTAGTTCACACTGGATGGTTTTGTTTGCATGCCTCGGTGTGCCATAGACATAACAATGAATGGCAGACAGATTTTGTCATAGAGAATTGCCTTACTATTAATCATTTTATGTTTGGTGCTGTGTCCCATAAGTATTTGATAAAAGTCACAGCCTGCTACTGTACTACAAAAGCACGTTTGATTCACCTTGTACTCTTAGTTTTCTGTTCTTATAAATTCTAAACCCAAACGCTCTGTACGGTTAGAAGACAGATATGACTATTATTTAAGTCAAACGTACAGTATGTTGCTGGTTTTGTTGAATTCCAGTTGGAGGCATTATTTTATTTAAAGAATATTATTTTGTAAAAATATAAACAACCTTAGATGTTCATGACTAAATTAAGGCATGAGGCTGTAGACCATGACTTCAAAATAATTTAAATTAGGAAGGTTTATTATTCCTTACAATATACACTTTAACACAAGCATTGTTTCTGACTTCACTTAGTACAGTTTATATATAGTGAATAAAGTACCCCCTCTTGTAAAATATAAGGATATTATAAGTTACTGAGGAGTTTCATGACCATATAAAAACACAAGACCGCAGGCTTTTGTGTATTATAACGAAATAATACACAAGAGCCATGAATATCCTGTACATTATTTCCTTATGAACGGTGCTTAGTGATGTCAACAGTTAAAATCAGAGCTTATTGATGTCATTTTTGTCACATGAGTAAAGGAAACATGTGTATTATAATAAATAAAGTACCCCCTGTTGCAGAATATGAGGATATAAGAAGTCACCTTGGAGTTCCATGACCTGTATAAAAACACTCGGACTTCAGCCTCTTGTTTTTATATGGAACTCCTCGGTAACTTATACTTTCCTTATGTTTTACAAGAGGAGGTACTTTATATCTCACAGTAAATTGTTTGGGTGTAATACATTTATGGGACATGTTATCTAGAATGTACAGGACCTGGTAATTTGGATCAACATATTTTAAGTCTAGTAAAAATAATGTATACATTAAATAAACCCAATGAGGTTGTTTGGCCATCAATAATGAGGCATTATATCTTAGTTAGGATCAAATACAAAGTACTGCTTTAATATTACAGAAAAAGAGCAAATAATTTTAAAAATTATAATTATTTGCTGAAAATGGAGTCTATGGAAGATGGCCTTTCCGTTATTTGAATTTTTCTGGCTAGCAGGTTTCCAGATAACTGATCCTACTGTATATCTGTAATACAATAAAGGGCAGCATTTAGCAAAATGAGAAGTGGTTGTAGATAGATAAGGGCCCATTGAAGTCATTTGTGGTTCTCTCTGAAATTACTCTTTCTCTATGTGTGTTTGCCCTAGATCAGAATCACACTGTGTCTTGTTTTCCAGTCTCTGTTTTGAAATGGGCAGTATAAGAACAAATATAGTTTCAGCTCTTGAAAAAAGATACAATTCCATGAAGATCAAATTTTCTTTGAATTGAACCAAAGCTTTGAAAACAAAACAAAAAAAACAATAATTACAGTGAAACCTTTTCAAGTGCATCTTCTATAGATAAAAAAACTTTTAACTTTAAAAAATAAAAAAATAACATCTAAAATTTATTCTATACATGTTAGGAATGATATAACTACATTATAAAATTCCTGCTTTTATATACTTTACCCTACAACCATAGTTCCAGTGTGAAACACAGTTTTTTAAACTTTGTTTCACGCAGGAACAAGTTACGTCATTGACATCCACTCTTTTCTGTTAATATTGCAGGCCCCTTAATCCCCTTGGCCAGATATCACTACGAATTTCTGTTTTATTTATTTAATTACTATAGTGTTTTAACCATTAAACATAAATATAAAATGATACTGAGAGAACCTGTTAGAGGTAAAGAGACAATTTGAGGTGGAAGTTGAAGGATAACATGCATTTTCTAGGGGAAAATGAGCAACTGAAAAAGGAGGATGATTTTTGGAGAAGGGGGTAATGCATAAAGTGAAGATGAGGAATTTTAGGAGGATGCACCTCCTGGGGAACATGAGCAATTTGAAGAAAATATTTTTTTTTTTGGAAGAGGAGATAATGCTTGGGGGTAACTATAAATAAAGGAAAACCCAAATGGAGAGGGGGCCCAGGCCACAGGACCCACTTCTTGAATGACCTGATCCCCCTCCCATATCCTATGTAAGACTGAGCAGGCTGACAGGCATGCAATAGTGGCACAACCTTGAGGTTCTGTGGTACTACAAACGTTTTTGACGCCGGCGTCCGTTTTTGTCTCCGGCGTCCATTTTTTTGGAAGTCGGTTTTGCCAAAATTGCACCGGCGTCCAAAGAAACGGACACTGGCGTACATTATTTTTCGTGGGAATTTGCAAATTTGCGTGGGGCTTAGGAATGTACAAATACATTCTGAGTATAAGTACAGCAGAGTACAGAAATACAGAGTCTATTTAGAATAGTGAACAGAAGGAATGCTCAATGTAGACAGATGCCTGGCTCTCAAGAGGACAAAAGGTTGAAATGTACAATATTTAACAGACCCTTATTTCCTCATGTTATCCAGTACCTTATTAGGATCTGCTCATTTCCTCAGGCGGTCTCTGCTGGAAGTTGCATCATGTCAAATGGACTTGGCTCTCACACACCCCTAAAATAGCTGTTTTGTTAACAAATTGGCAAAACTGCCATCTCAAAAATAAAGGTAGGTCAGTAGATAGAGGACAAATACCCAGCAAATGAACCTTATTCCAAAACTTTGTATTATAGAACATTTAAAATGGTCAGTAGCAAGATTGGTAATTGATTTGGTACTATCCTGAATTCAAGTGTGTATTTAACTAGTGAACTGCTTAATTATTTTACTGAAAAGGGATGAGCAGTTGTTTATTATCTGAGATGCTTAGGCTATTAGGCATGCTGGTCATATGCAAACATTGTTTGTCTTCATTTTGTTTGTAATCTATGTTCCTTAGTTTACAAAAATGGAAATGTTGGGTTCAAACTATAAATATGCAGATTTTTAAGAGAATTTCCAGAGAGCAGCATGTTTCAGCTGTATCATTTTTAAAGAGGCAATCACACATAATTTGTTCAGACACAGGTGTCACGGTCGGCACCCAACACCAGAACAAATGGCAAGCCTGGTTTCGGCTCGTGCTTCACCTGTAGTGTGACCACCTTTGGCCTCGGAAGGAGCCCTCAGCTACTTGGATGCCACCAGGACTTAAACGAGAGGTGCAAGGCTAGAGGTTCTAGATAGGCAGAGGGGCACGACTGTTGGCTAGACTCTTTAGGCCGAGGGTCACGGTACAAAACAGGAAACCAGAATCGTCGTCAGAACAGTCTTGGTCAAGGCAGGCATATGACAATCGTAATCAGGCAGGCAAAGGTCAAAACCGGGTAATCAATCTGACAGGAGGGTTCAGCCAAAGGGTAGTCGATATTCAGACAAGGGTCAGATATAGAAGTCAGGAAAGTCGTTTAGACAGGCAGGGGGTCAAAACCAGAATCAGAATCAGAATAATAAGCTCACAAAGCACCAGGAACAAGATCCTATCATGGGCAAGGTCTCAAGCCCAAATGAGCTTTAAATACAGTTCAAATTTTGCGCCATTGCACGCTGGCTTGATGACACCAGCGCGTGATTTGAACTATCACGCCAGCACGCCTGCGCCCTTAAACTTCACAAGAGCGTGCTACGCATGCCCTAAGACACAGGCGCCTGTGGCCTAACAGAGACCGCATGATGCGGCGGCCGTCCCCGCCAAGGGGGGCGGCAGGCGTTCCTGCCGTCTACCCACTAGACCACCAGGTACGTTCTTCACAACAGGCCAGATTTCACAAGAGTGAATTTTTTTCCCTGGTACATTTTTGTGGCAAAATATTTGTCAGTGGTGAATATTTTCATGAATCTGCACTAGAATTACAACATGGGCCTGATTTAATTTTTTTCACAAATTGGATTTTTTCCTAAAAATTTTTTTCTGTAAAAACCATAGAAGTCAATGGAAGCTGCACAGTTCTTACTGGGCCCTTTTTTTTAACCATTCAGACATTTAGAAGTTTTAAAAAAAAAAATTAGTTAGTGATTGTCCAAAAATTCAAGTTTTGAGAGGTTTTAGTGATATTTGTATTTAATAATGCATCATTCAGAGTTTTTTTTTGTATGTTCTATTTTTGGATATTTTAATAAACTTCATGGCATTCGTGTTTTTAGAGAAATAAAGACTACTAACAATTAAATATTATTTTTTTCCATCAATCTCAAAAAAATTGATGTTTTCCTATTTATTTTAAAGCTCCAAAAATTTGAGATTTATGAAGTGTAAAAACCACAAAAACCTGTAATACATAACCTTGCCAGGTAAAAGTTGTCGAGGCCCTATAGAAGTCAATGGGAGCTGCTCTGATCCTGACTGTTTTAAATCAATTCAGAGATTTAGAGGTTTTCGGATTTATTTTCTCTAGGAATTTTCTGAAAAACTTCAATTTTTAGAGATAGTTGTATTTTTTAGTACATCACTCAATGTAATTTTTCAATCTTACTTTCTTTATTCGGATCTTTTAATAAATGTCATCGCAATCATGGTTTTAGAGAAAGTGAGTTTACTTTGTGGTTTCAAAACCTCTAAAACCACTAACATCTGACCTTTGATAAAAAAAAGGCCTTCCCCGGGGGAATGTAATAAAAGTCGGTAACAGAAAAAATATTTGCAATGCAAAAAGTTATGCCTCTTTGAAATAAAAAGTCCTTCGCGCTAATTTAATATAGCTTTTACGAACCCGGAAACTGTTTAGTGACCACTTCCGACAGTGGAAGAAGATTTGCAATTTATTTAGTTTGCACCAGTGAGCAGTGAATGTAATAAAAACTTCTTACTGAAAAATTTATGTTTGCTCCAAAAGATTATGACAACTTCATGCACTTCTTAAAAGTGGGCAATGTGCAAAGAAATTTAGCAATGCGCAATGAAAATTCGCAGTGTAATACCAGTTTAAATAAGAGTATTACATTGAGAAATGCAAATTTTATTTCTTATTTGTGCAAATTGTTTTACTCTTTTTGACTTTTTTTATATTCTGCCACAAGTGTTTTATTTTACTCTGAAAAAATGTGGGAAAACAACAATGCCATTATCTGAATTTCTCCATCCATTTCTTGTGCTTAGGAAAAAAAAACCCAGAAAAAATAAAAAAGCCTAGATTATGTATAAAGTATATAGAGTACTGAATATTAAACAAAAAGAAAACACTTGTTTTTTGTATGTTTTATCATGTAAACTATTATTTTTATATTTGCTTTGGTACACAATCAAAGATCCCCATGATGGACTGTGTTTTGCTCTACTTTCATTTCTCTAAAGATGAAAGTGATCTCAAAGGGAAAGAGTAAAGCGGATTTTGAAGAATACCAGTTTAGAAAAATAGAGAGAATAATAACTACAGAAAAAGAGACAATAAAAATGAAACTTGAGAATTCTAAGTTTATGTATCTGGACAAAGTAGCCATCTGTGATAAATTAGAGGGTACAACATTGCCCCAGCCTAAGCACAAAGGTCAGGAGTACAAGATAGTAAAAGAAGGGAGATTACAGCAGCTTTATTATTTCATAAGTAGTGATGGACGAAAAAATTTGCCTGGCACGAACTTGTGGTGAATTCCCGCATTTCGCTGCCGTCTAATAAATTTGCAAATCTCCCGCAAAAATTTGCAGGTGAAAATTTGCCACTATTAATTTCCGATTTTCACATTTTTTTGTGAAAAGGTTTGAATTGCTCGATTCTTTCATGAATAGGTTCGAATTGCTCGATTTTATAGTGAAACCGTTCGAATTGCTCGATTTTTTAGTGAAAACTTTCAAATTGCTCTATTTGTACATGAAAACTTTCAAATTTCACGATTTTGTAGTGAACTTTCGGATTTCACGTTTTTTGCAAATAGTGATGGGCGAATTTATTCACAGGCGCGAATTTGAGGCAAAAATTCGCCGGCATCCAAAAAACCTAGACGCCGACGCCGTTTTGTGAATTTTTTGCTGTTTCGAAAATTTTTGTGAATTATTCAGAAAAGCGAAACGCCACAGATTCACCCATCACTATTTGCGAATTTGCCCATCGCTATTCATAAGGACAGATATAGAAACAAAAACTAAAACATATTATTTCATCTGTTCTGGTTATATCTACTCTATTTGATGACGGCATAGCACATTTGTCCAAGGCGATATTATATTTACAGTTGATATAATATAGCACTAAAATGTATAAAATTATCCATACCAATAAAAATAATATTGGACTGAACCAGATCAGATTATGGTATAATGTTACTGAATATTACTTTATGACTTACACCAATACAGGTATGGGGCCTGTTATCCAGAATGCTCAGGACCAGGGATATTCTTGGTAACAGATCTTTCCATAATTTGGATCATCATACCTTAAGTGAACCAGAAAATCATGTAAACATTAAATAAACCAAATAGGCTGGTTTTGCCTTCAGTAAGGATTAATTATAGCTTAATTTGGCTCAAGTACACTGTACTGTATTATTATTATTACTACAGAGAAAAAGGAAATTACTTTTAAAAATGTTGATTATTTGGATAAAATTAAGTCTATGGGAAACTGCCTTTCTATAATTTGGAGCTTTCTGGATAATGTTTTTCCAGATAACAGATTCCATACCTCTATTTCTATTTTTTTTTTTATATTTCTAGCATATATAGGGTGGTGCAGTGTCATAACAAGTGTCTTGGGGTGTCCACTGCAGGGGACATTAGGGGTCCCCCTTATATTACTCATTGTTGTTACAATCCCGACATGTCAGGTGGTGACTGCAATATACTGATGAAACAGCAGGAACCCTTCGAGAACATGGTCCCCAACAGCATGGGGCCCTATTTACACCATGAGGGCATTGGTAGATGTCCTTTATACATACAGTATGCAACTATAAAGTTTGCATTCCTCTATAACACGATTTACCTAGAAGGCAATATAGTTTTCATCTGTTACAAGCCTTAATTCACAAGTATTTGATATCTTATTCTTTAGCAAATTCCTCCTAACAATGGTTTGGTAATGATGTTTATTATGCACATTAATGAGAATACTTTTACAGCTTGGGCCAAATTAGGGCAGAGAGGGTATTAAAGGGATACTGTCATGGGAAACAAAATTTTTTTCAAAATGAATCAGTTAATAGTGCTGCACCAGCAGAATTCTGCACCGAAATCCATTTCTCAAAAGAGCAAACAGATTTTTTTATATTCAATTTTGAAATCTGACATGGGGCTAGACATTTTGTCTATTTCCCAGCTGCCCCAAGTCATGTGACTTGTGCTATGATAAACTTCAATCACTCTTTACTGCTATACTGCAAGTTGGAGTGATATCACCCCCTTTATTTTCCCCCCTAACAGCCAAACAAAAGAACAATGGGAAGGTAACCAGATAACAGCTCCCTAACACAAGATAACAGCCTGGTAGATCTATGAACAGCACTCAATAGTAAAAACCCATGTCCCACTGAGACACATTCAGTTACATTGAGAAGGAAAAACAGCAGCCTGCCAGAAAGAATTTCTCTCCTAAAGTGCAGGCACAAGTCACATGACATGGGGCAGCTGGGAAATTGACAAAATGTCTAGCCCCATGTCAGATTTCAAAATTGCATATAAAAAAAAATCTGTTTGCTCTTTTGAGAAATGGATTTCAGTGCAGAATTCTGCTGGTGTAGCACTATTAACTGATGCGTTTTGAAAAAAACATGTTTTCTGATGACAGCATCCCTTTAAGTACAATTCCGCAAAGCAATTTTAATCCAAAAGAAAAATTGTTCGGGGGAAAAAGACAATTCTGTTTATGCCTAACTTGATATGTTTCAGACAAAGAAAAACAAATGAATGCCATCATATCCGTAACTTATGCTAGAATCACAGACTGTCCAGTGACATTTAACAAAGTCAGTCAACATGTAAACAAGTTGTTGTACTTTGCAACTGTTGATGGGCAAATCCGTACTGTTTCAATTTGGCAAAAAATTCACAAATTTACTGTGAAATTTGCAGAAACAGGAAAAATTCACGAAATGCACTGAAGTCAATGACATGAGCGACAATTTTTAGATGTGCACCTATTTGGTACAAATGCATTAAAGTTAATGGGCGGCTGAATAATTTTTCATGAGCAGCGATAATTCTGACGTGCGACTTGTGGATTTTCTTGCCAGCAAATTGTTGCCGCAGTTTTGCTAATTAATTTGTATGTGTCAAGACGCTGATATTTGCCGCAAATTTGTGTCTGGTGAATGTATTCACCCATCACTATTTGTTACATACTGTATAACATATAAAGCAGTGTGGCATAGTTACTAGAGAGTTATTAATGGAAGGAATGTATCTCCATCTCAGAATGCTCTATGATGCAGCACAGAGAGCAGTAACTATGGGTGCCTGGACAGGTGTGAGGGCTGATTAGCTTCACCTGTAGTTAATAGAGGCTGGGTCTGGACTGAATCTCAATAAAAATGTAAGTACAGATAACATGGTTATATTTTTATTTAACTTTTGTTTGCTTCAACTTTTTCTTCAACTTTTGTCCTACCCAGGAGTAATGTTCATGGTTTATGAAGACTGCAAGTTGCTGAGCCTATTTTGTACGCATGTACAGAATTGTATATGTTTTACTGCTTATATTTCTATAGTACAGGAATGGAACCGATTATCCAGAATGTTAAGGATCTGGGGTTTTCCGGATGCTGAATTTGAATCTTCATAAAATTAGGGGGTTATTTACTAAACTACGAATGCAAAAATCATGAGAAATTCGTGATTTTTTTTTAATAAAATCGGACACATAAAAAAATCATGAATTTTTCACAATTTATTAAACCCAAGGATGACAAAGTCTGAATCTGGATAAAGTCTGAACATGGAAATCCGGCATCTCCGACCTTTCAAGGTTGCATATAAGTCAATGGGAGAAGTCCAAGTGATTTTTTCGGTTTTTGGCAATACCCCGAAGTTTTAAGTAAAATTCTGAGTTTTCTGGTGAAAAATCCAAAAAATCATGTAAATCGGATGAAAAATCCCCCCAAAAAATATCGTGAAAATCAGATTTTTTTTGGATTTTTTCCTGCAAACAAAATTTCCGGGAAAGTGTATTAATAAATAAGCCCAAAAAAAACCTGTGTGGATTTGGTCGGAGTTTTTTTCAGAAAATATTGGGATAAATTCGACTTGGATAGATAACCCCCTAAGTCTACTTAAAACTAATTTTAAATGTTAAACCCGATAGGATTGTTTTGCCCCCAATAAGGATTAATTATGTCTTAGCTAGAATCAAGTACAAGGTACTATTTCACTACTACAAGGAAAAAGGTAATTTTTTTTGAAAAAAAATTAATTTAGTGAAAATGGAGTCTATGGGAGATGACCTTACTGGAATTCGGAGCTTTCTGGATAACTGATCCCATACCTGCACAAGTAATATATCTTCCTTGGGGGCTTCACAGGAATGGTGAACATTATGCTGCAGTGCTGTTTAAATGGACCTGCCCATATAAAGTTCCATGCAGTGCCCAGCTAGACTATTCTTTGCAATTATTTACTTTTGGGTTACCTGTATGAGTAATAGACATGTGAATCTTGTGTGGGGTATACCATCATGTGATTTGAAAAGGGTGATTGAACAGTTGAAGTATTAAAACATGATTTTTGTATACAGATTTACCATGGTTTTGTTTGCATGCATGTATTTAAATGAGACCAACATGCACATCTTGTCTCTTGCATAGTGTTGTACTATAATTTATTTCCTAGATACATTGTTGCTATGGATTTTCTTTTTATATGCCTGTTTTCAGAGTTAAATCCTTTCCTATTCTTTCTTCAATAGCTAGTCAGGGAGATGGAGTGCTTAAGTGTTGAAGCATTTTCATGTAGCTTTTTAAATGGATTTTAGAAATTCTAGTATTGTATGAGTACCAGCATTTCTTCCAAGCTTTGACAAAAAAAGGATCCTGCTGCCAGCAATTACAGCCATGATGCACATTTTTATAGTCTGGAACAAAACAGCACTGAACTTGAAACAGAACAGAGAACACTAAGATAATGATTAAAAGGATAGACAGCTAAACAAACCCTAACAGAAAGATTGCGGCGCACAGAATGTACTTATTTAAATTGCATTCCGAACTTACGAACTGTCATATTTAACTTTCCCAATTAATTCAGACAGCTGTAGTTAACTAATTTATACAACATTCTATCATAACCAAATCTGTGCTTGCATTATACAGGAGACATGGAAGCCAATATGTTCAAATTCTGTTTATTTATTTTTTCTAAAATAAACAGGGATTTTCCAGAACCTGTGTGTGACTTGTAAAAGCTAATCCTGATTTGATCTCAAAAACTGTCAAATATTATGTTTTTAGACATAAATCTGTTTGCTTATTTCTACCCATGGACCTAATTTATTATTAGCAGGCAGAGTACCAAGTTCAAAATATGGGCAAACTTGGGTGCATTTATGAACATTATTAATAAGTAACGTATGCTACTTTCTTTGCACCTAGTATCAACTCCCCTGCTGCACCTATATCTGTGTCTTAAGAACAAGAAACCAAATGCAATGTACTAAGGCCCAACTTTGTCCTGTACTTTGTCGATTGACCATTGATTTAGGGGCATTTTTATTCAGATCCCGTTTTTTTTTAATGCAAATACAAACATCAAAAGGTAATAAATTTGGTTCTAAAGTCTAGCTCCCTCAAATAGTGGGCAATTTTGGCTTTAGCAATAATGCAGGATTTCTGCATAATGCACCTTCTGTTGCAAAATGGACCTAACTGCACTTGTGTTTTAATGTAAATCAGGTTCAAATTGCCACTTATGTTTAGTTAATGGCCCACCGCCCCCAACTGCAGGCAGTCCTTGCGTCAGTCATGCATGCCTCGCTCTACACACCTTTTTACCTCTTGCTCCATGACAAGGGGAGTACCAACAGTTCCTGGGAGGGATTGGGCCTGGGTCATTGGGGGCCCAACGGGTTTCTTCCCCTGTGTCGCGCCAGCCCAGTCTGACCCTGCTTACATTTTCAGAGCAATGTCTCTTCTGGAGTGCCTGGTCAAAACAGTTTTGCAAATGATTCACTGGTGCACCTATTTAAGCAACCTGCCACTGGAAGCCTGTGCCCCAGGGGCATTTCTGAGTCAGGAGCCCCCTGAGGAGGCTCCCTCAATCCCTCAGTTGCACTCTTGCAGCAGAAAAGCCTAATTTCCATTTTAAAAAATGGAAATTCAGATCTTAAAGGTACAAGGAGCTGCTTTTTACAACCCCTGGTAACCTGCTTGGTGTTACCACCAGAGGCAAATTTAAAACTCCCCTCATTGGTGCAGTGTCCCTGGCTACACCAAGTCTGGGGATGGTTTCAGGTTCCCCAGCATTAGTAGGTGCAGTTTCACATCACTGTGCACATTGGCAAACATCTGTAGCAATGTATATGGATGCAAGAATTGTGTCTATATGTGGTTTCCATTGTGTTTAGTTTAGAACACTTACATGTGTGTTGGTAAATTACCTTCTTATGTGATAAAAGACAGACCTAGATGCCTACAAAAAGACTTAATCAATGCTGCACCAACCTGCCCTTAAAAAGAAATTACCGTGTCCCTCTTACCAACAAAATAAAATAAGTTTACTAAAACCAATATCTAGAAAATCCCATTGATTTAGTGTTTGATTGCCCTAATAAAAATATATGTGTATATCCAGTCTTGTTTTGTTGGACTAACCTTGACACAGGAACACACCGTGACTTAAGAAAACACCAGGGAAGCACCATACAATGTTTAAAAATTCTAAATATAAAGTAAATCATGTCTCTGTCTCTATTAATAGCATGTGGGCAACAGTCAACAATGTGCCATGAGAATAGTGTATGAGAAATGATCTCATTTTGGAAATGGTATTGCCGTGAAGGGAATGGCTAGAGTTAAATGATGTATATATGAAGGATAAAATTTGTAATTAAATTAGTAATTACAATCAAACATAATGTACTTCAAGGCACAGGATAAATGGTAGTATTATTAATGGTAATGGGAATGTCATGTGGGAATAGAAATGTAGGAGGTTGGTGGAAACAGATATTAGCTGACCTAGGTTAATGTTTAGAAGCTAAAAAGTCATCAGTCAGTGTTTTAAGACGAGCCTATTAAAGAGGGCAAAGCAAAGAGGGAGAAAATGTATAGTTGCATAATATAAATACACAGGAGACGGGATAATTTAAGGATAATAATTCTTGTTGGAGACTTTTAACTTTTTATATGGGACATTTCTTGCTAGTTATGTCAAACCTGTGCCTGACATGGATCATCTGTCTGGGTAATAGGGTATCAAGATCTGCATTGCCTATTAGGAATGGCGCAGACTTGAGCTGTAAAGTTCTGTGTTCAAAGAACCATTCTCCAATAGCCCCTCAGAATGACATACAGCACTTAAAGCATAGCTGCCATTCATATCTCCTGCCCAACTAACCCTATGAATATACGGTAAATAATTAAAGGAGAATTATCTGCAAAACAAAAAATAGGGATGCACCGAATCCAGGATTCGGTTCGGGATTCGGCCAGGATTCGGCCTTTTTCAGCAGGATTCGGCCGAATCCTTCTGCCTGGCCGAACCGAATCCGAACCCTAATTTGCATATGCAAATTAGGGGCGGGAGGGAAATTGTGTGACTTTTTGTCAGAAAACAAGGAAGTAAAAAATGTTTTCCCCTTCCCACCCCTAATTTGCATATGCAAATTAGGGTTCGGATTCGGTTCGGTATTCGGCCGAATCTTTGGTGAAGGATTCGGGGGTTCGGCCGAATCCAAAAAAGTGGATTCGGTGCATCCCTAATAAAAAATGAATACAAACCTCATCCCGCTGAAATTAATAAATGAGAACCAAGTTACTGAAATGGACTAGGAAAAATACAAGGTTTATTTTTCTATAGTTCTGATAATCTACGTTTACTTCCCAACAGAGAAATCATGCTCCTAATTTCAAGATTACTTAGAGTAGGTGGTAAAAATGTAAATTTAATACCAGCTTCATCATACTAAATAAGACATTTTCTTAATATGATCAATTAAAAGTGTTGTACCGTTTATGAAATAATCAAATTAATCTTCACGATCCCCCTCACAGCGTCACGATCCCCCTCTCAGCATCTGTTTCTCTTCATTCTCTTTTTATGCAGAAGTTGGCAGTCTGATTCTGACTGATCTAATATATGTTTTGGAAGGGATTCCCTTCCTAACAGATGTGTTAGAGCTCACTGATTCCAGCGTAAATGAAATTTGACAAAATAACTGACTTACTGTAGGCACAAATCCTTCATTTAGAAAGAGAGGATTTCTTGTTATTTTAAGAGTGAGTTCTAATATAGGTAAACCTGTTGTCAAGAAAGCTCAGAATAATGAGAAGGTCATCTCCAATAGACTCCATTTTAATCAAATAATTAAAATTTTTCAAAAAGACTTCCTTTTTCTCTGTTATAATAAAACAGTGCCTTGTACTTAATGGTAACTAATGTGCACAATTCCACATTGGTGGCAAAACAGGCCTATTTGGTTTATTATGGGGCCGATTCACTAACTTCGAGTGAAGGATTCTAAGGTAAAAAACTTTTGAATTTTTTTTGGGCTACTTCGACCATCGAATGGGCTACTTCGACCTTCGACTACGACTTCAAATCGAAGGATTCGAACTAAAAATCGTTCGACTATTCGACCATTCGATAGTCGAAGTACTGTCTCTTTAACAAAAACTTCGACCCCCTAGTTCGCCATATAAAAGCTACTGAAGTCAATGTTAGCCTATGGGGAAGGTCCCCATAGGCTTGGCTATTGAATTGATCGTTGGATTTATCGTTGATCGTTGGATTTAAATCCTTCTAATCATTCGATTCGAAGGATTTAATCTTTCGATCGAAGGAATCATCCTTCGATCATTCGATCGAACTATCTGCGCTAAATCCTTCGACTTCAATATTCGAAGTCGAAGGATTTCAATTCCCAGTCGAATATCAAGGGTTAATTAACCCTCGATATTCAACCCTTAGTGAATCAGCCCCTTAATGTTTACATTTTCTTTTTTAGTAGATTTAAGGTATAGAGATCCAAATTAAAGAAATATACCACATATATATATATATATATATATATATATATATATATATATATATATGTGTATATATATATATATATATATATATATATATATATATATATATATAATCTTATTTCAGTATGATTCTAATAGCATATCTTCATTTTTGTGATAGATTCCCTTTAAAGGTGGCCATAGACAAAAAGATGTCGCCAAACGAGCTCGACAAACAAGCCGATCTTTCCCCAATATGCCACATATGGCCGAACGATCAGATTACGATGAGAGCGCAATTGGCTCCGGCGGGGCGGTCGGTACAAAATCAAAACTGTCCGATCGACCAAACGACCGATCTCCTTCTGACAAAAAATGTCAGGACTCTCCACACACGGTCCGAAAATCGTATACAAATCTTCGATTCGTACGATACGATATTTGCGTCTATGGCCACCTTAAGTAAACTTGAAAATAAGAGCAAGATATCTGTGAGGAATTAAATTTATATGGTCATAATTCTTACCTAATCTGATTTTTACTCAAAGTAATTTTAAACTCATTGTTTAAAGTTTCTTATCTTGGATATCCACATTTTCATTTCCAGACCATTTCAGTACCTTTGCTTTCATTTGCTAAGGGTTACTGCTCAGGTGCATATTTTCCCACTGTTAGTAAATGAGCCTGAATTAATTTAGTCCATTGCTTTCAAGCTGGTTTTGAGGCCTAAACGACAATGCATTGTATTCTTGCAAATCAGAGAGGAATCCAACCATAGATGGATCAGTAAGGTGTATGGGCTATTATGGCAGTCCAACTGAGTCATGTTTGTGGTAGTTATAAACAAAATTCTTCACTGTCCATGAGGCCTGAAGACAATCTTAAGAACCTGAATCTGCTAAAGTACAAAAAGACAGACGTAGCAGGGCAACCCAATGCCGGAGGTTCCCCTGCATTTGTGTCCTAATACAACATTTCTGGGCAAACCTGACAATGGGGTCTGTCCACAAACATATTATGACCCAAATAAGCAAAGAGAAGTGACTTGCATTGCTTTGACTTTTTCTGGATTTTGTGATTTGAAAGTACAGGCATGAGATCTGTTATACTCAAAACCCCCAGTTCCCGAGCATTCTGGGTAACAGATCTTTCTAGAACTTGGATCTTCATACCCTAAATCTACTAAAAAAAAAATCATGTAAATATTAAATAAATTCAATAGGCTGATTATCCTTCCAATAAGCATTAGGTATGTTTTAGTGTGTATTGTACAGGGTACATCTTTAAGATTTTGGATTATTTGGATAAAATGGAGTCTATGGGAGATGACCTTTACTTAATTCTGAGCTTTCTCAATAATAGATCCCATACCTGTACTGGAAACCCGGATAATGGATCTCATACTTGTATTGGTAGAGTATTGCTGATCCCCCCCCCAACTATGCACCAACTTACAATTGCAGGAGATGAGGGAGTGCCAGGCTGTAATATATTTTAAGACCTTCACATTTAAGGGATGTCCAGATATAATTTTAGCTGGGCTGTTATTTATTATACAATTTAATAACGTGTAAAAGTCTGCATGTTGTAAATAGCCAGTCTATAGGCCATCTGGGTAGTATAATCTTGCAGAGCTCCAAATGCAGCCTGCAGTCTTCCGTATGGACAGTCTTTATCTAAAAAAAAAATGGTTTCAGTTCATAAACATAAGATATAATTAGTTATACCTTCTAGTTATCATACATCTATTTAGACCGAGACTGCAATACAAATCTTCACAGCCGTCAGTTTCGCCAGTATGTGTGAACAAGCACAAACATTACTTTGTGTTGAACAAGGAGGCTTCATCTGAACCTTCTGTTATTTATCAAAGCAGCTGGAAACAATGCAGCACTGTGGGACATCGGTTGTATATCTGTAGTTCCCGTTGAGAGATATATCTAAGACCTAAAAACTATGAATGTGAAAAAGTAATTTTATTATGAAAGTACTCTATCCAATTCGGACTTATCACAATACAGATAGTTGGCATTCTTAGTTGTATTCTCATACGTTTCTCTTCACAGCAAGATTAACATTTGCTGTGTTTCTTTATACACCTTAAAATGCTGGCAGTTTCAGGCAAATCATCATTGTACTGTTTGCACATTTGTCATACCTATTTATAGCTAGTAGACAATATCTAAGTGTCCATTTACCATTTCTGGAGTCTACCTGTAAGTTGGTAAGCACACAGTGCAAATAAAGAGCCAATGAAGATTTCAAAGTTCTGTTTTCAGGCCAAAACCCTCTGCAGTAGTTCTGTTACTATACAAGACGACAAATATGCATTGGTCTTCCTATTTGTTGAACCTCAACCCCCAATGTACAAGTTTTTGCCACCTACCGGGGACAACTCCATTGTGCTAATTGCTATTATCTCTACATTATATACACAAATTGGCATGTGCTTTTCTTTCCCCAGTCATTGCAGTGATGTTCACATGCTAATTATCATTCACATTTCTACATTTGCAAGCGAATTGGGTAGGAATGTTATCACTTCTGGAAAACAAATGCACACAAAATAGTTAATAATAGTTCAGTTTGGGTTGGGGAAAAAAGTCCATCAAATTCAACCCCTTAAACTGGCCCCCATTGCTTCATTGCATGTTTGTATATAGATAAAAAGTGTCGCTTGTCAAAAAAAATTGTCAATGCATTTCAGCAAATTTTCACTGTTTCATGAATTTTTGGCTAAGCAAAACAGGTCAGATTCGTCTATCACTACTACCTATATATAATGAAGCCATGTAAGAAATAGGGTCCAACTAATGCACATTGGAGGATGTCTGAGTGCTTATGACCCATTTAGCAGCATGTTCTGCTTTGGAACCCAGACTGAGATTTGGTGTGGGAAGTAGAAATAAATGTGGCCTAATAGCAAGGCTGTAGTCAACCTTTTCTACCCTCATTTTCACCTATACCAATTGCTTATGCCTGACTTTTCATAAATATGTGTGGTTGTAGATTGAAGACAGGCAGACAGATAAGTTAAAACAAAAGTTAGTAGGATCATTGATCTTCTGCAGCAGACAACCCTGCTCTAACTTTTTAAACATTCGAAATGGTCATGCACAGAAATGTAAAAGAATACGAATTAAGATGCCTGTTACTAAACAGATACTAATTCAGATGCCTGTTATCAAATTATATTACAAAATAACTTCTTGAGGTAAGGGGGTTAAAATATTCTCTCTGTACTTCTTCACATTGAAAATTACATGTTCTTGCATTCCTACATCTCAATGCCAACGTCGGATTTGTTGGGTGAAGGTGTGAAGCCAATATGAATTACAATTTTCTTATGCTGAGACAATTGTATTTTCCTTTGGTCTTTTTTAGAATTTAGTAGACAAATCCATAATGCTTTAAGTGGCAGTCCCTGTCAGTGAGCAATAACCCTGTTCCATTATATTTATTTCCATTGCATCAAGCAGTAACGTATAAGCATTGTTTTTTTTTAGGAACACTGTGTAACAGCAATAGTACCTAATTAGAACATGGGTGCAATGCTGTAGTCCTATTCAGATGTTAGGAATATAAATAATTGATGCCAAAAAAGAACACAGGTGCATCAATGTTATCTCAGGACAAGTCGACCGTTTAGTTACATCAGGTCAAAAGCCCAGATTGGTTGGTACATCTCTACAGTTTTGACTACAAGGAAGCACAAACTTGCATGTGTTGCATTAATGTATACTCTAAAGGAGGATTATATGGTTGGTTCTACCTGATTTTGTTCCAGTGAAAGGATGGTTTCGTGTTTGTATGGAGCTAAGGGTTAAGGCTTTTGAAAACTCTTGCTATGACAGAATTGTTAAAGTTGTGATGGCAAACAGAGCTCTTCCTGTGGGAAATAGTAGACCTGATGGATGGATGATGCCAGCTTGCAGAAGACCACAAAGCCCCTGTGTGCATTCACCCTTAATTATAGAAGGCACAGTTCAGTAGCACCAACCATGGGCATTGGTTAATGTAAGTTGAGATATCCCTAAAGTAGTGACAGTGTTGAGAGCAGCGGTTCCTGACTTCTTTTACCCATTAGCCACATTCAAATGTAAAAGGAGTTGGGTAGCAATTAAAGGTTATAATTGGATATTTGGTATCCCTTCTCTGGACTTGCAACCTACAGAAGGCTCTGTTTGGCCTTAAACCTGTTTTTATGAAACCAAAAACTTGCCTCCAAGCCAGAAATTCAAAAATAAGCATCTGCTTTGAAGCCACTGGGAGCAACATTCATGGAGTTGGTAAGTAACATGTTGCTCAAGAGCCACTCGTTGGGGAATCACTGCTTTAGAGCATAGGTCATGGTTGCCTTACCAATAAATGTACATTTACATAAAGGGCACTGAATGTCTCAAACCTGTATATAAAATATATTGTTCACAGTATTTACACATGTTTCCCTTAGCAAGTTCTACAGTAACATTTTACTTTGCTATCTTTCCTACTTTGTTTATATGGAAATCTTGTAAAGTAAAGCAAATGCCAACTTTACTATATTTTCATTCAATTATTGCAAGTGTGTGCACAATTAACTACAGTAATCTTTAAAATTGTATCTGTATCATTGTTGCCAATTGTATGTTAAGGCTATGTACTTAATGTGAAGAACATTAATAGCCATAAAACAGGACATTTATTTATAAATGATGGTGCTTTTATTTTCCAAGCAAAATAAAAGACCATTAAACTTTATTGAAGAGCTGGAAGTTAATTAATTTCTGTGGATAGAAAAATGACTTCCTCTTCTGGATTAAATGACACATTCGCATACGGAAATTAAAATGTCATTTTCAGAGTGCTCTGCTCTAATGTGTACGCACAAATGCCTATATAACTTTTTTTATTATTATGTATTTGTTGCTCTCATTTAACCAATCTTGTGTATCTTGTGTACATTTTCTAATTATCTAAACACACTTTAAACTAGCACCCAAGTACAATATGGTACACCTGGTAAGAACATATGACTTGGAAGGGGTGCTGTAGTGATTCCATGGCAGACTTTCACTGTATCCATTATGGCATCTCTGCATCTAATTTTTGTGAGAATAGACCCTCAATTTCAAGTTCTCTAGTGGCTCCTAAAAGGACCAGTCTGATGCTGGCTGCTACGTTCCTAACTACTGACCTATATTATATGTCCTTTTAAGGACCATTGAATCCATGTTATCTGTCTGACAAATATAAATGTCTTCTATGTCCATCCTGCAGTGACACCTCTCAAGTCAGCATGGGCCATTTTAGGGGTAAAAACATCATATTTGACCTACTTTGAATTTTGCCCAGGGTTTCAGTATATTCAAAAATAGTGTTGCAGAATTTGAATAAATTAATTGTTTAGAAACCAGAGAACCTAGCGTTCCAGAGCTGACCCTTGTTGTTGGCAGCAGAGCCAATGTTATGAAGAAATAACTTGCATGAATAAAACCACATTTGAGGACTGTGGAGTTAAAGGATATATAACCCCAACAATACTTACACACACAGCGTCTTTGAAATTTTTAAATTCCTGTCACTCTGGTTGTTCAAAGGTTTATAGTAAGGCTGCAGCATCCACTTAATCAGTTACTAATCAGTTAGTAACCACTGCCTACAACAAGTCAAAGCAGGGCAAGTCAACCCTTAGAGTTGATCCACAGTGATGTGTGTGCACCAATGAGAACAAGTATTTTGTGACTTTCATAGATGACTACTCCAGATACACAAAAGTATATCTAATGAAGCGCAAAAGTGAAATACTGGATAAACTCAAGGATTATATAGCAGAATCCTCAAACAAATTCCAGCACAATCCTGTGACATTAAGATTTGACAATGGAGGGGAATAGACAAGCATTGAAGCTAAAGCATAAAGGAACAAGGCAGTCAACATCAAACAAGTGCTCCATACACTCCAGAACAGAACGGTGTAGCAGAAAGAAAGAATCACACACTTGTAGAGGTGACGAGGTGTATGCTAAATGATGCCAACCTCTCAAATAAATTCTGGGGAGAAGCAATAACCACAGCAACATACCTACAAAACAGTCTACCAACAAAATCTATAGCAGCTATCCCTTAAGAGCTATGGAATTGTAAGAAACCTAGTGTAAGTCACTTGAGAACATTTGGTTGCAAGGCATATGTGCACATTTCAAGTGAAAAATGCCACAAACTGTGAGACAAAACTACAGAAGTTGTGTTTGTAGTATACAGTGGGCAAAGTAAAGCTTACAGAGTTCTTAATCCTAAAACCTGCAAAGTGACAGTAAGCCACAGCGTATATTTTGACAAGTCCTCCTTATCAAAAACCCTGATACCTGAATCTTCTGAAGAGACAACAACAGTGTCTGTGACAGGAGGGGCAGAACCACTTGCCAAAACAGGTGACTCTATGAAGCACACAATGAAAAATTCTCAAAGTACACCTCAACAACCAAATGTCAAAGAGGAAACTGAACTGTGAAGGTCAACCCGCACCACAAAAGGGATACCAGCTCCCAGATACTCTTACAAAGCTTACGCACAAGAAATATTTGAACCAAATTCCTGGGAAGAGATCATTCAACTACCAAAAAGTAAAGCCAAAAAATGGCAAGTTTCAGCACAAATGATTCCTTGAACAAAAATGAAACATGGATTTTGACTCCGTTACCTCAGGGTCACAAAGCAATAGGTTGTAAGTGGATATTTAAAATGAAATAAAATGCAAATGGAGAAGTTGAGTGTTACAAGGCTAGATAAGTCGCCGAAAGAATCAGGACTATCATGAAACTTTTGCTCCAGTAGTGAAACATACAACTGTGAAAACACTCTTATGTATGGCAGCCAGCAAACGTATGCAAGTAAGACATCTACATATATGTGACAACTATTTTCTTTATGGTGAAATTGATGAAGACCTATACATGGAACAACCACCTGGTTTTGTGAATCTAGAAACCATAGATTTGGTATGCAAGCTTCAGAAGGGCCTATATGGACTTAAACAAGCTGCCAGAGCATGGAATGAGAAAATAAATAAAGTCCTTTTGCATGGAGGATTTTCCAGAAGCAAAGCAGATCCATGTCTTTACAGTAAGACAGAAACCAACATATGGATATATGTATTGATCTACAGATGAAGCCACTTAGATTTGTGAGTTAAATGCGTCATGACTCAGGGGTAATTGAAGAAACTGTGTTATCTTAAGTCATCTTAACTCATTTAATGCATTTAACCTTTTCATTAGCATACCAAAGCTCCATTGTTCACAATGGTGAATGCTTTAATTAGATGGGATGTTGTGACGCAGTTTTCTGTGTTAAATGAGATAAATGGGATATCTGTGTTTAGTTATTCTGTGTCAAACAGACAAACCAAAGTGGCTGCATCTGTATGTGGATGATTTGCTAGTCTGTTATGAGCAAGACGGGGACAGTGATGATATTGTTCAAAGACTAAAGGCAAACTTTGAAATTAAGGATTTGGAAAATGTCACATATTACCTTGGAGAGATGAGGATGGAAGTTTCCTACTTAATCAGAAAAGTAAAATTCAAGAGCTGATAACCTATTGTGGAATGGAGGAAGCAAAGGAAGTGAAAATACCTATGGAAGTTAAAAATCTGAAAGGCAAGAAAGGTGAGCAATTGTTGACAGACAACCACCAATATCCTATGTGCGCTTCCTTCTCTTTTGTCTTTTAACCACAAATATCAAAAGGTTATTGGCAAATTGTTGTTCATACGACAGTGACAAGACCAGACATTGCAGCAGTAGTAGGAATACTTTGCAGAAAGGTTTCAGCTCCAGATTGTAATGTGGTAAAGCGTATCATTCAATACCTAAAAGGTACTATCAATAAGAAGTTGAAATTGCCAGCAGTACACATAGCAAAGTTAACTGGTTATGTAGACGCAGACTGGGCAGGTAATGTAAAAGATCGCAAGTCAACTACAGGATTTTTGTTTAAACTTGGAAAATGCACCATATGTTGGACCAGTAGAAAACAAGCCAAAGTAGCCTTATCAACGAAAGCTGGATATATTGCAGCAGCACAAGCTTGTCAAGAAGTTATGGTTACATCAACTCTTGATGGACTTGGTTATGGACATACACAATCCAACCATACTCTTGGAAGACAACCAAGGATGTATTAAGTTGTCACAAACAGAAAAGGTGAACCAGCGTACTAAACACATTGATGTGAAATATCACCTTTTGAGGGACTCTCAAGATCAGGGCATCGTTGAATTGCAGTACTGTCCAACAGAGACTGTGGTGGCATTAACCAAACCATTACCCAAGGATCATTTTGAGAAACTGATTGAAAGAATGAATCTTGTGGAATAATCTCCATACAGTTGAGAAGGGGTGTTGGAAAACAACAGACAGAGATTGTTACAGTGTATGTTACTTAAAGCAGGGAGGGTCTATTGTTGCTTAAAATATGATGTCATGTTTGACCTGTAACCCTGTGTGATTTTCTTCTTCCTCTTCCTGTGTATGCTCTCTATGAAAGTCCCTGTTGCAGACATGTTATGCTGAAGTGTTTATGCGGAGTTCTATAAAGCAACCAAATTACTGTTCACACAGAAGTTGGTGTGTCTCATAAGGCTTATATAGACCAAGCAGAATAAAATAGGATCTTTTTACCTTGCAAATAAATAATGAAATGGTCTCTATATACAAGGGAAAAAAAGAAAATAGGGCAAACTATTTGCGCTTCCATTAAGCCCCCTAATTACCTTACATTCTGTATTTATTATGATGAATAAATTATGACCCAATCCCACCCCAAAAAAGAAACAAAATGGTTAATCCGATATTTCCTGCAAATAACTTGCTCCCAACAGCATGTACCATAAGTCTTATACAGACCAAGCAGAATAAAATAGGATCTTTTTTACCTTGCAAATAAATAATGAAATGGTCTCTGTATACAAGGGAAAAAAGAAACGAGGGCAAACTATTTATGCTTCTATTAATCCCCCTAGTTACCTTACATTCTGTATATATTATTGTGAATAAATTATGACCCAATCCCACCTCAAAAAATAAACAAAACGGTGGATCCGATAAACTAATCTCATTTACTCTTCAACTGGGTTTTTTTTAGAAGGCAAAAATTAAAAATTACTCTGTAAATAAATAACATCTGTACCTGCCAATCTAAATCAATATTTGTACAAATATTATCAAAATGTCTACCATGTGCATTCTATAAAAAGACAAAACAATCTGTCCTAAAGATATAACATATGTTGGAAGGCACGTTGCTAGCAAGTTACAGATTTTCTATTCTGTGCTCTGCAGTGTGCTAGAGGAGGAATAGTGTACTAATTGTATGCGGAGAACATAAAGCACTGTGGGCCTAAGCTGTTATGTGCACATTACAGTGCAGGTGGTGAGCAGTGTTCTGGAACCTACATCTGCAGCAACAAGACTTATGCTTCAGAGCTGTTTTTTGTATAAAAGCCTACTGCTTTTTCTTTTCATTCTCTTTTCACCCTGCTGATTATTGCTATGTATTATTAGCTATTTCTTTGAGTTTCATACAGATGCCATTAATAGTCCCTAAAATATGCCAGGGAATACTAGCACTTGAGTATAATATTCTAGAAGAGCCACTGCATGTAACTTATCTTATAAGTGAAGGCATTAAGACAAAATATACTATATGTAATCATTTAATAAAATCCATCAGCACAAATGTTCCCCTTTGAAAGTCACATTTTAGCCTCGTAAGAAGCATTATTTAAGAAATATGGTGCAATGCTCTCAGTAATATAAAAAAAAAGTGCAAAGGTCAACATTTTTTTGCATTTTGCCCATTGCCCAGCTTAAAGAATTTTAAGCAAAGAGCTACAGCCAACTCTAAATGCAACTCTAATTTGCTGTGCTTGGGGGGGGGAGGGAGAATGGTCTCATAGTGCAGTCTGAAGAAATAAGATGGGCAAATTAGCTAAAAACTGGGGAGACACATCCAGCACCCCTGCAGGCGAAAAAAAACACACATAAAAACTAAAAAAAATAAAATAATGGCGCAGGTTCGCTCGACACAAGAAGAGGAGAGCTCTGATGCAGTCATACACGCTGAAAGTGAATACAATGAAGACACAGATATGCATACCTACTTAGACAGCTGCCCCCTCCAAATCCGACAACAAAAGTATACTCCGGGAAGTAACTTCCACCATTAGAGGACCTGCAAGAGACAAGCTGTCACTTGCTGCCCGAATGGATCATCTTGAGACATACCAAAGTAATTACAGAACCAAAAATGACTTCAAACTAAAATACACACACAAAGTAAATATAGAGAGGGTCTCAAATGCCATATAAATGATGTATAAAACAGGTGGAGGACAAATAACATCAGTGTCCCTGAAATTATTAAAGCTGACGAAATCCACACAGTGTTAGATATTCAATACAATCCTAAATAGAGATTCAACAACTAAAATATTAATTGACAGAGCCCACGGGGTACCTAAACCCAAAGGTGCACCACTGAATGCTCACAGGGGCATATTGTGTTGCATACATTACTTCAAAGAAGAGGAAGATATTCTACATTAAGCTAGAGAGGTTAATAATATTGCTTATGAGGACTGCAGAATTTCCATTTTCCAGGATATATCCAGACTTCCATTAATTCAAACAACTGAAACCTTTGACTGATACTCTGAGAGAAAATGACATCCAATACAAATGGGGATACCCATTCTGCCTCATTGCCAGGAAGGATAAAATACAATAAGTATTGCGCTCACCTCATGAAACAGAAACCTGTCTACAATTAGAAAAATAACATTACCAGAATGGGAAGCCCCTAAAGATCACAATTTGGAGATAGAATACTACTCTACAAGGAGAATAGAAAACTAATTTGTACAGGTATATCTAACTCTTCAGTAAAAGGAACACATTGAAAAAGCTCCTACAAGTTCCTACAATACATTCATACGCCATGGAATGTCAAAAGAACTTTTTTTTTTTAATTCTTGTACAGTACTTACTTGCACTTACAGAAATGCAAATTGCTCCGTTTTGCTCTTATTGGAATATGCTAGTTAGATTTATCATTCTGGAAAGTGATTCAGATGTTATGTGGCATACAGTAAAGGCCACTGAATGATGGACAATCACAGGGAAACCTTCAGTAGAAGGCCTGCTTCTATGCACCCATGGTGTTAAAAAAAATCTCTGTTAAATGAATGACAATAAATCATAGAAGAAAACAAAATGAGGGTGGACATAATTTCTAAAAAATATATTTATATTACAACCCATTGCTTTACAATTTTCCACCAAACTGATGTGAACCCCTTTCTTTTTAGTTATGAAGCATTCTTATTAATTTCACATCTCTTAGTGAACAGTTAATATAAGGGAAAATTAAGGACTTTAGGGCTCATTAATGACCGCAAATGCAGTTTGCAAAGTGCGATTTCAGGCACAAGTCATCCTATTTTACCCAGAATTCAGCTTTTTCCTATAATTTGAGTCATTGCAGACTTGGAGGGAGGTTTGTGTTGCAATTTTGCTTGCATTTCAACATAATTTCGCTGACATTTGTTAATAGAACAGCGCTACACTGTTGCTTCTGTTAGGACTCATTCTAGATCTCCCCAGCCTAGCCGCACTTACCTCATGAGGAAGTGCGCTGACTGTCTGGAGAGAATGAGGTTTCCTGCAGTCATACTGGGCTGTGGGTGTCCGATCATTTGATAGACTAAAGTAAATTGTACCTCGGCTATGGAAGGGCCAAAGCGGTGTGACTGACTGGCAACACTTTTTGGGCACACAACATCTGACGTGTTGCAGTGTTGGGTCGGGGTAAATGCAGTTGGTCTGGGGGCAGCTTAAGGGGGTTATTTTACTAAATGGAGGGTGCAGTGCTGAATTTTTAGAAATACTGACATGTTTCCTAACAGTTAAAAATTGAGGATATCCTCTTTGAAAAGTGAGGGATTAAAGGGGGCACGATTTATATGAATAAATAGATGGCACTTTGTCTTAGCGCTCAGATTGCTCACCACTTCTTTCTATTAATTAGATTAAACCATACCTAAATCCATTGAAACAGCAGATCTGTGTCTTCCACAAGCCCTAAAGCCGTGAACTTTTGGAATCTCCCGTATTGCTACCTTTAGGCCCTATCCAATATGGCTTTCGACCTGCATATTCTTCTGAGATCGCCTTGTGTACAGTTGCAAACGATGTTCAGGTTGCCAAAGGTCACCTCTTAAATCTAATCTTGCTCATCTGTTTGATAAAACAACCAAACTGTATTTTCAATTAACCAATGAGGCAGTTTTACAAACCCTTTCTAAAAACCCCATTAAGGTTAGGGCACAGATTCGGAGAGATTAGTTACCCAGCTACAAATCTTCTATTCCTCGGGGTGATTAATCTCCCTGAACTGGGGAGAACCGGCGGGATGGCACTCGGCACAATTAATTTTCGCCCGATGTTTCCTCGTGAGGTAACTTCAGGCAACTTTGAAAAATAAATCGCTCAGAGTGCCATCCTTTACATTTTAGCTGGCGGGAAAACAGGGGAGGCAGTTTGGGGAGATAAGTCATCCCGAAGAAGAGGAGATTTGTCGCCGGGCAACTAATCTCCCTGAATCTGCCTGTGTGCCCTGACCCTAAAGGCTAGGCAATCCAATGGTGTAAATTTTGAGTATGATGTTTTCTGCCTTGGATAAAATTGGAATTTGCTTGATGTATAGTAGTTACATATATTCTAATAAAATATTCAGTGAGCATTTGAGAATTATTTCGGGTATTTAGAATGTTTTCGTAAATCTGCCTCAATTGTAATTAGATTTTGATTGGCTGTTTTATTTTTGAATACTTTGACAAGTATTCTATGAATGCAGCCTATGATTAAGTGACTTCTAAAGGCATGGAATGTGTAAAGCTTTTTTTTTCTTTGTAGTTTTGAGCCAGCCTGCTGTCAGCTTGGCATGTTGCCCATAACAGTCTGACTCTTTCCTCTGAATATAACACAATTGAAGCCTGACACTTCTTTCTATGCAATATTCACAAAATCAATTTCTTTCAGAAGGAACAGTTAAAACACATCCATGTCATCATATCCCACCTAGACTACTGCAACTTATTACTAACTGGTCTCCCTAACTTCCATCTCTCCCCGCTACAGTCTGTAATAAAATCTACTTCTAGAATTATTATCCTCCAATCTTAGAGAGAAAATGTCTCTCCCCTAAAATCCCATAAAGCAAAAGAAAAGCTTCTCTTTTGTCTCCATACATCCTTGGCCGACTCCTCTGTTCCTTTGAGAGACACCTGTTTCGTCACATCACCTACTAAACACTGTTCCTACTTGAATCCTTTCGTTTTTTTCCATATTCCAAGCATTTGTCAGCAATTCAGAGCAAATGTGTGTTTGTTAAAAAATTAAATTCTACAATTCTGATATTTTTATTGAACTTTGTGACTATACTGCAAAGTACACAACAGTGATTAAACAGACCATAGAATAGCATCTGAAAAAAGCTATAACCTTTCCATATGAACTGATAATTAAAGGGTTCTGACAAAGGTACTGATAAAATGATAGTCTGAATAATGTACAAAGTGCTAATCATTTATGACATACAACAGGGAACACATTGAACTTTTACGGATGATATCCAGGTCACATTCCACTTAGCAGAAATACATATTCTCCCTTAAAGTGATCTGAATGATGATGGTCACATGGTTATATTTTTACTTTTATTTTTTATAAAGATCATTTTATGTATTGCAAGGATTTGTGACATCTTCTTGAACACATACAAAGGACAAAAAAATCAAATGTCCATTATAATAGCCAGTATATATTTTGATAAGCCTCGCGTTAAACATAATTTAATGGATTCCTGCTTATTGGAAGCAGTCTGGCAATCTAATTATCTACCACGCAAGGACCAAACCTGGAGCTAATCTTACCCATGTTGAGGGGTTGTGTGGCCTGCCTAATGTTTGTAACATGGACACATGAGCAAATAAACAACTCCTTCAGTGTTGCAGTTAAGCTGTCTCAGTCTTATGTAATGTATCCCAAACACTCTTGGTTCGATCAATGAATGGGCAGATATTACATGTACCACATTGAAAAGTACCCCTTACTTCACAGCCCCTGGTGTGTTTCATGGGCCCTGTATAGTGGCTCATTATTAAAACATCCCCAAGGATTTTTGCTCTCTTGGCCACTAATGGAGATTTAGATGGGAACACTGCTTTGAGGACTGGATTGTGTTGCAAAATCTGCTAATGCTTTGCCAGCATCCCATGTAATATATCTCACTCATCCCAAAAAGTCATGGTAAATAAATTGGAGTGTGAGACTAAAACCCCCAAATTTGCACCTGCGGAATAAATTTGCACATCACTACTGACAAAGCCTTTTAAGAAGGTGTGGAGTGATGGACGCCGAACGCTTCTCCCCCCGCTACTCCTACATCCATGCTGCTTTATTGTATCGTGATAAGTATACCCCCACTCACTTTTTGCACTTTAATGATGGAATTGTGGCAATTGTGGTATTTCAACTGTGCATAGAATTGTGATTCACTCTTTGTATTTATGATTTGGTATTTTCAACTTGTGTGTTGCTGCATGAGAGCTTCTGTATTTAGTCACTCAGTGCTGTGGGATGTTAGGTTATAATCATTAGAAGTGGGGAGGGGGGAAGTTCCCTGTGATTTTTAATTTTTTAAATTAAATTTGCCTTGTTTTTTGGCAAACTAATTTTTTCTAATAAAGATTGAATTTTCTTGAAATGATTTTGGTGTTGGAGCAAAGAAAATGGAATTGTTTTGTGTGATATATTTCATATGTTTCCTTTAAGGCTCAAGGTGCATAGGGCAAAGTTTGGCATTTCTTTTACTCCAAATTGCCCCTTGTTGTCGCCTGTTGTTGTATGGTAAATACCTGTAAGCTGAAATTAAAGCTTTACAGACTGTTATGGCCTAAAAACAAAAACTAGAGCAACTTGATTAAAACTGCTTATTGTTTCTAATATGAAGTTGTATTTATAACACTGCACACTAAACTAGCAGCTCATTGTTTTTCTTTGGTGGCAGCTTGAGTGGAGAATTTTTGTGTTTTAGAAATACAGTACATTTATAATACGTTTATATCTGTACCACTATATTTTGTAAGTGAAATGATATTATATGCCAAATACAATTGATATAATTTCAAAAATGACTTATTCGGCCTTTTGTAGCAGAGATTACATCAACTCATAAATAAAAATAACATGGCTATCTAGAATTCAGCACAGACACTGAATTATTTTTCTACAGTGTCATGCTTTGAATCAGAATTTTACTCTAAAAAATCCTGCCACCTCTGATTGTTCACATGCAGTGCCGGACTGGTTCATCGGGATACCAGGAAAAATTCCCAGTGGGCCCAAGTGTCAGTGGGCCTCATGCTGCTAAACATTTTGGCCTATTTCATGGCCATTCCCTATTTCTATGAGATCAAAGAGGCTAAATAGATGAAATAATAGATTATAGTATGTAAAGAAAAGAGACTAGGAGAATAATAGTTGAGTGAGTAGAGGAAGAATAATAGCACTGAGAGTGGGCCCCTGGTCCAGGGTCAGACTGGGCCGGTGGGACACTGGGAAAAAACCCAAAACTTGCTTATCTTCATCATGTGCCTACTGTATACACTTTCCTGCTTATGGAGAGTCAAAAAGGAAAACTGTAAATATACCTATTTAAAAAGCGTAACCACAGTATTTCATTTTCCATACATGTTTTATTTTGCCTTTGATGCTATAATGAGAATCTAAATGGCTCTGTAAAATTCTCTCCATGTTTCACATTTTGCCACCTAAAACCTACCGAGCACCAATGTTAGCCTATGGGAAAGGTCCCCATAGGCTTTCCTAGCAATTTCTAATCAAAGGAAAATCTTTCGATCGATGAATTAAAATCCTTTGACTTCGATATTCCCCATATTTAAATGGGGACAGTGACCCCCATTTGAAAGCTTGAAAGAGTCAAAAGAAGGCAAATAATTTAAAAAAAAAAAAACAGCCGTTCTTTTACATACTAAAAGTTAATATCAAGATGAACCATACCTTTAATTTTGAGAAGATTTCATGGTGTGAGCAATACAATATTATGGGGAACAGAAGCTCTAAGCAAAGCAAGAGTGTAAGAATATGCCAGAGGTACAGTAGTATAGTTATTACTGAAGGAATTTAGAGTTAGTCAGGAAAGGGTGGTTGCCATTGGGAACATTGGACCTATGACCCCCGAGGCACTCCATTAACACTAGGTACTCTTGTTAACTATCTCTCTTCTGAGTCTAAGTACAAATAGCATATTCCTTTATTTGATCAGTAACTATCCATGCAGGGGTTACATTCACTGACACCCAATATTTGTTGTTGGTTATATGCCTTTAAAAGCACTTTTTTATTTATTTTATTTATTTGCATCTTGCCCCTGGCATCCACCGGCTTAATGCCATATGTAAAGAGTTGCACTTCATTGTAGACATGTGATGCAGTAGAACAAGACATGAGCCAGAAGTAGGAATTACGTTTACGGTAATATTGAGTCTGTAGGAGATACTTAAAGGAGAAGGAAAGCCCCAGGGCGCAAAACCCCTCCCCCCCTCCCCTCCGTTGCCCCCCCTCCCTCCTCCCCCCTGGCCTACCCCTCCCCCTGGGCAAATGCCCCTAACTTGTTACTCACCCCTCTGCGCAGGTCCTGTCCATGGAGTTCGCAGTCACCATCTTCTTCCACGCGCGTCTTCTTCCTGCTCTGACCGGCGTCTTCTGGCGCATGCGCAGTAGGAACAGGTACCGGTACGGCTCTACTGCGCATGCGGCGAATGTCGCGAAGTTTTCCGATTTCACTTCGTGACATTCGGCACATGCGCAGTAGAGCTGTACCGGTACCTGTTCCTACTGCGCATGCGCCAGAAGACGCCGGTCAGAGCAGGAAGAAGACGCGCGTGGAAGAAGATGGTGACTGCGAACTCCATGGACAGGACCTGCACAGAGGGGTGAGTAACAAGTTAGGGGCATTTGCCCAGGGGGAGGGGTAGGCCAGGGGGGAGGAGGGAGGGGGGGCAACGGAGGGGAGGGGGGGAGGGGTTTTGCGCCCTGGGGCTTTCCTTCTCCTTTAAGGTATCTCCCACTGCTACAGGTGTAAGTGTTCTGTATATGTGGCCAAAAAAGTATAATTTTGTTCCCTTCAGCACTCCCACCAACTGGACTGGACTATTGTTAAATGAGCCCTTTAAACTCTCTGATTTTCTGAATCATTCTTTCTGAGCAGATTAGTCCTATAATTAAACTTCTAGAATTGGATCTATTAAAAAGGAAACCTTAATTATCTGGTTACTTGTGGTGTGAACAGACCTGCCTCTGATACCAAATATTTCACACTCTCTGCTTAATTTATTATATATATATATACATATACATATATATATATATATATATACATATATATATATATATATATATATATATGTGAAATTTGTTACATGCTTCTCAGCAATGCTCTTTTATTTGCAAATGTTGCTTGCCTGATTGCTTTTTTTTTGGCTGCTTAATTGACCTTGTTGTAATTAATAAAAGCTTCAGATAATTCAGCCAAAAAAGTTTAAATGTTTTAAATTTCTTATGCTAACCATTTAAAAAAATCATTTAGATTTTGCTTTACTTTATCTACCTTTGTTCAACACAGATGCAGGCCGCTCCAGATGTAAGGTTAAAAGTCTGTGTTTTTGAATTTAAAAGGCTTCCAAACAGCTACTAAAGGCAACAGAAATTGCTTGCTTGCGTAATTGCTTTTTTGACAGCTTAATTGGCCTTGTTGTAATTAATAAAAGCTTCAGATAATTCAGCCAAAAAAGTTTTAAATTCTTTATGCTAACCATTTATAAAATCATTTAGATGTTGCTTTACTTTATCTACCAACACAAATGCAGGTTGCTCCAGATGTTAGGGAAAAAGTCTGTGTTTTTGAATTTAAATGGCTTCCAAGAAGCTACTAAAGGCAACACAAATGGCTTGTGTTCAGTAACCAAGTGTCCAATATGCAGGGTGTCTGGTTTCAGAGGGGGTCAAACATTCAGTCCACTGAACAAGGGTAGATGCAACCTGCTAATCTTGCTCCAATATTCCTCCAACAGTAACTCGCTTACTTACAAAACTTATTTGTTAATCCTGCAGGGGCTCTTAAAGAGTTCATAACATAAAGAGGAAAGGGATAAATAGCTTCAATCCAGGATATATACCCTGTCTAAAATGTAAATAAAGAGAATGGGGAAAACTTTCACATGATGTAAACCCTATAATTTAATTACAAATAGTTCAAAACAACATATCGGTCTTTGAAGACCGAGAAATGTAATGCTTGTTTTGAATTAACCAGAAACATATTTAATAATAGTTGAGACAGGGGCATGTTTCCTATTTTGTTGAATCACCTTTTCCAGTGAGAAGTGGAACTAGTGCTATTTGATTTGTGTTAAAAGTAGCAAATGCGCTAAATAAGATGGCATCATATGCAATTGAGTCAGGCACAGTTCCCTCTGGTGTTCGTAATGATGATGGAATTCAGGGAAAAACATGGCAGCTGTGCTTGAAATTGCACTTCCATTATGCAATTGTAGTTGTAATGAGTTGTAAATGACACAAAAATTAAGAATTATTTGTTTTAATTTGACCCAAATGGGAAATGGTATGATAACATATTTACAAATACTTGTGCCCAGGGACCATCATTTATATTGGAGTGCCAGATCTGCTGATATGTACCTTGCATAAATGAGGAGGGTGTTATACAGCGTAATAGGGGCCATTTAGTGATATTGTGCAGTAATGTATCAAAAGGGCAGGTTTAAAATATAAATGTCTCCCTCAAAATAAACCAAAAGCCAAATTCTGTTTTTATGTGCAAAACAAGGTTGCTGTGAGACTTTCACTTTAGTGTGAACTGCATTCAGCTGCACAAGTTTATTGCAATACCTTGTAACCATTTTACTAGCCCAGGAAAGCCTAAATACTCTTTTATTAACCAAATGTGTGAAACGCATACACTTCATGTAACAAAATTATTTCAACATGTGTCCTTTAAAATGTCCCAGTAGGATACATGTCAAACAGAGAAGCAACTTTTATTCCTGTAAAATGATACATTGGAGCTTAGCGAAAGTGTATAAGACAAGATTAAGTCAATGTTTGGGTTACACACTACGTAACAGATGGCAGAAATAAAAAAAACACATTTACACTTTTTGTAGTGGTCCATTTGCTTCTTTTCAAGTAGTCAGAATATTGCTGCTCTAAAATTGAGAGAATCTACTGAAGGCTGGAAACCTTCACATTTCTATAAACAAAGTCTTTAAATAGGGAGAAAGGTAACAAGCGTTTGCATTTCCTTTAAACGAAGGGCATAATATGATTCAATTCCCAATCTCGACTTTTAAACGTATTATGCGTCACTGCATTTTACATTTACAGAAATGGGAGCTTGGGATTGATTGTCTGCAGGCAACGAGAAAATAACTAGCCGGCTCTGATTTTTTTTTCACCTGCTGTTTTCATTAAGATTACAATTTCAATCTTGTTTTTTCCCAATAAAAATAAGCAAAAGGTAGAGATATAACCATTACTACACAAATTAACTGGACAGCATCATATCCCCTAAGCTGATCACAAACATTCCCATTTAGCACAAGTAAGTGCTAGTTCCTGTTTGATTAAACTTCAGTTGACAATCCTTTCAAAAAAAATTAATGTACTTAAATTTCAGGCAACATCCAATACAAGAGGAGCAAAGACTAACATTGGACCATGAAGCTGAAGCTATGGACTCCTCTTTCAGCAAAGCCAATGTACTCTTAAAACGGCCGGTTCACCTATAGAATGGCTAATCCAAAGCAACTTCTGAAATGGCATTCATACTTTCCAGCTTTCAAATAGAGGTCACTGACCCCCATCTATAAAAACAAATGCTCTGTAAGGCTACAAATTTGTTTTTGCTACTTTTTATTACTCATCTTTCAAATTAGTATCTCTCCTATTCATATTCCAGTCTCTTATTCAAATTAAGGCATGGTTGCTAGAGTAGTATGGACCCTTAGTATGGACCCTAGCAACAAGATTGCTGAAATTGCAAACTGGAAAAAAAAAACTAAACAACTAAAAAACAACAAATAATAAAAAATTAAACCTAATTATGAATTGTCTCAGAATATCCCTCTTTACATTAATTTAAATGTGAACCTCTTTAAGAATTCCTTGCAATATAATGGTAGCTCAGTGATGCGTATATTCTGTTATTAGAGATACTCTTCTGAGACAACTTACAATAAGTCATTCTACTTGGCTTTAAATGTGTGAGAAGTTCAAATGGAGTAGCATAGGGAATCATAATATTGACAGTTGTTCTTCAGTATTGAAAATGCAGTATGAATCAAGGAAATAATAGGTCTGTGTATCTGTAATATTTAGGGGTTATTACCCATTTGAACAAGCAGAGAGGGATAACACAACAATTGGCAATCGGACAACATGCTTCCTTGAATCAAGTAGAAACTGTTGAAGGAAGACTATTGCTGCTCTGAAATATTAGGTATCGTTTATGACGTGCAAATCGGGATGCAAAGTACAAAAATTGTGGAAAAATGGCCATGTTTTTGCCCTCTGCCCTGCATGCTAAATAAACTGCAGTAGGTCTCTGCAGTCTATTTTCACTAAATGGATGCTATTAATACAACATAATGTACAAAGCCAATCCAATAAATAACGTAAACTAGGAGCTTTCATTAGCTTTTTTTCAGCCAGATGCTTATACAACAATAAAAACCAAAATGTGTAATGTTTATATTTTTGTGCTCTCTCTCTCTCTCTCTAGATATGGGGCATGGCAGACGGGAACCAAAGACAGCCGCATGAGAGCTAGAGCTGAGCCTTTTTTGTTGAAATGGACAAATCTGCTCAAAGTGGAGAGAGGCTACAAGGAATATGAGGTATGTCTTACTAAACCACAAGTCAAAGAAGCACTTTCTGTTCACTTTGGATACAGACATCACAGTTACATATTTGAAGAAGTTGTCATGGCCTTTACAAAGTGCACTGTCTGAGTCAGTAAGCTCAGAACTTAATATACTTAATATCTTCAGATTGAAGAACCTTTCCTACAAAACAGTTGGGAAGTTTCCCATGACAAAGAACACTAACTAATAGATGCAGAATACAATCTACAGCCATTTTGCTTTTGATACCAGATATGGGTTAATGTTGTGAACAATGTTGTCAAATCTTAAGTTGGTTCCATCTTGAAGTGCTGAATTCTCCAACTTGAAGTTTTTCTGGGCACTGCCCTCCATTTCTCCTCCAGCTTATATTAGTCTGTTTTAGATAAATTAAATTTTATCAACACATTGGTTTAAGTGATTCCTTACATCAGTCAGTATTATATATGTTTTACATTACATTCCTTTCCACATAAATCAGCAAGTTTCACTAGGTTCTAATTACCTAAATGCTGTGTATTTTCCATTTGAGGTTCCTTCTAAAGTGTTTAGTGTCTGTATAAAGTAATACACGTATTTAAATTGAGGTCATTGTTTTTTTTCAAAGTAGCAGATTGTATTGAATATTTGCTAAAATAATACTATAATAAACTATAAGCCTCAGATGTTTAATATACGGCTTTTTGCTAAAAGGGCTTTTCTTACTATTTGAGTGGATAGCTGCAATGGCTATATTCTAATTAGATCTTATGTCTGGATTAGACTTATGATATGATAAGGTTATATGAGCTTTAGGTGAAGGATTTAATGTTTCTCAGCTTCTACTCTAAATTATATTGGGTTATAATTATATTTTAAATAGCTTTAAATAGCACTGTTTTAGTAAGGTAGAAGAAATGAGGCAGAAGAACATTAGCCAATGATTTAAATATTTTCTATCCAATCCCCTGCAGTAAAGAATAGGACATATTGAGAAACTTTCTTTGATATAATAAAGGAAAGCCCTGGAGCTATAAACGCAGGGGCTGCATGACAAGGGATCCGAATGACCAGCAGCCAAATTACACTGGTTTATATTGAAAGATTAGCAGAATAAGAGGTAGCTGTGATTGGGTGAGAAGGAATGAGTTAAGGCAGGGGAAAGCTGGGCTGGGGGCAGAGAAAGAGAGGGATGTGATGTCAGGGGAAGAAGCAGTTCACTTCATTATCTTCTGAGCAGGTAGAAACATCCCACCCACCCTCCTTTTTTGCATATTTTGTGAAATGTCAGGAGTTTCTCTTCTTTATGTTCTCATATTATCTATTAATAACCAAATGTTATATTGTGGTTTTGGTACTGTTGTACAATATAAATGTGAAAGTCTGCATGGTATTATTCATGTTAAATGCATGTCAAATGCTTGATCCAGGGAATGTTTCAGTTCCTCATTGGGGTCAGGAAGGAATTTTTTCCCTCTTGTGGTATAATTGACACTCGCTTCAGGCTGGGTTTTTTTTTGCCTGTCTCTGGATCAAAAACAGTGAATATGTGATATATTTCAAGTTTTATTTGTCACAGCAATGGTAGGACATTACCAGAGTACTGCGCATTAAATTTTAGAAGAGGGAGAAAAGAGGTTCTCTCCTGTGACTGCACGGTGGGTTGATTGATACAGACTAGGTGACAGTCTGCCTGGATTTCCTGTTATCGAGACACTGCAGATTCAGGACCGACAGCACTGCTGCTGAACTTCTCTCCTGGTGGGAGATGCAGCCATTGCTGGTAGCAGATTTGGGGGCCATTCTCTCTGTAGGTAGATGCAGCCTAAACTCAGTGGTGGAAATAATGACATAGTGCTGATCTCAGTTCTTCACTGAGGAATCCAGAGCACAGAAGCAATTCTGGCTTTGAATATTGCTTTGGGGAGAGGCTGGCAAGGTCCTATTTATTTAATAAAATGTGAATAAATGTTGTGACCATTTACCCCATTTCTGTCTCTGATGGCTGAAGGTGAAGGTTCACTTGAGTCCACTTGTCATGTCCTAATTAAAAATATCTTACTGTAGCTAGTGATGGGCGAATTTGCGCCATTTTAAATAAAATATGCTTTTAGTAAATATGGTTATGCTGCTGCAGAAACTTTCTATTACTAGATTATTGAGACCAGAGGGCATAAGGAGTTAAAAGGGTCAGATAGGCATGGTGGAGAGGTAGAGGATGGGAAATGGAAAGGGACATGTCTTGGCAATTGTATAATGGAAAAATAAGCATGTTTGGCAGTGGCATTAATATGATTTGAGAATAAGGAATGGTACCATTTTTGTAATTTGTACATTTATATTTGCAAAATTAGCATCAAATGATGCATTTCAGTACTGCCATGAGGTATTTGTTGCAGTGTAGGCTATTTACAAACTGTCACTTAAGTGGAGCGCCATCACAGATTCAAGAGGATTATATAATGAAGACTTGAGAATCCTTCAACTGAAGTACAGCAATGGGTTATTTCAATAAATTTACAGTTGTTGTGATCTCGTTGCCACTTTTCATTCTTTCTACATTTATTTTCAGTAAGCAAATTAGTACCCTTGCTATAGTTATTTTTTACAGGTGTGCTGATCGTACCATATATATGTTTGATATGGCCATGGAGGAATTATGTAGTGAAGATAATTCCTGCAAGAAATTATCTGTCCCTACTAGATTGTATTTGTGCAAAAAGGAAGCTGCTACAGGTAATTGCCCAATACAGGTATAGGATCCCTTATCCGGAAACCCGATATCCAGAAAGCTCCGAATTACAGAATGGCTGTCTCCCATAGACTCCATTTTATCCAAATAATCCAAATTTTTAAAAATGATTTCCTTTTTCTCTGTAATAATAAAACAGTAGCTTGTACTTGATCCCAACTAAGATATAATGAATCCTTATTGGAAGCAAAACCAGCCTATTGGGTTTATTCAATGTTTAAATGAATTTCTAGTAGACATAAGGCATGAAGACCCAAATTACGGAAAGATCCGTTATATGGAAAACCCCAGATCCCGAGCATTCCCAGGTCCCATACCTATACAACTATATTCTCTGTTAAAACCCACCTACAGCAAAGTTGTTCACTCAACCTATGACATCTAGCAAAAATACTGTAACTCCTTAGAAAGCCAGGATTTAGTAATAATCTGCCCATAGCAAGATCCTCAACAAAGCAAACTCACACAGCGACTTCGTTCATAAAATCACAGGTCTCTGTAAAGGTAATCGCGAACAGTAATAAAACTGTTGTGAGCACTTAGATGTAATGGCTGAAATCTGATACCTAATATAAAGGTATTACATGATCTTTTGAGATCCTTCACCACTCACGACTATATCAGAATAACAAAAAAGGCAGATATTACCTTTTTGGCAGATAGGACTGAAAAAAGTAAAGTGTTTTTTTTTAGTAATCATCAAAAACTCCTCTGCTAGAAAAATAGAACAGAAAATATGGGGATAATAGAATCCCTTCTCAACTTTGAAGAACAGAAGTTGCATTTGAATGGTAAAATAGGCTGAAAAATAATGTTCCTTCAGTTTTATTTTATCCACTGTTAACTTGCATTTCTTTCTCAATATCGATTTTTCTACAGGCGTGGAAAGGATTGTATTAAAAGACAAATAGGCTTTTTATTGAAACTCGTGTACTAAAAATTATCAGAAACCTGATATATATTTTACAATTTTCTTTTCGTATGTTCAGTAAGAGACTTCAGTTTTCACTGCATCAACTAATATGACTAGAGTGAATAAAAAGAAGCAAAGAGGCAAGATTTTTAACTATTGACTCAAAGATTAACTTTAATATTTTACATGGTTTCACAATAAGCCACTACAGTGGCATATTTTTGTGTCTAATCCCTCTTTATGGCCCAACATTAAGCAAAGACTTAAGCTCATAAGTATGAAGAATTATGAAAATATTATCAATGTTACTCTTTTTAAACCACAGTAATGCAACCTCCCACACCTTGTCTCTGTACAGAGACAGAAATTCAATTCTTTCAATTTATGGTGTTGGGTATGTTTGTATGAGAAAAATACATTTATTTTTATTTCTCAAAATTCATATAGGGGCACATTTACAAAGGGTCGAATATCGAGGGTTAATAAACCCTTGAATTCGACCCTTGAAGTAAAATCCTACGAATTTGAATATCGAATTCGAAGGATTTACCGCAAATCCTACGATCTATCGATCGAAGGAAAAATAGTTTGATCAAAAAAACCTTAGAAAACTGATGGGGAAGGTCCCCATAGGCTAACATTGTACCTCGGTAGTATGTAGTCAAATTTTTTTTTAAAGAGGCAGTACTTCGACTATCGAATGGTCGAATAGTCGAACATTTTTTAGTTTGAATCAAAGTCGTAGTCGAAGGTCATAGTAGCCTATTCAATGGTCGAAGTACCCAAAAAATTACTTCGAAATTCAAAGTTTTTTTTACTTCAAATTCTTCACTCGAGCTTAGTAAATGTGCCCCAAAGTGTTGCCATAAAAGCACAACTTATGTCAAAATGAGGTGGAATATGTTTTTTATAAGGTTGCCATTTAGTGTAATTTTGTAAAATGATAGCTTTCTGAGGATGCTGAAACTTTGCCGTCCATTGTTAAGTGGACTCCTCAATTGACCCTTCGCTTTCAGCCATCCCACTGTTACATAATTTAATGCAACCAGGAGCCAGAAATGGGGTCAAATGGCCACATCAGTTATTCGCATTTTATTAAATTAGGACCTTGTCAGTCTTACCCCATGGCAATATTCCACGCCAGAATTCCATGAGAGATCACTATTATGCTCTGCCATTCCTCACTGAAGACTCGAGATCAGCATTATTATATTCACTGTTAAGTATTGGGCAACCTCTACCTTCAGAGAGGAAGGCCCCAAACTCTACTAACAGCAGGAGCTCCATCTCGCACTATGAGGGAAGTTCAGCAGTCTTGCTGCTGGTCCTGAATCTGCAGTGTCTCAATAATGATGGGAAATCCAAGCAGGCTGTCACCTAGTACAAGCAGTAGTAGCATTTGTATCAGTCAACCCACCATGCAGTCATGGGAGAGATACTCCATTCTCCCTCTTCTATGAAATTTGCGGTGCAGTATTCTGGCAAGGTCTTACCACTGCTGTGACAAATACAAATACAAATAAAAATACATTATTCTATAGCCACTGTTTTGATCCAGAGGAAGGCAAAACCCCATCATGAAGCCAGTGCCAATTATGCCTCGAGGGAAAAAAATTCCTTCCTGACCCCAATGGCAATTGGAAACATTCCCTGGATCAAGCATATGACATGAATTTAACATGAATGATACTGTAACCCTATCTTGGCCACCTCATTTGCCATAGGATATACACCATTAATATCTTACCATTCACAGGTCCTGACTCCCCTTTGCTAAATTAAAGGGTACTGTGTAGTGATGGGCAAATTTGTCCCGTTTCGCCTCGAGATTCTCGAAACATGAATTTTGACGCTGGCGTCAAAATCTTTTATCTATTTCTGTAAATAATACTTACCTCTGATATGTTTGCACATAATATTGCCTAGCAAATCCTCAAGGTTCTAGATGCCTAAAGGGGTCCTAATGGGGACTTGTGTCAATGCTCTGCTTATGTAAGCCCCTGTTGTTCTCACAGTGTACTGTAGATGGCCCTGTGCTATAGTATAAAGGTCTAGGTAACCATGCGATCTGGGTCCATTGCTTTAGCCCTTCCTAAGCAGGCAGGAATGGAATGGGTAGTGGAACCTAAGTGCTTCAGCCCTAGTAAAGTGGATAGCTATACTCTTTCATAGATCACTCTAGGAGTGATAGGTTATTTAGTTGAGCAGCTCAAGGCTCAGATGAGGAGAATCAGAGGGATTAAGATCCTTGGTACTAATAACCTAGAAGTAGGGACTAAGTGCATAGATTTAGGGATGGTAGAATTTCCCCTGGGTTCCACTTAGGGCACAGGCTGAAAGCTAGTGTACCTTCTCAATTGCTGTTTAACTACTGGTGAAATGTTCCCTTGACTGCAGGGATTCAGCTGTTCTCTGTTGTTGTGAGTATAGGCGCACCTTTTAGTTTCAGTTAGGCAGGACGCTTGATAGGGACTTTTTGTAAAACGGATCGGGAGGGTGTGCTACGAGGGTGAAGGGGTTGGTTCTGGTATACGGATCCGCGGGTCAGAACTCTAACTCTATGTAGAAATCAAGCACCTAAGCAATACGGCCATTCACCGAATGGCACCTTACAGCGGGTGGTGAATCTGAGGGTGAAGGGGTTGGAAATGGCTTAACAAACCGTGGGCTAGAACTTTTCACTAGTGCCAGAATTGATATTTATCAGCAAGGCAAGTTGGCTATTTGCTGATTAAGTTCACAGCTTATACCAAATACCCATTAAGATCAACCATTCACTGGGTTAAATGGATGCTCAGCACGATTAGTGACAACCCTCCTTTGTCAGTCAATCAACGTCCTGTTTCTTGCTGGTTTTTTAACATTTATATTTTCCTTGGTCTGGACATTTTTTAAAATACATATTAAAAGTTACGTTTTAATTTCAATACTTCCAATTGCTTCGGAGGTTATATATGGGAAGGTGCAACTGTGAGGGCCAGCTCTTTCCAATTCTCTCCCCCTTTTTTGTTGTGAGTATATGCTATGCTTCATGCTATATGCTCTCTGTACTCCATTGTGGATATTCTTGTAAATAAACTATGTTCTGTGGTTAAGCATAAAGAACCACTGGCACCCAGCTGGATGTTTCGAGTGAGCCAGAGTACAACAAGGCCCAGTAAAGCCATTCTGCCCTAGAGGGTACCTCTAGAGCTAAGTTGCGGAGCAGGGACCCCATGAACCCATGGATGAGGCATTAGATAATGGTAGGTGTAGCTCCCATAATAGTACACTCTAGTGTAAGTCCTTGAGGGTTGAGCTAAAAACAGCAGTTCTGAGCTCCAACATAGGAGTTTTGGAGTTTTGGAGGTATGTCTCCCAGGCCATATTGCCTATAGTGTAGGGATTCCAGTGGAGAGGGAATCTGGACAGAGGATTTTCCTGAGGTGTTCCAGGCTACTATGGGGTGTGTTGCAGAGGGGAAGTGAGATTCCTGCCAAGTCCTGTGGATCTGCGGATCATTTGTCTTGGACAAATAAACTGTTCTATTTTTCTTGCAAGAACCTTCTGATGCCCTTGTATTTTGTTTTTCATGCATAGTAGCATATGGGAGACATACACACACACAAAGTAAATATGGACAATTTTATCAGTAGCCAGTTAACCTTGATGTATATTATTTTCGAATGTGGGAAGAAACTGATGCATAAGTCCTTGCAAATAGTGCCAACCCTGGGACACCAGAGCTGCAAGACAACACCACCATGGTGCCTTATGATAACTAAACATTGGCATGTAGACAATACTTAAATCTAAAAAACTAGAAACACACTTTTCAACCAGCAACAATCTATGGCAGGTAAGAGGTTGAACTAAAAATTTTAGGGGCAGGTCTATTAAGGGAAAAGCTGTGTTTTCCGTAAAAATTCGAGTTTCCGAGGATTTTCCTTTTTTGGTAAAACATAAATCTTTCAGGTTAAAAAAAAAACCTTGAATTTTCGAAATTTATTATACACCCCTGGAAATCACTTGAATCCAAAAATACACCATCTAAAACCTGTCAAGGTCATGTAGAAGTCAATGGCAGAGGTCCCTTGAACCATTTGAAGATATTAATAGCCTTCATGATGTTCAAGTTTTTTTTTTCGGGGAGTTTGCCTGAAAACTCTATCAATTCTTTTACTTGACTTATAATGCTGAATTTAGAGGTTAACCTTGGTCTAGGGAGGTGATTCCCATCCAGTGGCTCACTAGTAACACAATGCTCACCACCCCTTGGCTGTTGCTTCCAGTGACCTCAAAGCAGGTGCTTATTTTTTAATTCATGGTTAGGAAGTTTTATTTGCATAAAAACCAGGTGTTCTGCCAAACAGAGCCTGCATTTAGGCTGAATGTCCACATAGGGACTACAAAAAAGCCAATCATCCCTTATTTGTCACCCCAGAAACTTTTTTCCTGCTTGTATTGCTCCCACACTCCTTTTTACAATAGGTTGGGAACCCCTGGATTTGTACTTCTGCAGAACGCATAGACAGTGTGCAGTGTGGAGCATAAGTTGATTAGCATAGGTTGATTCTTTTACAGCAAATTGTTTTACAGGTAGCTGATACAAAAGATGAGCTGTAAAACATGGGGTTATAATGATGCAAACATCTGAGCTTTGAAATTTTGTTAATCCAGCAGAACATTGCTGAGCTTTGATGGGCATCTGGGATATTGTGGTGGCTGACTCTGCTGCAGAGGGTAACTGTTGCCCAGAAGTGCCTTGGGAGAATGAGTAAATCCAAACACTTTTAACAACGATAAACTTCAGTCCGTTCTTGGTATAAGTAAATATCTAAAAATCTGGTTCTTAGAAAAATAATGTTATATGGAGCAGATATTTGTCAAAGTTTATATTAAGCATAATGCACCCTACCTAATGCAAAGCATCATAGTGATTCTGTATTCAATATCAGAATGTGCAAAAGTTATATTGGCATAAGGCTAGAATGTTCCTTGATACACACATGCAAAAACACGGACAACAATCTAATAACATTTAAACTTGGTATTTTGTAAGGGGCAAATTCATCAAGGGTCGAATTTCGAGGGGTTAAATCCCTCAAAATTCGACTGGGGAATAGAATTGAATAGAATCGAATAGGCAATTCCGTCAAATTTACGCGCTGGCGAATAGTCGAATTGGCGAATATTCGCCAGGCGAATAGGCGCTCGGTCGAATATTCGCTCGAAGGATTTTCATTCGATCTAATGCCTTTTTATTCGATCAAAAACTTGGAAATCATTCTACTCAGGTGAATTTACGCCAATTCGATAGTCGAGGAGCACAAAAAACTACTCGAAATTCAAAAGTTTTTTTACTTCGAATCCTTCACTCGAGCTTGGTGAATTGGCCCCCTAAATGTTTCTTTCTCTATTGTACTTTCATTGATATACTTTGATGACTTTTTATTACTTCACAGTTCTTTGTAATAACCATGCAACTGAGAAAGCAATCAGCAGTCAGTGGTTGCATTTTAATCTTTCAATCTTTATAGATTGAATTTGAATAATTTTCTTCTATTCACCAAGAGGCAGTTCAACAGAGTTGCATGCTATCAGACAAACTTTTGTGTTTGATCAAAGGATTCTTCCCTTTTTAGATTTTCAATCGGCCAGGAAAAAAAATTATATATATGCACATGGGTAATGTACCGATTTTGCTGAAAGTTTTTTTTTAACCTTTTTTCAGGCACAGGAGACATGTTTTAATAAGGTTAAAGAGTAAACACATTTCTCTTGAGAATAACTTTCCAGTCCTCTTTTCTTTCTTTTTCTTTTTTTAAAGCATGTAACTTGTATGTAGGATAAGAGATTAGTTCACCCATCTAATAGCTGATACTCTGCATAGAATACAAAATTATTATGCTGAATGTGAAGGGTTCAGTGTATAATTGGGGGGGGGGGTAGGTTCCTGTGAACTATGTAGTTATTGCTACTTTTTCATCAATGTGTGCTGACAAGTGCATCCCTTGAGATTAGATGAAAAGTTGCTTCATCCTAGAGAGTTTCAACCCTGAAGCAAGGGTTCTTGCCGATATTAGTTAATTTCAGTCATGTATTTTTGTACTTGCTAAAAAAGCACCCCCCCTTTTCTTGAAACCAACACTTAGGGGCAGATTTATCAAGGGTCGAATTTCGAAGTGGAAAATACTTTGAAATTCGACCATTGAATAGAATCCTCCAACATTTGAAGTCAGAGGATTTTGTACATCGTATGATCGTATTCCGATTTTATTGTACGATCGTACGATTTTCCTTCGAATCCAAAAAACTTAGAAATATGCTCTGGCAGGTCCCCATAGGCTAACATAGCACTTCGGCAGGTTTAAGTTGGCAAAGTATTGAAGTCAAAGTTTTTTTTAAAGAGACAGTACTTATTAAATGGTTGAATATTTGAACAATTTTACTTTGAATCAAATTCGAAGTAAATTCAAAGTATGCTATTTGATGGTCGAAGTATCTAAAAAATTACTTTGAAATTTTTTACTTTGAAAATTCCCTCAAATTCACTTCAACCCTTGATAAATCTGCCCCTTAGTAAATAGTTTTTCCCATCTTGAGAAAATTTGGAAAAATTTATATGAAGTTTTTTTCAACTGAATCAGCTACAAATTAGGTTACATTTCTGCTGTGTTACAACCATAGAAAAAATTTAACTTGATATGTAAACACTTGTGTGAATTCACTCACTCAAATGGCCTTCTGGTAATAACCTCTCTAAGTAAAATACAGCAACATCCAGGGTAAATTTAAACATAAATCTGTCGGTTTTATTTGCAGCAGAGCTCTTGTAACAATACATAATAACAGATAGTAACTCACAGGTTAATCTCCATACAGCCTGGCCTGTTTCTGGTTGTATTCAAAGAACTTGCCTTTCAGTAAGGGCTAAACTACATGGGAGATTTTGATTAGATTTTGTGGGTCAGATTTTATCCAATCAACACCTTGCAACAGCACAAGATTTTGTTGGAGCCTGCAAAATCTGATCCCCATAGCTATTATGTTAAAGTCAGATGATGACTTTGACGTACTTGGCCAGCTTAATTATATTGCAATATATGGACAAACAATCCCTGTTTTGTTTAAAGGGTAAGGCATTTTTCAGTAGTAGTATGCACAAAATGTCTCTGTCTTAAATATATTGATAATGGGTTGAGTGCAGAGGACTCTTGTATTTGACTATATGTATTTTGTGGTCACAGCCTCATTGCACCCCCGCCTAATGGTTTTAAAAAATAGTGGTGAGCACAACTTTCCCTTGTTTGTTATAGTTATACAGGAGCAATGACCAGCTCCATGTTGTAGCTCCCACCCTTCCCAGCTATAGTCAGGTGATCCCACTGGTGTCTAATAAAAGGGCAGCCAAGTTTGGGAGTTTTACTTTGAAAGCAGCTAGTAAGTTGCAGGTAAAACTTAGTCCTTTTGTAAAATGTATAATGAAGCAATAGAATTCTTAATGAATCAGATGAAAATTGAGCATAGGACTGGCCAGATATGGGATGACTTTGACGTAGTTGGCCAGCTTAAATATTTTGCAATATATGGAGAAACAATACCTGTTTTGTTTAAAGGGTAAGGCATTTTTCAGTAGTAGTATGCACAAAATGTCTCTGTCTTAAATATATTGATAATGGGTTGAGTACAGAGGACTCTTGTATTTGACTATAAGTCAGATGAGATAAAGTTGGATGCTGTACTTTGTTCATGCATCTACATTTAACATTCAGTGTTAAATTCATTCAATGACAATAAAAAGTCAGTCAGACACCATCAGATTTTATCTTGTCAGATGAAGGTACAGCATGCAATGTTCACATCAGACAGGTGTCGGTGTGACCTCTAGATAGTTTTTATTTTTATTTTTCCATAGTGAAGTCCAGGCATGTCTTCTCATCCACAGCTCTCCATGTTGCTCTATACTGTGCAACCAAATGGATGTTGCTGATGGCAAAGTTCACTTGAACTATGAGCAGATGAGAAGTTCAATCTTTGATTTCTTTTTAGATAGTAGTAAGCCATTCATCACATAATAACGAGGTTATTTCAATAGTTTGTGTAAGGAAGGATCAGTAGATTTGGACATCTGCATGATGCTTATTCACATCTTAAGTCAATTTTGACTTTACTGATTTTGGACTGGACTGCAACTAAAAAGAACAAATGGGCAATGAGTTAATCAACCAGTAATATATGGTTTATTTTAAATGATGTCACATTTGAATCACTTGTTACTCTCTAAAGGTCAAATGTCCCAAACATGTAATGTTTCCAATACAATTTCATTTGCAGTACAATGTTGCTATTGGGTCTTTCTCCTCCACATTATAATGCGCTTTAACAAAACGCTCCAATGACTTATTATGAAAGACTAATGCATGTGTTGGGAATTGTTTGTCAAACTATATGCACTTCAGTTATTCTTTCCAAAATTTGTGCTGCCAAATTTTGTCTAGGCCAGGGTATCAGTTTGTTCAAATGAAATTTTATTTTTAGATCCTTTCATTCCTTGCTTGGGGTAAATGAATGCAGGTACAATGGTGAGCAAAGGTAAATTAATTCAATATTATTCGCTTTCCTATGAGACACTTGTATAGATGAGTCATATGTTTCCTTGATCTCCTCCAGTGTTGGTGGTTCTAAAAGATTATCCTTGCGAACCCTACTTTACATTTTATGTCCATAGAGAGATTTTAGATCATTGTTAATGTTACCTATTACACTTCATATTTTACATATTCTCTGTGAAAGGCACAGCAATCAGCTGGCAAATGAATGTGTAAATGAAGATTATGATTTTCATCTATTATATGCCACATCTAATTCAAGCATTTATAATTCACTCTAGGGACCCAGTGCTAAGAAAAACAGTACCACAGCACTTCTCGAATTAAGGGTCCATATACAAATTGGTTCTCATGGATGACAAATATGAAAGAAAGCTCTTCTGTCTATATTTTCTTAATTTATTAATAGGGTCTTAAAAGCAAAAAAAAAATTAAAAACACAACCTTCATACCTACACCGGTACAAATGTCTGCCTAATCTATTGGTGGCTATTATTTGGTGGCTAGCAGTAGGGATGTAGCGAACTGCCGATTTGGTGTTCGCGAACGCCGTTCGCGAACACCGGCAAAAAATGCGAACGTTCGCGAACAGTTCGCGAACTTCGAACACCCGCTATAATCGTTCGATTCGAACGATCGAAGGATTTTAATCATTGGATCGAAGAATTTTAATCATTCGATCGAAGGATTTTTGTTCGATCGAAAGATTTTCATTCGAATCGAACGATCAAAACCTTTCGATCGAATGCTTTTCATTAGATCGAATGCTTACAATCGTTCAAACGAATTTTTAGCGGTCGAAGGAATTCGAATGGTCGAATGGTTGAACGAATCGAACGCGAACCCAAATTGGCGAACGTCGCGAGACGTTCGCGAACATTCGGCGGACGCGAACGGTCGAAGTTCGCGCGAACAAGTTCGCCGGCGAACAGTTCGCTACATCCCTAGCTAGCAGAGAGCTGCATGAAAAGCCTGGTAATCAGAATCTTTATTATTCCAAATTTGAATGCTAATCCAATCAAATTTATTCTTAAATGTAAATGTTACAATATATTCTTAAATTTATATGTTAATAAAATGTCTGCCAATTTTAATAATTATCATAATATAATATTTTTGACAGTGACCAATAACACACAAAACAGCAGATACTTTTAGGACTAGAAACATATCCTAAAATAAAAATAGATTATCTGTTAGTATATTATCTGTTGGTTTGGAAGATTATTACCCCCATTCTTTTCTTTATTAGTCTTTTGTATTTACAGTCCCTCTCACTTATTATAAATATATTTTAATTTCCTTGTGTATCAGCTCAGATAAATGTAAGCTACTGTAAATAAAGGATTTTCTCTCTAGACCTGTTCTAATATATTCCGACTCTGGGGTGTCTAAAAAAAATGTCCTTGGCATTGGATTAACTGAGGAACTTTATGCAGTTATGATAATTAATAATATTTATTTTGCTGTGTAAAACTAAATTTGCCAGAAAAAAAACTGTGCAAAAACTGTGTAATAATTATATTGAGAATAATTTATCAAGATGTGTGTTATTTTATACCATGCGAATGTCCAATTTTCCACAGTTATTTTACATTGCTTCCAGGAAGTCACTCTAAGAAAAAACATGTAAACATTTTATGCCATTTTTTACATGGCTAGATGGCCTGGCGGCGTGGTGAATTTTCCCGCTGTTTTTTACACAGCATAATGAATATGGCCCCTGATACCACGTTACAAGACACAGGGGGAAGGAGCCCCCTCTGCCCAGTATAGCTGACATTACTTTTGGGTGGTCAGCAGATGTTTGAAAGCAAACATTAGTGATGGGTGAATTTCTGGTTTGCTTCGATGAAAGATTCTCGAAACTGCGAAAAATCGTGAAATCGGAAAGTTCACAACAAAATTGTGAAATTCTAACGTTTTCATGAAAAAATAGTGAAATTTGAATGTTTTCATGAAAAAATAGTGGAAATTTGAAGGTTTTCAAAAAAAATTGTGAAAATCAGACATTTTCACAAAAAAATCGTGAAACTCAGAAATTGACGCCGGTGAATTTTCATGGGAGATTTGCGCATTTATTCACCTGCGGCGAAACACGGAAATTCACAGCGAATTCATGACAGGCGAATTTATAAGCCTATCACTAGCAAACATTGCAATTATATTATCTCCTTGATAGTGATGGGCGAATTTCCCGCGAAATTTGCGAAGCGGCGAAAAAATCGTGAAATGACGCCGGCATCCGTTTATTTTTTTTAAATTATCACCAGCGAATTTTTCCGTCCGTTTCGCAAATTCGCACCTGGCGAATAAATTCGCTCATCACTACTCCTTGACTTTTATGGAGCAAGTCACTTTGATTGCTTTGACTTTTATTTATTAGATGCTTAATTGAAAAGTAACTTTCACTTTTTACTCTTCACATATTTTTACTTTCACTGTTCTAAACCTATTAAAGTCTGGGTAACCCCCATTGTTATATAGTCTGTTTATTACTCGGACATTAGGTATAATGGATTAAAGGGAAACGGGTAAGAAAGAACATGATTCAGAAGAAGCTAGATATAATCAAACACAGTCCAACAATGTTTCCCCCCAAGATATCTTAACATTACAGCATTAAATTGATGTTTCACTTAAAAAAGTTCTTAATATCTGGTGTAGATAATTATGTAACTGTAATGAATTGCTTTCTTGAAAAGTATACAAATTATTACGTTTCCTAAAATCATATTAAACAGCTAAATTGTCCAGGGATTCATCTAAACCGTTGCATCATTAAAATCTACACAAAAAGATTTAATGAAAAATATAAATCAAATGCATTGGGTATTCACCAAGGGAAATGGGAGTTTAGGACTGGAAAATGGTTGCTCTATTTGGGCTGCTAAAACTAATTGATCGGAAAAAAATGAATGTAAGATTATATTTAAAAAATAAAATATCTTATTAATTTCTTTGCAATTATTGTGGTAATTGCATATAAAGAATTTTTCCATCTAGACATTTTTACTGTAACATCTACATACTCGCCAAATATATTTATGGAATTGTAAACTTGACAGGACACTTTTTCAACCTGCATAATATTTTACGGCTGTACCTTTTTTTTTTTTTTTTGGTTTGTTTGCTTGAGTACCTTGATTTTATTTGCTGCAACAAAAAGTAACCGGAAAAAAAAATGCCCATTGACTTTAATGCATTCAGCGTGAGAAAAAAGTCATGTGCATAAAGATTTGTAAAAAAAAATGTCACCTGTTGACTTCAATGCATTTCTCAAATTTTCCAATGTTTTGTGAATTTTTCGAGACAGATCACACTACGTATGTCACTAAAATACAAAAGTTTGTGAGTCATGTAACAAAAATGACATCAGTACTCACTGTTTATAACTGATGACATCACTAGTCACCGTTTATAAGGATGTAATTTGCAAGATACTCATGGCTTTTGTTCATTTTATATATATTTATATGTATATCCTATACCAAGAAAAATTTGTGCTCACCACTAATTTTTAAAACCATTAGGCGGGGGTGCAATGAGGCTGTGACCACAAAATACATATAGACAAATACAAGAGTCCTCTGCACTCAACCCATTATCAATATATTTAAGACAGAGACATTTTGTGCATACTGCTACTAAAAAATGCCTTACCCTTTAAACAAAACAGGGATTGTTTGTCTATATATTGCAATATATTTAAGATGGCCAACTACATCAAAGTCATCCCATATTGTGTTATGTTCTGTTATGCTATGATATCCGCTTACTCCAGCCTTTATCCATTACAATTTTTGGCACTCACAGGACTTAAAAAAATAGAAAAATGATTACAAAAAACTTTGTAATATATTTTCTATTTTTGTAAGTCCTGTGAGTGCCCCTTTCTCTATGTTTGCTTTATGAAATTGCAACAGAGTGAGCACCCAGGCAAGAATTTACCGATCTACGAGCTGGTGATTACAACAGGTTACATATATCCTATATAATAAAGTTGAAGTGTCTCTGCGTCCAGTCCCTGTGTCCGTGGGATTGCGCTACTGCGCATGTGCCTAGGGTTGCCACCCGGCAGGCCGGACTGGCAATACCTGGGGTCGGGCAAATGCCCGAAGGGCCGCTTCATACTCCGTTCAAGTGGGCCACTCGCTCCTGATTCAAATTAGAAACTGTGCCACAGACTAAAGTTTTTTGGGTTTTTTTTTAAAGGTACCTGGCGCTAACGGTAGTTTGATTGCCTAGAATGGCAAGGTTATTTTCACGGATTAGTGGCTCACATTGCTGCATTGTGTTGGGGAATTTGGACTTAACGCATGGGATACAATGTTTTTATGCTACACACTAAATATTTTCTGGACTGGTTTTAACCCTGAATACTTATCAGGTTCTTATGCTGCACACTGAATAGTTCTCTAACTGGTTTTTACGCAAAATGTCACGATTTTAATGGGTGCACAGTTTCTGAGATGATATATATTGTTATATATTACGTTCTGATTATGCAATTTATTCTTATTATTGTGTCACTGTGTATGAAATGTATTTAAATACGTTTGATATGATACTTAATAGTAGTTTGATGATCATAATGGTGTTTGAGTTTTGCTAAAAAATCTGAAGTATCCCATAAGTATGATTTTGTTGTTTGTATTAAGAATCTTATCTAACACTTCAATGGCTTTACTAGTCAAGGACCCAATCCCAGCTACCATTGGATGCTCGGGTGGTTTAATAGGGTCCTTATGTATCTTTGGTAAAACATATATATATATATATATATATATATATATATATATATATATATATATATATATATATATATATATATATATATATATCTTAGTAAATGGACCCGCACTCTTTGTTTGTAGTGAAAAAATTTTGAAAAAAAAATGTGCTTAATTCACAAATTCATTCCCAACGTTTCAGTCCTCTCTGGGACCTTTTTCAATCCGCACTCTTTGTTTTTTCACTACAAACAAGGAGTGCGGGTCCATTTACTAAGATGTATGACAAGATTTGACCGATGCACCACCCTTCATATCCTAAATCAGGGAAGAGTGCACTCACTGTACTGACATTATATATATATATATATATATATATATATATATATATATATATATATATATATATATATATATATATATTGAGGGGAATTATAGAATAATAAACCTGCATATATGTCCATGTAGACTCTTTAATGATACCTTGATCAAAAGCTCTTTTTAACATCAAGTCAAATTCCCCTTTAATTCTTTTGTCGGGTTATTCAAAAAGAGTGTATATTCATTGCTATATGATAATTGTTGCTCAATCTCTTCTATATATTTAACCGTGTCCAGAACCACGATTGTGCTACTTTTATCAGATAGCTTAATATTGGACATGACAGACAGTTTAGTAAGAGCCTTACACTCCAATTTTGAAACATTATATGATCCTTTATGCACCCCAACTTCAATACTACCTTCAATATCAGATTTCACTTTTTGTATTTTTGGGTCTCAACTGTCGGATAGGTTGTAGGTGGAACAAACCATCCTTTGGTTTTAAGACCAATTCTGTTAACATCAAAACCCTCTATATTCATAAAATTGTAACTTGTTGCATCCTGTTCTTCCATCTTCTACCACCTCTCCTTGTAATTGTCCTTGTGTGGTACCTCCTGTATCTAATAAAGCAAGAGAAGATGTACTGTAGCTGCATCATCTTCAATAGAAGTATGTTCCAATGTGCAACCTTGTGAATCTCGCCTATACCGTTCTCTGGTCTGTGACAGCTAAGGCCATTTGTATATAGTACCGCGTTCATAATCCATAGCATCTTAGTCAAATTTCTGTTTCTTAAAAAGGAAATATGTCAATCACAGAGACAATACCTTTTAGGTCACTCTGTGGTTGGTATGTTTTGATGCAGGGGCTGCTCACAGTGTCGTTTTGTTTTGAGTTACGTTCAAAAGCCCTGTTACTAACAAGATATTTAAAATATTTTAAAATAGGGATGCACCGAACTGAATCCGAACCCTAATTTGCATGTGCCTTGTATTGGTGTTTTTTTCAATGTATACTAACAAATTTTTTTAACATTGTTTTGATGTTACTGATCCTTTAAGCCCCATAGGGGTAAATAGGGATTTTGATTTACATTTGTTTAATTAGTTTTGCCCAATTGATGTTGTCCATTAGTGTATATGATTTATATTCATATTGTACGAGTTTATAATATCTATTTATATGCTGTTAATAGATTGAAATACATTAGGTGCCACTATGATGTATTTGAGCCAACTAACAAAATGGCGCTTTCATTGCAGCTTCTGTGGGATGCAGGGGTGTCGCCTCTTTGACAGAGTGGTGCCGTTTGTGCCGCCACAATGGAAGGTGGCGTAATTAATGCCAAACACGGTAGCACAAGGCTTAGGGGAGCTTCTGGGTATATATATATAATTTGTAAAATAGATATTCTGGAGAAATAAAAATGGGAATGTTTTTTGATAAATCCAAAAACAGATGGAAATCAGCCCCGTGTGCATGGCAGTTGAAGGTAGAAATAATTTTTTCATGAAAGTGATTTATGAAACGTCCGCTAAAATATGATGACATTTCTTTTGTAATGATAGTTCCCCTTTAAATATCAGTCATGTGATTAAAAGTATGATTTGTCTCTAGCCAGCACATAATAAGCTGAATACATAGACTTTATGTACACAGGCAAACTGTATCCGTAAGTAATGTTTAATTCATGACAAGCTGTGCTGCTTTCATCTTGAAACTCATATCAAGTCAATATTTTATAAACTTATGAGTATCTATAAGTAACAGTGCTGTTCCACTTTGCTTCAATTAAAAAAAAAATACTGTACCTAAAAAACAATGAGAAAACAATGTCTTAGGTTTTGGCATAACAATTTAGAAAGGATTTTTATCATAATTGACTGGGACTTACAGTATGAGCAAGTCTGACACTTGATAATATCTTTAATCCATGAGCGATAATTGATGAAAGTGTGTTTAACATTCAGTGACTCTTCTCTGCAGATAGATATCAAGGGGATTTTAAGTGAAAAAGCATGCAAAAATAGATTGATAATGCAATATTGATCCATCCACCACAACATTTATTTAACTTTCGCCTTACAGAGCACCTTTGGAGCTATGTTTCAGCACTGCCCTGAGTGTTTATCATTAAAATATGCATTATCATTAAAAATGTAATCTTATATTTGATATTTTGACCTTATCAGTTAAAATCTGCTAAATTGTACTTTTCTACTATTTTGCTGTGTTTTCAGTTCTTTAAATGGGATGTACTGGCTTAATATGGAAATAAGAAATGTATTTACCGTATATACTCGAGTATAAGCCGAGTTTTTCAGCCCCCAAAATATGCTGAAAAACTCTACCTCCGCTTATACTCAGGTCAAGCGCAAAAACGGTCGCCGGCGCCCAACAATAGTCACCGGCGTCCAACAATAGTCTCCAAAAAGTCGCCAGCATCCAAAAACGAGACGCCAGCACCTCCAATGGGAGAAGAAACCCTCAATTTTTTGATTGAAACTTATCAGAAGCTGCTGCATTTCTCAACCTCAGCTTATACTCGGGATGGCTTATACTCGAGTATATACGGTAACCTAAAAATCTACCTTAGAACCTGCAGAATTCTTGAATATAAAAATGCAGCTTTCTCATTTCTGTTGGCACAAAACTAGAATCTCTTTCAAAGAAAATAAAAAATAGTATATAGCAGTCTTCTGATTCATACAAAGACAAATGGTCCTCATTATCATTATATTTAGGACATAAAACATTTTGTGCATTAAGTAGCTAAAAATGCCCACTGCTTTCAACAAAATAGGGATTGCTTCTCCATGTGTTGCAATATATGTCAGGCATCCCCAGTCTGGCCAGTCCTACACTCACTTTTTATCAACACTGGGCAAATTTGCCCCATGGACAGTTACCTATAGCAACCAATCAGTGATTAGCTTTTAAAAGCCAGCTGCAAGTAGAACAATAAATGTAGCAATTTGATTGGTCACATGGGTTACTGCCCATGGGCAAATTTGCCCAGTGTTAATAAATGACCCACTGTCACCTAGTTGATGAAAAATTATAATATGTATAACAATTGTCATTGCTAATTACTCATTCCTGCTTTATCCAGAAGGTGCACAGGTCCCAAAAACTTTTTTTTACAAAAACCAACAATAAAGGTCAAAGAAAGAAATGTACACACTAACAGCTAGTAGTATAATAAAACGTTAGTTTATCAATGCAAGAGTCTTGGCACGTATCCCCGAACGTTCAAACAGAGGAAAATGCCTGGATTGTGTGATGTGTAGATGACTGGTCCAGGTTTCCCTTTACCCATACACTGGTAAGAGATTTAAAATAACTTACAGATTGAGCTGTAATTCTTCCTATGTACTAGTAGTATGTATATCATTTCATGCCCATGTGGTTTATATTATATACCACCACACTTAAGAAGAGGATAGGGACTCATCGTTCAGCCACCAGTAGACAGATGTCATACACTGTATTCATGCTTGAGGTTTCAAAAAAGCACTATGCTCCTTCCAAATGCTTTGTATCTACTCTGCCCTGTTGTGATACGTAATAGTGAGCTCCCAAATGGATGCTTCTTGGACACTTGGGTGTTGCTTGGCAATGACTCTTGGTGCCAGTTTTTTTGATTGAAGCATTTGTACACAGTTCTGGTTTTTCTGATGAAGATTTCTGTGCGATACTGAAATGTTGGATAAAATAAACCTTTAATTTTTGCTTTCATACCCTTTTCATGTAAAGTCCTGTGGAGTGCCGTCAATTGCTTTATGTATATATATATATAATATACACACATAATATAGAATACAGACCAGTTAACTGTTCATATTTATTCACACTGAAAGACTCTCCACTCATTTTCATTATATATGATACTGTTGTGGAGATGGCTTCTCTGCTAAAATGTTGAAGAGCCTAAGTTTTTTGGAGGATCGGTTGGGAAAATAATAGATTATTATCATATGTTCAGCTATACTTTATATACAATTTTATTTGGGGGGGGACACTTAAAAGGGTGGTTCACCTTTAACGTTTAGTATTTTATAGAATTGTCAATTCTAAGCAACTTTTCAAATTGCCTTCATTTTTAATTTGTTTTTATAGTTTTGAAATATTTATAGAAAGAGGGAAAATGATCAGCAAGGTGTCCAATAAATTAATTCTAACCATCAGCTTTTAGTAACTCTCTAAGTGCCTATATATCATCTTTTATTCTCTTTGATAGTTTTTCTTTTTTGTACATTGTATTTGATATGAGATGTACCCATTTTTTCTTGCACCCCCAGGCGATTAATGCTCTGCCATTCCAATGAGCTGTGCTTTTTTTGCTATTGCTCAGTCCTGTGTATATTATATTATATTATACTTTAGGTTTTAATAACATCATCAAAATTCATTTTCTCACAAGTGCAGCAATAAATTCCCCAAATAGAGAGATTAAAATAAGCATTTTTATAAATTCATCTTTAATCCACAAAATGCACATGTTTGGCTGCTGAAATACTAATTTACAATCCACACAATAACCTCCTAATATTCTATTAGTTTCTGGATGGAAAATAAACAAAATATTGTTCAGGGACAAAGTGGTTTGTAAAGTATAATTAGTTTAGGATATATGTCCTATAGGGGCAGTAAATTTGTACTGGAAAGTGTAAGACAATGACTAAAAGCTCAGAACCTTTTTTTAATGATTTACTTATTTTTTAGCAGAGGTTGTTCAGTATTTTAAATTTAAAACTGTATAAATAGTTCCAGTGAGACCAGAACTGTGAAATTCTTATGCCATGACTCTTGACTATATTTACAAATCCCATTTTGCTTTTTAATCTCAATGTAAAGCAGATCGGCAAAACATAATTATTTACGATGCAACACAGTTCTAAATATGGCTATTGTAATAAATCCATTCTAATTGTAACCACTTGTATGTCCACAGAAGGAGAGCTTTTTGTTGGCCATTTCAAGTTTTTATGTTTTTTACGTTTAACATTGGTGTGGTAATGAATGCCCTATCTGGCATCCTGAAATGCTCCTGGAATGCAGCAAAAACATGCACTTTGAGGAACTGTCAACCAGACAGGAGTGGCCTCACAGATCCAATTTAGTCATAGCACTCTAAATTAAATCTATCTGACAAACTTTGGATTTTGGATCCGTACCTGTATACTTTTTTTTTGTAATATATTTGTATTGAATGATTTTCATATATATAATCATGGAAAACAGGATTAAGAAAACAAAAAAGATTGGAATGCAACCACGAAAAATTAACAGCAACCAGAATAAAAACGGGGTAGCTAAAATTAGTAAATTCTCAACATAGTCCTGGCAATTACAAAGTGTGTTTTATAAGGTAACCTTGTATGGAATGGTTGAATATTTGAACAATTTTTAGTTTGAATCGTTTCATTCGAAGTCGTACACCAAGGTCGAAGTAGCCAATTCGATGGTCGAAGTAGACAAAAAAAAAATTCGAAATTCGAAGTTTTTTTTAATCTATCCCTTCACTCGAGCTAAGTAAATGGGCCCCTCAATGTTGCAAATGTGTGCAGATTGTAGACATTGTAATTATTGTCAATATTATCCTATTAAGGAAAGTATTTAAAGCTCCACGTATTCCCAACATAAAGAAACTATCTTAGTTGGTGAGTATTTCTGTTTAGCCTTTGTATAGGCGTCATGGATAGAGTCAGAATGGGTAAAAGTAAAAAACATTGATCTGAAAGGAGGTCAAGATCGGCAGTAGGGTGAGAAATATGTGATCACTTAATCAGGGGTTACATTATTAGTTGAAACAAAACCCTTTAATTTCCAGTAGGAAAATATCTCCAAATGTTGAGAGGTATTATTTTGTGTAAATGCTATATTTGCTTCAAAAACTCTATTAGCGTTTACTCTGTTGGCATTAATTTGTTTTTTTATTTCTTGGATGGTTGGGCAGTTTAGAGTCTTTCAATTGGCCAATATTGCTATACGTGCAGCTGTAAAAATATGATTGGCCAACTTTTGGCTGGATTTTGATACATAAAGGTGGGCTGTCTGGGAAAAGTTTATGAAGTCTGTCAGGGTTATAGTACCAAAACATCAATATCTTATGGATATGCGATTTCTGTCTAACACGGGTGACCATTTGCCTAGCATTTTTCCATAGTTGACCAATCTGTAGGAGATAAATTATGTTGGAGTATAACGTTCCATTTACTCATGTAGGAATATTGCCCAGGATTATTGCCCAAAGGTTCGGTGAGAAGCCTATATATCTTGGAAATAAGACCTTTTTGTGGCAGGCCTTGTTTAGCTAAGGTCTCAAAGGCTGTGCTATGCCTAAGTTCAATTTTTCTGCAGTGACATATGGGTATAAAAATGGTGGAGTTGAAAATATTCAAACTGGTAAAGGGTAATTTGGGGTGCCATATCTCTGAGCTCCTGTAACAGGAGAGGAGAATTAGTGTGAGGATTGATTAATTCCCGTACTATTTATAGGTCTGTCTGCCCCCAGCAATTGCTAAATGAAGTGCCCATGCCTAGGAGGAAGTTTTGATTTCGGATTAATGACAAGGTGATCTCAAATCACGTTTGAGTTTTAGTTTATCCCAAATTCCCAAAAGTTGGCCGGGTAGTGGGAAATGGGTCCTTCAAAGTTACACCTTTAGTGTTGTAGAACCAGATGCGGTGTTTATAGCAATATCTGAGGAGTTCATACTCTCGATGTTAGTTCATACAGTAGGACCTTTCCTGTATACATTCTAAACTCTTTAGGGTTCATTTAGGAACAGGATGGCAGGATTCAAAGTGAGAAAATGGTGAATTGTACCCATTTTTTTCACTTTGCACCCTACCTTCCTTGAAATGTCACAAGTTTATGTGCTCCGGGTCTGTGGCCAGTCAGCAATGATTACCATTCCATGTCTAGAAGACTTATGCCAGGGTTTTTCCTGCTTGGGTGCTACACCTTTAAGCAATGCAAACAAATCCTTCAGGTAGGTGGGAAGGACGGGGAGGGGTTACATCACTTTAACTTGCAGTGTAGCAGTAGAGTGACTGAAAATGGTGCTGGCACCTGGGAAATTGACATCATGTCTAGTCCAATGCCAAATTTCAAAATTAAATATAAATATTTGCTCTTTTAAAAGCATATTTCAGTTCCTAGATGGAGTAGCACTATTAAATGATGCATTTTGAAAATAAACACTTTTTTTTTTTTAAAGCAAATATATCATTATTTTATTTTGGATGCATGTTTTTAAAATGGAAAACTATTTTCAAGAAAGTTTTACATATATACATCTTATATATTATATACATCTTATATAATATATATATATATATATATATATATATATATATATATATATATATATATATTTTTTTTTTTTTTTTTACATATATACATCTTATACCAACACCTCAATTCATGCAACTCTCACAAGTAACACCTGTCCCTTGAGTCACATGACACCTTGTTAATTCTATCTCAGTAATTGCACAGCATTCACAACCTCTGAGAGTTTCAATTGTCACCTCACTGTGGATTGGATCCACATTTGTACTAGATTTACTTCTACTAGATATACCATGATCTGGATTAATGAAAACCTTCACGGACATTTACCAACCAAGAATTTTGCATATAATCATGTGTATTCTGTACATTGCCAACTTGTATATACAAGTTTCCTTGCACACCTTGGGGCAAATTCACTAAGATCGGAAGTTGCGCCGGCGACAGCTTCGCCACACTCCGCCGCAGTTCGCCAGGCATAGTTTCACCAGTCCTACGCAAATTCACTAAAACACAAAGTTGCGCTCAGGGAGGCGAACGGTAGCGAAGCTGCACTAGCGTTAATTCGTCGAGCAAAGCGAAGTTACACTAGCGATGCCTAATTTGCATACAGTGCCAAGTTAAAGTACAATGGACGTATGTGTAGCAGCAAATACATTACACTACACAAGCCTGGGTAAGCTTCATAAAATAAAATAGAGTTGTTATTTTGCCCTATACATGTGCCCACTGTATAGCTTAGGTGCCATATGTTAGGAAATGTAGGGGGGGGGAAAATGTACAATCTTTTTCAGTCTATCACCCTTAAAAAAGGAAAAGACGCTGGCGTTTTTTGGGACTTAGAAAAAATTTCAACTTTTTTTGAAGCAAGCCCTATCTACTCTATTGCACTTTGCTTGGTCTCAGTTGGTGAAGGCAAGTCTGGCGCAAGAGTTAAGGTTCATGAAAATCCGCAAGTTAGTGAATTAGCGTAGTTACGTCCCTTCACCATAGCGCCTGGCGAAAGGGTGCGAAGTAGCGCTAGAGTAGGTATCGAATTTACGCCAGCGCCCGTTAGTAAATTGGCGAAGCAACGAAATTACGCCACGCTGGCGAATTTGCGCTAGCGTTAGCCACTTCACGCTTTAGTAAATTTGCCTCCTTGAGAGCATATTCAATATTCAACTTTCTCTTATTTACTACCTACTGGACTATGCTCACTGAGGAGGACCATTTCGGCAACAAATTACTGCAGTTATTGCCTATGTGGGTAATGAGCCACACACTAAACACTTTCAGCACTTCAGTTTATTATTTGCTTGTTTCTAATCCTTCCATATAATATTTCAAGGTTGTAATGCTAATGTGTTGGTAAAGGGTTAAATAAGTCTGCCGGCAGATCCAAACCCGCTGAGGTTATTCATTGTACAAGGCCTTTTTGCAGCCGAGTCCATTTTTGTCACTTTTATCACATCTGTATTATTGTGGTTAAAATTAATTGCCATAATTTAGCAGTGGAATCCCCTGCTGGGATAAAATATACACATACTCCTAAACAATTTACAAGGTTGCATAACAAGCCTTGTGCTACTTTAGCATTACAATTACATATTGGCTGAACAGCTAAGTAATTATCTTGGAACTCTTCTATTCATACTGCAGGAATTCCAAAGCTGTTTATTGTAGTTAAGATGTGTTTAATTTAAATATGTTTTTGACACTGCTTCTTACAGAAAATGAAAAAAAAAAATCATGATACTAGTACAAGTTAAATTGAAAATGGCGAGTAGAATAAAAAATACAATTTGTTCATGTCACCTGTATGAAGACATGAGGGGTTAAAATAAAGGCAAGGTTGTGCGCATATTTGCGCTATTCATTAAAAGTACTTACGGCCAAACATGCTCCTTGCATTTCTGCACAGTTGCCCTGATTGCCCATTTGCTGTCCTGCCCATCAAGAAAAATGAACAAATGTGCCTATTGATTCCCAGGACCCTAACCATGGACATGGCAATTGCTTCAAGGTTCCCTCCAAAGGTTGAATCAACCTGAGCTCTACACTTGCACCAAATAAATACACATGCATGCTGTCTAAATGTAATGCCATCCCTACTAATAATAATATAGTTTATGTAGTATATGTCCAAAATGACTCTTTACACACTGCATTTACAGAGCTGTAAAATGGAAGGTGCCTGTTATAGGGGTAATTACGGGATGCAAAGTGCACCTCTGAAAATCTTCACAAGTCGGAACTGATGTCACCGCAGAAGCGTAGAGACTCCATTGATGTCATTGTTTGTCCATTGTGCATGTTCACATCTCTCCGCTGGCATCAATTAATGTGCCTGCACATGTGCACATTTATACCAGAGAAGCTAGAAACATGGGTCAATGAGGCATTGTGATAGGAGACCAGGAGGAGGCAGTCAAAAATTTGGTAACTCCCTGGAAAATATAGTGTGTTGACCGGTTATGTTGTAAATTGGGCCCTGTTGGCACAGGTAAATATGTTGCCAGTGGTAGTGTATGTCTCATATCTAATCAAAGAAAACCAAGTGTGTGGAGTACAATGCAGAGGCTTACCACTGTGTATGGTGGGCCCAGGTGCACATGCCCCAGACCTTCAGCAGAGGGAGCAAACACCAGGAGACATCAAAAAGAAGCTGGCACAAGCCAAACCACACAGAGTAGAGAAGCAGGATCCAGATTGTGGAAGTTAAACACTGAGTACAACATACATAGTATTTAAAGGAAAGGGAGCCAATGGGAAATGAGTAGATTGAGCTACCTAATATACCAATCAAAGAAAAGCCATTGGAATCCAATGGAGCATGTTTAAACACACCCCTAAGGCTAAAAAAGACAGAATTAGCTTAATTAGGAAATAATAAATGAGTAAAAATAGTAAAGAATAAAAGAGAAAGTAATACAAAATTACAGGAGACAGCAAAATCAAAGTTTAAACCAAGTGGTTGTTTTTGATCTGTTCTGTACAATTGTTTTATGTGACTAAAAATCTCTTCCTCGAGACCACACCTGTTGAATGTATGTATTTATATATAAATATATATTTATTATTTATTTATGCAATGCTTCTTGTTGAGTCCTATACTGTTCGAAGTGTGCCTAATAATGAAATAGTTACTCATATGGGGTTAGACTTGAAGAAGACTTTAGGTTTATATTTAGTACAATTCTTATTGTTGAGAAGGTTTTGATTTTTTCTGGTTTTATTGTTCTGGCAGATAATAGTTGAATCAAGTGCCTCGGCTGATGGATTTTGTAGTCATGCAATCTGGCGCTGCTGTTATATTTGTAGGTTGGTTGGAATGAGGAGATTTGATGGAAGACTAAAAATAGGTAAGGTGTTGACATTTGTACCTTTTTACCAATGATTGTTCTGAGCACCATGTTCTTAGGTTTACTTTTGTTCCTTCAAGGGGTTGGGAGGATTTTGGCTCTTCTACCAACAATTCCTGTATACACAGAGGCCATTCAGTTTCTGTGTTCACCAGTCACCCAACTTAAACCTCATAAATCCATGTAGAGTCCTTTAAATTCCTATGGCAAACTGTAAGCATCACTATGTACTATAAGTAACTATGAAGAGAAAAAATGGGTGCTGATTTTGTTTTGCATTTCTACACCCCTAACACCTGCAAATAAAACCTATATGATGAAAGGGATGGTGCATAGAGTATATGTGGATCCTCGGCATGTTCAATTGATGTGAACTATGGAAATTTTCATCAGTTTAAGGAAATACTGCTGAAATTTCACTGACATGCAGATTGACAGAGAATCCCCGTGGATTGCAAACAGAGCAGATAATTCTCTATTTGATATGCTTTAAATCTGCTGCTTTGCTTTTGTAGAACACTTCAGCTTTATTCAAATCAATGCTTTCAGTCTCAGGGAAGCAGAGTGTTAGTATTCAGAAGTTCGGTGGCATATTAATTGATATACAGAAAGAAGCATTACTAAAGAGTGATATAAAATATATTCGCGTAAAATGAGAGATTTTTCTAAACTGAATGATTATGATTACATCTACTACTAATAATGACATTATAAACATTATCTATTCACTTCACAGGTGAGACACGGCAACAAAAAACCCTCCACAAACATGACGGGTGCAGAGTCGAGTCTGCACCTCTCCCTTCTGCCCAACCACATACCTCCTGCCCCAATAATACACACACACCACTAGTTTGGAAAGAGATGGCCGCAGTTGTTTAACAAAGTAATAGGAATACTTTACATGTATAACATTTTCAACCTTTCACCAACTGTTTGTATAACAAACCTTTAACAACCTTTATAATATTATTCCCCCCACCCAGGGGAAAGGGGGTGACTGTACCCCAACTGACAAGATAGGTTCCTATTCCATTCTTCCCAAGCCCTAAACTGGGCTGCCTACCTTCCCATGAGGACCCAGGCGTATTACAGTCCGTTAATCGTCACCCGCATCTGAATTGTTGATGTCGTAGATTCAGTTGCCGGGGTCAAAAAAATTAGGAAATATGCCGCAAATTTGCGCCTGACGAATAAATTCGCCCATCACTACCTACTAGGTAGCAATCCTAATGAGGAAAAAGTTTTGTTTTCATACAATGTCATTAACCTTTTAAGTGCCAGCATCATTTCGCATTTCCTTTGCACTTAGTGCCAGATATTTTTAAAACATTTTGTGCTCTCTCGCTTTAGGGGCATTTTCTGAGGGGAAACCTTTCGTTTACCTAGAAAAATTATACATTATTTTTTTGGGAAAACCTGAGCTTTGTAAATCTGCCTGAGTTTTCATCTATTTCCATCTCTGCAAACAGATTTATAGCATTAAATACCAAAAGATTTTTTAAAAATTGCCATTTTTCATAATATATGAATTTATACCAGGGAAATATTTCATTTAATGCATGAAAATTCAAATGATTTGGAAAGCCTCATGTCTTGAACATGCCAATACCAGATATATAGTATTAGGGAGATTTGACTTCTGTACAGCAAAAACTCCTGGCAGTATATTACCAAATTCAGCAGTGACCAGCTCCATGTTGTAGCTCCCACCCTTCCCAGTTATAGTCAGGTGATCCCACTGGTGTCTAATAAAAGGGCAACCGTGTTTGGGAGTTTTAACCTTGAAAACAGCAAGTAAGTTGCAGGTAAAACTTAGTCCCTTTGTAAAATGTATAATGAAGCAATTGAATTCTTAATGAATCAGATGCAAGTTGAGTGTAGGACTGGCCAGACCAGGAATGACTTTGACGTAGTTGGCCAGCTTAAATATATTGCAACATATGGACAAACAATCCCTGTTTTGTTTAAAATACTGTATATCATGAGCACTAACTCAGAAAATGATAAAGCTATAAACAAAGCATCATATGAAGACAAATATCTGAGATAAAAAGGGGCACTCAGAGAAAGATATTAGAAAAAAATGCCCAGAATGTCCCATAAACTTTAATTTTTAATAGAAATCATGAATATTTTTACGCAAAAAGAAAATATATCCGTGGATAACGCAAGTTATTTTAGGTTTGCTTAGGTTGCAGCAGTTCTGCGCAACTTAAGTTTGATTGTCTGCCCCAGTTTCCTTTTTAAAAGCTCTCTGACTATGGAGGAGACTCCAATACCACCGTGTATGTGTGTGTGTATTTTGCACATTGAACCCATCCTTTTTTAAGATCTGTTGTATGTTAATATATTATCTTCCTATAGCTTGAGGGACAGTTTAATGTTGTTAAATATGTACCGGTCATTTTACTACACTGTTTCTCAGTTTATACATCTCATTTAAGTTAGAAAATGGCAATATACTGAGGTATTTTTTTAATTTCTAAAGTTTAGTCTTTGTTTTGAACTGTCAAATGTTTACAATATAGATGGTAATTTTACTTTTCAGGATCACCGAGCTGTGACCGCCCTTGAATATTTCTTGGGATTTCCGTGCTGATTTGTTATTACAAACTTTGAATAGGAATCTAGAGAAATTGCCCTGTGAATATGCCAGGGAACATTTATATAAGAATCGTTCAGCTCTCGAGGACTTTATACCAAACAAGGACATTACAATGCAGAAATGCAGACAAAGGTAGGGCACTTCTTTATATCGCAGCTTATGTTGTTGAAGTCCGTGAATAGACATATTGGTGACTAGAATACATATCATCGATTTAATTGAGATCCCTTCAGGAAAACCTTTGTTACTTAAAATGTGGTGAAAAAGATAGTAAATCAATGAAGTAGGTGTTAGATTACCTTTATAGGAACAATCCAGGACTGCAAAACATTCTTGCTCTGCAAAAAGTCAGCAATGTTTTCGTGAAAATTACAACAATTATTGGATTCATAAATTAGTAAACACATCTATTTTTATCTGTCAATCAACCAGGGACACTACACCAATGAGGCGAGTTGAGAAATTCACCTCAGGCAGCAGTGCCTCACTGGTAACCAGGGGCAATAAAAATGCCACTCCTGGTAACTTTAAGAGCTGAATTTCTGGTTTTCAAACCATACATTTGGCTCTTTGAGCACAGAGATCACAATTGAACGTCTCTGCACTAGCACACTGGATGCCCCAGACCTCCCTGGATCCCCTCTGGCACCAAAAAGTTGAGTGTGGGGGGGGGGAGCTGGCTGCAGCAAAGGGGCTGGAATCACCTCTATAGTCAACACATCTATTTTTATCTGCTGTAAAACACATTAAATATTCTACATAAATATTTTGACATGTAGTTATCTATGGATTTTACCGCCTTGCAATAATTCCCTAACTCCTGAACTCCTGATCTCCTAACTCCTAAAACTGGAGTGAAATGATCCACTTCCACCAACAGGTCTTGTGGTTTGTAACATTTTCAGAATATTGCAATGGTGTGCAGTTTTAAAAAGTTATAAGATAAATCCAAGAGATTGTTAATTACTTATTATGTGACTCTCTTGTACCCAGATGATAAGAATACCTCCCAACTGTCCCTTTTTTGGAGGGACAGTCCCTCTTTTGACTGTTCAACCTGCAGTCCCTCATTTGTACTGGAAAGTCCCTATTTTCTCTGCACTGAACAGCCAGAAAAATAAACAAAGTTTCTAACTTAATTGGCTTTTAGCAGAGAGTCCAGAATAGTTCAACCTGCAGTCCCTCATTTGTACTGGAAAAGTCCCTATTTTCTCTGCACTGAACAGCCAGAAAAATAAACAAAGTTTCTAACTTAATTGGCTTTTAGCAGAGAGTCAAGAACAGCTAACAGGCACAAATAAGATACTTTGTAACAATTTTGAGACACAAAAAAACAGTTTAGATAAGGAGAAATATTTTCAAACTTCCATAACCTGCCAAATTTTGTAAAATGAACATGGTAGTTAGGGGGTGTGGCCACGGAAAGGGGCGTGGTCAACAATGTTTTGCGCTACATGCAGAAAATTTGTTGTCCCTCTTTTTACTTCCGAAATGTTGGGAGGTATGGATAAGGGACCCTAACATCCCCTAATTTAAAAATGGTGAAAGGTTAGGGCTGTCACACTCAACAAAATGTTTGCAAAACCACAGCAAATTTAGCCAAACCACAGAACTTTGCTGAAATGCATTGAAGTCAAAGGGAAGGCAAAATTACTTTGTGGTTAAAGCATATACATAGCACATATGTTGTCCTGCATTGTTAACGAAAACCCTTTCCATTATGCTACAACTTCATAGAAAAAAGGCTTCGACGTTGCCAACATCGCACCCTTAAATAGACAGGGGTGCTGGGGACTAGGGATGTAGCGAACTGCCGTTAATGTGTTCGCGAACGCCGTTCGCGAACACCGGCAAAAAAGCGAACAGTTCGCGAACTTCGAACGCTCGATAAAATCGTTCAATCGAACGATCGAAGGATTTTATTCGTACGATCGAAGGATTTTCGTTCGAATCGAACGATCGAAGCTATTCGATCGAATGATTTTAATTCAATCGAATGCTTATAATCGTTCGAACGAATGGAAATCGTTCGATTTTAGCGATCGAATGGTCGAATGGTCGAATGGTCGAACGAAATTTTACTTCGAATCGAACGCGAACACCAATTGGCGAACGTCGCGCGACGTTCGCGAACATTCGGCGGACGCGAACAGTCGAAGTTCACGCGAACTAGTTCGCCGGCGAACAGTTCGCTACATCCCTACTGGGGACACCAGTGGTTGATGTAGAAGGAATGGGACAGTTAATGATTTTTGTATGGGGGAGGGACCTTTAATATTGATGAAATAGGTGTGGAGGTTTCACTTCATTTGTGATACCTTTAGCAAAAGACAGTGACAACCAGGCTAACTGCAAGCAGGAATTTACACAACCAAAAAGATTGTACTTTTACACAGTGTTTGCCACAAACAAAAGTTAATTATTCTGAAACTGTAACAGAGTGATCCAATGACAGTCTGTTCATATAAAAAAAAAACCTGCTTTTAGATGGTGCCTCAATATTTAACATCTCAGTGAACACAGATCCTGTTAGTCTCCAAGTTTACCTTCTGGGAGAGATGTACCCACCCTTTAGAGTCTTCCCAACTAATATAGGGAAGAATACCAATGACTTCCTCAACAAACATGAGCTAAAGAAAGCAAGCATGTATTACGTATGTATGCCTGTGAGTGTTAAATTGAATATTACACCCATTATACTGCTTTATATTTGAGCATTTAATACTGTTGGTCTCCCTCTCCTCTCCTCTCCTCTCCTATATTTTAGCATTAATCAAGCTATTAATGCCAAAGTTATAGCTATCCCAGTAAGTTGTGAACTTTTCTAATTTGATTACTTGACAGTGTTGGGGTGTGTAAGTCACAATTGCTGCAGTGCCACGCGTTTGACATCCGTGCAGGAGTAGGTATACTCAATGATACAGAAAAATGTAGAAAATGCTCTAAAACAGAGAATTGTAAAAGTTATTTGACTATAGTACCTGAAGGCTAAATGGCAATATGCATGAAGTGACAGCTGTTGGTAATCTGTTCCAAGGGAAGATAACAAACCTTGACTAAGCAAATCTCATAGGCACTTTAGCTCATCACCAGACGGAAATAGCCTAGGAAGAAGCATAAGCAGGAGGAACAGCTTGAAATGTTTTCAGTTTTTTTTGTCATTTTGATCTTATGGCAGGATGGATAGATCAACACAAGCAATGAAATTGCTTCCACTGACACAAAACAACACACAACAAAGCAATTCCACCCATAATGGTATTGCGATCAAAAGGAAGTTTATGATAATGATGCCCTTAATTACTAGTATACTGTGATGCATTGTCAGACTTAACTTTCCAATCGCTTTCTCCCGATGCGTCTCGGCAACACGACAGCTACACGGCTGCAAAGTGCTAATCAGAGAATATGTGGTCCCTGCATTTGACAGGTACAATAAAATTATTTCAAAGAATGCTGAACCAATAAAATGCAGCATAACATCTTACAAATGTATAAATCTTGATTTGTATGGGGGCTCTTAAACCTCTCTCTTTGCCATCGTTAATGTCATTGGTTTATTTCTGTTGTTGCTGGATAATGGCATACCACACTCTAATTATGTCTTAATAAAAACGAGAAAAAACTTTACTTTTTAGAAAAGTGCATTTGCCTAAATTAGCTTAACATTAAGTAGAACACCTCGCTTATACAGGGCTAAGCACAAGTCAAGGAGCACTAAGTGCTGCAGAATGGCAGTCCCGTGCATTAATCACTTGCACCTACGGTAGACCTGCACTAGGGTGTGAAAGTAGATTATTAGATTGCAAAACTGACCAGCAATTAATATTTATATTTAAAGCATGGAGTAGTCATGATGCTTAAGCTAAGGGTCCTATGTTCTAGCTATCTCCTTCCTTGCATATAGGAAAGCCCTACACAACCCTTTGCTTTCAATGTATTGTGCAAAATGTAAGGCTAATAAAAGCATGTACTGTAAATACAGCATAAACCTTAGTTATACTAGTGTAGTTAAAAACAGTGCAATATACTATTTTAGTAATAAATAAAGAATAATGTGTCATTGCAGGATTTCTGAGCTTTATGGCTATAAGGTTTACAAATAGCATATAGATTCATTTTGTTTTCATGTTTTCCGTTTCGATGCTACTGAGGCTGAAAGACCCATAAGAAACTCTTTTGAGCCAAAATGTAGCTGTTTTCTCTATTAGTCTTAGTTTGTCAGCATGTTGAATTATTTACTTTTCATATTTATTACATGCATATTTGAATGGCTCTGACATCATATATTGGTTTGCTTTTCCGCCTCTCTTTTGCTACAAATACCATTACTTTGAGGAATCTGCTATGCAGATTTTAAGATTATCTTTGAAACAGTGACATTCATTGAACACCTAAAGGCACAGCCAATCAGATTTAAGATGTGCTTAAGTGCCATGAGAAAGTCACCCAAAATTAAATTACTAGTCTGTTACTTGGAAAAGGCTAGCTGCTCAGTCTGCATTGCTGTAGATAAGCCAGTACTGAAGCCTTTACAAATGGTCTTTTCACTGACATGTCCTGAATATTTACCTGGTTCATCCTATTATGACAGAGCTATAACTACTATGTATTATAGGCCAGATTATGAACTGGCCTATAATATGTCAGTAATAGTGATGGGTGAATAAATTTGCCAGGGGTGAATTCATGGCAAATTTCTGTCTTTTGCTGGCAGTGAATAAATTGGTGAGACTGCGGCAAAAATTCACCAGCGAAAAAATGTGGGCGCATCATAATAGTCACGAGAGCGAATTTATTTTCAAAGTTATTCAGATGCCCATTGACTTAAATGCATTTGAACAAAATTGGCACGCCTTTAAAAATTGTTGTGGGCATTCGAAATTGATGTAGTCAATTATTTTGACGCTATTGACTTCAATGTGTTTGGCAAATTTTCCTGCCATTTTGCAAATTTGGCAAGTTGCCAAATTTTTTGGGACATATTCGCCCATCACTAGTCAGTAACAGAGATCGATATTCTGAGTGATATTCTGAATTACTAAAATAGTCCTTCATTGTCTGGAAGTCTTTAGTTATTACTTGGAGGCACTAAGGACTGAACCAAAAGCTTCTGAGAAGTAGTTAGTCTTGCACAAATAGTGCTGCACAAATAAACTGCACTCCAAATAACTTTTATTTTACTTGCCAAACCAGAAGAATACACTGATTTGTCAAACTGACAGGCCTACTAGCAAAATAAAAATAGTACTAACTTGATATCCATGCCAGGGGAATCAAGTAGTGACCACAACATTACACTTTACTAAAACCTGTAACTCCTTACAATGGACATACTATTAGGCTGATTTAAAGGGGGCAAGGTGGATAGCACAAAAATACCTATTTATTGCACTTTACCCAGAGATGCAACTTTTTTCTTTTACAGAATAGGGAACAATGGTGATATGCCTGCTACACTTTGATAAATAAATTACAATAATGGTCTGCATGCATACATAAATAATTCACACACCACCCCAAGAGTTGTATAAACATCTAAGCATGGTAGCATACACACACAGCAAATTTGCACCTGGCCAGTAACCAATCAGTGATTGGCTTCCTTCAGCCAACTTCAGGTCGAGCAGTGAAAACAAATATGACGGGTTACTGCCCAGTGTTCATAAAAGAGCCCCATTGAGATGTAAGAAAATGTTCTTACATTTGTGCAGACTTGTTAAAATCGACACATTTTTTACTAAATCAGCACTAAAATCACCCAAATTATTTGGGTTTCCTGCACATGGACAACAAGTAGGGATGTAGCGAACCGCCGCCGACAGTTCGCGAACAGTTCGCGAACTTCGAACATCCGAAAATCGTTCGATTCGAACGATCGAAGGATTTTAATCGTTCGATCGAAGGATTTTCGTTCGAATCGAACGATCGAAGCCATTCGATCGAATGATTTCATTCGATCCAATGGCTTCGATCGTTCGATTCGAACGAAAATCCTTCGATTTTAGCGGTCGAAGGAATCGAATGGTCGAATGGTCGAACTCGTATTGGCGAACGTCGCGCGACGTTCGCGAACATTCGGCGGACGCGAACAGTCGAAGTTCGCGCGAACTAGTTCGCCGGCGAACTGTTCGCTACATCCCTAACAACAAGTCCACTGAAAAAGGTAATAAGAATAATACAATGCAGGAAACATAGTAACAGGGTGTTTAAATGTGTCAACATATAGAAAACTGCCTACAGTAAAGAGTTGAACAGCAACCAGGCTGGGCACTTGTGGTGCTGTAGTTCCAAAACAACACGAGTGCTCCCCTTTACAGTACATTAGTAGACAGATGAAAGTATGAGAAACCTTTTGCACTCCTAGTTTGGCTTTAATCAGAACACTTCAGTCTATTTCTTTCAAGAGGAATGACATTTAGCCTGAATATTTCAAAAGTATCATAAGCACAAAAATCATAGTATAATGTCCTTCACAATCCGAAATCTCATTGCTTTCCAAAGAACAAAGGTGTATAAATGTGCTGACACATAATGCCTTTCATATTGTTCAGATGCTTATTTGAACACATGTACTGTATGTATATTGACTGAGTACAATTCCATGTATATCTGTAAATTGTGCCTTTTATTTACAGGCATGTATCAAGAATTATATTGTATTGAGAACAATCAAATGGTTTTTATTCATCCTTTGTAAACACTGCTTGAAAAGTTACAGGTGATCAAATGTAATAGGATGTAAATTAATTGAATGGTAATTGTGAATGCTGCTAAGTAGCGTCTGATGCAACTTACACTCAATGCAAAAGTACAGATACGAGACTGACTGCTTTTTGTGAATCAGCATAAAATGCGGATGACGTCACTTCCAGTGCAGCCATCACTAATGTCCCTAGCATACTATTGCAAATTAAGTGCAAAGCTTTTACTGCCCTAGGGCATCATGCTCTGTTTTGCCTTGCATTTTTAATCTAGCACAAGGTTCACCCCCATATGTAATAAAAGGCACCCCATATGTAATAAAAGTTTGCCCAGGAACAGTAAACCAAAGCAACCAAGACAATGTATAGTCAAATAAGCAAAATTATTAAGGTACAAATGGGATTAGTTGAATATTCCAGGTTTCTGTGCACCACCACAAAGTATAATAACCAATTTCCAAGTTCAAAGAAGTGTGAGCTTATGCTGCTAATAAATAACACTTGCAGTTTGTTAAAATACTGTCCTGGAGCTGTTTTGATTCTTCAGTCTTGGAAAATGGTTTTCAAACAATGCAATGCTTCAAAACAGGTGACCAGTATATCTTGCCTCCTGGGCAAACTTAGTGCCTTTCATCACATAATCCCATAAGAGTTCAACCTGCACATACCATTGCCCAAAGAGCAAGTGGTCTGTGTATAAGGACCTAGAGATCTAGCACTTGCATTGGGGGATACAAAATTCATTATAATTCTACAGAACCCACAGAATAGTAATGAAGTAGTGTCAGTATGACTATGCAGTCTTATAGCCTTCAACCAAACCTCACAGCCTTCTTCCATGCTTCCCAGGATGATTTGTCAATCACTCTGAAATTGGAGCAAAGCAGTCTGACAATAGGCTGGGAAACTCTTTATATGGACTCTAACCTAGTTGTAGCATCATGCTTTTCCCAGTTTTGTGTGATTGATACAACGAGGGCTCTTCATTTTGCCTAGTGGCATAAACACTACTACGGCTTGGAAGATTGTCATATGAGAAAAGTGACTCTAGTTTATGTGGGTGGGAGTGGGGTTAGAGGGCTCTTCTGCATTATAGAAACACTTTGCACATTTACTGTTGTACACTGTTATGGAGACTATAATCTATATTGCTACTTCTCACCATCTGTGAGCTCTCTTGGAAATCATGCACCTTCATAAAACACACATATGCTCTCTTCTACTCCTTATTTCTTTATCATACCACCTGACCTGTGTTGCTCATTTCACAGTTGTTTCTATTTCTTTCACATTTACCAAAACAATTTACTCACGGATTGTATATATTTTAAATTTTATAGATCCATTAGTAGTAAATCTTTTGACAACTGACTACTTGCTAAGTTTAGAATTTTGAATTTCAAAAACAAAATTGACAACCATTCTGAAATAGAAACTAGCAAGCTATGCATTTAGGGTATATATAACATCTGCTAAAAAAGAGGACTAATTATAATTCTACTATGATTCCTATTTTGTTTTTTCTTTATGCTTTTCTATACAATCAAAGCATTTGTTTCATTCATTATCCGATGCCATAGAAATCAAAAGCTTGAGTACAACAAGTTACTGGCATTTTCCTTTCTCACACAGGCTTAGCAAAAATGCAACATTTTTCCAGATGAATCTTTTGTAATACTGCTTTATTGAGAGATTTGTTCATGAGCATCATCCATCTAGAAATGTCTACTCTTAAGCTTAGCTTTCTGCAATTTAATTTTTTTCTATGTATAAATGACTTTCATTAAAAAGGATTCTCTATTATTAGAAGTACTTAAATCAGAGTTTCTCAAACTTAATTGGTGACCTAATTTAAAAATGCAATAGTATAAGGAATTTTCCACATAATTTTGTTCATTGTTGAATTCCTAAGGACAAGATTTGCAACCGATTGGCCTGTTTTTTGTCTTCTACTAAAAAATTGCTAGAGAGATTGCACAAGGGAAGACAAATCAGTTCATCGTTTTGTCCTAAATAAAGCCCAGCTCTCCCAGAATGATAGTGCAATTGATGTTGCGTATGGTCATGGCTACTTTGCTCATATACTTTATTCCACTGTCCATAGTGGGGGTCTAAGTATTCTCCTCTGTTCAGTATGGTACTGTATCAAATGCAGTTGCATCCACTGCCATTGCAGAGTCGAGGTTTCTGCTCACCTTCTCATAAAAGGTAATTTAATTTGTTTGGCAAGATCGTTTCACATAAAACCATTCTGGCACAAATTCATAGTATTATTATTTGCAATGGTGTAAAGTATTTTACCTCTTAATACTCCTTCAAAAAGCTTTCCTACCACCGATTTCAGACTAACCAGCCTTTAGTTTTGAGGCTGAGAATGAGATCCCTTTTTGAATAGCGGCATCACATTAGCTATTCGCCAGTCTCTCTCTGCGTCATGTCAGACCTTAATGAATCCGCCCACACTCCTCCTCCATGACCCCTTACTAATCACACTGCCCAGTCTACCCTAGCTTCCCCATAATACTCTGGCTCACCCTCCCTACTTGGTTTAAATTCTTCTCCATCCTCTTAGCCATTGTTTCTCCTAGCACAGCACATCCACTTCCATTGAGGTGCAATTTGTCACAACTACATTTTCCAAAGGAACCCAAATATGACAACTGGGTCATGCCCATTCCCACCCAATAATTTGTCTACCCAATGAACCACATGCTGAACCCTGGCACCAGGAAGACAGCAAACTGTTTGGTTGTAGCAATCTGGACAAATTACCCTATCCACTTTCCTAATAATTGAATGTTTTGGCTTACAACTGCTCTCCTCCCACCACTATTAGAGAAACTGATCTCCCGGCTCTTAAGAGAGATCAGCCCTATCTAGAACTACCAATCAAGAGTTCACACTCCCATCTTCTTCACACAATCTGATGAATCTGTTGGGATGCATAAACCCTCCATTTTCCTTTTGCCCAAACCCAGCTAACGGCCTCATCATCCTGCTGCTATTCTGTTCCCCCCAAACTGTCTGAACCTGTTAAATCATGCTCAGTGATCAAGAGCATCCTTTGAAGATTGTCAATGTGTTGCTCTACTGCTCTAACCCAAGCCGTCTAGTTTTGAACTCTTGTCCAAATCTGCATACATATGGCATTCATTTTTAACCATCAATATTTATTGGTAACACCAATTAGAACTGGCAATCAAGGCATTCTCACTTCACTATTTAACCTTCTCCATAAAATTTCCTTTGGTCTAGCCAAAAATCCGACCCCCTCTGCATTTTCCAGCATGTAAATACTTTCTTCAGGTCATTGTTACATTTTCATTCTCTTACTCCCCTATTTTATTTCATACCCCACTGTCAAATTTATGAATTGACCTGTACCACTAATGACTAGTGGAATTTATTGACTAGTGGAATTTGCCAGACATGGATTTGTGGCAAATCTCTGCATTTCACTACCTGCAATTTTTTTCGCGAATCAGCTGCAGAATTTGCTGCAAAAAAAAAATTTGTCAAGCATCAAAATTATTTTGACACCCATTGACTTCAGTTGCATTTTGCAAATTTTTTGCTGTTTCGTGAATTCTTCCGGAGTTTCGCTAATTTTTTGGCAAGCAAAATGGGACAGATTCACCCATCACTACTATTGAACTGTCAACTATTTCTATCTAGGGCACACAATATATCCTGTCTTAACTTTCTCTGACCCTGATATCCTTCTAAAACCCTCTAATTGCATCATTACCTCCTACACCATCTTATAACTTCAGAGTAGTCACACTCAAATCGTCCAACCCTGGGTGAACTCAAAACCCAAGTAATGCTCCTACACATGCACTGAAGAGTGAATCTTTGTATCATTTGCATTTGATATGAAAACTTCTGTGTAAATCTTGGCTTTCATTTTGTGCTTTCCTAAATCACTGCAATATACTAAATTAATGAATGCTATATTGAATCTCAAGATGCCAAGTAGTATAGAGAACTAAACCAGAGTAGGAATCAAATATGTATTGTCTCTGGAACTAGCATGGGTAAGCATTTAGGAAATAGTGATCATAACATGGTCTCCTTTGAGGCAACTCTATAGACTCTATACACTCTAATACACTTAAATTTATAGACACAAACTTTAGCAGTATAAAGCATGTCTGTGCTATATTAATTTGGAAAGACTTTTCACAGGGTTAAACACAGACATTAAATGCATTGTCTTTCAAAAAAAAAAAATATTACAAGGAAAGACATAGCAAAGAAACAGTTAATTTCACAGAAAGGATGGAAATAAGGTTGGTATAAAAAAATAAGCATTTTAGGCATTCAAGCAAGCTAGGACAGCTGAAACTTTTATTTAGGTACAAGGAGGCCATAAAAACATGCAAAATGCAATCAGACATGCTAAAATAGAAAGAAGGAGAAAAGACAATCCATAACTACTTTTTGAAAATGTTAATCTTTGAAGAATGAAACTGGAGGGGCTGGAACCCTTTGAATCAGATGAAGATAAATTGGTTAGTGAGAGCAAGGAGATTTTGAACTGTTATTTTTCATCTGTTTACAAAACAAGGAAACACATTTATAATAATTTAACCATCATTGGCTATAGGTAACTATAGGTAAGTTTGATATCAGTAGTAGGGGAGATTTTGATGAATGTAATAAAATATAAGATACTGGAGTACATTCCAAATGGCAATACTATCAATTTCTGCCAGTATGTTGTTATGCTCCATAGTGATGGGCAAATCTGACCCATTTTGCTTCACCTATTCAATAGATCTTAAGACAAATCCAATTGGTATGAGGAGGTGAGCAGAAACCAAGACATTGGATGGCAGTGGATGTAATCTACTTAGATTTTGCTAAAGCATTTGATACAGGACCACACCAATGGTTACATTTAGAGAATCTTGGCTTGGAACATATTTGCACTTGGTCAGAGAACTGTCTTCAAGGATAGATTGAGTGGTGGTAAATGAAACATTTTATATTGTTAGTAGAGTACCTGGAGTTTATCTTTGGTCCTTTGCTTTTTCACTAGTTTATTAATGACATTGATGTTGTTATTGGAAATACTGTCTTTATCTCCATGTACGTGTAGGATGTTGCCACTTTGCAGAAATATTTGACTAATTGAAAAAAGGCAGCAAATTGGAAAATTGAAGGTTTAATGTTGATAAATACAAGGTTATGCTTTGGTAGAACATGAATACTAGTTATACACTAAATGGTAGTGTGTTCGGGGCTTCCTTAACTGAGAAGAATTTGTGGATTTTTTGTGAATCACCAGCTGTGGGGCTCTAGGCTGTGTCAGTGGCCACTAAAGCAAATAAAATACTATCTTGCAGGGAAAAGGGTATTAACTTGAGACATAATTTTGCTTATTTATAGAGCTCATGTAAGGCCTTGCTTTGAGTGCAGTTTTGGGCCCCAGTCTTTAGGAAGGATATTAATAAGCTGAAAACTACACAGAGATGTGTAACATACATTTTTAAAGTAAAAACTGAGGAAAGACTAGCAGGGTTGTTTTCTCTGGAGAAAATGGGCTTGCCATGGGGACATAATTATTCTTTACAAGTAGACTGTACTTTACAGGACATTATGGACATAGTGGGGGATCTTTCAACACATTTCACAAAGGCTCTTCACAGTGAGGGGAGGGAGGTTTTTAAATGCTCTGCCAGGTGATCTTGTGATTAAAAGTTCTGCAATGTCTTTAAGGATTGCTTTGGGTTTTTTTTAGATAATAATTATATCCAAGGCTATAGTGATCTTAGGATCTGCAGTTTAGTATAGGTGTGTGTACTGTACATATTTTTATATATGTGAGTGTATTAATGGGTCTGTATAGTTTTATGAAGCTATGCACTGGGGCCATTTGGAGGTGTTGAACTTAATGGCCTTTTGACTTCTGTCAGCCTAAAGTAACACTGAAACTATGTGTAGGATACAGCTTATTTGTAGTAATAATGGCACAATTGGTAATGACTGCAAATAAATTGTTCTGTACCCAAGATTTATATATTGGCACCAGTTTGTAAAGCAACATAATCTCCATATCTTTGCTGAGGACATCTGTATATGTTATTTGAGCTATACCACATGCTATGCAACTATGAAAAATAGTAGATATTATCACAGTACTATAATTAACTGTAGCAAGCATTGTCTGCAATGCTGCTACAGGCTGAATACATTTTAACTGACTATTATCTTGAATTTAAATAATTATGATTTCACTGACAATACTGAGTCTTCATTAAAACATTTTTTTTTAGAAAAATAGAAAGTTGAAAGATAAGGAATCAAGATTCAATGAAAAGGAACAATCACAAAAATTCAATATATTTGTATAAGGTTGGGGTATTGTTTCGGTAAAGCTTGAGTTGGCTGTCTCTCCATCCTTAGATGCTTAGTGCTGCGCAATATGTTGGCGCTATATAAATACATGTTAATAATAATAATGCTCTGGGTCAAATACCTACATAAATGTCAAATACCTACATAAAGTATAGTGACTAATAGGTTATTTCTAAATACAATAGAAGCAGAATTAAATGATGAATCTAAGACACACAATGCTCAATGAGGGTAAAGGGTGTGTTTATCTGTGGTAGATGTTTTTATGAAGGCTGCTTCATTTGTGGTTTATGAGTTAGAGAGCACCAAAAGATTTGTCTACAGGCAACTGAAATGCAAAACTGATCTGGAAGTATCTTGATAGATTTCTAAAAGAAAATGCCTTTATTTTCCTTTAAATAATTCATGACTGAATGACTTATAAGGTTTTTTTTTATGAAAGAAACATTGGTAAGCAATTCAAAAATCCCATTATTATTTTTTTCCTTCCTATTTTCATAGAATCGCTTGATCTCCGTTTACTTTTAAGTTGACCTTTAACTTGCACATCCAGAGAGTGCACTATCCTTTCAACCTATTAAAGCATTATTTAATATATAATGAATCCATTTCCCTCTGTTCAAAAGAGAATAATAAATCACATGACTAGACAGCAATTTTGTATGCCAAAAGAATTCCAAATCCACACATCAGATATCTGTGAGTTTCCCAACAACTGAAGACTTGCAAATTTATTGTGGAGATTCAATTGCAGTAAAATGTGTCCATTAACTTGTTATAGCATGAAATATGTGAAAAGGAGGATGCAAAATGAGAAGCCCTTAAGACAAATCTGATTTCCAAAGCTCATACAAAGAAAACCCCATATGTTGCTGCTTTCTCCTCATTAGTAAAGAATGAATGAGGTATTTATGGTGATAAGAAAGAACCAGATTGAGTCAGTCTTTTTTTGTGTTATGCCCAACACAGGTCATTTGCTTATTTTTCATAACTCACTGGGTTCTCTGCATGAAGAAAATTAGTAAAGCAACTCTATTTCGGTCACACTGAAGCAGCTACTTTCAGTAGATACTCTGTAAAATGCATAGACTGCTCTCTGTGTAGCGCTTCTGGTTTATGTCCAGGTCTGGACTGAGAATTAAAATAGGCCCTGGCATTTTAGGTACACAGAGGCCCAATCAGCCCACATAGAGGCCCAAACAGCCCCCACCAGCCCACTAAATACTGACTTTCTATGGGACCTTATAGCAGCTCCTCTGGCATTTACCAGAACCCACAGATTGCCAGTCCGGGCCTGTTTATGTCCTAGATATATCCTATGGCTTTATATAATTTGATAAAAGCAAACTATATCAGACGGATTTAGATTTTGTGTGAACTACAGGTATATGAAATTCAGTTCTTAATGTATTCTTTATTTAGAGGCACATTTACTAAGCTCGAGTGAAGGATTCGAAGTAAAAAAACTTTGAATTTCGCCATTTTTTTTGGCTACTTCGACCTTCGACTATGACTTTGATTTGAACGTTTCGAAGTAAAAATCGTTAGACTATTTGACTATTCTATAGTCGAAGTACTGTCTCTTTAAAAAAACTTTGACTACCTACTTCGCCACTTTAAACCTATCGAGCTACAATGTTAGCCTATGGGGACCTCCCCATACGTTTTCTAAGCTGATCGAAGGAAAATCCTTCGATCGATGGATTAAAATTCTTCGAATTGTTCGATTTGAAGGATTTCATCGTTCAATCAAACGATTTTTCCTTCGATTTTTCCGATCAAAGTATTTGCAGTAAATCCTTCAACTTCGATATTCGAAGTCGAAGGATTTTACTTTGAGGGTCGAATATCGAGGGTTAATTAACCCTCGACATTTGACCCTGAGAAAATGTGCCCCTTATTGTCATGGATTTTCATTGGTTAGAAATGATGAAAGGGACTCAGGGCATTATCTGTGTGATTACATATTAAAATTCTACTTATATCCAGGATTTTAATTTATTTGACTCCTCTTCCTTTGTATCACTTCCTAGAATAGACTGATGATCATTACTATAACAATACAATGTAACTAAGGTCATTAAAAATAGAAATAGAATAGAAATTATAGAGATTATGCATCAGAGATACAGGGGGTAATTTACCAACACTGGGCAAAAATATTATCCCTGGCATTTCAAGTACACAGAGGTCCAAACAGTGTTTATTTCACACAACATGTTTCAATCCTTTGTGGGCCCTTTGTCAAGTGTGACACACTTGACAAAGGGCCCACAAAGGCTCGAAACATGTTGTGCGAAATAAACTCTTTGAGCATTTAATCTCTGCCTTCAGTTGCCTGAATCTTGTACACTCTATATTGGATTTATATGCACCCTTAGGCAGAGGTGTAACACAAGATTGACGGCCTAAAGTAATTTATTGGCTAAGTATTGAGGATTCCCAGCAACTCTCCTGACGTCCAAACAGCCCCCACAGGCCCAAACATAGTGACTGTGTATGGCATTTACATACAAATTATACAGACTACCAGTCAGGGCCTGATTATCGGTTTAGATAGTTGGGTTCTACTGGGTACCCGGACTGGGGGTGGAAAGAAAGCACCAAGAACAGTTAACAATAGCAGCACACTTTTTGAATAAAGGCATAGTTGTATGTAGGAGATTCGAATGACAGTTTCTTGCTGGACTGACATTTTGAGTATTATTGCTCTCTGTAGAGAAACAAGCGTACCATGCTTAACTGATATGATGAGCAGACATTGACTGTAGCTTGCCTGACATATGAAATTGAATTACCTATGTGCAGTTAAAAAAAGACTGGGGTGCAATCATTCATTGGGCAAACAAATTAGAACATGTAACAATAAATTGTAGATGGCAAGTGTATCAAAAAATGCTTTGGCACAAAAGTCCTCACTGCATTGATGTATTGAGATTAAACCTTATCATCCCTGGCATTTACAGCACACTGTCAAACAGGTAGACTTGAAAACATATTTTTTCCTTCTGTGTTTGAGTCTGATCAAAAGTGCACATGTGAGTTAAAATTCTAAAACCCTGTAAATATCAGACAGAGAATAAGATAAGAATCTGCCAGTCTGTCTAATCTGACAGCTCATCAATGTATGGAAAAATGGCCTTTATGAATACATCCTCAGAAAGGCTTTGAGTTTCTATGCATGTGAACTGAAAGAATCTTGACAGAAAGAGCAGCCTGACAGACAATGTGCTTTTTTTGTACTATTGTATCTATTTTTGTCTAGTCATTTTGTACAGTTTATTTTGTTTTTATCTAAGGATAAAGTACCCTTTATATAGTTTAAGGTTTTCTTAAATACATCCTGGGAAATTAGATCTTCTTTTGCACAGGACATGCTTAATCAGATTTATTTGTAGTGTGTAGGAACTGGTTGAGGGATTCTCTGTTAATATTTATAGAACATTGTGATCACTAAATGAGTTTTCCATTTCACACTGAAACCTCAGCAAATGTAAGACATACGGTAGTTTAGATTCATACAGTCTGTACAGCAAGAAAGGTTGTGCACTAAAGTGAATGAACTAGTAACTATTTATAAAAACCCATGGGAAAAAGTTGCCAAATGGTGAAATCACTTAATGCAAAAAAATAATTTTTCTTACGCCAAATTAATTGGAGTCAATGGGTGTTTTTTCCAGTATTTTATCACACACCAAATGTTTTGAAGTCATTGGACATTTTCTTATATATTCATCCTTAAATTCAAAAAGATTAACATTTCTTGAATGTTTTTTTTTTTTTTAAAAAAAAATCTCTTCACACTTTTCTCACTTCAGGCAATGCCAAACAAACATTTATTTCTATTCTATTTATAAGACAATGTCATTTATGCTCTTGTTGGGGGTTCAGAGCCAGTGGGAATCAAACTTTATCAGATGAATAGAAATTCATATTTAAATATTTAAACTGGTATTAAAATACATCCTAAAATCTATTAATGTACCATAGGAGTTAAAAGTATATGGTAACAACTGCTTATCAAGTGATTATCAAAGGAATTTTGCCATTCTTTTGCTTTTAAAAGAGATCAGGTGAATAATATTTAGCCTGCCTGAAAAAAAAAAATTCTTTCGCCAAATTCATTAGAATGTTTCTTCCAGCATTTTATCACTCACCAAGGGGGAAATTTACTAAAGGGCAAAGTGGCTAATGCTGGCGAGAAATAAAATTTTCGCTCAGGTGAAAGATCGTTACTACACAAATTCATTAGGTTTTTGATTTTACTGACAGTTACCTCTATCGCCAGATTTGCATCACCAATTCAGACCAGGCGAAGTGCAATAGAGTAGTTAGGAGTTCCTCAAAAAAAGTTCCAAAAAACGCTAGTGACTTTTCCTTTTTACAGGTTGATAGGCTGAAAAAGATCGATTTTTTTTTGGGGGTACCCTCCTTCCCCCAAACATATGATAACATATGGCACATAAACTAAACTGTGGGCAAATGTGTAGGGCAATATAACAACTTTATATAATTTTATTAAGGTTCCCTGGCCTTGTGTAGTGTAATGTATTTGCTGCGGTATATACGCCCATTGTACTTTAACTGCACGCCATATGCAAATTAGCCAACGCTAGCGTAACTTCAAACTGCTGAGCATATTTTCGCTAGCACAACTTCGCCAGCGTTCCGTACCCTGTGTGCAACTTCGGATCTTCATGAATTAGCATTGTCCAGACGAATTTACGCCTGGCGAAGTGTTGCGATGTGCGCAATGCCAGCACTGGCGAAATTGCGCCGGTTAATGAATTTGCCCCCAAAATTTTTTGAAGTCATTGGACATTTTTTTCATGGTTTTTCTTGTGACGAATGCATTGAAACCAATGGGCTTTTTTTTCCTTTACCCAAATGCTTTAGGGTTTTGTCTCCAAGTTTTTGCACCAAATGTATTTGATTCTATAGGTGTTTTTTTCCCATATTTGTTTTTCTTTTTTGCTGTGATTTGTAACAGGAAAAGTAATCGCGCATTCATAGAATGAAGCATTAGACAAAATTTTGCAGGGAATTCATGGTGCTTTTTGCCATAAGCTTAAGTGAGCGATATTAGCATATTCCACCCATACAGGTATGTCTGCAAGAAAAAAATGAATTTATTTTATTCAATTTGTACCCCACAATATTTTCCAGATGTTCAATGTACAACACAGTTGTACAAGACAATAATGCATCATAAAATCTTTGATATCTCAATATTATAAATGATGTAATTTAAATTCTTTAAAGCATGGGGCTGTAATAGATATTAGGGGTGCTCATATCCAGCCTGTAGGCCTCCAGTTGGGCAGCCTTGCCAAATAACATTAGAAAAATTAAAAATTGAAAGTATTTCCAATATACGGTAGTATACAATTTAAACCAAATCTGTTAAGGAGGACATGATGCAGGAGACCATTCTTTCCTTTTATATCACTCTCTTTAAAATTTAAGATTCAAGGAGACATTTTGTGTAAAAAATAAGAATGTTCCAGTTCGTTATACTCCTTTAGATATAGAAGAATTGTGCTTAAAAAAGTAGTGTTTCAGGCTGATTTATTGAATATTTTTGCAAAAACCCTAATAATCCCACTTCCTGCTCCCTAAATTCCCAGACTCTGCAAGGGTTCCGGCGGCTCTCAGCTCACTGCACTGTAGGACAGGAACCAATCAGCAACTAACAGGACCTGATAGTGAACTGAAGTCTGTCTTTGATTGTGTGACTGCAGGGCTGTGATTGGCTCTCCCCTTCCTACTGTGGTTCTGGCAGGGACCATTAGAACACGACCACCTCTCATTTGAAACCGGGACAGGGACTAGTTAACATCTATTGGAAGCTCCAATAAAGGGGCTATTTTTAAAGATCATATTCATTTTTAGCACCATGTAAAAGCAACACCATATCCAGTATTACTCAAAATTGCCTACAAAATTAGTTTTTTTTTTTTTCATTTATCCTATCTCCTTTCAGTGTAAGATACAACCATATGCAATTGCCGTGTGTTGTCATCAGGAAAATCACATTGACTTCCACTTCTACATCTCTCAATCCTTTAACTGGTGGCAGTGTTCCTTTCTTTACCCATCACTTATTAAAAACTGCCAAAGAGACCAATCTATAGCAATTGGCTGCCAGAGCTTCACTCCACATTTAAAGAAATCTTCACAGAGTGTAACTGTAACATCCATTGAATTGAAAGTTTTTTTATTATTAGATATTGTTTATTCTTATTAAAGTCTTGTCCCTTTCAGCAAACAAAATGATTTATTGCTGCATCCACTGGATTGTTTCTAATTTAAAAAAAATATTGGTTTGGAAACCAAGGGTTGTGGCTGAAAAAGCGGTTTGTTAGCAAAATTCTAATTTACTTTCTCACGTTGATGTATGATTTATCAGATATCGGGGTTAATAGGATATGATTGAATACATCAGGTGTTTCTCTGTATGAAATATAGCTTGGCAAATAAGTTCTGCATCTGCTTGTGCAAAAATAATTTTGGTTTATGGGGATTTTGCTGATTGGATCATGCTTTTGCTAGGGAAATGCATACAAAGTAAGCACTGTGTCATCATCTTAGGTATTACCTACTATTTATATATTCATCCTAAAATTCAAAAAGATTAACATTTCTTGGTTGTTTTAAAACAAATGTCACCACACTTTTTTTAGGTAATGCCAAACAAACATCCTGCATGTATTAGGACTATAACTAGTAGCAGTGTATTCTACTTTTAAGAGAATTTGGCTTCATTTTTATGATGTCATATATTCTATTGTCGGGGGTTCAGAGCCAATGGGAGTCAAACTTTATCAGATGAATAGAAATACTCATTCATATTGAAATATTTAAATTGCTCATATAATATCTGATTTTGCAGCCATATTATATTCTCCTAAACTCGTGAAAAATCTATTAATGTATCATAGGAGTTAAATAGTATATGGTAATAACTATGCTTATCAAGTGATTATCAAACGCATTTTGTCTTTATTTTGCTTTTAAAAGAGAACATGTGAATAATTTTACCTGTTCTCTTAGTGCGATCTTCCTTTAGAATAAGGCAATTATTTAATTAAAATACGGTTAATCCTTTGAAATTCCAAGCTAGTGTGTGCCTGGGCTACAATATACCCTTGCAGAAGCCCTACACTTCACATCCAAGATGGTGGCGTCCATGGGTGGTGTATGACGTTATTGTGCCAAGACACCAGGGACCCTGGTTCAAAACCTGAATATAGTGGCTTTCTCCTTGGTCCCTACTTCTACCTTCTTGAGCCATTAGGCCTGCTGGCAATAATACTGTAGATTTTATATTTCTAGTCCCTGAGGGAGCATTTTTGATGTTTATTTTGTTTTCATTTCTTCCAGTTTCCCAACCATGTCTGGTTCCTGTCCTGAACATTGCCTGTTTTGACCAAGAATTGCTTTGAAATTCTGTTCTGCAGTTCAGACTTGAGAACCAGTCTGAGAGACTTTTTCTACTGAAGCTGAAGGAGAAGCATATAACTTTCATAAATTTGAATCTTGAGTAAATTAAATAGTTTGTCTCTACTGCCAGCAATTCATTCTAGAAAGTAGAGAAGTAAATATACTACAGGTCAGTTGCCAACGGTGTAGGTTTTGATTTTATACTGTATATATGGGAAGAGCTACCTCAACAGAAAAATAGTTTTCTGCAGATTGGTGATCAATGCTATCTGTACCATTGACATACATGTTTGAGTCAGAGAGCCCTCAAAAACATCTTATAAGCCGCAAAACACTTTCTGAACAATTGATTTAAACCATATCTAACCTACACATCACATGTAATAAACTATCACTGCTTAAAGCTTAATATGCTATATGGCCTGATTCAATAAATATTGAATATTAAATATTGCCTCTAGATGGTGCTTGAGTGAAATGTTTTCAGTACATTTCTTCTGATGGACTAAGGTCATTGCACTTTAGCAACATCCAAAGACAAGACAGCACTGTTACAATGTTGCCTGGGAATGGTGCAAAAAAACGAGAAATCCTGATGGCTTCATCTTTATTTTTCCATGGTTTATGCTAGCATAAGTAACAAGAGGAGGCAGATTTATCAATTTAGTAAGCACTCTTGTATTTAAGAAAAACTCACAAGTTAAACTTTCGAAAATGACCCCCAACATTGATTAAATGTTCAGATGTACGTACTTCCCCAGGTATTTCTTAAGAAATTTGGCATCTTTTAGTTGCTAAACTTTTTCTTTCAAATTTTCAAAAATGTTCCATGTGCAGAATCTTAAATTCTAATTTGAAAATTGCTAAGTACAAGTTTATTGATTTTACAGAGAAAGATTTGTTTAAATAGGAAAACATGAAAAATGGCTGCTGTATTTGGAGCGTTCCCGGTAAAAGGTTTCCAGACCATACCTGTATATATCAAACTTTACACTAATCAATATGCACTCAGAACATGGACTTCAAACACTCACATGAGAGGCTGCCTGCCATTGCTGATCTTTATGCTCGCTTAAATGCCTACATATGGTAACAATGCATAAAACCTACTTTTTAAATTTCTTGTTGATTATGCAACAAATGGGTAAACATCTTAAACTCTATTAAACCTAGGGTGATGCTTTCTGTTGTGAAAAAATGGACAATAGGCTCTGGACTTATTTTAGAAACAAAACTCCAAAGACCATGATAAACTTGGCTTCCTTACTCGAATTATTGCTGATTTAGCCAGTAAAATGTTTTTATTTATTAGTAAGCACAATTGTATTTACTGGCTGGCAATTAAATCCACTAATTAATGAATGCATCCAGCTTAAATTAACAATGCTTATTTATTTAGCACAAACTAGAACATTAATATTTTAAGAGGATGGTACATGTTTGTGTATATTTTTATTGTGCTTAAATTGCATTTTTATGCAAGATGATTAAGCAGAAAGTAATATATTTTCATGCAATAATAAGGCCATAAACTGCACTGCATTCAATAAATTGCCCCTTTGTGCATGATTCCACAGAGTTTAGTTATTTTGTAGATAGATTATGGCATTCTACATTGATAAAACAAACCTGTACAAATTTGTTGTATAGTTGTATAGAGTTGAATTTCTTCCCTATATTCCAGAGCTAGAATGCTTGGAACCTGGAGTTTTTATATAAGGGGTCTTTCCATGATTTTTATACCTTACACTACTTCAAAACATTTTAAACATTAAGGGGGTTATTTATCAAAGGTAGAGTTTTAGAGGTTTTTTATACTTTGAATGAACTCTCAACTGAAATGTTTTCTAATTTAAGAAAAAAACAGGAAATCAGTAAATTCGGGGTTAAAAACCCAAAAACTCTAATCGAAAAAATGCAAATTGCTTGAATTAAGAGTTTTTGAGAGAAACCCGCTGAAAAAAACCCCTGAAGACTATTAACATGTTCAGATGGTTGAAGAGACCTCTGCTATAGACTTCTACATGACCTCGACAGGTTTTAGCTGGCATATTTTCGGATTTGAGCTATTTCCAGTTTCGGGGTATAACAAATATCTAAAAATTCAAGGTGTTTTTTTTCATTGAAAACTACCCTCAAAAAACTTTTGGGAAAACACAACTCAAACTTTGATAAATAACCCCTTAAATAAACTCAGTAGGATGTTTTGCTACCAATATGGATTCATGTAGCTTAATTAGGCTCGTGTACAAGGTAAAGGTGCGGGACCTGTTATGCAGAATGCTCGGGACCTGGGGTTGATATTTCCGTAATTTGATATTTCTGTAATTTGGATCTTCATATCTACTGTAAGGAACTTACCCTGGTGGTCTAGCGGCAGCGGTGTCCACGCCGCGTCCTCGGCGTGGACGCCCATCACGTTGCTCCCTGCTCCATGCCGGTTCCTCTAGGACACGCGCGCCGTGCGCGTGCATTATTTAAAGGCGCAGTTGCACTGGCGTGATAACGCCAGCACGCAATTGGCGCGAAATTCAAACAGTTAAAAGGGGAATTTGGTTTTCAGCAAATTGCCCGTTGTTAGGTTCAATGAGTTTGTTCCTGGGTGTTTGTTCTGTCAGATTCCTGTTTGCTCTTCTGTGTATGACCCTTGCTTGCCTGCTTACTACTCTGACCTCTCCAATCCTGACCTTGCCTGCCTGAAACTACGTTGTTCTCTCCAATCTTGACCTTGCCTGCTTTCCGACTATTCTACGATCTCTAATCCTGATTCTGGCCTGTCTAAATATTCCAACTGCTTGTGCTGGCCCGGCCTGCCTGTTCCTGGTGGCTTCCTATCTTCCAGCATCCTTGAAAACAGTCGTGCCCCATTGCCTGCCAGAACTTATGCCTTGCACCTCTCGTTAAGTCCAGGTGGCATCTGAGTACGCCGAGGGCTCCTCCCGAGGCCAAAGGCGGTTACTTAACTGGTGAAGTACGAGCCGAGACCAGGGTGCTTGGCATCTGTTCTGGTGTAGGGTGCCGACCGTGACATCTACTATAAAATATTTAAAACCTTAAATAAATCAAATAGTCTGGTTTTGCTTCCAATGAGGATTGATTATAACTTAGTTTGAATCAAGTACCCATTACTGTTTTATTATTTGAGAGAAAAGGAAATCATTTTTTTTAAATCTGTCTTATTTGAATAGATTGGAGTCTACGGGAGACAGTCTTTCTGTAATTTGGATTTTTCTGGATAACGTATCCCATAACTATACTGTTTTATTACAGAAAAAAGGAAATAATTAAAAAAAAAATAGGTTTGCTTAAAATGTACTCAATAGGAGAGGCCACCCTGTCATTCAGAGCTTTCTAGATACGTTTTTTTAATAAGGAATCCCATGTCTGTACTAATAATCTGAATCTCGTGTTACAATATAATGTGTAAAATATAACGCTAATTATTTTCAAAAGAATCATGACTGGATGTCATTGATGACAGCATTGACAATGACTGCAAGGTCCTTGTCTGCTTTTGCAAGCTCCTTTATGATTCGGGTACCACAGAGTACCAGTTCTTTTCAACCACCAATAAAGGAAACCATTGGTGTATATTGTTTGGGAAAGCCTCCAGGTGATTCTTTGGCCCTTGGATGTTGGTAAGAAAGGTCGGCTGTTGTTGAAAATTTTGTGAATTTTTTTTTTTTTTTACATTTTGGGAGTTTTAATAAAAGTGATCACCATACACATTTTTTTCCCTCTTCTCTTAAAGCTCTAGCAACTATGCAACAAGTCTAGGATATTTTGGCAGGTAAACATGGTATGCAAAATTCTTCAACTCCACTAATGTTTACCACAAACTTTTGGGTGGAATAGCCATAATAAAATGTTAGTGCATCATAAAACAACAATATAAAACTGTTTACATGAAGGATTAATGCATATAGGACACATGGATCAACATTTGATCTGGAAATCGTGCAGGATTCCTAGATACTAGGGATGTAGCGAACTGTTCGCCGGCGAACTAGTTCGCGTGAACTTCGACTGTTCGCGTCCGCCGCAAGTTCGCGAACGTCGCGCGACGTTCGCCAATAGGCGTTCACGTCAAAATCGTTCGACCATTCGACCATTCGATCGCTAAAATCGAACGATTTTCGTTCGAATCGAACGATCGAAGCCATTGGATTGAATGAAATCATTCGATCCAATGGCTTCGATCGTTCGATTTGAACGGAAATCGTTCGATCGAACGATTAAAATCCTTTGATCGTTCGAATCGAACGATTTTCGGATGTTCGAAGTTCGCGAACTGTTCGCGAACTGTTCGCATTTTTTGCCGGTGTTCGCGAACGGCGTTCGCGAACACATACTCGGCAGTTCGCTACATCCCTACTAGATACTGTATTTGAATTTTGATAGAGTTGGTCCAAATCTTTGAGCCGGTTTGATTTATTCAATAAATATTAATCAAAATCTATATTCCTCATAGAGTATTCAGTATTAATTAAACAAGAGCAATCAGAAGTTCTGATATTGAACTCCATTGAAGGCTATGGGCAATGATATCCTATTTTTTTCAGTCAATTTTGATATTTGTCAAATTAATTTTCCTGGAAGGGTAGGTGTTTTCTCGCAGGGTGATTGATAAAATGCAATGGGCTCATCATGAAAGCAATTTATTCAGAGATCTCAATGATTATTTGGGATTAGCATATTAATATTTATATGCAGTATATTGAAATAGGCCCCTTATACATTGTTTTCTCATTTCTGCCTTCATATACTTGCTGTTGTCCACTATTTTACAGACACACTTTTCTTTATAAAGCTTAACTAACTCTTAGCATTCATGTTTTTCAAATGGAGCAGTCTTCAATTAAATTCAACCAAAATTGTTTTTCCCTTCACTCCTATCTAATTCACATTTCTCATGTAATTAAAGAGCCTTCCATGATATTTTAATTCAAATATCCCAAATGTTGCACAAAATTGTGCAGGTGATGTATATGCCCAAATATTTTGTATGGATTTCCCACCCCTTTTCCGTCACAATAACCTGTATTAAAGTACCTTCAATCAAAGATGGTGTGAGAATGATTTACTAACTGCTAAATCGAACCAGTGTGATTATTAAATGTATTTAGGGCCAACGCACGTCTGCAGTGCTTTACAGAGATTATACATACTTCACATCAGTCCCTGCCCGCAGTGGAGCTTACAATCTAGTGTTCTTATCATATTTCCAGAATTGCATTTGTCTGCTCCATTGAGTTTTATTAATCACCCTGGAAAGCATGTTCACGATTCCAGGAAAGTGAATTTGATCAATATCAATATTGATTGAGTCCACTTGAAAAAACAAACAAACTAGCATTGCCTTCAATATAGTTCAGCATCACAGACCAGTCATTTTTATCAGGAGCCAATTAACCTGCCTGTATGTTTTTTGAGTGTGGAAGAAAAGCAGAGTACTTTTAGAGCCCACACAAACGTGGGCAGAACATACAAACTCCTTGTAGATATTGCTCAAACTGGAACTGAACTTGGGACTTGGCACTGCTCACCAAGCTTCTGAGCTGTGTTTGCATATAACAAAGAGTAAAATCTTTGCTTTCATTTCATGTAGTAGACTTTTCAGAGCTGTTTGGTACAGGCAGATGCACTGGTGCAAATTAGCTAGGCAATAGCACAAAACTTCAATGTGTATATATAATTTAAAGTCTGATAACAGAACCTTTTTTTCACTCGAGTATTCAGTGCTATTTAGAAAATGCAGCTCATGCCTTTTATAATATTCAAGTAGGCTGAATACATGATATAATTAAATATTTCAACTTTTATTGAACAATAAAACATTTGTGCCTATTATACAAATTAGAAAAATGCCTATTATTAAGAGTGTTTTAAAGTAATTGACTCAAACTGTTTTCCAGTAACAGAACAAAAATCTGACAGGGCAAAAGCTTTAAAAAAAAAAATATAGGAAGAAGAAACAATACAGCATTTAGCAAGACGAATCTCAAACAAACAACAGAAACAACCTGAATTATTAATACTTTTCGTGCTTCATCCAGCAAAAAATGCCTGGGGCACGTCAACAGAAAAATACCACTGATGTCTATGCATGTGTGAACTATCATTTCTTTACTACAGTTTCAACAAGAGTGAAAATCTCTAGAGCAGGGCATGCTTACATTTAAGTGGATTTCCCACTGTGGGAATGTTGAGGTGTAAGGAGCAGCAATTTGTGGCTGCCATCAGATATTGTTTCCGAACCTTGGTTGGCCACAAGATGTTACTAGACACTAAGGGGCATATTTATCAAGGGTCAAAGTGAACTAGAGGGAATTTTCGAAGTATAAAAATTCAAAATTCGAAGTAATTTTTTGGATACTTCGACCATCAAATAGGCTACTATATGACTTCTACTTCGATTTGAAGTAAAATAGTTTGAATATTCGACCATTTGAAAATAGAAGTACTGTCTCTTTAAAAAAACCTTGACTTCAATACTTCACCAAATTAAACCTGAAGTGCTATGTTAGCCTATGGGGACTTTCTAGAGCAGTTTTCTAAATTTTTTGAAGTCCAAGAAAAATTGTTCGTTCAACCGCTGAAATCCTTCGAATCGTTGATCGCAAAATGGCCAAATTTGATGAAAAAACCGTTGACTTCGATATTTCGAAGTCAAAGTAATTCAATTCGATGGTAGGGATGTAGCGAACTGTTCGCCTGCGAACTAGTTCGTGCGAACTTCGACCGTTCGCGTCCGCCGAATGTTCGCGAACGTTTGGGAACGTTCGCATTCGATTCGAATAAAAATCGTTCGACCAGTCGACCATTCAAATTCCTTCGACCGCTAAAAATCGAACGATTTCCATTCATTCGAACGATTGTAAGCATTCGATCGAACGATTTTCATTCAATCGAACGATTTTAAAACGTTCGATTGTTCGATTCGAATGAAAATCCTTCGATCGAAGGATTAAAATCCTTTGATCGTTCAAATCGAACGATTTTAGCGGGTGTTCGAAGTTCGCGAACTGTCTGCGAATGTTCGCATTTTTTGCCGGTGTTTGCGAACGGCGTTCACGAACACCAAATCGGCAGTTCGCTACATCCCTATTCGATGGTCGAATTTCGAAGTATTTCCAACTTTGAAATTCGACCCTTGATAAATCTCCCCCTTCGGGTACCATTTACAAAAAATTTATTTTCCCCCCCCAGAAATCTAAATCTAAAAATGTGTGGTTTTTGTAAAGCTCTAAAAAATTCTAGATTTATTAAGTGTAAACTAAGAAACCCACTAATACAAAACTAAAAGTTGTCTAGTTCCTTTGGAAATCAGCAGGAGCTGCTACTGGCCTACTGGACCATTTTAAATCAATTCGGACTTTTAAAGGTTTTTGGAAACTTTTTAGAGGTTTAAGATGTATTCTTATTTTTTAGTGCATCACTCAGCATAATTTTGCCATTCTTGCTTTTTGAAATGCAGATCTTTTAATACATGTAAGCACATTTGTAGTTTTAAAGAAAGTGTGTTTAGTCATGATTTAAAAAAACTCAAACCACTAACATCTGACAAACAGGCCTCCACATCCCAGCACCTCTCAATACATAATCAATCATTACATCAAACTGGAATTTATAGTTCCTCAACATCAGGATAACATGGGTCTTAAAGAGTAGCTCCTGGGATTGAACCTAGTAGACCTTAGTGCCAAATATGGCATGCTTGAGTTCCTATTGAATTAAACTGATGTAAGATTATGCAACTTTCCTGTATGCATGAATTCAAATTGTTGCATGCAGTGTTGATTCTCTTGTAGAAGAAATAAACTCTCCTTCATTTCCCACAAAGCCTAACAAGAATCTTCATGGGTCTGTGTATTAGATGGCTTCTGCTATATTTTGAACTTAAGAACGTCTTCAATGATTACTCAGCAAGACAGTTGTTTTTAGATTTACCTATACTAGACATACTGTACCATGACCTGGATAAATGAAAATCTTCATAGTCTTCTGCTATATTGTTCCACTGTTCAGGGGAAAGACCAGTTTAAAATGACTAAAAATTTGTAAAAGTATTTAGTACAAATAGTACAAATATTTGTAGGTAGTGTTGTAGATAGCATTTTGTAGGTAGTGTTATATGTAAGTAAAGTTCTAGCTCATATAAAAATGTGTAAGTTATTAAAGGGTTGGCAATATTATCCATTTACTTCCAGTTCTAGAAGCCAAACACCTACTAATTCAGTTTATGCTGACCCTCCTAAATTTAGAAACCCTTTTCATGTTTATGACATCAAGAGTCAAGAGTGAGTTTATTGTCATTTCATCCATATACGTTTGTACAGTACACAGTGAAACGAAACAATGTTCCTCTAGGACCACAGTGCTACACACAACATAGATGTACAGACAAAAAGTGCAAAAAAATATTCCACTCCTGCAAGACAGGACAGCACAGTGCAGGGTCAGGACAAGACAGTGCACAGATGTAATATGTTAAGTAAATGATGCTAAACATCAGACATGATGGGTGTATCACTGTGATATGATAGTAGTAAGAACATGATAAAAAAACATGATAAAGTGCAGATGTGCTCTTAGAGAACAATTGTATCCATTGGCTATTTATTTAGACATGATTCCAAGGTAAGAAAAATATATAGTATACTTACACTGGAATGCTCAAAATATCTGAGCCTATCCTTTCATGTCTTCAAGGACACCTAAGAATGAAGGGATTTGCTGTTCTTCACGGAATTAATTGTAGACAATTCATATTTTCTTATCTAGGGTATAGCATTCCATTTTTTTGTCACAAACTCTAAATGCATGGAGAAATTTATTTTTTAACTCCACACTGGAGCCATGCAAATAAAACTCACCCCTTACTGGTACAGATAAATGTTCCCTAGAACCTGTCATATCTGTTGCAAAATGATTCCTGAGTTTAATGGCTGCACTAAATCTCACTTGTGCCTATGCATGAATCACCACATTTATTCATTAAGTGAATTATTCCTAGAGCATAATTCTTGGAAAATGTGTTGTGCTTAGTCATAACATAAGTTTTAAGCAGATTTTAATAAATGGATGAAAAAATATGGAATTGTACAGAACATATTACCATGTTTTCCGTGAAGGTTTGCCACATAAGAATAATGAAATAGCACAGCCACAGCTTTGTTAACTTTTCTGTTATGATCAACCAATAGACATTTTTTTCACACATACCTTTATACAAAGTTCTTTTAGTAGGTCGAATTTGAACCACCGATATTCTGTACCTTCTATGAGTTCACGCGATAGATTTGAAAAAAGAAAACAGGGAAGAGATTAAGCATGAGTGACTTTACATGAAATAGGCGACACAAGTCACGAATCATGGAATACACAGGTAATTTGGCAATGATGCAAAAAAAAATTATAGTAGCAGCTATTTCTTCCTCTAGATAAACTAGGCAGGTTAAAATAGAGTTAAAAGATTGATCTTGATGGACGTGTGTCTTTTTTCAACCCAACTTACTATGTTACTAGGTTAATATTGTGCTTATCTGGACAACTGGTAAATAAAATAAGGTTATTCTCTAAATCACCACAGTGAAGTAATAATGCAAATTACAAAAATATATTAACACTGAACTAATACCCCTATACAAGTGTATTGGTATTGTGAGCTATATAATTCCACAATAAAACATTAGGTTTACCCCAGGAAACCAAAGATTTTTGTAAAGACATATTCTGGTGAATCCAAAGTGGGTAAATGTATTTTTCAACTTGAAAGTACCAAACTGCATAGCTTTCCTAAATGTATTATTTCTTTTTTTCAAAAAAATTCTGACATTGTTGAAAAATGACAACACAGTCAAACAATTAGCTGCTCCAAACTCACCCGTCGTGAGTCTTTCTCCTCCACTTGCTCCACTCCAAAAACCGGGTGCTCAGCCACCAGCGCCTCAGCTGTAGCAGATAGCAGACAGGCTGCACTCCGGATAAAATTAATAAAGAGACTTTATTTCATAAGTAAGGGACTTTGTTCTCAAAACGCGTAAGTGGATCCACCTACTGTTGGAATAAATTCTCTTTATTTTATTTTATCCGGAGTGCCGCCTATTTGTTTTTATCCCTATCTGCTATTGTTGAAAAATTACCACAAAGCTTCCAGTTTACAGAATCTTACCATCATAAAATACCCTAAAGCCAATGGACTACTTAACAGCTTTGCATTAGTTTTACTCAAGTATGTGGCATGTAGGGGCCCCAAAATTAAAATACCCCCATATGCTCAATTATTTATGTAATTTCAGACCCTGCAAAATCAGCTATTAGTCCATATACCATAATTTATGGGTACAGACACAAAAAAACAATTTAACCCAGAGAGCAATATATTTTTTGAAAGTACATTCTCCCAAATGCAAAATGGGTACCATTCTCCTACTCACACTACCAAACCACAAAACTTTCCTAAAATAAGTGGTTTTGTTGAAATGTCTGAATGCTCTCAAAGTTTCCCCTTTGCAACATCTTTTCTCCCACATGTCATTGGATTCCAAGACAAAACATCCTAAATACAATGACAGGGGTCTACTGAACAGTTTGATTGTCCATTGTGCATAGGTCTACTTAAGTATGGGGCTTACATTTCAACGAATTCAAAAACACTCCTGTAAAAGATGCAAAAAAGTACAGTCACCACAGAAAGCCATATCTTTTTGGAAAGTACACATTCTGATGAATCCAAGATGGGTAAATTTGTCTTTCTACCCAAACTACCAAATTGCAAAGCTTTGCTGAAAGTAGTGGTATTCATGAAATTTCAAAATATTGCCTGAAAGCTTTAATTTTTCCAGATTTTTATCTCCCACAAATACTTACGCACCAAGCTCAAACAATGTAAATATGAATGCCATGGGGTCTACTGAGTAATTTGATGGCCAATGTATATATGTTTACCCAGGTATTTGGCATATAGAGACCCCGAAATGAAGATTACATACAAATTGTCATGGTTAGCACTTTGCTGCTGCAAGCTAAGCACCCTGAATGCATTTTATGTGGCATACAATCCCTCAAAACTATGTGCTATAGAAAAAAGGGAACAATTGGTTAGGGGTAATGAGGCTGTGACCAGAAAATTTAAACAATAAGAGGTCCTCTGCACTCAATCCATGATGCATATATTAAGGACGTTTAGACATTTTGGGGGAATGTAAAAAAAGTTGGTAATGGAAAAACTATTCACAATGTGAAAACTTATGCCTATATATGAACAGATTTTCCTCTGCACGGATTTGATATAGCTTTTACGAACCTAAAAACTGTTTAGCAACCTCTTCTGACATTGGAATGAAGTTGCCAATTTGTTTTAGTTTGTGCCAGTGAACGGTGAATGTAATAAAACTTCTTACTGCAACTTATGTTTGCTCCAAAAGATTGATTCATTTATCTTGCTCGATATCTTACATACAAAGGCAAATTAACCTAAACATGAATGCCAGAGGTCTAATAAACAGTATGCATAGACCACATACAAAAATCAACTAACTACATATATGAACTCCATCAATGAAGCTGACCTTAGGACTGGAGAGGCCATATGGATGTTCCAGTAAGCATCAGAAGGGTTTCTTTTCCACCAGACTAGAGCCATACTGTAACGTTCAGTATTCCACAACCCAGAGTAAACCCCAATGTCCCGGGCTCGGCTCACGCTTCGGCCTATAACCGCCCCCTTTCACGACAGGTGGGGCCCTCCGCTACTCGGATGCCGCCAGGACTTAATAGTGAGGAGACTGAGGGAAGAACTCTGGGCGAGCAAGGGAACTTAACGTAAAGGTTATCAAAGTCCAGGAACGGGCCGAGTCGAAACCAATCGGGAATGCAGTACAAAATCGGTAAGCAAAAGAGTAATCGTGGTCACAGGCCAGGTCAGCAACTAACAGGGTCGAAGTACAGAACGGAATCCAAAGAGTAGTCAGGAACAAGCCAAAGGGTCAGGGCAGGCGGAAGTCAAACAGGAATCAGGAATAGCCAAAGGTCACAACAAGAATCACAGAATAATCGCACCCAGGAACAGTATACAGAACCTACGTTAGGCAAGGCACAAAAGGACTGCTGGCCATTTAAAGATTTGAATTTGGCGCCATTGGACGCTGGCGAATCAGCGCCAGCGCCTGCGCAATCGCGCCAGCATGACTGCCCCTTTAATTCCGGCGCATGCACGCCGCACGCTCGATAGGAGTCGGCGCCTGAGGCCTAGCCGCATCGGCGGCGTGGAAGTGAGACGGGCGTCCCCGTCGAGGGGGCGGCAGGTGTCCCTGCCGTCCCCTGGGTAAATATCTTACACATACTGGGTCAGATGTGTCCGGAGTATATCAGGTGTGGCTGAGACTTACAAGGAAGTCCTACTTCTATAGAACAACAATGTGAAAACTGAAAAACAAGCAAGGCTAATAGGAGTGTTGTATCTAGAAGGTTACCTGGACAGAGAGCCAGGTGTAGTAGATTGCAGTATCCTGTCTCAGGTAAGGGAAGACTATTGATCCTCTTCAAGATAGTCCAAGACATTATAGCATGAGGCAATAGAACAGGTAGCAACACACAAGGATGTAACCGTGAGGAGGCAGGTTCCAATAATGCTGTTGGCTCAATAGGGCACTGACTTATTCAGTGTGGAAGAACAGCTAGCTCTGTATCCTAAATACCCAATAACTAAAGTAAAAGTAAAGTAGATTGGAAAAAACCCTCACAATAAGTCTGCCTTCTGGACACAGAGCAGAAACCTGGCCTTTAAGCCAAAATGATGCTCCACTTTGCCGGCAGTATAACCAAAAGACTCCTATCCTGGACTAATTATATTTGTAACCTGAAAAAAGTCATCTCTTTTGCATTCTATTGTACTCTGGTTGTTGAAGAACTCCTATAACCTGAAAACAGTGGTCGTAAATATAGACCTTAGGCATGCAACCAGCCTTATTTAGGACAAGACCTAAAAACTCCCAGTGTCCTGATGTCTGTATGTACATTGTCTCTATAGGCATCATACCCTACAAATGTCAACAGATAATATGGACCATATATAAAACCTTATAGGTTCAGGACCCTAACTACCACATACACCACCTTTTGGGCAGGCCAAGAATGGACACAGATGGGGGGACAAGCACACCAAATGCTTTAACAATAAGGAAGGCAACTGAAACACAGGCAGACAAAGAGTACCAAACAATGCACATCAGTGCCTTACCTGATCCAGGAGCTGAAGCACAGAAGACTCCAAGATATGAGATAATGTGCTGGGGAATAAAAAAAAAGTCTCATGGACCAAACCCCCTGTTGGTTTGTCCCTAGGACGCCTTATGGGCAGGCCTTATGCTTTTCCAAGGTTAAAAAGAAAATGTTGCCTCTAATGGGAGCAAAAGAAAAGGACAAAAAAAAAGGTAGGTGGGTATGGTTGGCCTTTTAAAAGTTTGGGGAGGGTCCTTCTGATTGGAGCAGGGGGGATGGGCTATCCCGATGAGTACTAACATGAGGGTAAATTTACTAAAGGGCAAAGTGATGATTCACCAGCATTACAGTTTTTAGGCAATTTGCTGGTTTACTACCAAACCACCGGTGCAGGCATAATTTTGCAAGGCGAATTTTCGCTCTGGCGAATGGACGTTACTCTGCAAATTCACTAAGAAGCGGATTTTACTGAACGTTAACTCTTTTGCCAGACTTGTCTTCGCTAGGGATGTAGCGAACTGTTCGCCGGCGAACTAGTTCGCGCGAACTTCGACTGTTCGCCAATAGGCGTTCGCGCGACGTTCGCCAATAGGCGTTCGCGTCAAAATCGTTCGATCGTTCGACCATTCGACCACTAAAATCGAAGGATTTTCGTTCGAATCGAACGATCAAAGCCATTGGATTGAATGAAATCATTCGATCGAATGGCTTCGATCGTTCGATTCGAACGAAAATCGTTCGATCGAACGATTTCAATCCTTCGATCGTTCGAATCGAACGATTTTCGGATGTTCGAAGTTCGCGAACAGTTCGCGAACTGTTCGCAAATTTTGCCGGTGTTCGCGAACGGCGTTCGCGAACACATCGGCGGCGGTTCGCTACATCCCTAGTCTTCGCCATCTCAGACCAGGCGAAGTGCAATGGAGTGCATAGGACTTCATATTTTTTAGTGGTTTCTAAACCCAAAAAATGCTGGTGTCTTCTTTTTTTCAGAGGGATAGTCTGCAAAAGTCCTTAAATTTTTTTTGGGTAACTGGGTTCCCCCATACATTTTATAACATGTGGAACATTAACCATACAGTGGGCTCCTGTGTAGGACATTATAACAACTCTATTTTCGTTATTAAGGTTCCCTGGACTTGTGTAATCTAATGTAGTGTATTTGCTGCAACATATTCGTCCATTCAACTTTATAATTTCCCGCCATAAGCAAATTAGCCTGAGCAAAGACCTCTACTGAAGTTACGCTAGACATAATTGAACGCTAGAGCATCTTCGATTTGATTGCCGCCAACGTTTGGCGCTCTAGACGCAAGTTTGCATTTTATTAAATTAGCGCTGTCTGTGCAAATTTTCACCTGTTGAAGTGTTGTACTGCCTGCGAAACAGTCACTGGCGAATTTTCGCTGCATGATAAATTTATGATAAAGTTCGACAAGGGAAAGAATTATACCACAGTACACGTTAAGTTAAAGTGATGGTTCACCTTTAAGTCAACTTTTAGTATGTTAGAGTGGCCGATTCTAAGCAACTTTTCAATTAGGCTCCATTATTTTATTTTATTTTATATTCTTTTTTAATTTGCCTTTTTTTTCTGACTCCTTCCAGCTTTCAAATGGGGCCACTGACCCCATCTAGAAAAAAAACAAATGCTCTGTAAGGCTGCAAATGTATTGTTGTTGCTACTTTGTATTACTCATGTTCTAGTAAGGCCCTCTCCTATTCATATTCCAATCCCTTTTCCGAATCAATGCCTGGTTGCTAGGGTAATTTGGACCCTTGCAACCAAATTGCTGAAATTGCAAATGAGGGAGCTGCTGAATAAAATAAATAAATAACTCAAAAACCACAAATAAAAGACAAAAACCAACTGCAAATTGTCTCAGAATATCACTCTCTACATCATGCTAAAAGTTAACTCAAAAGTGTACAACCCCTTTAAGGATTTATGATTTACATCTCACCTGCAATAGACATCATGGTATGGGATGCTGGAGTTCCTCAAGCAGAAAATTCCTCTTTGTTGTAGTTATATTGTAATTATAAATAATATTTTTAGAAGTTTAAACACGTGATTAGTTGTCTATTTCAAAATTATTTTAATGGGAAGATATGAGCACTTTGCCTGTCAGACATTTCCAAACTTTTGCATCACTGCTGTAGTTACAGTTATATTTTTCAAAGCTGTCATTGATAGCATAGGATTTGTTAATTATACAGAATCTGGATGTACCATACAAAGATATTTTAATGGTAAAATAATTGCACTCAAATTGATCCTTGTTGAAATAACCACAGCAAAAAAAAGCTATAAATTGGATTCTATTATGTGTTAAGTAAACTTTGAGTCATATTTAGAAATCCAACCAAAGTCGACCAAACTCCCTTCCATGAATTGAACTTGTTTATCAATAATTGTTCTTGATAAAGAAATAACTTTGTGTACATATATTTCTACACATCTTTATATTATAAGGCACACAGTCAACTTACTATGGTGCAGGAAAGGAATGTTTCAGCAAGGGCTGCTGTTGATAATTGATTGTTCATCATATTCTTGTAAAACACTTCATTAGAGAACTTTGTGTATCTTCTTTTTGTCTGTTTCAACCACCTATTTACTTATAGACATTTATCTAGCTACATAGATTATAAATTCATCATTAAACTGTAAACGAAAGTGGAGGGAAAGGTAAAAACTAGAACAGTTCATGTAATTCATGAATAATTACCTATTCCAATATTAAGCGGCTCTGCTACATAGTGTGTTCATTAAGCTCTTTCAGGTTAAAGTCATATGTGAACCATGTAGACCATTTTGTTCAAATGTTTGTCTTTGATTTAAGCTTGTTTTGCAGATATTCCAAAGTGGGCATCTCTGTTTATTTCCCCTAGCGAGCTCTGGGAATACTGGAGTCTCTATGCCCTGGTTATAAGATTTCTGGCCTCTATGTAGGTATGGGTTAAAAATTTCTTAAGCTTGGTTTTGTAGGAAAGGGTAGATGTCCACCAGGGCTGTGCTAGAATTAGGATTCAGCTTGATATTTAGAACTTCCACCACCTTTTTATTGTATCCAATAGCACCTCTTTATAAATATTTGACATTTAAAATAACGCAAATATTACTAGTTAGTGAAAATCATTTACTCCAATTGATTTGGCACATCTAGTAAATGAGTAATCATAACATGGATTTTAACTTTTAGGCATGCCCTATGCTCCCTGTGTGTGTCATACTCTGCCTGCCCTACGCTCCCTGTGTGTGCCATACTCTGCCTGCTCTACTGTGTCTGTGTGTGTGCCATACACTGCTTGCCCTATGCTCCTTGTGTGTGTCATACTCTGCCTGTCCTATGCACCATGTGTGTGCCATACTCTGCCTGTGTGCCATGCTCTACCTGCCCTACTCTACCTGTTTGTGTGCCATACACAGCCTGCCCTACTCTGCCTGTGTGTGTATCATACTCTACCTGCCCTTTGCTAGCTGTGGGACGTGAGTCTGGTAGGTGTTTGTTCTGGGGGCTTGTTAGCATTTGGAAATTGTTGTTAGGAGCCCTAAGACTAAGGTGTTTAGTCATGTGCTGGGGGGGGGGGTTGCTGTATTATCCACAAGGGAGGAGGAGGAGGCATATGGATTTAAGGGTATGTTTTAATATTACTTATATAATATGAGTTTTTGGTGTGCTACCACCATTAATGTGGCCATGATCTTTAAATTCTTGTGGTAACATGGGTGTAGTTTAAAGTGGGTGTGGTTTAAAAACAGGTAGTGTTCAACACTGGCTTCAATTATCAGCCCTCCGCCACATAGGCTAGAAAAATTCCTGCCCCCGGTACCACAGAAGTTGGACATCACTGCTCTAAACGACTGCAACAATTGGTTTCTTGAAACAATCCTATGCAATAAAAGTATTATTTATCTCTGATAGTCCTATAATTTGCATGGTTCACCCGTTTACAGTTCATGTTGAAAACTGTAATCTTGCAGAATAAAATCATCTTGATTATCTTAAGAATCCACCAGTGACCTATATTTTCTATTTCTGTCTGCTCGTTTGTTAATGTATTACACTGTTTGCTGTGAACCTTGTTGTGTTTCTTCAAGCATTGCCAGTAGCTAAATTACAGCTCCAGAAATAACTGTATTTATCAAGTATTTGGCATGAAAATTGGTCTCTTGTCACTGTAGCTGATCCTATTGACACTAATGTCACACTTCTAATTTATCCTCTAATTGTTAATGTAAGGCATACAAACATGTTCTATAATTATATATAATACAGTTTGTGAGACTGAAGTGCTGTAACAGAGTATTAATCGTTGAGTTTATCTTTACCTGATACCAGACAAGACAGCTTTATTTGCTGAAGGAATACATTCTTTTAAAAATGTTTAAAAGGAACGTGCAACACTCAAATTATTATTTTAGTAGAAGAGAATGCATTAAATGGATGGCAACTTTTGTTCCAGCTTGAGTGATAGAGTGCAGCTGTCATGCTTGGCAATATATAATTAAGTGTAACTATACGGCTAGAACAAACTTGATGTAGACATTTAGCTCTGAATGCTCACTATTTCTTGCTCTTTTTCCCATCTGAAATTAACTCTATAAATGTTGTGCCAAGGTGTGCACTGGGACCTTTGGCACAGAGCCTTTTACTATCAGCTTCTTATACTCTGAACACATTCTTTGATTTCTCTAATATATTTGTGTCCATGTATATGGACAAACTGTATACAGTAGTGAAAAAGAGCACTCATGGTTCTTAATTTTAAAAATAAATGTTTGTTGTATGGGAGGCATTAAGGGGCAGATTTATAAATTATGTTGAAGTAAATATTTACTTGAGTATGTTTGACACCTCACACAACGATAAACAAAACATGGACAATATGAAATTTCGAGTAAAAAAAAATGTGAGCTATTTTTGATTTTACTTTGACTGGGGAATAGTCCAAATTCGATTTAAATTTGAAAATTTGAATATCGAAATGTATCATGTACTGTCGAATTTTAGCCTATGAGGGACCTCCTAGAACCTATCTGGAGTCAATTGGTGGACTTTAAAAAATCGAAGTTTCTTTTTGGAAAATACTTTGATTCGAATTTGATCGATGATCTTACTTCGATTTGAATGATCGAACACAGCCTATTCACCCACAAAAAAAAAAAACAAACATTTTTTTTAATATAAATTTTGGTTGGTCTTTTTTTATTCAAATTTTGAAGTTATGGGAGTTCAAAAAAAACTCCCATTACTTCGAAATTCAACCCTTGAGAAATCTGCCCCTAAAAGTTGCTATAGTTTCTGTAGAAGTCATTGGGAATTATCTATGAAGATCTCAAGCAACATTATTGATTTAATTTCCTAGTTAATTAAAACAAGAGAGATTTTCCACTGCATTGAAAATTCATGGAGCAATATCATGCTCACTGGCATAAACATTTACTCCCACAAAATGTGAACTTGACTATTTGGTTAAAATTTTTGTAAAATAGCTTCTAAGGGGCACATTTACTAAGTTTGAGTGAAGGATTAGAATAAAAAATACTTCGACCTTCGACTTCGAATCAAACGTTTCAAACTAAAAAGCGTTCGAATATTCAACCATTCGATAGTCGAAGTACTGTCTCTTTAAAAAAAAACTTCGACCACCTACTTCGCCACCTAAAACCTACCGAGCATCAATATTAGCCTATGGGGAAGGTCCCCATTGGCTTTCTAGCCAATTTGGGATCGAAGGAAAATCGTTTTGATCGATGTATTAAAATCCTTTGAATTGTTCAATTGGAAAGATTTAATCGTTCAACCAAACGATTACTCCTTCGATTGCTCGATCGAACGAATTGCGCTAAATCCTTTGACTTCGATATTCGAAGGATTTAACTTTGAGGGTCGAATATCGAGGGTTAATTAACCCTCGTTATTCGACCATTTGTAAATGTGCCCCCAAGTGTACCTCTAGACAGATTTTGACCATCCTTTATGTACCTGTGTGTTTTCTGTATTGCACTTATTTTTAAAGGAAAACTCATAGAGGAGAATATTTTTAATATTTTGAAAATCATAATCAATGAGGGGGTTGCCAGATGTTAAGTACCCCATGAGTGATTGTAATAGCTCACCTGATACCCTGGACCAGTGATCCTGTTAGTGGGAAAACTGCAATCTTACTTTCTCTTCTCTCTTTATTTTTTTTCCTCTGGGCATGAACACTAGAGTGAAAAAGCCAGGTTTTCATTTCTAAGTCTGTTTTCTAAGTTCAGCTTTCACTCTACCGTGTATGCTCCTGCCTGGACTGTGGAATGAAAAGACTGAAGATTCTGATGAAGATGGAGACAAAGATCTTCTGCTGTCCAGTTTTTAGGGCCCAGGCTATCAAGCAAGTGATTTCAATAACAGGTACTTTATTTCTCCTTTAAAGCCCCGTGAATGAGAAGATATAATGTACTAAAACAAATAACAGTAATACAAGATTTACAGCTCTTTTTTGCTTTGTGGTTTCAATATGTCTGTGCATTGACCCATCACAGCATTAGCATACAACACAATACAATAGCATAGAGAGCAATAAAACACAAGAAAGGCAAATGCCATTTAGAGCTTTATTTTTACATACTGTACAGCTTGTTTATTTGGCTAGCAGCAGCATGTTTTTAAGGGACTAGTAACACTAGGAAATAAAAATGTTCTAAAGACATTTAAACAGAATATGCATTTGCTCTTTCGGATCAAAAATGTTACACCATTTAAAGAAAACATATTTTATACTTGAAAATGCCTGCAGTTTTTTTGTGCACTTCATGAATATGTATTATCGAAGGCTCCATTGAACACAATAATTCCAACTGGGACTTGGCTTAGAGAACAGATAAAAGATGGCTGAACATATGAGAGCTAAAAACAAACACGCTACAATCTAAAACATAACTTCTACTTCAGAGAAAGCATTTTCGATAGATAGATAGATAGATAGAGATATATAGATATATATATATATATAAGCACTGCGTATCTTGACAGCGCTATATAAATAAATGATGATGATGATGATGATATATAGATATATATATATATATATATATATATATAGATATAGATATATATATATATATATATATATATATATATATATATATATATATATATAGTCAAATACAAGAGTCCTCTGCACTCAACCCATTATCAATATATTTAAGACAGAGACATTTTGTGCATACTGCTACTGAAAAATGCCTTACCCTTTAAACAAAACAGGGATTGTTTGTCCATATATTGCAATATATTTAAGCCGGCCAACTACGTCAAAGTCATCCCATGATACTGACTAGCAGTATGCACAAAATGTCTCTGTCTTAAATATATTGATAATGGGTTGAGTGCAGAGGACTCTTGTATTTGACTATATGTATTTTGTGGTCACACCCTCATTGCACCCCCGCCTAATGTTTTTAAAAAATAGTGGTGAGCACAACTTTCCCTTGTTTGTAAATATACAAAGATGTATTAAAAGATCAGAACATCACTCAAGGCAACGTTTCGGACAACACATGTGCCCTTTGTCAAGCCAGAAAAATCTCTCAGCATCTCACAGGTATCACATTATATAGGCAACAAACAGGAAATGACCTCAGAATTTGCATATACATAGGTACAGAGCATTATCATATACCCATATGATCTATAGAAACAAAAACAGGTCATAATCACGATTTAAACCCCGAGGATATAAAGATTTGAGCATATTAATCCACCATACCTCTCTTCTTTTAAGTTTCAATTCTCTATCTCCCTCAAGAGGTACCTTCATTTATAAGGGATACTGGACATGTTCTTCAAAAATTACAATCACTAGGAAATGTGGGTGATGGTGTAATTCTGGCCACATTGGATGTGGCCAGTCTGTACACGTCTATACCACATAGTGATGGGTTAGAAGCAAGTCAGTGGATACTTAAGAAAGGAGCACATTATTCTGTACATCAGATTGATTTTTTCTATATATATATTTATTTATACTAGGCCAATGTAATACAAGGTACAGGTATGGGATCTGTTAGCCAGAATGCTCGGTACCTGGGGTTTTCTGCATGATGGTTCTTTCCATAATTTGGATCTTCATACCTTGTCTACTTGAAAAATCATTTAAACATTCAGTTAACTCAAAAGGATTGTTCTGCCTCTAATAACGAACTTTCACCCCAACCATAGGAGAAGCTGTACTTACCATGCTACTTTAGTAATTATCCATTCCTAGGTGTACTGATTAGTGATGGGCGAATAAATTCACCAGGCGCAAATTCGCAATGAATTTCCACGTTTGGCTGCCAGTGAATAAATCTGCAAAACTTCGGTAAATTATCCATCGCATCAAAACATTTTTGATGTGCATACAATTATCAAAAAAATCTGAATTATTTTGATGCCCATTGACCAATTTGTTTCGTAAATTTTTTGCCATTTCACGATAAATTTGTGCATTTTTTGAAGAAGTGAAAAGGGACAAATTCGCCCCTCACTAGTACTGATCTGTAGAATGTCCCTGATATATCTCCTTTAACTTGGTTAGATGTTGTCTTTTTAGTAATGTTAACATTATGGACCCTGTGAAGGCAAGCTGGCATTTTAGCCTCACAAGGAGAACAACCACCTCATAACTATATCATTTAAATTACTTAGTTAGTTAGTTTGGCATGTTTGCTGAAGTCCAAAAACAAGACATAGATGAGTAAAATTTAATTCTGATGCAGGGATATGGGACATGGAATGAGAAGGCACAAGCTAATCCAAGTCACTGTGTATGAGGACTAGGATATGTGTAACAAGGGAAAGTTGTGCTCACCACTATTTTTTAAAAACCATAAGGCGGGGGTGTAATGCGGCTGTGAACACAAAATACATATAGACAAATACAAGAGTCCTCTGCACTCAACCCATTATCAATATATTTAAGACAGAGACATTTTGTGCATACTGCTACTAAAAAATGCCTTACCCTTTAAACAAAACAGGGATTGTTTGTCCATATATTGCAATATATTTAAGCTGGCCAACTATGTCTAAGTCATCCCAGGGATTGTTTGTCCATAGATTGCAATATATTTAAGCTGGCCAACTACGTCAAAGTCATCCCATATCTGGCCAGTCCTGTGCTCAATTTTATCTGATTCATTAAGAATTCTATTGCTTCATTATACATTTTACAAAGGGACTAGGTTTTACCTGCAACTTACTTGCTGCTTTCAAAGTAAAACCCCCATACTTGGCTGCCCTTTTATTAGACACCAGTGGGATCACCTGACTATAGCTGGGAAGGGTGGGAGCTACAACATGGAGCTGGTCACTGCTCCTGTATAACTATAACAAACAAGGGAAAGTTGTGCTCACCACTATTTTTTAAAAACCATAAGGCGGGGGTGTAATGCGGCTGTGAACACAAAATACATATAGACAAATACAAGAGTCCTCTGCACTCAACCCATTATCAATATATTTAAGACAGAGACATTTTGTGCATACTGCTACTAAAAAATGCCTTACCCTTTAAACAAAACAGGGATTGTTTGTCCATATATTGCAATATATTTAAGCTGGCCAACTATGTCTAAGTCATCCCATATCTGGCCAGTCCTAGGCTCAATTTTATCTGATTCATTAAGAATTCTATTGCTTCATTATACATTATACACATATATATATATATATCCCTTTGTATAATGTATAATGAAGCAATAGAATTCTTAATGAATCAGATAAAATTGAGCATAGGACTGGCCAGATATGGGATGACTTTGACGTAGTTGGCCAGCTTAAGTATATTGCAATATATGGACAAACACTCCCTGTTTTGTTTAAAGGGTAAGGCATTTTTTAGTAGCAGTATGCACAAAATGTCTCTGTCTTAAATATATTGATAATGGGTTGAGTGCAGAGGACTCTTGTATTTGACTAGGATATACTGTATGTTCCCAAGCACTCTCTACATCAGGGGGTCACCAACTTCTTTTAACCTGTGAGCCACAGTCAAATGTAAAAAAAGCTGGAAAGCAACTAAAGTATGCAAAAGGTTCCTGCGGTTGCCAAATGTGGGCTGTGATTGACTATTGGTAGCCTCTGTGTGGACTGGCAGCTGACAGGAGCTTCTTTTTGGTAGTACACCTGTTTTTATGCAACCAAAACTTATCTACAAGACAGGAATTAAAAATAACCACTGGGAGCAACATCCAAGGGGTTTGTGAGCAACATGTGCCACAAATCTATGGATCTATTCTCTAGGTTGTGCTATAGCCATCACATCTATCTCTTAAAACATTATTTTCATTACAATTTTTAAGCAGAAATATACAGTATATAAAGTGCTAGTGTGGATACAACTTGATTCTATTGTGATTTACTAGAGAGGAACTTCATATTTCGTTCTGCATCAAGCCATTATTTTTGCTTTACATGTTTTTTTAACACTGTATTATCACTATATTACTGTTTATTCCTTAAATCATACAAGGGAATATTCATGATTGCTCATGACTGACTTTGAAACATTTTTATTATGATGGTAGTAGAGATGCTGCACCTGCCTGTTGATTAGAGTTGCATCAAAAACACATTAATAGATGCATAGATTTATAATAACTATAAAGCAATAAAAAGATTCAAAGCAGCTGAAAGGCATTTTTGAAGTTCAATAAGTGAAAAAAGTATTGTCTATGTACAGCAAGCCTTTTACTGGAAGAACATACTTAGGTCTGATGCAGAATTCTCACTGCAGTCTGCAAAAAGTCAGAGGTGCAGATCAAAGGCATATAAATATTCTTGGTAATATTCCAAACCTGGCAAGACATTAACTGACCCGAGAAATTGCAGACAGAGGTCAAGAGAGTAGAGAGGGCTACTTTAGAATTAATATCTTACTCAGTAGTTGCAGAGAAATTACTAAATATATTAAAATGTTTTCTTACAGTATTTCTAATTATTTAATATTATGTGGCCTATTTATTAAACCTCGATTTTTTTTTCTGGTCAAAGTTTTTAGCCTTTTATCCTACCCCCAAAGCTTCTAAAAATCCAAATCTGAAGATGCTCAATCTCAAACCTGTCGAGGTCATGTAGAAGTCAATGGCAGATGTCCCTGAAGTTGTTTCTTGACATCATGATCTGTGTTGGATAGTCCGGTCATCCAAAAAAAATTAGTTTTCTTACTGAAAATTCTATAAAGTAGAGTTTTCGGGAAAAAAAACATCAATCGTATGATTCGAATTGACGCTCGATTTTGTAACGGCGGTTTGTCGCTCTAATTTTTTTCAAGAACAAAATATTTATAAACGAGTTGAATTTGTGGAAGGGAGTTTGGTTGGAAGGGCGTTTGGTTGGAAGGGAGTTTGGTTGGAAGGGAGTTTGACTATAATGTCAGTAACAAATATCTAATTGTTTATTGCTGGAATCTGTATAGACAGTGTAATTTTGTCACACAATCTCCTAAAGTTAATATGGCAAAACAAATCTGAGCATTTCACATTACACAATTGCTTTTTTCCTTCACTTACATTTTTTACAGTCACCAGTATTAAGTGCATAAAATTATCATGATACAAAAGAATTCCATGTTGTAGCTTTCCATGTTGAAGCATAGTACTATGTACAGCTATAGAATCTAGTGATGGGCAAATTTGGGGCGTTTCACTTCGCCGAAAAATTTGGGAATTTTCCATAAAATTTGCAAAACAGCGAAAAATTCACGAAACGGTGCTGGCATCTCGTTTTTGATGCCGGTGTCCATTTTTGATGCCAGCGTCCATTTTCTGGATGCCGGTGTCCATTTTTTGGATGCCGGCACACATTCCCTGGCGAAAATTCCATTTTTTTTACGCCGGTGAATTTATTCGCCAGCGGCAAATCCCATCTGGTGAATAAATTTGCCCATCACTAATAGAATCTAATATTATCAAGAATGTTCAGGACCTGGGTTTTCCATATACTGTAAGTGTGTCTTTCTGAAAATCTGAAATCCTGAACTCCATAACTTACCTGCTAAAAAATCATTTAAATATGAACTAAACCCAATTGGATTGTTTTTCCACAAATATGGATTCATGCAGCTTGGTTAGGATCAAGTACAATGCACTGTTTTATTATTGCAGAGAAAAAAAGAAATCATGTTTAAAAATTAGCATAATTTTCTAGAGTCTATAGGAGATGGCCTCCCTGTAATGAAAATTACCCTTTTTCAACTAGGGATAGTGTTTTGCATCTTTTCTATTGTTTATATCCAGTTATCCATTGTCATTGGTGTTAAGAACTGTAGCAAATTTTGTGCCTTCTATTACTTAAAGGGGGTTTTCATCTTTAAATTAACTTTAAGGGGGTTATTTATCAAAGGTCGGATTTTAGAGCTATGTGAGCTTTTTTTAACCTCAAATGAACTCACAACTGGAATGGCTTCTATATTAAGAAAAAACTCGAATCAGTAAATTTGGGGTTTACAACCCAAAAAACTCGAATAGAAACTTTTTGCCAAAAAAAACCCTTGAATTGATAGTTTTCAAGCAAAACCCACTGAAAAAAAACTCAAACATCATGAAGGCTACTTGATTGGATTTAAATGGAGAATTTTTGGATTCAACTTTTTCCAGGGTCAGGGTTTAATAGATCTCGCTTTTTTTTTTTTTTTTAAAAACTCAAAATCAAAAAACTTGAGTTTTCTTTTTAACCCGAAAAATAGATTTTTGACCTAATACTACTGCTGGAAAACACAACTCAGCATTTGATAAGTAACCCCCTTTCTATGATGTTGAGAGTGATATTCTGAGACAATGTGCAACTAAAAAAATGTAATGGCACTGCCTCATGCAGTAAAAAATACTGTTTATCATGTTTATTAAAAAAGCTTGGTGGCTGGAGTGCAATGTACACCTAACACATTTCAGAAACACCCTTGGGGGTCTTTAGTTTTGGATTATTGCAGTAGCGCTGCAAGATTTTGGGCTCACTGAACCTTCTGCAGTCTCTCAAGGACAAACAGAGAAGAAAGCCTGGGTGAATCTGTGCTCAGCTGTTGTCGACAATGTGCAACTGATTTTTATTTAGTTATTTAGCTTTTAATTCAGCAGCTCTCCAGTTTGAAATGTCAGCAATCTGATTGCTAGGAGAGGGTCTGGATAGAAAGATAAGTAATAAAAAGTAGCAATAATAATACATTTGTAGCATTACAGAGCATTTGTTTTTAGATGGGGTCACTGACCCCCCCCCCCATTTGAAAGGTGGAAAGAGTCAAAAGAAGAAGGCAAATAATTAAACTATAAAAAGAAAAATGAAGAGCAATTTAAAAGTTGCTTTGGACTGACCATTTTACAACATACTAAAACTTTACTCAAAGGTGATCCACACCTTTAAAGTACATTTCAACTGTAGGAAACTGTGGAGGCCCTCTATGTACAGTCCTTTAACTTAGTTAGTGAACTGAGCCCATCACTGTAATAATTTAATATAAAGATATTTGTCTTCAGTATCTCTTCACATGAGCACAAACTGTAATTTTTAACTAACAATATGCAGAAAGACAAAGGAGAACTGCACAATAATAAAACGATACAAAACATTCACAGCATCCGTTTTCATCTCTTAGAACTAAGGTTTTATCCATCAGTAAGCACATTCTGCTGAAGTGGAAAATGCCAGTTCTGGGAAAACAGTGATGCAGTACAGCAGCAAAAAACATATTCAGATCAAAAAGGGTCTGCTTAAAGACAGTACATATGCCAGCCCCAGGGTATTTAAAATATTTATACTTGTGCTACATTTTTAATCTTTTAGAGGTTCTGAGCACTCCAGCTTGTGATGTTTCCAGCCTTGCCTTTGTTGAGTTTCTAGCCTCATAGCTTACTGAACTGAAAAACCAGTAGTCACAAGAGTGAAAATAAATGTATGAGTAAATGTAAGTGTCCATGCCTACAAGTCATTTTTTTTTTTAAATTTGCATTTATCTGTGCATATTTAAAATAACTAGTGCAGTTGTCGGGGGATCATCCCACAAGAGCTGCTATGTGTTACATCATGTATTCTGTTTTGTTGGCCCCATGTGAAAGTGGTAGTAAAACCACAGAATGTGTTGGGGCATTATTTGCATTTTTTTTTAAAATAATGCTGATTTGTAAAAAGTCCAGCTGTTAAGGAATATAAACAGATGCCAGCAGGAAATATATCCCTTTTGTAAATCCGATAATACAGAGTACATTTTGATAACTTTGCTGGTGATATGATTATTGTGCCATGTAATATTAATGGGGGGAATAATGACCAGTGTGATTTATTCCATTGAATATATTTTTATATATATACTGTGTGAAGGTTAGGGGGATCACAGCAGGGTTTGCATCATAAATGCAGGCCACTCCAAGGTAAAAGGAAAAAAACGTCCATTTATTTTGAAATCAAAAATGCTTCCAACAGCAATCAGTGGCAACAAAAAGTCCAATAATAACAGAGATAGCTTACTTCAGTAGCTTTAGCAGTCAGTAACCCAAAAGAATAACCAGGCTTAGTCTCTGGGGAAAAAAAACCCACTGGCAAAATCTCCAACTTGTTATCGGACCCCCAGGTATCTGAAACAATTGAGCTAGGGAAGCAATACAGAGCTGCTCTCCTGCGCTGCTCCTACTCACCCCCTGCACGCCTGCTGCTCACTCCCTTAAAGGAGAAGTAAACCCTTGCTACTAAAATCCCCTACTCCCCTACCCCAAATAGACCCCTACCTGCTCCCCCCCAGCCTAGGTGGTACCTTTGCTAAATGCTCCTAACTCTTTACTTGACCATCTGTGCAGATTCAGGGCATCAGAATTCATGGCAGCCATCTTCTTCTCTTCAGTAATCTTCGGGAAGTAAGTGCAGTATTGGCACATGCGCAGGTGGAGCAATTTTCTGTTTTGCGACAACTGCGCATGCGCCAAAAGTCACGGAAATTGCAGAAGTGCTGGAAGATGACCCGATGATTACCGAAGCAGCTGAAGATGGTGCCTGTGAACTCAGCTGGACCTAATCTGCATCGAGGGGTAAGTAAATCGTTAGGGTCATTTAGCAAAGGTACCACCTAGGCTGGGTTGGGAGCAGGGAGGGGGTCTATGTAGGGTAGCGGGGTAGGGGATATTAGTAGCAAGGGTTTGTTTTTTCCTTTAAACACCCCTTGGCTGTCCAGCCCACCCTCTGGCTGGTTAACCCTCTTGTGTTTCTTAAAGGGGTCACTCTTAAATGGATGGCTCAGAACCTAAAGACGGGGGGATACATATCTGCCATCAACAATATATCCCATCTGGCTTGTACAAATGATTGTGGCATTACCAGCTGATGAAGAGTGATTTTTTTTTTGGTAAACAAAGGCTGTTCAATTAGTCATTTGGTATTTATTTGACATAGGAAATGGAAGTTCCCATAATGTTATCATCCTGCTTGCTAACATTGATTTACAATAAAAGAAATGCTAATCAGTAAGGGGTTTATTAAACTTTAAATTTATCTGGTCGAGGTTTTAAGGGGAAAACTTGAATTTTTCGTGGAATAAAAATCATTTTAGAGATTTATTATACCCCAAAGCTGCTAAACATCCTAATCCGAAAATTCTCCATCTCAAACTTGTCTTGGTCGTGTAGAAGTCAATAGCAGATGTCCCTGAAGTTCTTCCTTGACATCGTGATCTGCAATGGATAATCTAATAAATCAGGGTTTTTGTCTAATAATGTGAAAAAGTTACGTTTTCACAGTGAAACTTTGATAATTGAGTTTTCAGAGCGTCAATCATACCATACCATATTTTGTCTGTGACTTTTTGACGATTTGATTTTTTCAGAGAAAAAGTATTGATTACATTAGTTAGATTTGTGTAAGGAAGTTTGGTCAACTTTTTGTTATAAAATAAAAATTTTATTAAGTAAATAAACCCCTAAGTGTTTGGCGAATGGACTCAAATCTCCCTGTCTTCTGCACTTTGGATGCATTTTTATGCCTTACTGTGCTACTTGGTCACAGAATGGGTGGTAGAGGGGCAGAGCACACCCATGGAAAACACGCTGGTGCCATTCACATGTATCATTGTCAGACGGTCCCTAACTGCTGGGCAGGGAAACAATCATACTTATGAACAGTAGGAGGAGCCCCCGCCTTCCCAGCCATGCAGTACTCAAGCAGCTTTGTTACTGTATAGAGATTTGTATTGGATTTTATTTTGGTTTTACAACCCCTTTAGGGCAGAGACAAATGCTGCTATTTCGGGAGATTAGTCACCTAGCGACATATTGCTTCTTCTTCAGAGCGGTTAATCTCCCCGAACTGCCTTCCCATCGGCTAGAATATAAATCGCTGGCGGGATGGCACTCGGATCAAGGTTTGATTTGTACAAAATGTGTGCTGTTTTTCTATTTATATTTATATATCTGTATCTGAGCTCAACATACAATTTTATATTTATAAAATCAATGGAAGAAGTTTCATCTTGCGTATAATATCCATTTTAAAGATACTTTTTATAAAGGCCACCAACCATATATATTTGAGAATCTGTAATCTGAGATCTGAAATCGTTCTGACAATAAAGATATGTCACTGAGAGGAAGAGTGCTAGCATATCTACATAGTCTCTGCGAATACAAATATTTTCTATAGTAAATCTTTTAAAAAGGCAATCTTAACTGGACTAGGAGCATCCTTCTGCTTTTCTCAGACAATATCTCTAATTTGATAACTAGATTTTCTATATTATTTCAGCTGTAAATATCTATTGTTGTTTAATAGGGCACCTGGGAACGACTGAGCACACTTTTTTCTTCTTCTTTTTCCTTATTGTTTTATTTGATTATTTTTCTATGGTATTTAACCAGCATTTATTAAAAGGTTGAATTTTTCGTGGTTTTTGAAACCATGTCTAAACTAACTTTCTCTAAAACTACAAATGTCATAACATTTATTAAAAGAGTTAAAAAAGTATGAATGGAAAATAACGCTGAATGACCTGAAAAAATACAAATACCTTTAAAACCTCTAAAAAAGTTTTGTATTCGAGTTTTTTGTGGTCATTACACTTAAATGGATACTGTCATGGGAAAACATGTTTTTTTTTAACACATCAGTTAATAGTGCTGCTCCAGCAGAATTCTGCACTGAAATCTATTTTTCAAAAGAGTAAACAGACTTTGTTATATTCAATTCTGAAATCTGACATGGGGCTAGACATATTTTCAATTGCCCAGCTGCCCCCAGTCATGTGACTTGTGCTCTTATAAACTTCAATCACTCTTTACTGCTGTACTGCAAATTGGAGTGATATCACCCCCCCCCCCAGCAGCCTAACAACAGAACAATGGGAAGGTAACCAGATAGCAGCTCCCTAACATAAGATAACAGCTGCCTGCTAGATCTAAGAACAACACTCAATAATAAAAGCCAAGTCCCACTGAGACTGATTCAGTTACATTAAGTAGGAAAAACAACAGCCTGCCAGAAATTAATTCCATCCTAAAGTGCAGGCACAAGTCACATGACTGGGGCAGCTGGGAAACTGACAAAATGTCTAGCCCCATGTCAGATATCGAAAATGAATATAAAAAATCTGTTTGCTCTTTTGAGAAATGGATTTCAGTGCATAATTCTGCTGGAGCAGCACTATTAACTGATGTGTTTTTGAAAAAACATGTTTTTCCATGACAGTATCCATCTGAAAGCCATGAATTTTTAGAGATTCGTGGAAAAAGTTGAAATGCGATTGTTAGTGAGTCAGCCAATGTCTTTTACTGTATACAAGAAACAACATCTTGATTGCCTGATTTAGAATAAAACAAACTGATGTGCCTTGACTAAAATGCAGAGAGAGCATAATTAATACTATGGCTTATTGAGAATAAAATGCTCCACTGTGTTAATGAGGTTGTAAGAGCACAGTGCCCTATTAAGGTTACATGCTGTTATGGACTAGATTGATCTCCCTAGTTAAGCTACCATGAGTGCATTGAAAACTGTTCATTCCAAAGGGAAACTGTGGGAAATCCCCCTCTATTAAGTGCCAACACAACAAGACAGATGGGATACCCTATATCACTCTGAACCCGACTGTTAATTTCGTTTATTGGACAGATTATAATTACAAAGGGGGAAATTAACAGCCAGAGTCATCATCTTTTTTTCTGACTCTATGTGCAAAATCAATTTTAGTAGACTGAGCTCTCCGATAGAATCTCCCATGGCTTTTTTTAATTAGAATGCATAATGAGTTTCTTCCTATGGGGTGTTTCCTGGGTTATTATTAAGATGGCCTCTTCTTGTTTGGTGCAATCAGGAATCATTACGATGTTACAGAGCAGCTAGTCCAAAATGCAATTAAAGAATTGCAACTAAGTTATTTCTTGCTGTGTGTTCTTTTTTAAGGGCAATTATTACATTGAAAATAATAGGATGGCTGAATCTTACTCAGCCATTTCAAATTAGCGAGCAAAAACTCCACTAGATATTTGATTCTAATGCAAAAGATTGTCATAAATGAAAGGAAAAAAAAAACATACTCAATGGAATGGTAAATTTAACACATAAATTGAAGCTTGAAGTGTAAGCCTACAGCGAGCGGCCGACAGTTAACCTCAATTGGTCTTGTGCTGTAAGAATGCTAGAAGCAACTGCATGCGTGTGGGGGTTAATTTACTATATAACAGCATACACTTCCCTCTTCCATTGGGCTCCAACAGACTGCCTTGCTGCTGATTTTAATATGTATTGTATTACTTTGGCATTCTTATTTAATATGTGAGCATGTAAACCTCCACAAAAAAAAAAATTAAACTGTAAACAGTCTCTTTGAAATCTTCAAACACCTTCCACTCTGGTTACTCAAAGGTTATTAGTAAGACTGCAGCCTCAATCACTTGTGATTCCTTGTCCCCCTCTAACCCACTTGGTTCCTGCCTTTGTAATTTCCTTTGGTGTTTGGCTACTGAGCATGCTCAGTTGCAAACTAAGGCAGCAAGCCTTCTTAGCTCTGTTTACATACACACCTACTCCAGTCTAGCAGCCAATGAAGAAATGGCATTTCTGGTTACAATATAAACTCTGCTCTAGCTTTCTGCTCTTTTGTTTTCTCCTATACTGCTCTCATGAACTCAGCTTAACTATTACAATTCAAACAGAAGTTCTGCCTGTGTGAGCCTGCATTCTTGACTGCATGAACCTAACAAATTTACTAAATGGCGAAGTCACTAACGCTGACGTCATTTCGGTACTTCGCCAATTTACTAACAGGTGCAGGCGTATCTTCGCTAGTGAAAGAGACTGACGCTGATGCTTATTCGCATTCAATCGCCAGTCAAAATTGCACTCTGGTTGAAGGGACGTAACTGCGAAAATTCACTAAGATGTGGATTTTACTGAACGTTACCTCTTGCACCAGACTTGCCTTCGCCACCTCAGACAAGGGGAAGAGTAGATAGGAGTTTCTCAAACTTTAGTTGAAAATTTTGCTAAGTCCCAAAAAACGCTGGCAGCTTTTCCTTTTTTCAGGGTGATAGGCTGCAAAAGAGCGTACAAATTTTTTGGGGTAACCGACTTCCCCCCTATATTTCCTAACATATGGCACATAAACTATACACTGGGCTCATGTGTAGGGCAAAATAACAACTCTATTTTATTTTGTTAAGGTTTCCTGGGCTTGTGTAGTGTAATGTATTTGTATACGTTCATTCAATATTAACTTCCCACCATATGTAAATTAGCCAACGCTAGCGCAACTTCGCTCTGCTTGCCAAAATGAACACTAGCACAACAGCGTTCGGCGCCCTGAACACAACTTTGCATGTTAGTGAATTAGCATTGTCTGAGCGAATTTTCACCTGGCAAAGTGTTGCACTGCCTGCAAAGCCATCGTTGACGAATTTAGTAAATTTGCCCCTTTGGTGGTCTCTATCAACAGTCTCATTTTCATAGTTTGAGAGGTTTTTGAAACAACAGCTAGACTCCCTTTCTCTTAAAGCACAAATGCCATGGAATTTATTAAAAAAAACCTGAACAAAGTACAGATGCAGCCACATTGGTTTGTCTGTTTGACACAGAATAACTAAACACAGATATCCCATTTATCTCATTTAACACAGAAAACTGCGTCACAACATCCCATCTAATTAAAGCATTCACCATTGTGAAGAATGGAGCTTTGGTATGCTAATGAAAAGGTTAAATGCATTAAATGAGTTAAGATGACTTTAGATAGCACAGTTTCTTCAATTAACCCTGAGTCACGACGCATTTAACTCACAAATCTAAGTGGCTTCATCTGTATGGAAAATTACACTGAAGGATCAGAAAAAATATGATTACCTAATTTTTTTTATAATTCCTACAATTCCTGACAATTATGAACCTTTAAAAATCTGAATTGATTTGAAAACAGTCCGATTTTGACAATTCTGATGCCGGTGACAATTCCAGGCGTCAATATGTCACCGGTGTCAGAATTTGCATTTCTCGAATTTTTCGGCTGATCGCAAATTTTTTCAAAGAAACGGGAGAAATTCGTCCATCACTAGTTTTAACACTTAATAAATTTACATTTTTTTTTTAAAAAAAACTTTTAAAAAAGATTGGAAAATAGGGAATTTTTAGAGATTCATGAGAAAAAAATTAGAAATTCTAGTAAATGGACCCCTTAATAAGGGGTATTTGCAAACATGTGCTGTTTGTAAATGTAAATGTCACTGATCATGTGTGATGGAAAATAGCTGTCAGATGAAAGCTGCTATTTGTTTTAAGAAAATGTGACCGTACTGGCAAACTGGTATATGATATACATGGTTGATATATGTAGTACAAATGATGCCTTTTGGGTGGGGGAGAAGTGCCTAATTTATATACATGGTAGGAAAATATAGGGTTTACAAGTCCTTTAACTCCTTTAAAATAAAAAAAAATTCCTTTGTGTCTTGAAAGTTCTACATTTTATGTGCTGTTTCTAAAATAATTCAGTTGAACAACCTCCACTATTAGCCTCATCTGGCAGCTGGCGTACTGAGGCTTTGTTTGCTGTAGAGAACTAAAACATTCTTATTTGTTACCAAATTCACTGTTTTCTTATGTAAATTGAATTAAATGCCTTTTCCACTTCTATTGCTTTAAAACACACACATGTATAAAGAGCTCAGGTAATGAACAATTAACAATTTACTCTCATTCACTCCAGCAGACGCTTTTCTATTTTTCTTTCTTTACTGAAGGGCAACTAAAGAAAATGTAAAAGTTTTCCTACATTCATGAAAAAGGCATTATATGGATTTGCCCTGTTGAAGGGCAATATCTAATTGGTTTTATTTTGATATCACTTTTATACATTTAAAATAATTTTATACATTTGAGATAACTTTTAGTATGATGCAGAGAGTGATATTCTGAGACAAAGTCCAATTTGTTTTAATTTTTTGTTATTGAAGGTTTTTGAGTCAATTTGCATCTTAACCAATTTGGCAACTAGGGCTCAAATTACCCTAGCAACCTTGTAATGATTTGAATAAGATACTGGAATATGAATAGGAGAGGTCTGAATAGAGGGGTCAATAAGAAAAAGTAACCATAATAATACATTTGTAGCCTTACAGAGTTTTTGTTTTTTAGAAGGAAATCAGTGACGCCTATTTGAAAGTTGCAAAGAGTCAGAAGAAAAAGGCAAATAACTATAACACTATAAAAAATAAATAATGAAAACCAATTAAAAAGTTGATTATAATTGGTCGTTCTATAACATAATAAAAGTTACCTTAAAGGGGAACCACCCCTTTAAAGAGTATCCTTGTTTCCTCCTATATCAGATCGTGAAACTGCAGCGACAATTCGCCAGCAAAAAATCGTCAAAAACAAATCTAATGTACATCAAAATTATTCAGACGCTCATTGACTTTAATGAATTTGGACCAAAAGATCTTGCGTCCAAAAAATTATTTTGATGCCCATTTACTTCAATGTGGTTGGTGAATTTTTAGCCATTTCGCAAATTTTACGTTAAATTTGTGAATTTTTTCGGTGAAGCGACAAATGTTACACCATTGAATATATTTTTGATAGTGGAGTCCTTTTTGATAGTGATACAGTTTTGTGCCAAAATTCACAATTTAACCAATGGTGAAAGGTTTTGCAGTTTGCACTAGAATGCCATGCTCTTTGGAAAGAAAAAAAAACCATGAGAAAAAATGTCAGTAGTAGTATTAGTAGTATTAGTAGTATTTTGTTTCACCAGAAAAAATGCTGGTTTTTGCAACAGAAAAAAACACCAATACCATTATTAGAATTTCTCCATGGAAAAAAAGTCCATTGACTTCAATGTACTTGGCACAAGAAAAAAACTTACATTGATTCCAATTCATTTTGAGTGAAACAATTACTGATAAAAATGCCTATTGGATCCAATGCATTTGGGAAAATGTCATGAAAATGTTGCTGTTTCACTTATTTTTCTGAAATGTATCCCTTTTGTAAAACAGTTGGGGGCTGGTTTTTTTCCCCCTGGTCTGTTTTTTTTTACCTGTCAAGATTTCAAATTTTTTAAATCTTAAAAAATATTACTAGTTTTTTCCAAGGCTGCGTTTCACATGCGCAGTTAGTAGTGTGCTAGACCAAATCTAGAAATAAGACAGTGGAAGAGAGCCTCTGGGAAAAACTACAGATTTGGCAGCTGTTATCAAGAATGCTCAGGACCTGTGGTTTTCCGTACAAGGGATCTTCTGTTATTTGGATTTCTGTACCTTAAGTCTACTAAAAAAATTTTTAGAAATTAAATCAATCCATTAGGATTATTTTGCCTCCAATAAGAATTTATTATATCTTAGTTAGGATCAAGGTTCTTTATTATTATTATTATTATTATTACTACAATGAAAAAAAATATTTTTAAAAGTGTAAATGTATTTATTAGAATGGAGTCTATGGGAGATGCCCGTAATTCAGAGCTTTCTGTATAACGGTTTCATGCTGAACATGTATACAGTAGTGATTCCAAACTAACACTAAGGGGCCGATTCACGAAGGGTCGAATATCGAGGGTTAATTAACCCTCGATATTCGACTGGGAACTAAAATCGTTCGACTTCGAATATCGAAGTCGAACGATTTTGGGCGAATCCTGCGATCGATCAATCGAAGGATTTTTCGTTCGATCGAAGGATTAAATCCTTCGAATTGAACGATTCGAAGGATTTTAATCCAACGATCGAAGGAAAATCCTTCGATCAAAAAATCACAGGCAAGCCTATGGGGACCTTCCCCATAGGCTAACATTGACTTCGGTAGCTTTTAGCTGCCGAAGTAGGGGGTCGAAGTTTTTCTTAAAGTGACAGTACTTCGACTATCGAATGGTCGAATAGTCGAACGATTTTTAGTTCGAATCGTTCGATTCGAATGTCGAAGTCGAAGGTCGAAGTAGCCCATTCGATGGTCGAAGTAGCACAAAATAACTTCGAAATTCGATTTTTTTTTTATTCGAACCCTTCACCCGAATTTCGTGAATCGGCCCCAAAGTCTTTGCTTATAGCATGGACGACTTAATAAACTATCGAAGCAGATCAAAACCTCCATATAAACTGATTAACGAGGAACAATATATTTCTGGCATATCAGATCAGATATAGAATAATATATATTTGAGCAAAATAACAATAAAGTAATATACAATTGTAATAATAAATACAATAATTATTTATACATTTTAAACATAGTGTTATTTAATGACAATAACAGACCCTGATAACCATAGATATAACTTGGTTATAAATCTTTCACGTATAGGCAAAATAACTAGGAAAGTCATTTAGCAGGTTACCCATTCCAAGACATGAACAAAAATGTAGATATTAATCCAAACAGGTTTTATATGGAGTACTGAAATCATTTCAGACTAATTGCAGTGTGTAGAATCACACTTGACTTTGGAATAATTTACCACACAGCAGGGAACAACACAATCTCATAAATTAGGATCTTGAGGGAAAAAAGACATACAGACATACCTTGACGTGGTATGGGGGCTTATCAATATTATGATCATAACTTTGTAACAAAAAAACCCTGTTTTAAAATTACATGCACTGGCATATTTACTTGAATTATTTAGACAGGGCTTTATACTTTTTGAAATTGGCCTCAGGTGTGCATCCACAAACCCCCCTATATTTGTGTATTTGCCGGAAGCTTTGGCTAAGCTCATGTGGTTATTGCACCCTCATACCCACCCCTTTATACTTTTGGTGGTCCCCCTTACTTGTTGTGCCTTGGTTTGTGCAATCGCTCTCTCTTAAAAGCCATAAATGCTGGCGGCATGGGAGGATCTAGCCGTGAAAAAACCAACGTCCCATTAGACACTTCACTATGTACACACACATTTATTGTGTCTCCCGCTTATTTCTTCTCTACACTCTTTCATTCTATGCTTTCTTACACACATACTCCCAAATACACATACACTTTCCCTTACCACCATCATACACACCTTCACATTTCACTTACACATGTATACACACTATTGTGCAACTGCACATATCACTTTACTTTGATTTTAATTACAACACCTGACTTCTACTTTTCTAAAATGGGCGTTGGTTAAGGCAGTCTCTCCCTCTTAAAAGCCGCTCAGCAGTTGGCGGGGGAGGATCTAGCACAGATTTGAAACCAAGGCACAAGAGATGTTTACACAAAGAATTGTTACTACAGAGAGGTAATGTATCTTTTTTTACTATGACTAAAGATAAATAAGTTAGGGACCTCCATGTGGGGTTTTACCTTGACGTGGTATGGTGGCTTATCAATATTATGATCATAACTTTGTAACAAAAAAACCCTGTTTTAAAATTACATGCACTGGCATATTTACTTGAATTATTTAGACAGGGCTTTATACTTTTTGAAATTGGCCTCAGGTGTGCATCCACAAACCCCCCTATATTTACAAAATATTTCTGGCATATCAGATCAGATATAGAATATTTAATTACATTTTGAGTTTTTCCATGTTGAGCAAAATAACAATAAAGTAATATACAATTGTAATAATAAATACAATAATTATTTATACATTTTAAACATAGTGTTATTTAATGACAATAACAGACCCTGATAACCATAGATATAACTTGGTTATAAATCTTTCACGTATAGGCAAAATAACTAGGAAAGTCATTTAGCAGGTTACCCATTCCAAGACATGAACAAAAATGTAGATATTAATCCAAACAGGTTTTATAGGGAGTACTGAAATCATTTCAGACTAATTGCAGTGTGTAGAATCACACTTGACTTTGGAATAATTTACCACACAGCAGGGAACAACACAATCTCATAAATTAGGATCTTGAGGGAAAAAAGACATACAGATGCAAAGAAAAAAAAAACCTCCAGACAGTAAAATTGACTGCATAAGTACAGTATTATCTCACAGACTGTTTTACAAAATGTAGAGATTGATCTGATTTGGTTATGTTACATTTAATGGCAGATGATAATGAGCATCTTATTCCAGTACTGTGGTGATTATAGGAAAGCATTTTCATGAGCTGCATAAGTGTCCAAAAAGGAAATGTTAATGTTAACATCTGCTTTACACAATAATTGTATTGTATTCAAAAATATCAAGCATCATCTATTAAGGCACCCTGTCCCATAACCAAGCTACTCAAAATTAAAAATACACAGATGGGGGAAACCATCTCAGAAAGGCCCATGTGTCACAGCACAAGCTATCAAAGCATTCAATGAAAAATGTGTTAGAGACTTGCTACAAGTGATCTGAGCCAACTATCTAAATACAATGAGATTATATTTATGCAAAGTTAGAATTAAGCCATGTGACTATTATGTTTACTAATGAATGGTCTATGAAAATCAAGTTTGGGATGTAAAGGTCCTGATAATGACATGACTAAGGCGACTTTGATAAAAATAAAGCATTAAAAATAAAGAATTAAAGTTTTTATAAACTAGGGCATGAGCCTAGACCCATAGAAGTGCCATTTGGGATATTGATAAATACACTAGGGGGCAGATTTATCAAAGGTTGAGGAATTGGCGTAACTACCGGGGGAGCAGGGGGTACGACTGGGCCAGGGCCCGCACCCCCTCAGGGCCCCCCGGTAGATTGCGCACCACTGAGTTCTTTACTAATTGCGGCTATACAGAGGGGGCGGGGGCCCGGCTACACGTCGCGCGCCAGGGCCCGCCCCCTCTAGTTGCGCTACTGGGTTGAAGTGATTTTTCAAATGAGAAAAATTTTAATTTCAAGCTATTTTTTGTGTACTTCGATTCGATTTGAATTTGAAAAGAATTTAAAAAATTCCAATTTCAAAATCGAATTTGATTGAATGCGTTGTTCTTCGATTCGTACGATTTGAATTCGGCCGAATTTGGGCCTATTCCATTGAAAACTGACCTATTCGACCAAAAAAAAATTTTGGTTGGTCTTTTTAGATTCGAATTTCAATGTTTTTTTAAATTCGAAATTTTAAATATGCCCCAAGGTATGAATTACTTACTAGTAAAGTACACACACAGACTAGGGTTAGGATTCCAATTGTATTAGTTATTGCACCCAAACAATTGGGAAAATCATAAAGTATTATCAGCCCTTATTAAGGGCCATTTAAAAATTAAACTGGGTAAATAGACTGTGCAAAATAAAAAATGTTTTCAATATGGTTAGTTATGCAAAAATGCAGTGTATAAAGGCTGGAGTGACTGGATGTCAACATAATAGCCAGAACACTACTTCCTGCTTTTCAGCTCTCTTGCTTTCCACTGATTGGTTACCAGGCAGTAACCAATCAGTGACTTGAGGAGGGGGCACATGGGTCAAAACTGTTGCTTTTGAATCTGAGCTGCATTCTAAGGATCAATTGCAAATTCACTGAACAATTATTTCCCATGTGGCCCCCCCTTAATGTCACTGACTAACTCAGAGTTAAAGAGCAGGAAGGTGTGTTCTGTTATATTAAACATCCAGTCACTCCAGCCTTACAACTTACTATATCAAAAACATTTTTTATTTTGCACATCTATTTGCCCAGTTTTTATATTTTCCCTGAACTGTTCCTTTAATCTTAAAGGAATAGTTCAGTGTGAAAATAAAAACTGGGTAAATAGATAAGCTGTGCAAAATAAAAAATGTTTCTAATATAGTTAGTTAGCCAAAAATGTAATATATAAAGGCTGGAGTGAACAGATGTCTAATAAAACAGCCAGAATCCAACTTCCTGCTTTTCAGCTCTATAACTCTGAGCTAGTCAGCGACTTGAAGGGGGGCCACATGGTACATTTCTGTTCAGTGAGTTTGTAATTGATCTTTCAGCATTCAGCTCAGATTCAAAAGCAACAGATATGACCCATGTGGCCCCCCCTCAAGTCTCTGATTGGTTACTGTCTGGTAGCCAGGGCAACCAGTCAGTGTAAACCAAGAGAGCTGAAAAGCAGGAAGTAGTGCTCTGACTGACTTGTTATACATCAAATCATTCCAGCCTTTATACATTACATTTTTGGCTAACTGACTATATTAGAAACATTTTTTATATTGCACAGCCTATCTATTTACCCAGTTTTTATTTTTACACTGTACAATTCCTTTAACCAGACACATCATTGTTTCATTATTTTCCTTTCAAAGACCCTAGTGGCCCCAGTTGGGTTGTAACTAGGAGAGGATTCATGGTATTAGTGGTGCCAAACACACAGAATGCCAACCAATAAGGCAAAACACTCCGATGCAGATCATAGCTTTTCAGCCAAATCTGCTGAATTAAAGTGCCTGCCCGAAAACAAATTTGAACCCTTAAAATCATGTGATTTTGGCAAAACACTTTTGCCCCCCCCCAAATTATGCTTCTTTGTATAATGCAAATAGGATTCTGTTTTGGTTCAGAATTCAGTCAAATCCTTCATGGAAGATTTGGTATTCAGCCAAATATGGTTTGGTAAACAAAACACCTTGCAATAAATATACTATATCATATCATAATGCATCCGTATCTGGCACATGTTTAGTGGCTGCGCTGCCCCCTTAATTAACTTAATTATCCCATTTTAAAGCCCCCCAAAAATTAAAAGTTAGTTCTAAATGTGTAATTTCTGTATTTGCTTCTAGTAATGTTTACAACAAAGACAACCAATTAAACAACACTAATATATATAGATCCCCATCAAGATCGAATACGCTTTATGGTGGACTATCATTCAGTAAAAATAATCTATTGTTTAGTATGATAATGTTACTGGTGCCAGGTCATTAAGTGTTCCATGATTTCCTTTGGGTGATTCAGTTATCCCAGCCTACAGATCAATAGTTTCTCAATATTTGTGTCTGTCAGTTTGCCATTATTTTATTGAATTTCTCCTGGGGTAAAGAGCTATCCTGTCATTGATCGAGTCGTTTCCCTAATTTGTGCATTGATTCACAAATAAAGTCAGCTTCACTTTCCCTTGCCCAAGGGAAAATTATGAAGTTGTTCTTTCATAAATGCAACACTGTTGCTGGAGACTAAGCTGAGGGCTTTTACTGTCTAGTGTGTGAATCTGTTATATGAAAGCAGTAGTGTAAATACCTTGTCAGTCAGAATGTTGTTGAACGTAAATAACAAAAAAGCATGGCTTGACTTTATTTAAATAGAAGGAAATATACAATTATCTTTGGCATTAACTCTATTGTGTGTCACGCGTGAGCATGGAAGTTTTGTTTCTTGTTTACATCTAAGAACCTTTTAATTGTGCAAATTCCAAACTTGGTAAAGGCTATGATATTTTTACTACATTTGATTTAATGAATTTTGTCCAAATCATAGTTTATCCTTGATTAAAAGATAAAAACACTTTGAAATTCGAATATCGAAGTTGAAGTTTTTTTCAGCGAATTTGGATATCTTTGGATCGAAGGATTAAATCCTTCGAATTGAACGATTCAAAGGATTTCAGCGATCGATCGAACGATTTGACTTCCAAAAACTTAGAAAAATGCTCTAGAAGGTTCCCATAGGCTAACATAGCACTTTGGCAGGTTTAATTTGGCGAAGTATTGAAATCAAAATTTTTTAAAGAGACAGTACTTTGATATCAAATGGTCGAAGTGGTTTGAAGTCGAAGTCTTAGTATCCTATTCGATGGTTGAAGTATCCAAAAATTACTTCAAATTTCGAATTTGTTTACATCGAAAATTCCCACGAATTCACTTCGACCCTTGATATATCTGCCCCTAAATGTTGAATTTCACATAAACACATTTTAAACATGGAGCAAACAGCATAAAATGAAAATGAAACAGTGGACTATTGTGCACTACCACCCTCAGAAAACTAACCCCCCCCACCAACCAAGTAAGTAAGGGTCAGTTCTGGCCCTAGAGTGCCCTCCCACCATCTCACCAAAAGCCTGTTTGATTTATTACACTACTTATCACATACACATCACAGTTTTAACAATTAAGGTGGCCATATACTGTATGAGCCTGGTATAAGGACCAAGTCAGCAGCCTATAGCCTTGTGTGTGGGACCCTCTGATGGGCTTGCCCAAGTGATATCTGGCTAAAAATCAGCAGATCTTATTGGGCAGGTTTAAAAATCCTGTTGGGGAAAGAAGCGTATCAGCTTGCCCTGACAACCTGCATTCCCATAGTCATGATTCGATTGTTTGACCCTTGGGATATCCCACCCTGATATCACACACCTTAAGGTGGCTGCATTACCAAATTTATAAATGTACAGCCTGCTTATTAGTGATGTGTGGACTGGCCCAAAACCCATGGAACTCATGGCTTGATCCACTGGACTTTGGGGTTCAGGTCAAAATTCGCACAAAATATTCAGGCCTCCGGCGTGTTCAGGCCAAACTCTTCCTGCTGCTCTTCTCACTTACAACTTAACTGTGCTCCACTTCCCCTGCCCCTCCATCATGTTTAAGATGGGATCGGCTTGGGCACATATTTAGGAATAGAAGTGGACCCATGGGCCTTGTCTGGTAAAGGTTGACAATTTGTCGATCCACGCATTACTACAGCTTATCACCTGAAAACAAACATTAATTACTGTTGGTATATGAATTGCACCAAAATAAATTGTGTGACCCTCCAGGAAAGGCATTCAAAGCTTCTGAAAAGTTTATCTCCATTTAATGAACAAGAATTGTATAGGTGGCACAGAGATACTGTATATGGTCATGATTAGTTCCTTCTGGAATAACATGGTTGACCAATAACTGCTTTGTAATTTGCCTGATGGACTCTTTTGGGAAAACAACATTTTAGCAGGTTAGTTTACCTAATTTTATTAAATTTTGTTGATCCAAATTAATTACTGATCAGATACCACAACATATTTCTTAAATTTGGAAAAATCCTTGGCTTGTCCAAGCTTGTGACAAGTAGATTGCAACTTTTTGATACTTGCAATAAGTTTTCACAACAGCTTGTTGACTCTTCCAAAAAGGATTTAAGAGATGCTTCCTTTGGATCAAAATAATCCCTGCTCAATCTTAGAACAAAGACTCACAAAAGAATATTCTGTACGGTGCATCACATGTTATCTTCTGGAAAAGCATATTGCTTTGAAATACTGCAAAGCCTTTACAGACCTCTAAAACAGACATCAATCAAGTGGATATAGTATTAGTTTATGTAAGATTTCATTTTTGAGTATCCATGGTTACAGATCCAAGTTGAATTTATATCTAATAAATCTATAGGTATAGCTTTAAACAGTATTGTACTTGCCGTTCTGCCTAGAATTCAGATCTGTATTACACTTTGTTTAAAGAAAAAAACTGAAAATAACATTTGACAAAGAATGGTTGAATCCTAAAACAAGTTATGTTTCCATTGTTGAACACAGACAATTGCATTGCTGGACAAATGTGTCCATTATGTATATCAACCCGATTCATATATGCATCCTTGAGCATAAAAGTGCAGGACTAGTCACCAGCTTTATTCAGTATGCCCTTAGTGAATTATCCCCTTAGTGAATTAAAATTATTGGCAAAACATCATGGTAGGTGACATCCAGTTTGCTGGATTCCCAAAATAGTTTGTACACATTCCAGAAATGTCAGTTTCAATAACTGCCAAATAATCTCCTACATATCTTCTGATAGCCAGAGCTTTCAACATTCTAATGATGTTATTACTTCTAAAACCTATTTTTAAAAGCTCAAGGAATTAAAAACAACAACAAAGCTGAAAATCAAAAGGAATAGGAGCCAGCCAGCATCATCTGTATTGTTAAAGCTATGAACTGAGAAAACCGTATTGAAGAATGGGGCAAGTAATACCTGTCCACTATAAGAAAGGCCCCAAAGCTGTTCAAAAGAAAAGGAATAAGGCTATATTTAACCAAGTTTGTTAAAGGTAGAAATCTTTCAAAGCTAATAATACTGCAATGTTGATGCAGTGGGACAGATGTGTTAGTCAGTTGCTTATAGCTGCCATTTATCCAGTATAATATCCAAACAAACATGGAAAAATTTTGAAGGCCATTTGTGTTGAACTGAATAACTATGGGAGGTAGCAACCCTGTGCAGCCCCCAGTAGGCACATTGGTTTTGTTTTTTTCCCTTCTCTGTTGGAGGAATCGTTAACCATACTGCATCTCCAACATACAACTGATTCTTCAAATAGCTTGGCCACAAGTGGTTCTTAAAAAAACAAAAAAACAAATGAAACTCTTTATTAGGCAAGTTATACAGACTTTAAGTTGGTGGGTGCTGAATTATATGGTACAATATCAAATCACAGCTGTAGTGTTTACAACAATAGTACTCACTGCCTTGGCAAAACAATCCCCAGCGCTAGGTGAAGCTCACAGTGGTTTATAACTCCAAGAAAATATCTAACCCTGAGACTGCACATTTGAATTCCTATACTAGCAGCATTGGCACTGCAGGGGACTAACCTTACTAGCCTCCAAATCTGGCTGCTCTATTAACTACGTAAGTATATCCGCTCCTTGTTGCTCTTTTTTTTTTTGCTTCGTACAAACTTTTGGGTGGTATGTATACTATTACCATGTATATCATTGCTATATAAAATGAACATTTGTTAGCACAATTGTATATTTCCAAATTGTTTTAAACAGTAAAAGATTTTTTGATACCACCTGAGTCTATATTTGAAAAAAAAAATTGAGAGTGCAAAACCTATTGTATGGTAAATTGCTCTATTAACTACCCTGATCCTTACTCACACTCCTAGGATGAACTCTTACCAATCTATCCTAGCACTTCACCTACTGGAACCTACCTCCATTCCAAGCCCTATTAGCACACACACCCACCTACAGCAAGTGGGGGGATCAAAAGAGCTCAAGCACGTGTGGGCTTCCCTTTTTATAAACTAGGGGACACCTGACACTCCATGGCCAAATACTGAAATTCCTAGGGAGCTGCTCCCCCTCCAAATTGTAGTAAAGGCCCAAATCTATCTGGCCAAGAACTCTCCTGGGGAAACCAAAGGGTGACAAAACATTTACCCTCTTACAGATTATAATTAAAGAGACTAATACTATGTCATAGTAGCAGATTGGCTTTAAATCTCTCTGAGCTGGAGCCCCACTGGCTCCAATGTTTGCCAATGGAGGCAGAAAGAAGGAAATCAGGGCACTGGTCAATAAAAGACATACTGGGGGAACACTAAAAGCTAAGTTTTAAAGACTGCCAAGGAGCTGTTCTATGAGAAAACATGCAAAGTGGCTTCATGTAAAACAATAATCACTTTAATAAAAATGATTTTGCTCTACTGAAATGAATAATATACCTCATATTCTACACTGTGAAAGTGGACGGTTGTCTGTGTGCATTAGCCATTGGATTTCTACCAAATTTTTACACTGAGTCACTGCCTAAGTCATTAACAGTAGAAACTGACTGAGTGAAATATCGAGTAACTACAGTATTTCTCTCTATGAATTACTTTTTTTTGTGCTCATAAAAGTATTGACTATAAAAAATGCAATGACAAATACTGCTACCCTATTATTTTTCTCTAAATTGCTCCCTGCTGATGTCTGTTGCATTGTTCCTACCTCTGGTTAGTTCAGCATGTTAGTTTGATCATGATTCATATACAGTATGCAGGCATGAAACATCAAGTTTTTTTTCTTTTATTTCTGAAAAAGCAATATTTTTTTTAACTCATAGGGAAGGGAATAGGGGGGGAGAGGGGGGAGAGGTGCAAAGAAACATAAGTAGCATAAACCAAACATTGGCTCCATAATATTCACAACATCCATTATTATTTCAATTGTCTGTTAGCTGTGTTACTTACTCTATTTTAACCTCTAATCTGCTCCTTTTCCTAGGCTTATCTCCTCATTTTAGCCCCTTTATCCAGTGTCTCTAAAAATCTATGCCATGGAGAACAAATCTTCCAATGAAGTAAACTTTTATTCTGATATAAGAGTGTTAACTCTTCTAGTTGTCTAATTTCTTCTAGTGCCGCCAGCCAGCTAATATAAGAGTGGGCCTCTTTCGATTTCCACTGCTTGGGGATGAGGGCCTTTGCTGATTGGAGCAGATGAAAGGTTAGTGAGTCCTTCAACATTGTTAGGTTATCTCCCTCAATATTCAATAAAATTAGAGACTGCTCTTCCCTTTTTACTTTAATTGCTGTGACTTTATTGATAGTATCCAGCACCTGATCCCAAAACCCCTTCAAAGCTAGGCATGTAACCCATATACAGATGCAGCCACTTTGGTTTGTCTGTTTGACACAGAATAACTAAACACAGATATCCCATTTATCTCATTTAACACAGAAAACTGCGTCACAACATCCCATCTAATTAAAGCATTCACCATTGTGAACAATGGAGCTTTGGTATGCTAATGAAAAGGTTAAATGCATTAAATGAGTTAAGATGACTTAAGATAACACAGTTTCTTCAATTACCCCTGAGTCATGACGCATTTAACTCACAAATCCAAGTGGCTTCATCTGTATGTATATGGGTTCCCTCACTTTCATTGCATCTCCAGCATACATTAGAATAATGAGGGTACATCTTTGTTAGCCTTACTGGTGTATAGTGCCACTTGGTTACCAATTTGAATATTGTCTCTTTTGTCTTGGAGGCCCTCGACATCTTGTGTCCATATTTAAATATCTCTGTCCACCCTTGATCTGAGAGACTAATACCTAATTCCTTTTCCCATTGCAAACTAAACGTAGGAATTTTAAATTTGTCACTATTTAATATCATTTTATAAAGTTTCGACAGTGATTTAGATATTTCAGAATTTTCCTCTATTAATTGTTCCCACTGAGTCAAAGTTCTCTCCCAGTTTTGATATCCGAGTGATTGTATATAATGATTCACCTGATTATATACCCATATATCTCTGGGGTGTTTTCCCCATCGCCTTTGTATCTCAATTAAAGGTATCATCTTATCTACCCTCACCAGATCTTGGATTTTTGTATTTCTGTCTCCCCATTTCTCCCACCTTGAATAAGACCCTTTTTCCATGCTTGGTAAAATATTCAGGTTACACATCAAAGGTTGGAGCACATATGGGGTACTCATAAGGTGCAAGGCTATTTTATTTTTATACCAAACTTTTATTGTTGCTTTGATTAATGGGTGTTGGATTACTGTCTTGGGTCCTGCCCAATTATCTACCCATAGTGCACTTTCTATTGGATAGTGGTACCAATCCTGTTCTAAGATAGCCCATTCTTTCTTTTCTTTTCTAGTGGTCCAATTCAAAATCCTCCCTAAGTGTACTGCTATGTAATATAATTGAGGGTCTGGTAATCCCAGGCCTCCTTTTTCTTTTAACCTTGTTAACATTTTATATTTAAGCCTAGGGCATTTCCCATCCCAGACATATCTGGTTAACATCAATTTAAATGAATTAACAAAAGCTTGTGGCACTTCTATGGGTAACACTTGGAATATGTATAATGCCTTAGGGATAAGTCGGAATTATTTCCCTAGTCAGGACTGGAGCTTGTAGCCTCACAAGCGCACACTGTGCAGACCAGGGCCGCCATTAGAAATCACGGGGCCCCGTACAACAAAATTTTTGGGGCCCCCCTGGGCCCCGCCCACGCTGATGACCAAGCTCCACCCCATATCCCGCCTACTCCACATCGCAGTTAAAAGACCACAGAAAAGTAACCCCCCCACACACAAGTTGTAAAAAGCTATTGATGGTCAGGGCCCCCTTATAAAAAATTGGGGCCCCAAAAAAAAAAATTAAAAATTTTTTTTTTAAAAAAAACATTGGTGGCAGGGGCCCCCTTATAAGTTAAAAAAAACTTGGGGCCCCAACAAAAAAAAATGTAAAAAAACTAAAAAATAAAGAAACATTGGTGGCAGGGGTCCCCTTATAAGTTAAAACAAATTGGGGCCCCAAAAAAAAATTTGAAAAAAAATTAATTTTTTTTTGAAAAAAAAAAAAACATTGGTGGCAGGGGCCCCCTTACAAGTTAAAAACAAATTGGGGCCCCAAAAAAAAATTTTTTTTTTTTTTTGAAAAAAAAAAAAACATTGGCGGCAGGGGCCCCCTTATAAGTTAAAAACAAATTGGGGCCCCAAAAAAAAATAATTTTTTTTTGAAAAAATAAAAAAAAAAAACTGGTGGCAGGGGCCCCCTTACAAGTTAAAAAAATTTGGGGCCACCAAAAAGAAAATTAATTTTTTTTTAAAAAAAAAAACAAACAAAAAAATACAATGGTGGCAAGGGGCCCCTTACGAGTTAAAAAAAAAATTGGGGCCCCAAAAAAAAAGTTTTAAAAAAAAGATTGGTGGCAGGGGCCTATAGAATATTAAAATAATACATTGGTGGCCAGGGGATTAAAAAAAAAAAAAATACAAACTGGTGTTCAGTAGGATTGAACTCATGGCTTCAGTACTTCAACTTCGCCTCCTTTCGTACCTTCGGGTCTTTTCACCGCTTCAGGACTTCAATTTCGGCTGTTTTCGTGACTTCGGGTCTTTACGCTACTTCAGGACATCGGCTTCGGCTGTTTTCGTGACTTCGGGTCTTTTCGGCGCTTCGTGACTTCGTGACTTCGGCTTTTTCCGTGACTTCGGGTCTTTTCGGCGCATCGGCTTCGGCTTTTCGGCACTTCCGCATTTGGCACGCAAGAGGCAAGACGTACGGCTCGGGCGCTCGTAAGGGGGGCCCAGATCTTCAAAAAATGCAGCGCTGCCGGGCCCCCCTTCATGCCCGGGCCCGGTACGTTTGTCCCCCCTGTCCCCCCCTGATGGCGGCCCTGGTGCAGACCATAGAGGGAAAGGAGCTGAAGTAATGCTGACTGCAGGCAGACTCTGAGTCTACAGTCAGGAAGCAGCGCGTCCCGCCGGCGGAAGGGGAACATTAGGAGAGTTTCAGCGCATGTCGCTACATTCCTCCGCCTCTCTCCCTTAATAACGGGTTCCGTTATTGCTAGGATTCGGTTCAATATTTGTAGAAAGAACCAGCGCTCACTTAGCACGAGGTTTAGACAAAATAAAGGGGCAAAAAAGTAATTTCCAATATAGTGTAGTATTATTGCATGAATTTGATACACCACTTTGTGAGATTGGAATATTTCTAAAGAAAAGTGCCCTTTTCAGTTATACTATTTGATGTGTTACTTATTTTAATTCACACAGTGTAGTGAGTCTTATGTGAAGGTACTCACGAACGTTTAGGTAGAAATAAGCGTTAGAAAGATTATTTAGCAGTCGTCTCTCCAGATTTCTCCAAACTCCATAGATTTAAAAAAAAATGTGCTGACATAGTGTAAAAACATCATTTTTTTAATCCCCAATAAAGTTAAAAATACACTCACAATGTTGCTATTAAAATTCACATAGAAAAGTCACCACTTCGCCGTTTTCTGGGACACCTGCCTGTCCTCCACACAGCGTTTGTGTGGTTTGTGAGGTTTTTTCATACCTTGAATAAACTCACAACTCAAATGTTTTCTTATTTATGAAAAAGCTAAAATGTACAAAGCGTGCATCAATGTAATCAGAGTGAAAAACCAGGAACCTCTAATCATTCAGATTTATTGATTTTTGAGGGAAAGCCACAGAAAAATCTCCAAGCATCACAAAGGCTACAAACATCTTCAGATGGTTCAAGGGACCTCTGCCCTTGACTTCTAAAGGTTTTAGCTGGAGTATTTTCAAATTCAAGCTATTTCCAGCTTTAGAGTATAATAAATCTCAAAAAATTCTACTGGAAAAAAACAACAACCTGGCCTTTGATAAATAACCCCCAAAACAGTGTATAATGAAAATCCTTTGTATATTTAAACATGAAACCCAAATTATTCTTTTTTTTTATTATTAATACATCCATACCTGTTATAAATATATATACATATCTCAGCTGCCAATCGTATATTACCAGCCTGACTGTGTAACCAGTGCATAGGAATGGGAATTAGGTCCCCCATTCTGGCACATACACAATAGTTTGATTTTAGCATTATGCAAAGCTTGCCTTAATAAGTGTTTACAAAATGAGAACTGCTTGCTTGATGTAATTGTGTATTTCTAAGACTGAAGGAAACACTATTTGAATTATTTAAATAGTGTAAGTAAAAGGTTATTTTGTTTGACTAATCCAATAGGAAATGGTTTGGAATTATTTCTTAGGGAGACAGGTCCCCTTTAAGGTAAGGGGCACTTTGGTGACACAATAAACAGGATTCTTTTAATGTATAGTGATGGGCGAATTTATTCGTCAGGCGCAAATTTGCGGCAAATTCCCGCAATTCGCTGCCGCTGTATAAAATCATGAAACTGCCGAGAAAATTCACCATCAAAAATGGACGCCGGCGTAACAAACAAGACACCGGTGCCGTTTCACAAATTTTTCGCCATTTCGGGAATTTTGCGGGAAATTTTTGGCGAAACACTCCAAATTCGCCCATCACTATAAATGTATATTTATATTTTGAAATTGGAGGCAAGATCAGAGCTTAGATATGTGAATTCAAAAGGTATGCTTAAGTATTACAAATACAGGATTATGGCTGTAAATCCATCCACTAAGGTCTAAATAAAGGGTAAAGGTAATAAAAGAGGCTTAGATTCAGTAAGACCTTTATCAACAACAAAATAGTTTTGAGAGATAACTCAAGAGGGATGCTTTTTGTAAATGATCTCCTTTTTAAAACATTTACAGGGGCCTGGAATCTTAGACCCTGTTAATTTAAAACGAATATTTTTGTCAGGAAACGTACATATTACTACTGTAGAAAGTCTAAAGGAGTAGTTTAATAGATGTAGGACAGGGTGAAAATTGCAGTCCCCCATGATGTTTTGTACATAAGAGAATTGCAGCAGGTCTTTGTGCTCCTTAAAGGGATCCTGTCATCGGAAAACATGTTTTTTTTTTTCAAAACGCATCAGTTAATAGTGCTACTCCAGCAGAATTCTGCACTGAAAACCATTTCTCAAAAGAGCAAACAGATTTTTTATATTTAATTTTGAAATCTGACATGGGGCTAGACATTTTGTCAATTTCCCAGCTGCCCCTGGTCATGTGACTTGTGCCTGCACTTTGGGAGAGAAATGCTTTCTGGCAGGCTGCTGTGTTTCCTTCTCAGTGTAACTGAATGTGTCTCAGTGGGACATGGGTTTTTACTATTGAGTGTTGTTCTTAGATCTACCAGGCAGCTGTTATCTTGTTTTAGGGAGCTGCTATCTGGTTACCTTCCCATTGTCCTTTTGTTTGGCTGCTGGGGGGGGAAGGGAGGGGTGATATCACTCTAACTTGCAATACAGCAGTAAAGAGTGATTGAAGTTTATCACAGCACAAGTCACATGACTTGGGCAGCTGGGAAATTGACAATATGTCTAGCCCCATGTCAGATTTCAAAATTGAATATAAAAAAATCTGTTTTCTCTGGATTTCAGCTCAAAATTCTGCTGGAGTAGCACTATTAACTGATTCATTTTGAAAAAAAATGTTTTTTCCCATGACAGTATCCCTTTAAAGGAGTGCAGAGACTTGCATTCCCCCATGAATACAGCACTGCCTGCATTGAGCAGCACTATATTCATGAAGGCTGAGTGGATGGAGTCACATAGGATTCTCCCCTCTTGCCCTCTACTTGGTGCAGAGACAGTGCCAGTGGGTGCAAGATGTAATGGAGCCCTGCATTGACCTCCTGCCATTGTAATAAAAAGCAAGGAATTTTAGAAATTGCTGTCATGTGTTTGAAAGTGTGGTTATATTGGGCTCCTGACAAATTTATCATTCCGAAATTACAAATGTTTTAGCATCTATACTGTGGTAAATTAGAGAGTCAGTGCATGTGAATATCTAGTCTATTATTACTTCATTTGTGGTTATGATTGCTTAGAAGAGTGCTAGTCCCCAGCTAGGCTCATTTCGCAGCTAGACAGATTTGTTGTAGCAGCTCTGTAATTTCTCTATTTAGTTTGAGCACGCCAACATATCTGCTCTCTGCACTATTGCCGGGTCACTGAATAATTGAACGAAGGCAGTATAGAACAAATCATTTTTAATTAAACAAGGCAAACTGATCTTGTTTCATCTATACAAATGTGCAGACTTATAGAACATCTGCATAAATTGTGCCTTGGTGTTTTGTGTAGTTACAATCACAGCAAATGCGACTTACATTTTACATTGTATAGCTACACTGTTCTTCATTTGTTTAGAAAGTATACACTTAGGGGGTTATTTATCAACAGTCGAGTTTGTGAGGTTTTTTCTGCCTCGTATAAACTCGCAACTCGAATGTTTGCTCATTTATGAAACAACCCAAATATGAAAAACTTAAATGTAATTGGGGAAAAACTCAAATACCTCAAATTTATCAAGATAAAGGCTAAAAAAAACCTTTGAATACCTTGAATTTTTTCATGTTTTTGAGTGCAAAGAAGCCCCTTAATATCATGAAGGCAAAAAACATCTTGAAATGGTTAAAGGGACCTCTGCCATTAACTTCTACTGTACATGGCCTTGACAGGTTATAGATATGGAGTATTTTCGGATGGATTTGAAATATTAGCAGCTTTGGGGCATAATAAATTTCGAAAAAATATTGAGTTATTTTTTATCCTAAAACATTTGTGTTTTAGTGAATCTACCCTTGAAACTATTTTTTTTGGGAAAACACAACTTGACTTTTAATGAATAAGCCTCTTAGAATGCAATTCCATAACTGGCATTAGACAGGAATATCTAGGTTTACTGAGGGAGAACCAAACACAACATAATGGGAACATTGCTAGAGCTGAAGGCACGCAGGGAACCAATACAGCGTGATATGACATGTTACTTGTTGTGTTATTGTTGGATGTATATAGAGAAAATATTTACACTGAAAGGCTACAAGAAACAAGTTTGCTGGTTGTTTTATTAGATCTTTAACATTTTAACCTCTTGGTTTAGATGCCTGTAATGTAAATACTGTGATATAGTAAATTGTTTTGTATGTGTCCAGAATGAAAGGTTAAATAAGGACATGGTATGTTTTTTTACTGTATATGTTGTATTTTATCTGGCTACCCTAAATAAAGGGTTCTGTTTTTACTCCAGCAATGGTTTTGCCAAGACTGGTTAACCATTGAAAGTTTCACATTTTGTTAATTAAAATATATTACTAAGGTGTTTATTTCTCTAAAGCAATGTCCCAAATATTTCTCATGGCATACCCTGTTCTCCTTCATGTATCACCCAGTGGCCAGCTAGGGGAGAATCAGCTCTCCACCCAAGTACCAAGCAAGCCTTATTTCCATCAGATAAGCCCTATACCTTTCATTAGCCTTTACCTACCCTTCAGTTTGACAACCAGTCACCACTGTCTCATTACAGTCTTTTCTCTAATTTCTAATTCTCAACTGACACTCCAAGGACTGATTACCATGTTAATTACCCCGACCTGTCTTCTAATCCAGCTTGTGAGTAACCAGTTGTACTTTGCTTACAGAATGATTATCTGATATTGACCTGGGCCGCATCCTAACTTGCTGTAGACTCACCCTAATTTGATGATGTAGAACAACAATTATCTACAATATCAGTAGACTCTGACCTGGTTAAGCTTCTGCTTCCTTAAAGGAGAAGGAAAGCTACGGAGGCATTTTATTGCCAATAGATTAGCTGCAATAGTGCAAGCTAGAATGTTATATTTATTCTGTAGAATGTTTTACCATACCTGAGTAAATAGCTCTAGAAACTCTCTGTTTGTTTAGGATAGCAGCTGAAGTATTATTGTGGTGTGACATCACTTCCTGCCTGAGTCTCTCCCTGCTCTGGGCTTAGATTACAGTAGAGAAGGGATGGGGGGAGGAGCAAACTGAGCATGCTCTTGCCCAGAGCAATGAGGTTTAAGCTGAAGGCAGGAAGTCTGATACAGAAGCCCATGTGTACATAATAGAAGGAAAGAAATGCATTGTTTCTTTTGACAGGGGACTCAGAGAAGCACTACTTTGGGGGTTTACTGGTATATTTAGATGGACCTTTCTGATAAGGCTTACTTAGTTTTAACCTTTCCTTCTCCTTTAAGAGTTTTACCTTATAAGTATTATTTGTCTTACCAAGGGTGTCACTTTTGTCTTGAATCAAGGGCACCTGCAGAGAAAGATTAATTATAATTTGCTTTCTTATGAACTAATTCTGCATACAAGAACATAACCTGTTATACGGCTTCTGTAATCCTTAATTATTTCTGGGGAACCTGCAAATTAACAAGAATTGTTAGCCCGTGTAATTTCTCAGCACTGAAGCATATTACAAGTTACCTGTAGTACAGCTTCAGTTCTATGTTTCCAGGGAATATGCAACAGAAAGAAAGCTATTTAAGATACATTACTAACAACTTATGTTAGTCATTCAGAGCCTTTTCTCTTTAATCTCCCTTCTGGGAACTGAAGAAATATAGACGATGTCAAATTCAATGACAAATCCATATCAGTCGAGTGTTTTAACATGGTTGAGGTATACTATATATTCTTAGTACTAGTTATAATTACCCACCAGCAAAAATCTCTCAACCCCAGACCTAAATTCTCAAAATTCTAGGAGATTTTAATTTAGTTTCCTCAAACTATTATTTGCCTTATATAATGGGCTCTGGCTACTAGTGACATTAACCCTGCTAGCCTAGTATCCCAACTGTGTTCCACAGATAATTCAATACCAGTAATATTTCCCCCACTCTCCAGTAAATATCCTATGCAACTTGTCCGTATTTTATTGGCAAAAGGACCAATCCAAAGTAGCTTCATCTCATCTGTATTTAATAATGGGCTATGTCCATATCCCAGCCTAATCTGTACTAGGCTCAGTGATGGGTCAGTTGTTATTGCTGTAAAGGACTTGTACACAAACTTGACTGATGTTTTAAACTTGCCAGGAGTTTGAACAAAATAGTTTCCAAAAGAGAAAAAATGAGGCCAGAAGTGAAGGGTGGCTGTGTGTTAACAAACAATACCGTTATCAGAGTCTGATTTATTGCAATCTCCAAAACCAAATGATTCTGAAAAACACAAGCCCGATGATGCTAGTCAAAAAAAAAAAAAAAACTAGTACTCAGGAACTAGTTTTTGAGAAAATACAGAGCAAAAAAAAAACTTGCAGAACATCAAAATACTAAACCCTAATGTTACAACAAGCCTATAAATACTTATGCATGACTCAATAATATACTATGCATGACTCCACAAATATGTGAACACAGGCTGTTTTGTACATCAAATCATATGTTCCTGAATATGCAAAAATTATATCAAAACACCCAGTTCCTAAGGATTACTGATAATAGATCCCAAAGCTATATGTTCCAAGGGCCAGGGCCAAACAAATGGCCAGTCCTCTGGGAAGCCCTCTTTATTTTAATCTCTCTTTTATCTCCGAGCATCTCATGCCTTACCTCTCCTTATCTCAGATCTAACAGGCTGCGGCTGGGGTGGAGTTTGGCAGAGGGGCACACACAGTGGACTGCTTATTTGTTTTGATTGTGTTCATATTCATAATTATATTCAATGTTGGAAGCAGTACAAACAATGACACAAAAACTTGAGATATCCTATTTTCAAGCATAATTTAGGTGACATGCATAATAATTCACAATGCTCAGTGAGGAAGGATGCCTTCATACTTCTCTGAATGTGGTCCTTTGCAAATTACAAATACTGGATCAGGAACATTCCCTGCATAACCAAGAAAGATCAGTCAATTATTCATCTCTGCAAGCAAAAAACAGAATCACACCAGGAATCATGACTAATGTTTGAACACAGAGATGCAGCAACTTGTTCCATGGGAATTGTTCACATTTAGTTTAGAGGAGAGAAATAAAAAAATGTATGATGATGAGATTACCAGTAAGTTCCAGAAGAAATTATTATAAAAAGTTGACTCTCAAATTTCTATTTCACCAAGTCTAGGGGCATGGGCGTCCACAAATAGGGGGCAAGAGGGACACTTGCCCCCCCCGGACTTGTACTTAGTAATTACATAAAGTGTATATATATATAGTGGATAATGCACCCCCTACTGTAATTTATAAAGATATTAGAAGTCACCGAGGAGTTACGTGACCATATAAAAGCACGAGGCCGCAGGCCGAGTGCTTTTATTCAGGTCACGTAACTCCGAGGTGACTTCCAATATCTTTATAACTTTCGGTAGGGGGTGCATTATTCATTATAATCTACAGTGTTTCTATGTGCAGCGTTTCAAGGAGTTCTCTGCCTCTGCTCTATATTGGTCTACCCAATGCCACACTTTGTTTCCCTTGTGGTTTTTTATTTTAATATTGTGTCTCCCTGTAGCCCATTTGTAACCTCTGAGGTATTTTTGCGTGATTCTTCTCCTGTGATCTAAGTTTCTGACCATGCCATGTCGCACTCTTATTGCTGTACGTTAAAGGGGTTGTTCACCTTTAAATTAACTGTTAGTATGATGTAGAGAGTGATATTTTGAGACAATTTGCAATTGGTTTTAATTTTTCATTATTTGTGGTTTTTGTTATTTAGCTTTTTATTCAGCAACTCGTTAGTGCGCAGTTTTAGCAATCTGGTTGCTAGGGTCCAAATTACCCTAGCAACCAGGCACTGATTTGAATAAGAGACAGAAATATGAATAGGAGAGGCCTGAATACAAAGATGAGTAGTAACTTAAGTAACAATAACAATAAATCTATAGCTTAATAGAGAATTTGTTTTTTAGATGGGGTCAGTGACCCCCCCATTTAAAAGCTGGAAGGAGTCAGAGGAAAAAGGAAAATAATATAAAAACTTTAAAGAATAAATAATGAAGATCAATTGAAAACGTGCTTAGAATTAGTAATTCTATAAAATACTAAAAGTTAATTTTAAGGTGAACCACCCCTTTAGTAAGTGACAGAAGGGTAAAGGCATGAATGGTCGAAGATGCAGGGGGGAGGCCAACAGCAGAGATGAACAGAGAGTGGGAGAGGGAGAGAGAGATTGATGACACACAAGACTGGAGAGGAACCTGGGGGGGAGGGAAAACTGAAGTTTGATACCTGGAAGGTTCGGAGCAGCAGCAGAACAAGAAGTAAGAGTGACAGGGTGTGGGGGGAGGGGCATAGGGAAAAACATGAAATGTGCTCACCAATGGCATTTTTATTTTGACAGTAAATTAACTACGTCTATTATGATGACTAGTTAACAGTTAAATACTGCAGTTTCCATGACTCTTCTTGGTTTACATCTGATGGAAAAGAAAACATTTCTAACCTGGTTTCGTTTTACACCTTTGCCAACATCTGCATTTTGTTTTAAATCGATTATTTCCTCTACAACAAACTAATACAAAAGGCCAACACGCATCTGTTTTTTGGTTATAATACCAAACCAAGGTGTAATTGGAACAGAATCCTTCATCTAACGACACAGGGATCTGACACAAATGCAGATTAGCTCATAATTTGTGTGCTTCTACGGCATGATAGCGTGGTTGCAGAAGGAGCGGGAGTGGAACAGCGAGTGACAGGCAGACGGAGCGCAGAAGGATCAGGAGCAAGAGTGACAGGGTGTGGGAGGGGCAGAGTGGCTGACGGAAAGAGAAGGGGGAGCGGAACAGAGAAACAGACGCAGCAAAACTAGACATGGAGGGGGAACACTGAGGGAGGAAGCAGCAGAGGGTGGGAGACAAAAGGAGAAGCTACAGGTAAGGAAAGGCAGCAAGACCTTAATAGGAGGCGCAAGATATCTCGCAGACTCGCAGGGTGAAGGCGGAAGTGGGGAAGTGAGGCACACAGGCAGGAGGAAAAACTGTAGGGCGAATGCGTCATTGACTACTGCTGACACGTTAAGTTATAAACGGCGCGTTCTGGCGTCAGAACGCGCCGTTTATAAGGATATAATTTACAGTCTGGTCCCATAGGGAAATGACCAGACTGTAGATTATATATATATATATATATATATATATATATATATATATATATATATATATATATATGTGTATATATATATATATATATATATATATATATATATATATATATATATATATATATATATATATATATATATAGTCTTTTGTTTTGTTCTTTGTTTATTTCTTAAGATTTCCATTAAAGAGATGCCACAAGTTTAAGTAAGTCTTCAAGTCTTAAATCCTGGCGTTAGCCCCCCTTCAAAAATGGACCATCCCAAAGCTATTCCACTAAGTTTGCTGCCTATTCTCATACAGTTTTGTCTTAGCTCTGCCCCTTCCCTCAGTAAGCTTCCTGCTCCTCCTCTGTTTGAGGAAGAAGAAAATCAAAGCAGGTGGGAATCTGTTGGGGAGGCACATTTATCAAAGGTTGAATTTCGAATTCACGTGAGTTTTTTTTAAACTCCCCTAAACTCCCATGAATTCAAAATCGACCAATCAAAATTTATCAGTTCTCAGTTCTCTGTTTCTAATACCCCTATACCTCCTCACTCTTTATATTTATATAGCTATACATAGCTGTAATATATATATATATATATGTGGCGGCCATGTGGCGGCCATGGGCGCCGCCATTTTGGGAGCGAACGCCGGCAGGGAAGGACGCGCCGCCCGGAGCTCCTGGACCTGCTCCGGGCGGCGATCACACAGACAGTCCTGCGCTATGGGAGAGGGAGGTGTGTTGGGGCCGCGGAAGGAGCGTATCTGCGGCCGGTGAGGGATTGGCTACTGTTGCTATGGTATGACCCGCGTATAAGCCGAGGTTGAGTTTTTCAGCACATTTTGGGTGCTGAAAAACTCGGCTTATACGCGAGTATATACGGTAAACATAAATTCTATACTCTTGTCATTATGTTAACCCCATTGCCAACCACCTAGAAAGTAGGTTGTTGGCAGCCAAAGTAAAGGACATTTGTAGTGATGGGTGAATAAATTTGCCTGGCAAATTTCCGTGTCGCGCTGGCGCCATTTTTTTTGGATGCACGTCGTTGTGCATCAACATTATTCAGATGCCCATTGACTTTAACACCAGCATAAGCTTTGACGCGGGCGTCAATTTTCGATTTTCAAGATTTTTCGTAAAAATTTCAGACTTTCACAATTTTTTCGTGAAAACGTCTGAATTTCATGATTTTTTTGTGAAAACTCCCAATTTCACGTTTTTTTCATGAAACTTTCCGTTTTCATGATTTTCCCGCAAATTTTTTACCATTTCGGTAATTTCGCAAATTTTGCAGGAAATTCGCAATTTTTTCTGTGAAACAGGAGAAATTCGTCCATCACTAGACAGAGAGCAGACACCCATGCTGCCCAGTTGCAAATTTGCCCAGTGTTTATAAATAAGCCCCTGTGTTTTTGGTCTCTTATGCAAATCCTGTGAATGCACAATTGAATACAGTTAAGATGGCCATACTCTGCAATATGCGCTTGGAAATGTCATTAAATGAGCATATCTAAAACAGATTAGGCCACACACATGCTGGGCCAAATTGGATCCAATTGATGGTAAAGTGTCAGTAACAGAATAAGAATACTATAAGTATGCTATTTGTACTATTTTATATATTATACAAACGCTTTGTAGATTCTGAAACCAAAATAATAGTACAAGTAATTTGTGTGATTCCTTTGCCTCCTTGCTCCCTACCCCGGAACATTTTCTGTGGACACCCATGTCTATGGGTGTAGCAGACTCTTAGATGCCTATTTATCAGCATTTGAATTTGTGTAATTTTAGGTTTTTTTCAACTTTGAATAAACGCAAACTAAACTGTGATTGAATAAAATCATGTGAAAAAAACTCTTAATACCTTGGATTTGTGAGTTTACACGCTCAAAATAACTCCAAAAAACAGAAACTGAATAAATAGTTTGAATTTTGTCTAGGACAGCTGCCATTGGCTTTTACATGACCTTGCAAGCTTTAAGATGCGGACATTTTCCATTTCAGCTTTTTTTTTGCTTAATAAATACTAATAATAAATAAGTTGAGTTTTTGAGTTTCCACACAAGAAAACTTGAATCTTGGTAAAAACCCAAATCCAAACAATGCAAATCAGTCTAATATTTTCAATATCTGTGGTCTTTTATTTTTAAAGGACCGTGGCAATCAATCTGCCAGTAGATCCAGTTGTACTATTTTTTTTTACCACAATTTTTTTTAAATCTCTGAAACATGCCCTCTAATGATCTGACAAACTCCCTGTATTACTATTTTCAAGACCAAAATGAAATACCACTTGACAGCTACACTTGACTCAATTAAATGGCCTCTTGCAGATTTATACGTATATAAATAATGGGTGTTTGATTACCAATGCTCCATACCTTGAAATTCCATGACCTGTATAAAAGCATTTGGCCTTCATCCTCTTGCCTTTATATAGTCATGCAACTCCTCAGTGACTTCTAATATCTTATATTTTACAATAGGGAGGACGTGATTCCTTATGTATTTTTACAGTAGGTGATACAGTTTTCCTTCCTTATAATTATTAGAATTCACAGAGATACTGGAGTACTGCATGTAAATAGATTTATTTTATTTATAGCTTATTTATAGTTTATTTTTGTTGTCCTTTATTGCGTGTTATCTGTGGGAAAAAACATTTAAACTTCATCTATGGAAAAGAAAGCATAATTAAGTATTTTTATAATAATAATAATTATTACTTTAAAGGGTTTTTATAAATTGGGAAAATAATGATGTTTGTTCCACTATGCACTTTGGCAAAAATAATATAAATGCAAGTTATACACTAAATAGCAGTGTGTTGGGAGTTTCCTTAAATGAGAAGGATCTAGGGGTCTTTGTAGATAACTTGTTGTCTAATTCTGGGCAGTGTCATTCTGTGGCTACTAAAGCAAATAAAGTTCTGTCTTGCATAAAAAAGGGCATTAACTCAAGGGATGTCCTTAAGAGGGATATAAATGAGCTGGAGAGAGTGCAGAGACGTGCAACTAAATTGGTTTGAGGGACGGAAGACTTAAATTATGAGGGGAGACTGTCAAGGTTGGGGTTGTTTTCTCTGGAAAAAAGGCGCTTGCGAGGGGACATGATTACACTTTACAAGTACATTAGAGGACATTATAGACAAATGGCAGGGGACTTTTTTACCCATAAAGTGGATCAACGTACCAGAGGCCTCCCCTTTAGCCTAGAAGAAAGGAACTTTCATTTGAAGCAAAGTAGGGGGTTCTTCACAGTCAGGACAGTGAGGTTGTGGAATGCACTGCCGGGTGATGTTGTGATGGCTGATTCAGTTAATGCCTTTAAGAATGACTTGGATGATTTTTTGGACAGACATAATATCAAAGGCTATTGTGATACTAAGCTCTATAGTTAGTATAGGTATGGGTATATAGAATTTAATTAAAAGTAGGGAGGGGTGTATGTATGGATGCTGGGTTTTCATTTGGAGGGGTTGAACTTGATGGACTTTGTCTTTTTTCAACCCAATTTAACTATGTAATTATATAGCTATGTAACTATGCAATCCCATAATAACACTTTTTTAAATTAGGATTTACAGTTGGCATATAGTATATGGGGCCTGGATCCAGCTGACAACACTCAATGCATCAGAAGGGGACTCCCGATAACCATGTTGGACTTGGGGGTCCAGGATCCATAGGGCTGCTGCGGTCCCAGCCAGAAGCCCCCCTCCACCCCTCCTTCCATGCAAATACCTTGTTTACTCTTCTTGCAGTCATAATCAGGGCTGGGAGGGAGGTCGGGGCAGTGCACAAGGAAGCGGGTCGGAGGGGCCCACCGGAGCAAAAAAATTAGAAACAATTAAAGTAAAAAAGCATAACTATGACACGGGTGCTAAAAACACATTGGGCGCTATTTTTTAAGTTAAAAAAAAAACTTTTGTAACTTTTTTTTATGTTACCATAACACATTAGGCACAATAAAAACATGAACGCACCAAGCTAAATATTTAACAAATGACTAAGAATCCCCAAGAACACTGGCAAGACATACAGTAAACCAAGCAGTGTTCTAAAATTCCCTATTCTGATTGGATTTTGTGTTCTATGTTTGTCTTGTTTTAATTAAAATCAAATGAACGGACAACAGGAATTAAAGTCACAAGAGACTGAATATTCAACAGATTTTATAGATGTGCAGACAAGGGCATTTATTGATTTTTCTTTTCAGCTCGCCTGTTGAAATGATGGAGGGGGGGAAAAAACATTGCTCAATGCCACGGTGATCAATTAATGCTATAAAAATATATAATGTTTAATTTTATCAGTCTTATAAATGCAAACTCTTCAGGAGATTCTGAAACTGAGTAGAGTGTACTAAATCCTAAGGGACCAAGGAGACTAATTAGGAAACTTAGCCATGCAGTGGGTTATCTTCTTGTACAATGAATTTAAATGAGGCAAGCTGCATATCTTCACTTAGAAACACCTTGGGGCTCCAAATCCGATAAGACAATATACAAATCATTTAAGCTAAAAAGGAGGTGAACAGATAAGGTGACTGGTTCACAGAAAAAAAAAATCCTTCATTGAGCAGACAATAATCAAAGTGGTGATAGAGAGCTTTTTCTTTGCACTGCAGCTTTTATAGGCAGGTAAAATGAATAGGAAAGAGAAATAGGAAAAAGACAGAGATGGTCATGTTTTTGAGCTTAAAACAGTTTAATATGTATATAAGTAAATGTTAATTTTATGCAGAACTTTTTCTTCAAATGACTCTCTCCGTAAGGAAAGCAGAGGTAGAAAATGTCACAAAGCAAAACTACTTTTAAGCCTAAACTTATTTATACAGTGCGCTGCTTTTGGACAGCAACTAATAGATATGTTTGTTGTAATTTACAATTTCTAACATTGCAAATGCATCTTTTCTATTGGGCAACTGCTTGCTCACACCACCTCCAACAGCAGCTACAGACCACAGTTTAATTGACCAAAATGTTTAATCTCCTCAAATATGCTTGACCAAATAAAGAACAAAATAAAGTTTGGGAATAAGGAATAGCTCAATTCTTAGAGGGGGGTAGTGAAGTTTTAGAGCTGATATAAAATGTATAATTGATAATACACCATACATAGAAAACTTTTTAATTCAGTACAATTAAGCATATACAGGTATGGGATCCATTATCCGGAAACCCATTATCCAGAAAATTCCGAATTCCCCCGTCATCTCCCATAGATTCCATTGTAATCAAATAATCCACATTTTTCAAAAATGGTTTCCTTTTTCTCTGTAATAATAAAACAGTACTTTGTACTTGATCCAAACTAAGATATAATTAATCCTTATTGGAAGCAGAATGGGCCTATTGGGTTTATTTAATGTTTACATGATTTTCTAGCAGCCTTAAGGTGTGAAGATCCAAATTATGGAAAGACCCGTTATCCGGAAAGCCCCAGGTCTCGAGCATTCTGGATAATAGATCCCATACCTGTATTTGTTTTGTGATGGTTTTTGTTTCCTTGAAAATTTTTACATACAAAATAAAGCAAATCTCCCAATTATCCCTATTAACTGTATGTATCGAGTTTGACCAGACAATTTCTATTTGCCCTATAGTCATCCTACTAGTTTATCTCCTTTTTGGGGCCAAAATGTCCCACCTACAGTAAATTGGCTCAATGTTGGGATGTACAGGTATGGGACCTATTAGAATTTCAGAATGCTCAGGACAGGGGGGTTTCCAGATAAGGGATATTTCAGTAATTTGGATTCTTGGTTTGTATCAAGTACAATATACTGTTTTATTATAGACAATAAAGAAAATCAATTTAAAAAAGTTGAATTTTTTTGATAAAATTTAATCTATGTGAGATGGCATTTCTGTAATTTGGAGCTTTGTACATAACTGGTTTCTGGATAACTGATCCCATACCTTTATAAAATAAAAAGCAAATTCTTAAATACACATACCAGCATTACACTTTAATTCAGAATACATTTCCCAAGTTTTTAGGCATGCCTTGAATGAATATATAACATATTTTAGAAAAAGGTCTATTAAAAAGGGATGGGTGGATTTTACCCGTTTCTCTTCGGCAAAAATTTGCCGCCGGCGAAATTTTGCCAATGCCCATTAAAGTCTATGGGCATCAACAAAATTTTGTCACATGGCGAAATTTTTTTTGACGCACGTCTTTTTATTTTGACGCGCAACGCCATACAAGTCTATGGGTGTCATTTTTTATGCAAAATAAGGCGAAAAAATTCCATCCCTACTATTAAACCATTACTAATATCACATTGGTGGAACTGTTTATTATTTGTAAAATAGGAGGGGAGGAGGCTTTTTAGACCGGTGTTAAATATAGTTATATTTTCAGCAAGACTAAATTATACAAACAGAAATAAACATACACCATCCTTCCTAGGCACTTTCTGAATTTGCTAGAGTCTGGTTTAAAATGTAATTAATTGTGAAAGTCCCAGCATGTAATTTATACTGTGCTGGAGTTGTTCATGGCTTGACACCTTCACAGTGGAAACGCTGACTTTAATTTATTGTGCAAAAATTTAAAGCAGCAGGAGAAGTAATTACAGCTGGTTTATGTCCCGTGTAGATCCATTTATACATGTGTTTAGAAACCAAACAACAATATTTTATTTATAAAAAGTCTAACTTCCTGGGTTAAAAAAGGATCTGAAGTATACAAGCCTGTTTTTTTTATGTCTGTTTATAACAAGGATTTCAAGTGGTTTTTCAAAAGCACAAAAAGTTGTAGTAATGGCGCTTATTAAATAAGTTCTTTGCTGAGCCACCTAGATGACAAGTCCAAAACACTCACACACACAGATAAGCAAAACAATCTGGAAAGAAATATAGATTTCATTTGAGGGATAATTTCTTAATATGCTTCTGAAATGTATTTTTACAAAATAGTCTATGAAAGGCTTCAAAAATCAGAACATGGGATATTGCCTATTTTTTTTTTGTAACATGTATTTTTTATTTTCTGTCAACCTTTGCCAATGATGTCCTTGTATGAGTTTGCAATGCTTTTCCACCCTGCGTTACTCATGTTCCTGGATGAACTAATGCCATTTAAGTAAGCCAGTGCTTACGCCTATTGTTCTGCCTGTGTTGAAGGTACACGGTAATCATTTTGTAAAAAGAAAATATCTGAATCTAAAAAATATCTGAAAATATATACAATTTCTATTTTGCAGAACACACAGTACATTCAAAATGGATATATATATATACCTTTAGCAAAGTTCTACACTATGATTATCATGTTGTTGCAGCAATGTGGTCCTAGGTCCGATTCCCTTTGAGGTATTATCTGCAAGGATTTTGTACATTCTTCTCATGTTTGCTTGGGTTTCTTCTTTGTACTCTGGTTTCCTCCCACACTCCAAAAATGTACAGGAAGGTATGTGTGTGTGAATGCAATAGGGATATTGAAGAAGAATATGTTGATATTATATGAATAAAGGGGAATAATAAGTATGCAAATGAGCGAGGACAGCAATTATATAAATAATAGCACCTGAAGCCTTTGTTCTGACTTCTTCTGACTTTCTACTACTGAGCCTTCATCTGTGCCTAATCCAGTGACTGTATAAGAGTTTTCTGTACTTACTATATTATGAAAATTGGCAACTTCAATGTGTACTGCAAAAAAGTTCATTGGTAGCACTTTGCTAATGGTCAACATATCCTTGAACTCAAGGTCAACATATCCTGTGTTGAGTTCTAGGAATTTGCATTCTTATTTTGAAAGGATATGTTCTAGCTATATATAGATTGTTCATGCTAATATCAGCCGAGGCAGTAACCAATGGTTGCTTTAAAATCTACCTGTGAATAATAGCTTTTCATCGTTGGGACGCAGTGAAAATAATGAGCTCTGTAATTGTTGTTCTACCTATTCCTATAAGAATGTTAAATGTTTATTTTAATATGCATTAGCAGCTTAGCACTGGGTGGAGTAATAAGAAAGGTTATGGACATAGGAAGGGGATGTGAAGGGGGAATAGCAGACAGTGTGGAGAGAACAGCGAGGAATAAAGTTTAGTTCTACCCTGCCATCTGGCATCTCTGTGTGAATTCTTATTGTTACAAAACTCCCTGCTGTGGGTTAAGCTCCGTGTACCTTTTTCATAGTGGTTTCATATGGCCTGTGGGACTGTGAACAAGTGATCTATGAGTTGGGGATTACTTTGTTATAAGTGTGCCCAGTGTTGGACTGGGACACCAGGGGCCCACCAAAAACCTTAGTCCAGGGGCCCAGAAAAGAACCATAGGCCAGGGGCCCACTCTCAGTACTATTATTATTCTTCTCCTCACTCAACCTCTATTCTCCTAGTCTCTATTCTTTACATACCATCATCTATTATTCCATCTATTTGGCCTCTTTGTTCTCATTGAAATAGGGAATGGCCATGAAATAAGCTAAATCTTTAGCAAATTCATCAAGGGTCGAATATCGAGGGTTAATTAACTCTCGATATTCGACTGGGATTTTGCGCAAATACTGCGATCGAACCATTCGAAGGATTTTAATCAAACGATATTAGGATTATCCAGTAACCGAAAAAATTTAGCCAAGGCTATGGGGACCTTCCCCATAGGCTAACATTGGGTTTGGTAGCTTTTAGGTGGCGAACTAGGGGGTCGAAGTTTTTTCTTAAAGAGACAGTACTTCGACTATCGAATGGTCAAATAGTCGAACAATTTTTAGTTTGAATCATTCGATTTGATGTCGAAGTCGAAGGTCGAAGTAGCCCATTCGATGGTCGAAGTAGCCAAAAAAACACTTTGAAATTCGTTTTTTTTACTTCGAACCCTTCACTCGAAGTTAATGAATTGGCTCCTGAATGTGCCTTATATTTCTTTTGACTTCAAGCCTGTGTTCAACCCCATGCTTGGCAGATGGGAGCTAGCTTTCTTTTTGCCCGAATTTGGCAGTCATACGACGATCGAAGTAAAATCGAATGATTCGAATGATTTTAGAGTACGATCAAACAATTTTACTTTGATGTGTAAAGACTTAGAAAACTGCATTAGAAGGTCCCCAAAGGCTAACATAGCACTTAGGCAGGTTTAATTTTGCGAACTATAGAAGTCAACGTTTTTTTAAAGAGACAGTACTTCGATCATTGAATATTCGAATATTCAAACTATTTTACTTCGCATCGAATTCAAAGTAAATTTCGAATTCGTAGTATCCTATTCGATGGTCTAAGTATCCAAAAAATTACTTTGAATTTTGAATTTTTTTACTTTGAAAATTCCCTCGAATTCACTTTGACCTTAGTAAATCTGTCCCTAAATGTGCTGGTTGTAGAACTTGGATTCACTCTGACCTAAAAGCTAGCAGGTTTAGAATATCTACTACAATGGTAATATGCAGGTCTCAATTTACAGAGATAACCGTGCATCCAGAACTTACCAGGGACTAACCACGCCACACCAGGGACTAACACACAATGAATTCAGATTTTAAGCACTATGTGAGCCATAGAGGGATTATTTAGGAAACACTAAATGAGAAAAGGCGGTCCTTCTCCTATGAAACCAGGTGTATTTCTCTATCGTTTGTAATCAGCCGCAGTAGCAGGTCTCCTTTCAGAAAACATGGTTATAATCCAGGTGCAGACCTGAATTACAATTGCAGTTACTCCTCAATAATCAGCTAGTAACTATTCCTTAAAAGGATACTGTCATGGGAAAACATGTTTTTTTTTTTCAAAAAAATGCATCAGTTAATAGTGCAGCTCCAGCAGAATTCTGCACTGAAATCCATTTTTCAAAAGAGCAGACAGATTTTTTTATATTCATTTTTGAAATCTGACATGGGGCTAGAAATATTGTCAGTTTCCCAGCTGCCCCCAGTCATGTGTCTTATGCTCTGATAAACTTCAGTCACTCTTTATTGCTGTACTGAAAGTTGGAGTGATATCACCCCCTCCCATCCCCCCAGCAGCCTAACAACAGAACAATGGGAAGGTAACGTGTTAGCAGCTCCCTAACACAAGATAACAGCTCCCTGTAAGATCTAAGAACAGCACTCAATAGTAAAAGCCAAGTCCCACTGAGATTGATTCAGTTAAATTAAGTAGGAGAAATAACATCCTGCCAGAAAGTAGTTCCATTCTAAAGTGTAGGCACAAGTCACATGACTGGGGGCAGCTGGGAAACTGACAATATGCCTAGCCCAATGTCAGATTTCAAAATTGAATATAAAAAAATCTGTTTGATCTTTTGAGAAATGGATTTCAGTGCAGAATTCTGCTGGAGTAGTTCTATTAACTGATGTTTTCCCATGACAGTGTCCCTTTAATAACTGAGTGCTACTTGCTTGAGAAACTTTACTGTATATACTGTTCACATACATACGAATAATGAGAGTTGATAGCGGAATTCTTCAGAAACGCACTGCTGGGGTTTACTAAGAAATAAAAGAGCAACAAGTTGCAATCCTTTTTAACTGAAAAACACAATGATAAAATTGGCAAAGTAACAGAAGTATACTGAATTCATTTCTTGTAAGTTTTTATTAAGCTTTTTCTTTCCTTCAATTTTTGTCCCATCCACTGTTTGATGTTAAGATGAAAATGCAGTAATTTTTTCTGATTGATTGTGAATAAATCTGCTGATTTATCAGACAGGAAAACAGCTCTGAGGCCATAATCTGAAACAAACATCTGCCTTTTATTGATCCTTGAAACACAAAATTGCTCATGTCTAGACAAGAATAAAACCAACAGAGCTCAGTTATAGCAACAATAATAATATCGCTGGGGTGGTTGTTTTGTCAATATTTCATTTATCACCCTCAAAAAAATATTATTGGCCCTTCAGAAAACAATGCAGCTCTCTTTGCATAGTCGTGTATGGAGTTACTAATGAGCCCTGTTGTATAAAATAAGAAGTGTCTAGGGTAATTTGTAAAAACAGGGAGAATAATAGTAACCAACATTTTCTACTTGCAAATTTCAGCAAATATTGTGTTCAGTGTAGTGTTCTTGCCATAGAGTTTTTTTTTGTATTGTTTTGTCTTTTTTTAATGAAGGGTTTTGTGCGTATAATATATCCACATTTTCAAGTTTATTTATTTATTTTAATAGTAAAGATTAATAGACTGTGGGAATATGAGAATTCACTGTAATTCCGTCTGTATTTTCAGTTTAGCATTCATTTAATGAAAAGGGCCAGTATAAGTGATTGAATCTTTTAACATTTTAAGATTTTCTAACGAATGCCAATTATACTCCAGTGATTATTTGGATCAGCATAAAGTAGAGATAATTTGGCAAGGTTGAACTTGGCCTTGCACAATTTATGCCTCACTAACTAAACAAATTAGCATAGGTACTAAATGGTACCTGTGCAATTAGCATACAGTAACCAATCAGCAATTAGTTTTGATCAGTTTACTACAACTTAAATTTTTTTTAAAGAAAACTAAACCCCTGAACAATGTAGGTCTCTATAAAATGCAGCCGCTGCACCTCGACAGCCGTTTCGCCACAAACGTGGCTTTGTCAAGACAAAGCCACGTTTGTGGCGAAACGGCTGTCGAGGTGCATTGGCTGCGGTGAATGTGGGGATCCCCTCCTGGAGGTCTGTTGCACAAAGACTGTTACCTGACGTGGACTCTACATGGAGCCGCAGGGAATACGCCATTACATGGAGCCGCAGTGGAGTTGTCATTGGACATTGTTGGTCGGTAATACCTTTATATATGATTAAGGCGGGTCATTTTGGGAGACGCAAATACCCCATTGATATATAATAAAGGGCGATGGCTTGTCCACCTTTCCCACAGATCTGGACTTAATAACGACCTTGTCAATCCACATATTATTGGGCTCTCCATGTATGCTTGGATTTCACTGCAGGCTTACCCCCAAAACTCCTGATAGTGTACTATACATCTTAAGTATATTTGGACTATAGGGGGTGCCTTATTTAACTGGTGAACTACATATTCTACAGACCTTGGGATGCACTAACATTATGCTTATGCCATAACTATTTTGGATATCACCACTGGATACCCTGAGACCGCTCATCTAACTATAAATTGGGATTACCTTTTCATAATTGGAGCGCTTGGTCCAGTCCTTAGGGACACACGTTATCTTATACAGTAGCATATAACTGCTATTCGTACTAGTGCACCATAAGTGGTTCTTCACAGTAAGGACAGTGAGGTTGTGGAATGCACTGCCAGGTGATGCTGTGAAGGCTGATTCTGTTAACATCTTTAAAGAAAAACTATACCCCCCAAACAATGTAGGTCTCTATAAAAAAGATATTGCATAAAACAGCTCATATGTAAAACCCTGCTTCATGTAAATAAATAATTTTCATAATAATATACTTTTCTAGTAGTATGTGCCATTGGGTAATCATAAATAGAAAATTGCCATTTTAAAAACAAGGGCTGCCCCCTGGGATCGTATGATTCACTGTGCACACAAACTTTGTCTTTGTTTCAACACTTCTTCCTGTTACAGTTAGAGTTGTAGTATTTCTGATCAGGTGATCTCTGAGACAGCACACAGACCATCATGAAATGGTGGTTCAAGACAAGAGATGTAAAAGGGCAATATTTACTTAAATATATAAACCAGTTTGGTAAGATTCTTTAATATGCCACTTAATATGATGTAAACTATCTGTTGCTTAAGTGTCCATTTTGGGGGTATAGTTTTCCTTTAAGAGGGGCTTGGATGATTTATTGGACAAACATAATAGCCAAAGATTATGGTGATACTAAAATCTACAATGCATAGCTTACATATACATAGCTTAGGTGAGTGTGTTTAGGTATGTGTGCTGGGATTCAGTTGGAGGGTTTGAACTTGATGGACGATGGCCTTTTTTGAATCCAACTTAACTACCGTATATACTCGAGTATAAGCCGACCGAGTATAAGCTGAGGTACCTAATTTTACCTACGAAAACTGGTAAAACTTATTGACTCGAGTATAAGCCTAGACACAACTACAGCCCTGTCTCCCAGCAGCGCACATTCTGCCAAAGCGACCCCCCCAGCGATCAACCAGACTTCTTTGCAAAATTGATGGTGACAGAGAATTGCCAAATGGATTACTGTGTGCATTGTCCCACTGTCCCACTACCATGTGCAGAGGGTGCTGTGTGATATTTCCATCACTGTTAATCTTTCGTATAACCAACAGAGGGCGCTGTGTGATATTGCAGTCACTGTTATTCTTTCATATAACCAACAGAGGGCGCTGTGTGATATTGCAGTCACTGTTATTCTTTCATATAACCAACAGAGGGAGCTGTGTGATATTGCAGTCACTGTTATTCTTACATATAACCAACAGAGGGCACTGTGTGATATTGCAGTCACTGTTATTCTTTCATATAACCAACAGAGGGCGCTGTGTGATATTGCAGTCACTGTTATTCTTTCATATAACCAACAGAGGGCGCTGTGTGATATTGCAGTCACTGTTAATCTTTCATATAACCAACAGAGGGCGCACTGTTATTCTTTCATACAACCAACAGATGGCACTGTGTGATATTGCAGTCACTGTTATTCTTTCATATAACCAACAGAGGGTGCTGTGTGATATTGCAGTCACTGTTATTCTTTCATATAACCAACAGATGGCGCTGTGTGATATTGCAGTCACTGTTATTCTTTCATATAACCAACAGAGGGTGCACTGTTATTCTTTCATATAACCAACATAGGGCGTTGTGTGATATTGCAGTCTCTCCCCAAGCGAACTGTTAATATAGGAATGATTAAAAGTGACTGCAATCTCAGCTACTGCCCACTGACTCGAGTATAAGCTGAGGTAGACTTTTTCAGCACATTTTGGATGCTGAAAAACTCAGCTTATACTCGAGTATATACGGTATGTAACTATTTAAAGCTTCACTAAACTGATTTCCAGTACTTTACCACACTCTAGTAAAGTGAGATGAATACTAAGGGGCAGATTTATCAAGGGTTGAAGTGAAAATTTGAATTTAAAAATTTGAATTTTTGAGTTAATTTTAGTGTAATTCGACTAGGGAATAGTTAAAATTCGATTCAAGTTTTTATAAAAAAAAGTTTAAATTTAAAACTACTGTCCCTTTAAGAATTTGACTATTCGCCACCATAAACCTGCCGAATTTCTGTTTTAGCCCACGAGGGACATCCTGGAATTAATTTGGAGTTGTTTTTAGACATCCTGAAAATCAAATTTTTTTGGTGAAAAAAAAAAATTTGATTCAAGTTTGCAGGTCAATCCCAATCACCCAAATTTGAAAATTGTGATTTTTTTTTTTTTTTTTAAAGATTTGATTTGGTGGTTTTTTTTTCGATTTTATGTGAGTTTGTACAAACTCTCATGAACTCTAAATTCGACACTTGATAAATCTGCCCCATAATATAGAATCTGTTAGACTCCATAAGTCAAAATTTAACAAACAGTATGTGGATGATAACATTATTCAGTTTCTTCATTTGCACAAAAATGTTTACAGGAACATCTGAAATGATTTGTTATTTTGCATCATAACGCTTTTCTGGAGTTTCATTAGTTGAAACTATGAAATGAATATTTCAGATGCAACACATGCCTTTGCAATTTATGCTGGACTCAAATGAATATGGTAATTTAGTCTTCATTGAGCAAACAGAATAAGGCAGAAGGAAAGGTTAAAACTAAGAAAGGTCCATCTAAATATACCAGTAAACCCTCAAAGTAGTGCTGCTCTGAGTCCTCTGTCAAAAGAAACACTGCATTTCTTTCCTTCTATTGTGTACCCAAGGGCTTCTGTATCAGACTTCCTGCCTTCAGCTTAAACCTCATTGCCCCAGGCGTGAGCATGCTCAGTTTGCTCCTCTTCCCCCCCCTCTCCCTTCTCTGCTTTAATCTGAGCCCAGAACTATAAGTGAGCAGGGTGAGACTCAGGTAGGAAGTGATGTCACACCAAGCTAATACTGCAGCTGCTATCCTGAACAAACAGAGAGCTTCTAGAGCTTTTTACTCAGGTATGGTAAAACATTCTACAGACTACATATAGTGTTATAGCTTGCACTACTGTGGCTAATCTATTGGCAATAAAATGCCTCTATCTTTCCTGCTCCTTTAAAGTAAATAGCATTGGCAGCTTTAGTATTGCCTATCAGTATTTTTTTGGTAAATGTAAAACAGAAGTGTCACCTCATCAAAGCTTTCTTCTTCTCTCAATCCATTGCTCTTACACACACTTTTTACACTTGTTTCACACTATCCCAATCCCTTTTCCACAGAGTTTATTTTGTCTGTCATTCTCAAATATCCCAAAGACAGTGAGCACCAGCCAGTGGCTCGTAAGCAACATGTTGCTTATCAACCCATTGGATGTTGCTCCCAGTGGCCTCAAAGCAGGTGCTTATTTTTGAATATTCCAGGGTTGGAGGCAAATTAGGGTTGCATAAAAAACATTCAAACAAAGCCTTCTGTAGGCTGCTGCCAAAGGCACCCAAAGATTTGTTTTTTTCCCCCTGTGAGAGAAAACACACTTCATCATGAAACAAAAAGCATGGTGAAATTCTAGTGTAGTTTTGCAAATTTTATGGCTACTGAATTGAACTGAAATCTGTATCAGGCAAAAACATTTGCTTACCCCTCTTCATAATCAATTGAAAGATGTACAAACCTTCCATTGAAGGGAAAAGGAATACATTTTTTGCAGCGGTTTTCAGTCATGTGATTGTATAATAAGCTCAAATGAATACACTTAAGATAAATCTATTTTTGCAATCATTAAAAATGTCAAAAGTATTTAATAAATTCTGAATTCTGTAATGGTCATCCCACTTGCTGCTTACTTCATCAAGCAGTGTTTTTAGGGAGGTAATTATGAACCATCTATTTATCCAGTTATCCAGTATAATATGGATGACAACCACCAGTACATACTGTATAACATTAAGGGGCACATTTACCTAGGGTCGAATATTGAGGGTTAATTATAACCCTCAATATTCGACCGTCTAAATAAAATCCTTCTACTTCGAATATCGAAGTCAAAGGATTTTGCGCTATTCCTACGATCGAAGGAAAAATCGTTTGATCAAACGATTAAATCCTTCGAATCGAACGATTCAAAGGATTTTAATCCATCGATTGAAGGATATTCCCCATAGGCTAACATTGGCCTCGGTAGGTTTTAGGTGGCGAACTAGGGGTGGTTGAATAATTTATTAAAGAGACAGTACCTCGACTATCGAATGTTCGAATAGTCAAACGATTTTTAGTTTGATTCGAAGTCGAAGGTCGAAGTCGAAGGTTGAAGTAGCCCATTCAATGGTCGAAGTAGCCATATTCCACCATTCGAAATTCAAACTTTTTTTCCTCTATTCCTTCACTCGAACTAAGTGAATGGGCCCCTAATTATCTGGGATACTCTAGCTGACAAGGATATCCCTGGAAAAGGTGCCACTTTGGACATTATGGTGGAATAATCCTGACAATCTCTTTCTGAAGTGACTTTGGGTTGCTGGGGAATGGAAGTTGGCTGCCTTTGTCCTTTGATTTATCTCACTATGCAGTGTCGGACTGGCCCGGCGGGACACCGGGAAAAAACCCGGTGGGCCCCGACCCTCGTGGGCCCCCGCCGGGCCAGACCCCCTCTAATAGTATAAAAAATGTTAAAAAGTTTTCAGCGATGCGCATCGCATCGGCACTTGCGCATGCGCATCGGCGCTTGCGCGCCGAGAAGTGCGCTCGCGCATGCGCATGGAGGCGTTCGAGCGGCGAAGTAGGGGGGCGGGGGGCCCTGGACCAGCAGTCCCGGTGGGCCCCGGTCCCCCCAGTCCGACCCTGTCACTATGGATATACTGTAATAATGTATTGGTGAAAGAGGTCTTTACAATCCACAAGCCAACTATGTAAATCTGTATATAACTAGCAAGACCTGAGTAAAGACTGTGGAATTGCACTTAGCCTGTTTAAAGCAGAACTAGTATCCTTTCATAAATCATTTTAATGATAGGACCTGGCAACTTTATTATTCTTGTAAGAAATTAAACTATGTGTACAATTTTTCTTTATAATTAAACTTCCTGCAACTCATTTATGACACAAGGAAACAATATAAAAGTACACAAGGCATTGTGAAACTGTCACAATAATCATGTTATGAAAACCAGCAATTGTTTTTATTGAATGGAACTCTCATCTTTCAAGCCAAAATGAATTACAGGACAGGCTCTGCTTAAATTTTTCAATTCATCCAACTAAGGGAATGTAAAGTAACAGACGTGAAATGAAAGCAATAAGACAACATATACAATTAAGCACACACAATGATTTCTAATATATGAAGTTTGGAGGGGTTTATGTCATTTAACAAAATACAAACTGGCAGAGCAATTACTTATGTGACGGTACAGAGAGCTAAAAGAGAAAACATGTCAAAGCAAAGGTTGTTAAAAAAGAAAGAAAAAACAGCTACATACTGTATACTGTGTGTGTGTGTGTCTGTGTGTGTGTATATATATACACACACTTAATTTTTCAGGATTCATTGAGATCTGGCATAGTGCCGAGAGACTGGCGAATTGCTAATGTGGTGCCTCTATTCAAAAAAGGATCCCGTTCTCAGCCTCAAAACTATAGGCCAGTTAGTCTGACGTCAGTGGTAGGAAAGCTTTTCGAAGGGTTAATAAAGGATAAGATACTGGACTTCATAGCAAATCATAATACTATGAGTTTGTGCCAGCATGGTTTTATGCGTAATAGATCTTGCCAGACTAACTTAATTTCTTTTTATGAGAATGTAAGTAGAGACCTCGATTCTGGGATGGCAGTGGATGTGATTTACTTAGATTT